>VDFB02047230.1:434939233-435229076 GCA_007258455.2 Sequoia sempervirens | reverse complement strand
CCCTCTCTCTCCCACTCTCTCCCATGCCCTCACACCCTAAACCCTCTCCCACACTCTCCAACTCTCTCCCACTCTCTTCCACTCTCTCCTCCCTCCCTTCCACCCTAACTCCCACTCTCCCACACTCTATCCCACTCTCCCACACTCTCTCCCACTCTCTACCACCCTCTCCCACTCTCCCACCCTCTCTCACTCTCCCACCCTCCCACACTCTCTCCCACTCCCACACTCTCTTTCCCTCTCTCCCATAAGAATAAATACATACATATAGGCATACATACATGACACACCATCATACATATACATACAAAGATATGAAAAAACTGGCATTTAACTAAAGGAATAAATAACGCGAGCGCATTATTTGTTGTTAGAAATGTTCCACGGAGAAGAAAAAGTGAAAACTAGTAAATAACGCGCTCGTGTTATAACGCGAGCGCGTTATATTTTGCTTTGGGAATCCCTGAGCCTTGGATTTTCTATTTTCCTTAGAATACCAACCCAAAGGTTTGGAGGGAATTCCCAACCACCTGAGACGTGTTTTTTGAAAATTCTACAATTTTTCACATAATCGAGTTCGTGCTCACCGTCAGGATTGCATTTGGTTTAATATCGACGAAATCAAACACATGGGTAATGTTAAGTTCTCTCTTAGCTTTCCAACGATAATTTGAGGGCTTTCATCCATAATTTCTTTTGTTTGTATGTTTTTTTTTTACAAAAAGCAGTGTTTGGTTTTTTTTTCGTTATAAATTAACCATTCATTGAAATTTCAAATAAATTAAATTTTTAGAAACTAGACTCCGTTCTACAAATTTTAAAAGGTAAATTTAAAAAAAATCTATTCTTTCCAAAATTTGTAAGGGGAGCACAGCCAAAATTCTTCTTTTTAGGAAGTGCGCACTTAGAAAATTAGTAAAAAATCAAATATTCATTAAAAAATTATCAGAAAAATTGTGCACCAACTAGATACTATTAGCTAACTTCTGACTGTAGCGATTTTAAAAATACTAAAAAAAAGGTCACTGTGCTCAGGTCGTACAAGAGTTGCTATGTTATGTTTTTCTGACAAAAACAACACCAATTTGTGTACATCCCTTTGTTGAACCCCTTAATCTCAACCATTTTCAAAATAAATTAGTAGTTTAGAAAGTAGACTCAGAGCACTTCGATCCTTGTTTTTGTTCCATCTCAAAATTTTGAGTGTAACTATCCGCAATTTTACGTCCAAGGTCAACATTTCTTGATTTCAGAAAAAAAAGTGGCCACTTAAGCCCCCTTTTTGGGAACCATCTTGGTGCACTTACCCAGAATCCCTTTTCTTACATTCCTTTTGAGAACTTAACATTACATTAGTGTTAGATAATTCAGAGTCGCCATCCAGGATGCTGGGAAATATAAAGTGATTGCACTTTGAATTTGTACTTGTAATTTTAGAGAGAATTTCAAACATAACCTGACACAAAGTGACATAATGAAACAAGACTTGACACATAAGATTGAGGGTGATGTGACTAATGCAACAAAATTTAAACCAATTATTCTTCACATGGTGAAGAATATCACAACAAACACTTGAATCTATATGTACCAGATCTGAACTAGAAACTTTGGACTTAGCTATCCCTAGAAGAGTTGCCAATCTGTTGGTTATTTTTTAAGAACCAAACTGATCTCTAGAAATACCAATGGACTTTACCATTTCCAATAATCAGTACTCCAAAGGGAATGGCCAACAAATGTGTGGAAGCTGCAAAAATTCTACTCATACACTTTGGGCTCTATAAAACCTGAGAGGGTTATCCCATAATGTATGTTTAGGAACTTCACACAATTATAATCAAATACATTGTCAATAACAAATACTTCTCATAAAATTGCTCAAGGTCCTAATATATTAAATAAGTTGGCAACTTATCTATCAATGTTTTATACTTAGAGCATGAGAAGGTAGAACATCAACACAAAACAACTACAATGGTATCCATTTAAGAGTTTGTAAATTAAAAGTGATTAGCTGATGAATCAACACATAAAATGAACCATAAGTACTTTGAATGAACCAATTCCTTTATCCTAAGCACAGAGTCAATATCAACCTATATAACCAGATGACAATTCAACAATAGCAACATACAGTCTCAAGAGATATTGCATTGCAACATTCCCCTATTACATTCATGACTAATACTACTTATCAATATCCTAGCACCTTATTTTTAAGAGCTAACAATCTCATCCAAGCATTTACATTAATTCATTGAATCAATAAGCATGAATGAAATCAAACATCCATTGATGAACAAAAGACAAATAAAAGGAATCCTGGATTACTTTCATTCATAACTCATAAAATGAGCACAAGGAGAGCCAATAGCCATGAAATTGGTATTTCTTTAAATATATTTTTCTATACTGTTATCCAAATTACATACATAACAATGAACTCTAAAAATTAAGACCAAAACTCTAAAACATGCTTAGTATTCTCCTTACAATTCACAGTGTCAATTGCAAAACAATGAACCCCTACTTTCTGGCCCTGAATTCCTTCTTATAGAAATGAAGGAGCAAAACAAGCCTCAAGCTTGTCAAAACCCTATTGGACCACTAGATCAAAGATTATCTCATTCAGTTACAATACATTCCCAAGAGGTGGGAGACATGTGAGAAAATGAAAGTAGTCTTCATTCATTGTTGGAGATCTGGTCCAATTTTCAAAATGGGTACAATTGGACAGTTACCTCAAAACTTGTGCCCAAGCACACAAAGTGAAAGGAAGAAAAAGCATGAAGAAAAAAAAAAGGATAAGACAAAAGAAAAACCACGTTTGCAGCCTTGTCATTAATTCAATTTTGAAGAATATGCACTATATTTCTCCATACTTTATCAAAAGCCTAATCTATACTAAATCCAGGCTATGTAGTGCATTCCCATCTATTTGTTAGTCATCATGGTTGTAGACTTTCAAAATTTCAAATCACTAGTCCGCCACCTTTTATGCTAGACCCCCACTCCTTCCAAGTACCTACCTTTCCATGCTAGGAATTCTTCTTCAGTAGGCCAGTCAAAGTTCATTACTTCATTAGCCCTCTGTCTATAAGGTGCATACTTGGTGACAATATGGTTAGCTTCCTTATCAAAATCTAGTAGGATAGTCTCATCATGAACTAACATATCCATATTTACCTTTAATGTCTCCATATCAAATTTCTTACAAATTTTCGTAGCTTGATCTGAAATAACATTATTTGCTTCATTTTTCCACTCCTGTAGAGTCTTAATGCTACCATCATCCCTTAAAATGGATGGAAGAAGTACATGATGAGATTCATTCAAGAATTTTACCAGTTCCTTTATCTTGTTCTCCAATGTCTCAATATTTCCTATGTATCCCTCAATCTTATTTACAAGAACTATAGTAGGCTTAAAATTTTCAGGTGGATTGGGATCCTGCTTAACCCCAATTCCTATCAATATCAATTCCTGCTTCCTACGGCTCCAAAGTTCCATGACTGGAATAGCTCTTTCTTTGTCAATGTCAAACATTCTGATGGCATCAACCATGGATGAATAACTATAGTGAATACTATTCAATTTTTTTATTTACTCTTATGTTTAAATGTTCAAGCATTGTTGTGACAATCCTCATATTGCTCTTAAAAGCATCTTCATCATGACTGTTACATTTTTATTTGTATTCATTTAATTGCCTAAGAAATTCCTCCCTATTGATATCCACTTGCACCTGTGGCCCTTCTGATGTAATGCGTTCTACTATTGAAATAGGCACACTTGCCATATTATATTGCACAATTTCCCATGAAGAATTTATATCAACAATAAATTTTGGGGATACATCCTCTTGTGGAGTGGTGGGAGAGTTAACATCATTCTGCTTGGGCTTTCCTGGTTGTAACCTTTGCAACACATCCTCCAATAATGCTACCTTTATATGTAATTGCATATTATCCCTCTCAAGATCTCCATACTTAACCAACAAGTTATTCAATTTTGTTCTGATTTTATCTTTTTCAACAGTCACAAACTCCAGAATGGCCCATGTGAACTGTGCAACATGGACTGACATATTTGCAGCTTCTAAGGCCAATTTTTCTGACACTCTTTTTATTATTAGGCCTCCATTGTAGTTAGGTGTAGGCTTAACAATTTTTGGCTTTCTTGTACTTGGGGCTAAAGACCATATAGCCAAGGCTTCCCATTCATCACTGAAAGCAGACCCCTATAATGCAAGTGCAACTTCTTCTTCTGTATTATAGAGAGGTCTCTCACATTTCTTGATTGTGTCAAAAACTATGGCTGAATCTAGATCCCATTTTGGTAGGAACGTGATACCACTAGTTCTTACCAATTCTCGACCCTCCGTTGCAGTCATATTTTGGAATTTGGCTCTCAGTTCATTAAATACATTTTTCTGAATAATAGCATCAGGTAGTTCTGGATGAAGGCTCCTTTCTATAGCTATATTTTTTACATACTCATCTCTTTTAGCCCTGTATGCAAATTCCATAAAAGCTTGAGTCTTTAAAAATGAGTCATCATCCAAGAATTTGGCACATGCCTCAACCAACAGATTATCACTTCTATTGATCCGTCTAAGATCAACATTACTCAATATTTTTCCCAATTGATTTTTTTCCCTTACTACAGATGTAGTGGGCACTCCTTGCATTTCTTGTTCTAACACCCAAATATCATCATCAGAACCTTTATCATAATAGTCCACTAAACTAGTGGCCTCAATCTTTTTTCTTTTCAATGGTGGCTCTCTGGGTGGTATTTTACTCGGTGGTGGGGAATCAATATTCATAATTTCAGGCTCTGCTAGCCTTGGTGGAGATGGAGGTGGTATTTGTGGCAGAGGAGGAGGCTTGTGTTCCCCTTGCTGAGTGGGAATGCAGGCTTCATCAGGTTTCTTTTCCTTACTCTTTCTCCTTACAAAGAACTTTATTTTTGGTTCCTCGGGGGCTTGTGATGTAGACTCTTCTCCGATAGTAGGGATTTCTCCTCCACTCTATTCTTCTGCAATTGGAGCCTTCCCTTTATATTTACTAATTTCCCCTTTAGTTTCAAGGTGGCCTACTCTTGAATCAAAATTCCTTGTTACATGCTCCACCTTTTGTATTATATCCCCAACCTCTGGGAGGATCTTGAAATCAGGTTCTTCCTAATTTATTTTCCTTTGTATCTTATTGAATGCAATCAACCTTGCTAACCTCTTTTCCTATTCCAAAACATCTAATATGTTTCTTATTACATCTTCTGGATACTGGAAAATGTGGATATATTTGTAGCTCTTGTTTCTTTTATTTAACTAAGTCATAAAACCTTTAGGATCATATCATATCTTCTTCATGTAGTATGTTTTGAGTATTTCAAGGATGTTATTCCATCCTCCTTTGGTCATTAGAAAATCAGAAAAACAAGTGTATGAAGGAAATAAAGTTCCTTTTCCCTGATTCATCAAATGCTCATTTCCTAGTTGCCACATAACCTCAAGGAATCCAATTCTTTCTGGAAACCTTGGCAACAAGTGAGGTGCTAATTTGGAACCATATACTCCTAAGATAGTGTAATTAGGGTGTGAGATAACATCTCTCTAGTTATGATCAACTCCTATCCTAGGCCTTCTCTCCTTGGGTCTCAAGAAATTATGTAGAGCAGTGGGAATTCTAGGTAATTTCACAATCAAAGCTCTCTTTAGTTCAGAAGCAAAAAAAATCTGAAATGCGACATAACCATATGTCCTATCATCTTTGTCCAAGATTGTGGTCCAACATTGCACGAGAAGATCCAAGTCACCCCTTTTTCTCTCCAAGTCAATATTGTGTCCAAAGTAAATTGCACCCTTGTATAAAAACATATGCATTAGCATTGAGTACAAGCTGAACCTTACCCCAAATTCACCTTTGTTTAATCTTACTAGTCCCTCATGCATTCTTTTAGAAATAAATCCTTCATAATAATAGACTGCACAATATTGGGGATGTTGGATATGGGTAGCCATATACATCCATGCCATTGGCATTCCAAAGATAGGATCACAACCAATTATCTAGAAAATGGAATAGAAGGTCCTTTTGAAATAGGGAAAAAAATAGTTAACAGGGAAAGGTTCCTTATCATGTGATCCTATTACAATCTTCCGATCTGCAATTTCTGCTAGAAATATTGGCAAGATGTGGATTCTGAATGAAATCTTAGTTTTATCATACTCTTGCTTTAGAGCATCCTCATTTATCTTATGCATTTCATCACTCCATTCAGTAAGGTTGGAAACAAGACCCAATTCCTGTTTAGTGATCTTAACCATTTCTTTCCCATCATATGTTATGCTAGTCCTCGTGACTGGGTCATAATTAGTAGCTATTTCCCTAAGAAAGTCGACATCCATATAGAAATTTGGCACTATTAACTTTCCCAGGTCACAGTTCCAAGGGCTTCCTACTGGGATACCCATATTTTTGTTCCTAAACCAACTATAAAATAGTTCCCATCCAATATAAAGAAATTTATCATCCCTGATAGAACATCTTCTGTCAAATAGACCTTTTGGTATTTGAGGACCTCTGGGAATCAATTGGCCTTTAGGTTTGTCACTAGTTGAGGGTGGTAATTGATCCATAAGGTCTTTATTCAAAGGTCTTTTTGGAGCAAAATTTTCCCCTTTAGATGAAGAAACTTTTGCTTTAGGAGCCATAATGCAGGAATTACTATAAGGTAGGGTTTTTTGGTTTAAATGAACAAGGCCTACAACTTTTGTGAGGGTTTGGCATGAATTATGCAAATGAAAAATTAACAAAGTATACTTTATGAACGTCAAACCTTAAAAAGATGAACCAAGAAAACCCTAACAAGCTTAAGCTTGAAAAACCACAACTTATCAATAATGCTAGAAGGAAAGGTACAATTGACTTACTGGTTTTCTTGTAGGTTGAAAACCCTGGTTTCGACGTCATAAGATGTTGAGAAACCACAACATGAGCTCCTTGAGTGTATTGAGTATACTTTTTAATGGTGAATTATGCGTTTAAGATAAACATTAATAATTATAATATTCCTTACTTCGGTAGTTCAATGTCCTTTCAGTTATTAAGGCTCACTCGCGCAAACCATAATGACTTGCTTGACTTCAACTCAATTTTGTATACCATTCACTGATCTTTTTGGAGAGTTAATTGATTCATGATCCAAATTTGACCAAATTATTATGAAAGATCTGACTGTGCACAGCCGCAACACTTATCAAATGACAGGAGGCCACATGGAAACACTTTCTTGTAGTATGCGGGCTCCACCATCTCTTTGTCTTTATAGCTACGATGGACTTGTCCTTTTCCCATCGCCCCCGTGAGCCATAACTTGTATACAAATTTCATCAATGGGGAGATGAGAAAAGGTTGAGATCAGATCTCTCGGCCTTGTCATACACACTCCTTAGCTAGCAACAAATTTATCCTTCATACAACATCTATGACTCAGGTTAAAAGATCTTTTAAGCATGCGCAATATATGCATATTAGTAATGCACATTTTACTTCCCATGCCCTGTGTTGAGATTTTAATTAAATATTTTCCCACATGTCTATGCTTCCATGTTCTTAGGATTAATCCATGTGGCAGACACCCGCTTCCCCGTTGGGAATCTGGTAAGAAAGATGGGGCCCACACAGGATGGTAGGGAGCGGTCAAGATTATTCCACGTCACCTGCTATTGACCGTTGATTTAGTTGAAACTCAACAATACTAACCCTCAGACCCATCACCAATAAAGACAAGTGGCAACCACTTGCTATCCCTTGTGATTATTTTAATAATGAAGAAAAAAAATGGGCACACGGGGAATGGTCTAGATGCAGCCAACTCATTTATTTCCCACCTTTGATCTTCTTTAACGATTAGCTACACACTTTATCAACAATATCTCACCCACCAATCCTTCGGGACACGTGGCCTTCGCTTGTGAGACCGAATGAATAAAATAATGGGAGACAAAATGTAATAGGCATACGAGCTATGGTCCAAATTTTTTGCTTTGATCGAATGACATTTATGGGTTCATATATCTGCACATGTCAAAAATTGTTAATCCTAAAAGGAAGCTGACTAGGTCGATGAAGCCACACCCACGGCAAAAAAGACTTAAGACTTTTCAGTGGGAAACATTCAGCCCGACTTAGGAAAATTTCAAAAAAAATGATCCAACAGGATCAATTGGTAAAATAGGATTAGAGGGTCGGTCACTCAACGGGTTTCGATGTCAAGAGTCATGACTTAAAGGATTGATGACTGACACAAGGAGTCAACTAAAAATTAGAACCTAGGCAAGGATATAGACTCAAAGGGTTTTTCAAATGGGTTTTAGGTAAACCTAAAACCCTTTATATAGTAGTAGAAGACAAAGCCCACAATTCATTAAAACTCATCAAGATTTTGGAAATGGAACACAAAAAACTTTTTAGGGGTTTCATCAAGTTACAAAATATTAATCGACAAAGAGGGCCTTCAGGGTAGATTTAGCAGGATGCAAGCCTAGGCTTTGTCGACACATTGAAGAGATATAGGCACTTGAAATTTGCAAAATTTGAAGGTACCATCACAAACAACAAAGAAAAGCAGAGCAAATACATTTCTCCCAAACAACAGAAAACATCACTGAACAATTGGTTCACACACTGGTGAAAGTATCTTGCAATATACAATGATCCAAAAAACCAAATTTTGAATATAAAAACCTTTTTCAACCTTGAATAACCTGTAAGATTCACATAGGCATAACATCAACCCAAAAAGAACACAGAGCACAATACTTGAGCACATTATGAACATTTTCACAACACAATTTACTCTGTTTACTAAATTTTCTCAAAAGCACTTGGAACCCAAGTACAAGAGACATCAACTCAGCTCATTACTTCATTCCAACTCATCTTCAAACTTTGCAACAAAATAATAGCTCCATGTACTCGCAAAACTTCCTCAAGGTCTCAACTATACATGCACAACCTATTTTCCTCTTTTTCACTATTTTCTCAATATCCTCAACATCTTCATACCATAGTTGACATCAATGACAACGCCAATTAGAAAGCTTCCTGTTGACATTAATGAAAACACCATCATTCTTTCAACAATCTCCCCCTTTTCATTAATGAAAATAAAAAATGTGAAAAGCCACCGAATACTACACAACGACTTCGAACACACTCTCTTGATACCTTGCATGATTCTCTCTCTCTCTCCCTAAGTAGATAAGTTCTCTTTTTCTTCACATGATTCTCTTCTCCCCCTTTGAAAAAAATGGAAAAGGATAAAATGGTTTGCGTTGTTCTCCCTCTTTGACACTAAACCAAAATTAATTTCTTTGAATACTCCCCCTTAGGGTTACACCCAACTAAATCAGCAACACAATGACAACACATGAAACTACCTACTCAATCTAAGAGGTAGCCACCAACATCAGTCCAAAAAAGAGATAGATCCATAGATCCACAAGACTAATGCACCTCTATATGCATCTAGTTCAAGAAAAGAGGGGCAATAACCCCCAAATTCTCTCAAAGATACTCAAAAGTATCCATAACCTTATCTCTCAAAAAGTGATACTTGATAGATATATGATTTTTCCTTGAATACATCATTGGATTCTTTGAAATGTCTATTGCACTTGTATTATCACAAAAGATAGATATAGGTTCGTCATATACAACTCTGATATCCTTCAGTGTTTGTCTCATCCATAATACCTGTGTACATCATGATGCTATTGCAATATACTCAACCTCTATAGTGGATAAAGAAACAAAATTGTGTTTCTTACTCAACCATGACACCAATTTACATTCAAGAAAGAATGCACCACCACTTGTACTTTTCTTGTCATCAACACTATTGGTAAGAGACACTACACAAGTCATTTGGTGTTGTCATTGATGGCAACCCTAGTCAGTAATCCCATCCACACCTCAGTATTTGCTTATACCAAAAGTTAGATTGAAGATATGTGTTAATTGTCAACCTAAAATAGCACATCTGACAGAAAAGGCCGACTAGATGAGTATAGTGTGTTGCAGATCTTTGAGGCATAATTGTTTAAGGTGTTTCGTGTTCAAGACATGTTGTTCTAGGTCCTTAATATGTTTTTTCCGACATTGTTTGGTCCGCTTTGATAATTGTTTATGGATTGGGCTGAAAGTTTATACATGTTTCATATTTTGTTAAAGCTAACATGCAATTGTTCTAATCTCTAGTTGCAGATATATATAATCGATTATTCATAAAATTTTGTGATATGATGTGAGAGTTAGAAGGATTATAGATCGATTGTGTGCAGTTTCACTTGAGCAGAAGAAATATTGGTGATTCGGATTAAAGCAGACATAGTTTCAAGAGCAGAATCAGAAAAAATGTGAAGAATGTGGTCAATGTGCTTAAGCATAACTATAATTAGGAATTAGCAGATGCTATCTCATAGTTCATCCACTCTAGCTGTCTTCCAAATGTGACTGTAAGAAAGTGAGTCTTCTTTTGGGCAGTAAGCCTTTTGTATTTGAGCAGTGTGCTCTAGGCAGCGTGCTTGAAAGCATGTGCATTCCCCATTTGTAATACTTTTAACAAAGTATAATCTTGTGGATTAACCTCCACCATGGCTTTTCCCCTAACAGGGTTTCCACGTAAAAATTATTTTGTTATGGTGTTTTGGTTGATTGCCTTGTGTTCTTGCATCTTTCTTTTGGTTCAATGCTATAAGTGGTTTAAAGATCAAGTTAATAAAGTTAAATTTTGTAGAACACTGATTCATCCCCCCTCTCAGTGTTCCTTGATTCCAACAATTGGTATCAGAGCCTAGTTCCTTGGAAGAAGTTTAATAGCTTGGGGAAGATCCGGGAAGGTGATTCAATGGATTTCGACAGTCTTCATCAAAAAAATTTGGTGGCACTAGATGATCTTGATTAGTCCAAATCTGAAGTCTGAGAATTGCAAGCAAGCCTCATGAATGCTAAGAAATTCATTCAATCATTGAAAGACCAAATCAATAAGTCCAGGGAAAAGAGAAAGGATCTTTGTGATCAGCTCAAGCAAAAAGAGAGTAAAAGCATGGAAGATGATCACCTAAGTCAAGCCTTGAAGGAAAAGACAGAAGAATGTGAAAAGCTCACCAGAGATAATGTTGTCCTAAAGCATGAGATGGAATCTATTGTGATGAGGATGACCAAGGAGATTGAAGAGAAAAAGAAGAATGAAGAGAATCTTACTCAGTCTTTGAAAGAAAGATCTGATGAATGCAACATAATTAATGGTGGATTCAATTAGCTGGAGCTTGAATTGCAACAATCCAAAAACAATGAAGAAAAGCTTGAAAGATAGAATGTTATTCTCAGGGATGAACTTGCTACTACAAATGAATATAAGGAGAAGTTCAAGATTAGCTCAACTAAGCTTGATGAACTAATTCAAAGTCAAAAGATTGGAAGTGACAAGCAAGGTCTTGGATATGAGAAAGGATAAAGCTTTGGATTTGGTCAAAGGAAATTTAGGCTAGGAAATTAGATGAGCAAAGCTAGAAGGTATCTGATAAGACAACCCAATGCTCAAAATTTCAATGGATACTGTTTTGTTTACAATAAATTTGGTCATATGGCTGCTCAATGCAAAAGTAGAATGAATCCAAGTGGTCCATCATTCTCCGGTCAGTGTTTCAATTGCAATAAGTATGGTCATAAGTCAATTGAATGCAAAAAATTTCCAATTTTTTTTTCAATAGAAATGTTAGATGTTATGCCTGCAATAGATTTGGCCATATTGCTAACTAGTGCAGATCAAGAGAAAATCAATGTAATAATTGGTTTGGACAAAGAAATTTCATGTGCTATAATTGTAACAAATCCGGTCACATTGCAAGATTTTGTAGAAGTAGGAAGGGTCTGGTAAACAAAGGGGAAAATATGCAAAAGGATGATAAGGGAAAAGGAAAAGTTACTGTGGATGAGATCAGGAATCAAATGAAGAAGACATGGGTGAGGAAAAGTGTTTTTGATGTAAGAAATGAATCCACACCAGAATCTGGTGCTAGAAATTCCTCCGGGAATTAGTTTAAGGCCTCTGGCCTAGGGGGAGCTCTCAAGAAAATCTTTTACCCCCCTGCTGATAGTTGGTACAGGAATGTGGAAAATTGCAACAATTGCATTAATGATCTACATATGTTTTGGGAACACTTGTGGAGGAAATTTATGCAAAATTGAAGGTCCGCAGAAGAATTTTCTTTCACAAACTATGAAAACAGGGTATTTGGAAGACCTAGGGAAAAAGCATTTATTGTGATAAAAAGTTACATGTGTGAATGATAAAAGGTTACTTCTATTCCTCATTCGTCACATTGCATTTTGAGAAGAAGTTTGGAGAGCTCTGCAAGTGAATTTTGGTGAGATACAAGTCTAAAGGCGATTCAGTGAACAAACCCTAATCCAGCAAAAGGTATTTATCTGCAAAACTTGTGAACTTGAAATTTCTGGAAATGGCCGCTCCATTAGTTGTTGATATTAAGGATAGACCCTACCCAAAATTCAAATGGCACCCGTTCAAATCCATTGAGATAGAACCATTAGGTGCATTTTCTTCCGTTCCGTATGGTATTTTGCACATTGAAAATATTAGGGAATATATTCATGTGAATGTTGAGGAGTTAGGAAGCTCCTAGTTGTTAAATTTGTACAAAATAACATTGTGGGAGATCTCTGTGTAAGGCTTGAATTTAAGACTTTGGAGGAGAAGAATTTCACACAAATTGTGAAGTTTCCTGTGTTCGACGAAAATGAATTGGTCCGGTACATACTAAGTCAAGTGCATGTTGAGTTCATGTGGTTAAATCAACCCTTCAAGATCACAAGAGAATCTATAAGCATTGCTACTGGTCTGAATTCATTTGGTGGGTTGCCCACATTGAAATCTGTGAAGAACCAAACAGTCACTGAGGCAACCAGTTCCACTTTTGACAAAAGAGCCATGACAATTAATGACATCATTGAATTGGATGTAAAATTTTCTTCTATGGTTATTGGATATAAAATCTATCACTCCAGCTGGGATAACTCCGTATTTGGTACTACAATATATGCAACTTATCAAATGATCAAGGAAAATGCAGAATATGACTTATGTGAGTTACTCCAAAGCCAACTAATTGAAAATCTTGGTAAAATTAAGAAGGACAAGAAGAACTATTTCAATTATGGCAATCTATTGTTATGTCTATTTTTCTACTTCATGAATGAAGTTCTGGGAGTTGGTAAAGTGCAATGGGAATGTGACAAACTGGTAGCTGTTCAAATCAGAGGCATCTTATATAGAATTGGTGATAGTAAAGCAAGGAAAAATACTAGCTGGGGTTTCTTCAAAAGCTTCCAGAGTGAAATGTAACCTAGGCAAAGGATTCCTAAATCTATTGTGGAAAAATATAAGGACACTATTTTCTTCATGGTTGAAATTGATCAATGTTTAATGGAAGCAACATAACCTAGAATAGTTTGGATAATGCCTATGGGATATGAGGTTGAAGAACACATTTTGGAGTTGTTGAGTAAACCTCAGGATTTGACAGAAGAAAGGTTTGGTACCTTTGAAGAGAAGAATATGCAAGTGCATGCACAACTGAAGAAGCCTATGATAGTCCAGAAGGTGAGAAAGGAAGTTGAAGCTTTTGCAGAAAGCATCGACATACTAGTTGAAGCAATGAGGGAAGCTAGGAAGAAAAGAGAACAAGCTGAAGAAGGGGATCTTGGTAGAACTGAGTCAACTAGTCCAACAACATCCTCTACTATATCTATATCTACAAGGAGCTCTGCACCCTCATCCGTCCCTACAAAGAAATAAAGCCCAGTAAAAGCTCAAGTCAAGACATTCAGAAGAGAAAGAAACAGGAAGAAGGATAAAAGCACAAGAGTCTATGTTGCTGTTGAAGATGATGAAGAAACTGAATCAGATGAAGAAGTAAGAGAAATCAAGCATAAGGGCACAAAGGAATCAAAAGTCTCTAAGGACAAGCCCTCTGGTGAAGAAAAATCCAAGAAAAAGGTGAAAAATGATATATCTGGTATGACTGTAAAGAAAGTGAAAACAGGTTTAATTAATGATGGTAATCTCAAACCACTTTCAGAATGGTATGACACTTTTGATAGTGTCGGTAAGAGAACTCTTGAAGAAGCCACAATCAAATATTTGAATATTTTCAATATGACTCATAGAAATAATCTCAGAGTTACCTAAAGGGTTATATGAAGTCTTAGAAATGAGGAGAGTAAATGTAAGAGCTGAAGATGAATGAATAAGAGAATGCATACTTGCCAATCTATGTATGGTAATATCAAAAGAAGAAATGAAGAAAATCCTCAATGATACTAAAAAGGATTTTAAGAGAAAAACAAGGGTGAATAAGCTTATGATCGGGTAGACATAGGAAGTACCAAAAGACACTAAGAAAATTCTTAAAGCAATTCTGTTGAAGAAAAGATATACGTTGTCTCTGAAGAAACTCATGATGAAGATGTTCCATCTGGTCTAGAAGTTCAAGATGTTCGGGCTAATATTGAAGAAGTGAAAGAAGACACAATTGAGGACACTCATAATCCTCTAGATATGCAGGATACTGAAATTCCCATGGAGACTGAAGCTCGTAAAGATATGTCAGTTGAAGAAATAGAGATTCCCAAAGCCAAGCAAGAATCTATGATTGAAGAAAAGAAGGATGAGGCAAAGGAGGTTGCTATGGAAGAAAGAGACACTGCAAATGTAGTAAAGAAGTTTTTAGAAGAACAAAAGGAGGCGTTTGACCCCGAATTGGTTGAAGCTCATATCAACTTGGCCACTTTATCTCCTATTCAGAAGCTGAAGGTAGCATCATTTTCCTAGGCCAAGGCAAGGGGGGAGATATTGAAATCTCACATTGAGGATAGTGAGCTGCTAAGTCTTGCATTTGGTATCTTGGAGAAGATCATGCCCACACATGTCAAGGACTCATCCGATTCTCCCTCCAGTCAGTTGAAGAAACTTATCAACTCTATAAGTACTCACCTTGAGTCTCTTGAAAAGTCAGCTAAGGATAAGGTCTAGAAAGAATTTGATGCAAATAGGTTCAGTAGATTGAAGTGTATGATTGCTAATGATAAATCCTCATTAGCTACCTATGAAAAGAACATTCAAGGTGCATTATCTGAGGGTGGAAATATCTACAAGTCATGCTTATCCTTGTCAAAATTCACTAAGGTCACTAAGAAGAAAATTAAGGAATATGAGAAACAATTACCAGATATTTCTCAAACCTTTGATCCTCTAACCATTTCCGTGGATAAGCAAGAAGGTCAAGTCATATCCCTGCTTGACAAAATTAAAAGTTTGAAGCATGAAAAATAAAAAATTATTGAAAGGGTATGTGAGCTCAGAGGACTAATTGGTCCTAAAATGGAGCCAATGCTTAGTGCATTGAAGGAAGAACAAGATGCCATGGATGTCAGTGATCCGACAAATCTTGAGTTAGCAGAGATGCAAACCTACCTATTATGTGGTCACATGACTATTTTGGAGAGTCTCAAAAAGGGTTGGGACACCAGTTTAAGCCTGTTGAAGAACAATTTTGCAGACATATTCAAGTCCATATAAGTTAGAAAAGCATGTTTGTACATATATAGTTTGTTCATAGAAATTTTGTATGCGGATTCCCGTATTTTCCATTGATGTCAAAGGGGGAGTGTAGGACAGTAAAAAATTCCATATTCATCTCAGGGGGAGTTGTGATTAATTTTTTTTTTTGAAGTTTTGAGGATTGCAGTGTATTCATGTTGGTACTAATTCTGACACTTAGTCATTTTTCACTAAGTGTTGCCATCAATGCCAAAGGGGGAGATTGTTGGCAAGAGACACTGCACAAGTCATCTAGTGTTGTAATTGATGGAAACCCTAGTCAGTAATCCCATCCGCACTTCAATATTTGCTTATACTAGAAGTTAGATTGAATATATGTGTAAACTGTCAACCTAAAATAGGGCATTCAATAGAAAAGGCCGACTAGATGAGTATAGCATGTTGCGGATCTTCGAGGCATAATTGTTTAAGGTGTTTTGTGTTTGAGAAATGTTGTTCTAGGTCCTTACTATGTTTTGGTTGACATTGTTTGGTCCGCATTGATAATTATTTATGGATTGGGCCGACAGTTTGTACATGTTTCATATTTTGTTAAAGCCTACATGCAGTTGTTCTAATCTCTAGTTGCGGATATATATAATCGATTATTCATATCATTTTGTGATATGATGCAAGAGTTAGAAGGATTATAGATTGATTGTGTACAGTTTCACTTGAGTAGAAAAAATATTGGTGATTCGGATTAAAGCAGACAGAGTTTCAAGAGTAGAATCAGACAAAATGTGAAGAATGCAGTCAATGTGCTTAATCAGAACTATAATTAGGTATTAGCAGATGTTATCTCATAGTTCATCCACTCTAGTTGTCTTCCAAATGTGACTGTAAGACAGTGAGTCTTCTTTTGGGCAGTAATCCTTTTGTATTTGAGTAGTGAGCTCTAGGAAGTGTGCCTGAATGCATGTGCATTCCCCATTTGTAATACTTTTAACAGAGTATAATCTTGTGGATTAACCTCCACCGTGGTTTTTCCCCTAACAGGGTTTCCACATAAAAATCCTTGTGTTATGGTGTTGTGGTTAATTGCCTTGTGTTCTTGCATCTTTCTTTTGGTTCAATGCTATAAGTGGTTTAAAGATCAAGTTAGTAAAGTTAAATTTTGTAGAACGCTGATTCACCCCCTCTTAGTGTTCCTTGATTCCAACACAACACAACCAACCCAATATGCATCTATATAAGCATTTAATGTGAAATTATCCTTAGGATACCACAAACCATAATCTGATGTGCCTCTTAAACATCTGAATATCCTCTTCACTATTGCAACATGTGCTTCTTTAGGATCTTCTTGAAATATAGCAACAGGGTAGGTGCAAGAAGTTGGGTCCACAAAATATTCAAAAAGTGGAAGTGTTTTTTTTCTGATTTTCAAAAATCTTCACAGTTGGACTTAAAATTTGAAGCACTTACACATTGAATCTTTAAAAAGTTTAGTAATATGAAATTTAGCATTTTGAGTCTAGTTTTCAAATATGTAATTTATTCTAATACCCGGATGATACAAAATAATTTTTAATACGTATGTATAAAAACCACTTTTTAAAAGTCACTTTTTTTAGGACCATACCATGCACATGTACGTACACCATAATTTGACATAAATAAAAGTATTTTTATAATTCCTTTTGGGGAAAGATGTATATTATAATGAATATTGATGATATTTTTTTATAATTTTTTATTTATTACCTTTTTATTGGCCCTAATTTCTAGTTTATAAAACCCTTGTGTATAGACACCATAACTTGATCTAAACTTATCATTTTTTCATTTTTTTTTCATTTTGTAAAGAATTGTTTATAGATTAATGCCATACAATTTTTTCAATAAGAAAATTAACAAATTAAAAGTTATTAAAAATACAAAAAACCTGACATTTCAAGTTTATGGACCTATTTCCTCATAAATTAATTAAAAAATAGAAAAAATAATCAAATTATTAAAAAAATTACATATTTGAAAACTAAAAATTGTCATATATATAACGGGTGTTAATTTCATAAAATAATTTTAAAAAAGCCTCATTAGCTATATTGCCAAAGTTAGTTTTTTCTCTTGAAATTTCCATGACCTTGTACTTGCAGGTCTAAGCCTTTGGTGTTGGGTTACCATGCCTTTTTTGAGCTTAAATCCAAATGAAAAACATGTCATGTGAGTTTCAAACCTTTTGGAACAAGTAACCACTTCAAAATGGGTACCTATTTTAAAATATGAATGGGTATTTGTTTTAAAGCTGAAAAATGACACTTCCCCTGAATGTGGACCCAACTTCTTGCACTTACCCAACAAGATAAAATGCATGCATGATATCTAGTCTAGTAGTAGTTAAATACAACAGTGCACCAATCATAGATCTATACTTGCTTTGATCAACCTTAGGTGAATCATCATCTTTGCTCAATTTATAACTAGTCACCATAGGAGTACATGTCAATTTGGAGTCATCCATTTCAAACTTTTTCAACATCTCTTTGACATACTTTGACTGTGAAATGAAAATCCCTTTATCAGTTTGATTGATCTGTAGCCCAAGAAAGAAATTCATCTCCCAAAACATTGACATCTCAAATTCCTTTCTACATTTTTGGAGAAAATTTATTATGCATAGCCTCATTTCCACCAAAGATAATATCATCCACATATACAACTACTATCAGGATCTTGTCTTCCTCAATTTTAAAGTAAAGATTACTATATGTAGAACCCTTGTTGAATCCATGTTGTATCAAGTACCTGTCCAATCTTGTGTACCAAGCTCTGGAAGCTTGCTTCAAACCATATAGACCCTTCTTCAACTTACATACCATGTCTAGTTGATATGATAACTGAAAACCTTTTGGTTTTTCCATGTAAACCTCTTCTTCCAATTCACCATTCAAAAAGGAAGACTTCACATCCATCTGATAGACCTTAAAATATTTATGTGTTGCAAATGCCAAAAACATTATGATAGTTTCCATCCTAGCCACAGGAGAAAAATTCTCCTCAAAATCTATACTTTCTACTTGTGAGTAACCCATACACACAAGTCTTGCCTTGTTTCTTACTACTTCTCCATTCTCATCCAGCTTGTTCTTGAATACCCATTTAGTTCCAATGATGTTTTTGTTTTCCGGTTTGGGGACCAATTCCCAAGTCTGATTTTTCTCTATTTGCATAAGTTCTTCTTCCATTTCCTTCATCCAATGCTCATCTTGACATGCTTCACTCACTGATTTAGGTTCAAGTTTAGAAAGTAAACATAAATTTACCTCAACCTTAGCAACTTTGCTTCTTGTCAATACACCTTTCCTCTTATCTCCAATGATCTGATCTTTAGAATGATTCTTTTGCACATACTTACCTGGGTTTTAGGAGTCTTCTCTAGAGCTTCTTTCTCTTCATTTTGCACTTCTTGTTCATCAACTATTTCTTCTAATTCTCTACAATTAGGTTCATCTGACACGTATCCATTTATTGCAATAAAATTCTGCAAGTTTTCATCAACTTTAACATTTGCACTTTCAATTATCTTTCTCAACCTTTTGTTGTAACATCAGTAAGCTTTACTTCTACTAGAATATCCAAGGAAGATACCTTCATCAGACCTCACATCAAACTTTACTAAGTTTTCTTCTTCTTTTTTGATCTAACATTTGCTTCCAAACACTCTAAAGTACTTCATAGTAGGAATCCTTTCGTACCATATCTCATAAGGAGTCTTTGTGCTATTAGCTTTAGCTTGAACTCTATTAAGTATGTAAAACATAGTATGAATAACTTCTCTCTAGTATACTTGCGGTATATTTTCCTCTTTCATCATAGTCCTTGCAACTTCTTGAATAGTTTTGTTTTTCCTTTCAACAACTCCATTATGCTGAGGAGTTCTAGGGACAGACAAATGTCTCTTTATTCCATGAACTTCACAAAAGATGTTAAACTCATTGGAGGTGAATCCACCACCTTTTTCAAACCTTAAAAGTTTTATTTTCAAATCCATTTTATTCTCAACCATAACTTTAAATGCCTTAAATTTATCTAGTGTTTTAGATTTATCTCAAAGAAAAGTAACCCATGTCATTCTAGAGTAATCATCAATCAAAAGCATAAAGTACCTTTCACCTTGTAAACTTCTCATCCTTGTAGGACCATAAAGATTTGTATGCACTAATTCTAGCAGTCTAGTAGTAGATTGTTTCTTTCCCTTAATGCCACTCCTTGCTTGTTTTCCAAATTGACAACTCATAAACAACATTGATAGGTTTTGTGATACTAGGTAAATCTCTCACAACATGAACCAAACTAATTCTTTCCAAATTATCAAAATTCATGTGACACATCCTCTGGTCCCATAACCAACTATCATTAATCTATGACAAAAAGCAATGACTGTCAGCACCCTTAAGCTGATAGATGTCTCCATCTTTTCTCTTACCTACAAAAATCATAGTTCTGAACCCTTTCTGGATCTCGCATGTTTCATCCATAAACACAAGATTGTACCATTTTCTACACTCTTGTCCAACACTCAAGATATTATGTCTTAAGCCCTTAACATAGTAAACATTGTCAATATTATTCTTACCATCAAAATTGATTGAACCAATTCCACAAATCTTAGGTCTTGAATCATCTCCAAACTTAACTAATCCCCCATCATACTTTTCAAGTTTTAAAAACTTACTTTTGTCTCTGGTCATATGATTAGAGCAACCACTATCAACAACCTAGTAATTCTTATCTTCTTTGACATGAAAAGCAGATACCAAAGTACCTTAAACCTTATCCTTCATCTTCGAAACACTTTCCTTCATACAAATTTTAGGGTTAGCAAAACCAAATTCTTCTCTTAAAGCCAAAAATAGACATTCATTATCATCAAAATCTCCATCATCAAATTCATCATTAGAAATACTAGCATCTTCTCTCACATAGTAAGCTTTACCGATCATCTTTCCTTTATTTTCCTTGTTCTTATTGCTTATAGCTCTCTTTGAACATCTAGAAGCATAATGAACTATCTGACCACAACTAAAAAATTTGAAAGGTAATCTACCATTGTACTTACTGGTGCCCTTTTTCATCCTTCTCACAAAGTTAGCTTCCAAATCATCAAGATTTTCATCACCTGAATCTTCAACCTTCTCTAATTTACTAGCCTTGAAAGTAGTCTCTACTTTTGTACCTTTCTTCATTTTTCTCATTTCAAATGCAGTTAGAGTACCAATCCACTGATTTCTGGAATAATTACCAAAATCAACTATTTCTTCAATAGCAGATACCTTTTCATTGTAGCAATCTAGAAGAGATCTGACAACTTTCTTCACCACTTTAGATTCTTTAATTATTGCACCAAGACCTATTACTCACCAATTCATCAACTCTCTGAATATGACCTTTAATTGTTTCATCTTTAGATATATGGATCATTTCAAACAGTGCCTTCAAGTTCTGCAACTTTGCTTGCTTGACCTTCAAATCTCCTTCATAAATGCTTTGTAACTTATCCCAAATTTTTTTAGCAGTATTCAAACTCACTTTAACTAATTCAGTATTTGATATACTATTCATAATAATAATTCTTGTCTTAGCATTGATCTCATGTGCCTTGATTTTTACACTTGTACTTGGACCATTATGAGGTGGAGTATATGTATTCTGATAAGCCTTCTCAATCTCATATTCTTGAGAAGATAAATATCCTTCCATCTTTGTCTTCCAGAATGCATAATCCAAGCCATCGAATCTAGAATATTCCAAAGGAATCTTGTTCGCCATCCCAGATCTACCTCAAGCGGTTAAGGTCTTCTCCAAGGAGCCTTGCTTTGATACCAATTGTTGGAATGAACAAGAAAATTTAGAAGGGGGTGAATTAGTTGTAGCAAATTAAACCTTCAAAACCCTCAAGTACAATTAGACCCACAAGCATTCATTAAACCCTTATTCTGTTAGATTGATTAAACATGAAATGAAAATAATAGAAATTGAAATCACAACACCATACACATGAGAACACCAGATTTACATGGAAAACCCAATGAGGGAAAAACCACGGTGAGAATTAGCTCACAATATAGATAATAGAAAAACTGGTACAAAGGGGCTCACTACCAGAATATGACACACTATCCAAAATGGCTCATAGCTAGGGCTCACTGCAACAAAAATAATACAAGAGATAGAAGAAGAATGTTACATAGACAAAACACTTCTCAATTCAACAAAGATACACCACAATTTCTTGCACACTTTCGCAGTTTCACATGAAAGACTTTAGATGCCTTTAGCTCACTGCCTTTAAGAATCCAACTTGAAGTTTACATTGCTCTACTCAAATTCACATAACATACACTTCACTCACATCACTCTTTGCATCTATCTTGATTCGTACTCTTTAGTACACCCTCTTGTATCAACATCATACATATTTATATTAAGCTTTATCTCAAATAATTTCTCCAATGTCGGCCATTAGCTGTTATACATTCAAATTCGAAATAGGTCAGCACCTAAACATTCCCACAGTGGATAGGAATGAAAGGAAACCTACATAAATCCTTAATTAGGACCCAAATAGATCCCAACACACTTAAAAATGCTTCCAAAAACCTCGCATGTAGTGTTAAACACAAGGTCGGCCAACACTTGTGCAAAACAACATAAACATTACATACACGCTTCCTTAAATCAAGCTGAAGGTTTTGTACAATATAATTCACTTGAACTCAATCTAGAACAATCCATGAAATACTTAAGATTCATCAAACACTTCATCCAAGCTCACATCAACAAATACTTTAACTCAGGACAACTGATAACCCTTATTTGCATACTGATAAATGAAACTCTCATTGTACTGCACAAAATCAAGTAAAAAAATTGAATATAGAAAGATAAAAGAATTATAACCAACTTACCAAATCTGCACAACTTGAATCCAAATAGTGGAGAAACGCGGAGCAAATACATTTCTCCCAAACAATAGAAAACATCACTAAACAACTGATTCACACACTAGTGAAAGTATCTCACACTATATGATGATCTAGAAACCCAAATTCTGAATATAACAACCTCTGTCAACCTTGAATAACCTGTAAGATCCACACAGACATAGCATCAACACAGAAAGAATGTGGAGCACAATACCAGAGCACATTATGAACATTTGCACAACACAATTCAACTCTATTTATGAAATTTTCTCAAAAGCACTTGGAAGCCAAGTACTAGAGACATCAACTCAACCCATTCCTTCATTCCAACTAATATTCAAAATCTACAACAAAAGAATAGCTCCATGTACTCACAATACTTTCTTAAGGTCTCAACTACACATGCACAACCTATTTTCCTCTTTTCCACAAATTTCTAAATATCCTCAATATCTTCATCCCATAGTTGACATCAATGACAACACCAGTCAAAAAAATTCCTATTAACATCAATGATAACACCATCATTTTTGCAACATATATAGAAATTTTGATGTACAAAGGTGATGAAAAAGATTTATGCAACTGTGGCCTGAGATGACCAAACACTGGCGGTTCAACATAGAACAATGCATTGCTGTTACACATTGAACATTTGAAATGTTTGGTAGAGAAATACCATATGAATTATAACATCATTCATTATCTTTTCTTAGCAAAGTAAATGAGACTATATGAAAAACATTAAAATTTACTAGGGGGTCATTATGTACAACAATCGACCCATACTCATAACGGGGCTCAAATCATCGTGTGTATATATCTCCCAAATGGAAGGTGTAGAAGTTACACTAAGATCAAATGGTGCATGTTGTTTATCATTGTAAGGAATGATATAAAATCATTCAGCTAGCTGTAGCCATACACTCACAGAGCGCTAAGTGTACTCTAAACAAAGAATGTTATTAATCGTTCGATCACAAATGCTTTACAAACATATAAATCAAACAAGTAATGAACATGGCAGAAATAACCATGCTAATCAGAAATACAATGACATGGTCGGGTCGAACAACCATGACCATAGGGATTTAGGCACATGCAGGTAGAACCCTGTCATGAGTATTAAACCCGATGCTAGTGCATGCTGAGAAAACAAAACAAGCCCAATATGTTGGCTCTACCCTAATAGGGTCGACAATAAAAAGATTACATGAGGTTGACTATACAGTGACCAAATCCTAAACACATAACCACAATTTTATTTTATAATATGAGCACAACATCTACATCTTTCCTTCATAAAGCACAAGAAAATCGAATAACCATTCAATTACAAAGATACAAATTTGACAAAGGATTTCAAGATTACCTCCTTAGATGCGTTCATTGATGTTTTTCCTCTGTTTGAATTAGCAACTTCTTTGTTTCTCGATTTTCCTTTCCTTTGTTGATTTTTCCTTCAAATCCCTTGCTTTTCTTCCTAGATTGTCTCCCACCAAATCGCCCTTCTATCAAGAATATATTTTTTCTATCTTTGAAGATAGTGGCCATTATTCCACTGTCACTTAGCCACCCACTACCTTCCATTCTGAGTATTTAGAGGGTTGGCTCCTTCCCATTCATTATGGGAGTTACAAAAATTAATCCATACTCTCCTTGTTTAAATCTTATAGTAATCATTTTTATATATGAATTTCTCTCTCTCTATATTTATTCACATATATGAGGTTTTACACACACACATATAAGTTGAATTTCATAACACACATTTTATTTTGCTTTCCCATTTCTTTTATTTAGAATCTATTTCAAATAGAACAAATAACACATTCATTTTCCTTATATCAATCATATAGGTTCAAATGTATTTTCCAATACCATTTTATATCAAACTTTGAAATAAACAAAATAAGGAAAGAATGTATTAGAATCATTTCTTTCACAAAATTACTCATTCAACCATATTTTAAATCCATACAACAAGAATGATATTTATTGATTACAGTCAAATGCATATGTTGTAGTCTACTGTGGTGTGTGAGATTCTAGATTCCATTCTTGCTTACTGTTTATCTTTTGGCTAAGCATTCCTACCTCAACCAAGTTCTTGTCCTTCAACATGTTCCTGCACACATTCTTGCACTTTCCCACTTAGATTAGTAACCTTTAATCGACAATTCATTATGAACTAAAAATTGAAAAATATTCATTTTTTTTTTCAAATATACCTTCACATTTATCAAATTCATAAATATTAAATGATAAATTCCATTTTCAAATATTTTAATTATCTCAACATTATTAAATACAAGCAATGAAATTGAGATGTGACATATACTAACAAATGTATATTAGCCTAAAGTGAACCTAATGGATAAGGAAATGATAAGATGGATTCAAATATTCTTAGACTAAAAAAATTATATTAAATTCTAAAATGAACTTGATGAATACATAAATGATAGGATGAGTGAGATGCATATGATGGTTTGTGGATGCAAGTGTCATGCCATGGTACTTCAAACACAAGAGCAAGAAGGCTATCAAAATAAAAAAAAGCTTTCCAATTACAAATCTATAGTTTTGAGAGAAATAGGCTATCAAAATTTTAAATTTAATTAAAACTTTGAAATCCTTGTGAATTTTTTTAAAAATATATATTTTTTTGCCAATTTTTCATAATTGTGGTGAAAATTATGGCCCATAAAAAAATATACAAAAAAACTAAATTTTGGAGGCCTAAACAATAGTTAAATGTTCACCCATGGAATTTCAGGATTAAATGCCCTATTTAGCCTTGGGAGCACTTGTTTAAGGATAACCTCTCTCACGAGGACCTTAGCCTAATTTTTAAAGTTGATTGTCTAAGGGCAGAGGAGTCTATAAGGTCAGTGCTTGGTGTGGAGGTTGCTAGTCCAAGGGCTCGTCGACTAATATTTCCATCCTAGGTTCTATTTGTTTTTTTATCTAACACTATGGATTTGCTTCAGTCGTTAAAGGAATTGGAGAAAATTGCAGACAAATTTGTTAATCCCCAGTTCCTTAATAAAAATGCTTTGCTAAATGTGGTTCAAGAGTATAACTTGTTTAATGGGGAAGGGTATATCAAAGGTCTTTTCCCTAGAGAGTATGTCAAACTGTGCTCGGGGTTTGAAGAAATTTTTGAAGCCATTAGGCTAGCCCTTCAGTTTAGGAATGATCATTTTCTTTTAAAAGTATTAAGGAAGAACTGCAAAAGGGTTTGTGTGTCCATGGATATTGACATAAAAGAAAATTTTTATGTTGTGTCTCATCTCCGTGATCATGTGCCTCACGTGCCATTTAACTCCTCTTTTGCTGGGTTGAAGGAAAAAATGTCTTATGATCTAGGTGCGGAAGACTTAGCGGGAAGACAAGGGAAAGCCTTTGTGGAGAGTTCCAAAGTTGCGAATCAGGATTTTATTGCAAGGGCTCAAATTGATATTGCAAATCAGCCAAAGAAGGCACAGATTCTGGTTAATGGGTTTGATTTCTTTGCCAAATATTTGACTCCTCTCATTCATGCTGAAGCCCAGGATGAGAACTCAATTTGTGTAGAACGTATGGAGGAATAGTGCCAGTTCATGAACACTGTCAGTTGAATCTCATTGAATTTTGTCGAAGATGAATTCTGTCAAGGTAATTCAATTTTGTAGGGAGCCTGTTGTGCATGAACAAGAGAAATTTATGGCTCACTTTCAAATCTATCATGCGATGGGTATAGTAGAGGGGTAAATTCTCGGTTGGTGGAATTTTGGATAGTTAGTTTTTTGTAAAATTTGCTATGGGTCCTCATTTTTGGGACAATTTGGTAATATTTTTTGGGATAACTTTGTAATAATTTTGTACTTATTCAAGCTATAACTAGAGGTTTTCTTCCTAGTTATTTCCTATCAGTATGCTCTCCGAACTAGGTTTTGTATTAAATATTAATATATATATATAATATTATAGTGGCTTGCCACTTTTGTTTAAAAAAAAAAGGTTAAATGTTACAATTTTGAGAAATATGTTTATCACTATGTCAACAATAGAATAACATTTTTGTCCACTAGAAATTTGTAGAAAAATTCCTCCCCATTTGCAAGTTATGAAAAATGAAAGAAAAATCCTCTTTGCAAGCATAAAGAGGTCTAATGACTAGGTTTGACTGCTAGAAGTCTAAACAATGGTAAAAATAATTTAGTTATCAATTAACATAAAATGCTAGAGATTATATTTCTAGTAGTTTCAACGTCAGCTATGGTTTCCACTAGTGGTTAGAAGAAGGCATGATAGTTTGAACAATTATTATTGTCACCACTAGTAGTTAGAAGAAGATGGGATAGTTGAAGTTGCAGATATATGTCATAGAGAGATTACAAATAGTGGGAAATTTCTTCGGCCTATGAGAATGGAATTCATCATGAAGGATATCTCATCTGTTGATACAAGTTGCTCTTAACTAACTAATGAGGCATCTAATGCTTGTAGGAATAACATAGGGCTCCACATTCCTCCACACAAATTCAATTGCCCACAAGAATTTGAATCCTAATAATGTACAATTTGATGTAAATTTGAGGTTCATCTCTCAAATTTTGGCATGGATAGTTGGTTGCCTCTCTATTTGATCAAATTTCTCTTCCACTATAACAATGAGATCATCAATGGGGTATGTTTCTCCCAAATTCATTTTAAGTGGGTAGATGATAAAGAAGAGAAATGTATATAGCTTTGGGAAAGTCAAGATTTTTTCTTAGCAATTTTGGTAATATTCAAGAGATTTAAAGACTTCTAAAAAACTCACCAGACCTTCATGAGCACAAAAAGGTTCAACAATTCCCAAAAAATATCTTTAAAAAAAATGTTTTTGCTCTATCAAAGGGCTTCCAAACCCTTATGAATATGTAATGGTGCCTCTTGGATCCATGTGTGTTATATTGAAAAAAATTGTTGAGGTCTCTATATTATAATTTTTTATTTATTTTTTATTAGAGCTATTCTTGGAACAATGGATTTCTACAGATGTAAATTAGGTTTATTGGGACCAAAAATAGGCCTTATAGATGCTTTGAACACTACAAGAAAATAACAACCAAAATATAGTTGTGGTGATTGAGTTGAGACCCCCTTTGATAATTTTTTTTTGTAATTAATTTTTTTTTATATAGTTACAAATCCATACAAATTTTATATGGTACACCAGAGTATAGGTGAAAATTTGCAAAATTAAGTTATCAAATTTGATGAAACAAAAGAATATTCTTTGTTTCTCAAGCCTCCTAGACTCAACGATGATGTCCATTTAGCTCCACAATATTTTATTGATAGAGATTAGTACTAGATTCACTAAAAAATAAAAGGAACTTGAGATTCAATACTCTTATACGATGTTGGAGCAGTAATTACGAATACACAATTCATGAATTTTAAAAAGAGAATGCATGCAATAAGAATCAACTAAAAACTATCATAGAATGTGTGTAAATGTATAATAATCTCCTTGTATATGTAGGACAAGGAGGAAGTAGGAAGGTAAAGTAAAACACTAATTAACCCTCCAACAAATGTAACACATTTTGGACACTTGAGACAAGTATGAGAGCATGTATCATGTTTCTATGAGGCAAGACAACTAAAGCACTAAGTAAACTTAAGCTAGTACAAATAGGTCTACTAGGCCTCTAGGAATTAAATAAATATAAGCTAGAGTATATAATCTCTTTCACACTAACAAATCATACTCCAATCTTAAATATTTTTTAGAGAAAAGTTTCTTCTTTATCAAATTTTTTGTGGTGTTAGAATATTTTGCATAGTTAGGATCATTTTCAACTTAATTAAAGCCTTATCACTTTCTACTTAAAGAAAATATTTTACCTTTCTTTTTTAATTTCCACTATTTTTGAAGATAATTCCAAGTTGTAGTTAGTGTTAGCTTTAAACGTATGATATATGCTATTTTCTATTTTGTAGGTTTCCAATGAAGCACTCATTTTGAAGAGAGTAAAAGAATCATCATCCCTATCTATATCCCTCAAGTGTTTGAAATATTTACATTCCATGGTAACTTCTTGTTGTATATTAAAATGCAACCTCATAATAGTTTGCATGCACAACAAAGTGGGAAAAAATGATAAAAATCATAAACACATGTTGTTTACCATTATATTTTGAGCCCAATTCGACTAGAACATGTTTTACATAAAGACTAATGTATAAGTTGGCATATTTTTATGTCACAGTAAGCAAATACCCTTATCCTAGCCTCATTTTTGTTGGTGAGAATGGGTTGTTTTACCTAATTAGTTCACATAGTAGGTCCTATTTACACATGTTCACATGTTAAGTTTACTTAAAGGTGCCTACGAATCTTTATAGTAGTCTTAGTTGTCATGAGATCTTATATTATCGTATGTCCTAATTCATTTAATGTTTGTTGTCTCATGTCATAAGATTAAAACACTTATCATAATCATGTCTAATCCTATCTCTCAAATATTCCTATATAAGTAAGGCCTCATGTATATTATGTAGAATATAGGGGTTTGTAGTATCATTGATCTATTATTAATAATTGTACACATTGAATCATCATCAAGAAATTCATCCTCTTTCTCCACTCTCTTATGGAAGGTTTTTTAATTTTGTAGGTGATCTTCAGCTATATTAGAGCTCACTATTAGCTCCTTGGAGTTCACTATTGTAGTGGAGGAAAAATGACACCCCCTGCCTCCTCTAAGGGTGAGTATTCCTCAACTACCTCAAGGGAAAAGCTCAGGTGATAAAGGTGGAAGGGCAAGGAGTTTTAGTTATATTGTGTTTCATGAAAGATTGAGATATGAGAATTTTAGAGACCGAATGAGTAGACTCTAGAGGTCTAATGAGAAAGTTGATTGGATCTCATCCAAGGATGACGACGCGACGTGCAGATGTCCCCTTGGTATGTTGTAGTCTCGTATGGATTAAAAATAGAACTTGCTGACAAAAATGACACTAAGTCTACTAACTATTCAAAGACTAAAATCTGAGAGTTGTGCTAAAATAAAATAATAATAAAAATAAAATAAATAATATAAAATGAACTAACATGCATAGATTAAGAAGAATGAAATGAAATGACAAGGTGAAAAAGAGGAGAAAGAACTCACAAGAGATCCAATGCTATGAGGCCTCCCACAATGCTCCAAATCAACAACTTGCACACATAGATACAAGGAAAAATGTTGGGGATGTTTAGGGGTTTACCTCAGTCAAATCCCCATGTAGGTGTGCCCACCTCCATAGACAACTAGATAGAAAAACAAGAAATAAAGTAGACAAGAATGTAAATAGATGAGACAATAGACAAGTTAAAATGACAATATGCTATCAAAATAAAGATGATAATGTAATACAAGAGAGTGTAGTTACCCTCCCTTAAGCAAGATAAAGATGTCGAAGGAGAGAGTGCAACACCCAAAATGATCCAAGAAGATTAAAATGCTAATGTAGAAGCCAAAGAGAAATAAAACTTGCAATAAAATGGTGTAGGAGAAGAATGAGAGTGTGAGAATGAGAGCTAGGCTGCCACGATTGAAAGAGTGCATGAATAGAATGAATGAATGAGTGAGAAGAATGGAAGAATAGTTGAAAGAACAAAGAGAAGGAATGCAAGATGGTGTTTTTGGGTGCATTTGCAACAACAAAGGCGTTACACTTCGTGGGAAGGTGGAAGTGTAATGTACCAACAACCACAAAGTCAGGAATCTTTTCGAGAAGTTTGCACATCACGCTAGCATCCATTACAAAAATTCACTTAAAGACCAAAAATAAAGGGTGTTAGGGACAAAATTAAGGTTATGTGAAAGGGGAATTGCATTATCAAATTTAATTAGGCTAAAGGGCATATTATGGAATGTGAATTGTATGGGGTGTAATTTTTGGCATTACATTTTACCCCCACTTTAGTGAGCATATGTATTTTAACATGTGTGAGATAAAGTAGAAAGAGGTTGAAGAGAATATACCTAGGATGAAGAGGACATAGGTCTCCAGTTCAATATACATGCAATACAGAATTAGAACCAAGATGCAAAGAGGACACATGTTTTCCATCCTACAAAGCTAACTACAATCTCACCACAAACATGTTAGTTGCAAACAAATTTATGTTAGGTGAAAAAGTGAAAAATAGAAACATGATAAATCTATAGATATGACATAATCTAATTAGATAAAAGATAACACTGATAGGTATGGCTACCAAGCTAGAGACCATATAGTAAGTAGATAGGCTTGTGGTTGTTGCAAAATGCATTGTAGGATAGTCACAGAAAAGACAAGTCTAGTCAGGTTACCCCCAACCTAGATGATAAGATCATAAGACATCAAGATATATTTTTAAGACATTTTTTTGAAAAGAGTAAACATATATGATAACTGTTGAGATATGGTGTTGTACACCATTGCATAAATTGATTTATCATAATATTGTAATTAAATAATTATTTAGTTGTGATGCACCTTGGTGGTGTGGATGATCACACTAGGTAATTATTTAGGGTCCACTTGATGTTGTATTGTAGCATTGTATTATTATTATTTGTGTGAGAGACGTGATAATAATTTAATATTAGAGAAACATTAAATGATGTGATGTCTTAGTACCCAATATTAAATAAGGGGTTAGTGGTTTTGTATTCACATGGTTTTGTGGTACATGGTTTAACCTAAACCACTAGTTTTATGTGTGAGATTGTGTCTATAAAAGAAAACACATGTGTAGTGGTTTAGGTTGGAGAGTGCATTTGTGAAGCATGGTATGGGATGTGTGGATTCATTCTTGGACACATGGGAATGCATTGGAGGGCTTGATGCTTCAGAGGTGTTCATTATAACTCTTGTATTTGCTTCATGGTTGATTAATATGATGAAGTATGGATTTTTTGGAGGCTGGGTTTTTCCCTCTTGAGGGTTTTCCCAGGCTATATCTTGTGTCATCTTTGATGGGTATGTTTTCTATTCTCTTGCATGTGGATTCTGATCACTTATTTACATTGTTATCTCTTTTGGGTTATGTGGAAATTGTCATACAATGGCTACAAGTTTCCTTACAATAATCCCCCCTTAGAATGATGTGTGATACATAGAGGAGCACATGTCATTTTAAGGAGAAGAGAAAGACAAAGAGATGTTGTGACATGAAATACATAGTGAGTGTAGTAACATAAAAAGTATCCCTTTTTCACACTTAATTTGGGAATAATTAAATATAAAATGAGCCTAATGTTGCCTTAATTTAGTGTTGTAATATGGTTTTTCATATTCACATTAAGTTTAGGGTTAATTATGCCTTATTTAGGGTGTTGTAAGGTGTATCTTTACAATTTCACACTAATCTCTAAGGGCTTTATTAATTGAGGTTAATTTTCCATAATTGGCACCTTTAATTCAAATCCAAGCCTAATTAATTGCATATTCCGAGGGATAAATCCTGACATTCATAAATGATATTACACAACACTTAATTTTAGGTGTGTCTTAGGTTAGTGAGCCAGGACCCATTCGCCACCTAGCGAATGGGTCCTCACTAGGTCTTAGGACCCTATTTTCACATAACATTACACATTGTCTGATGTGTATCCTAGGTAAGTGGCCTAGGAAAAATGGCGAATGGGTCCTCACTTAGACCTAGGACCCCCTCTTGGGATATTTTTTTGGTGGTATTTTAATGATTTCAAATCCTAGATCTGATGTCGGCTTGTGTTATTTGAATTTCCAAAATTAATGATAAGATATGTATAAATACAAGGATATTTCACTTAGTTTCACCTAGAAATTTTGATTCAAGCATCCTAAGATTTCACAAGAGCATTGAGAGAGAATTCAAGAGCATTTCTAAGGCATTCAAGGGAAAATTCATAGAAGATTATTGCAACAATCAAGAGTCATTTCATCATGTCAAAGGCATAATGCATCATGCATGTTGTTGAGCTAATGTGTTGATGTAGCATTCAAGATCAATCAAGCATATTCAAGGAATTGTTTCTAATCAAGGTTCATAATCAAGATCTACATTCATTGAGGCCACTTCATGCTAAGTGGAAGATTTGATATCCAAGGTTCAATTAAGGTGTGGTGAGTTGTGACATTGCATTTTGTTCATTCATCATTCCTTTCATGCATTGTTTCATTTCAAGGTTTGATTACCCAAAAGGGGTTTGACCAAGGCAAACCCCTATTCCCTAATAAAACAACATTTTTTTCTCTTTGATGTGTGATTACAAATTTTAGGTTTAAGACCAATTGAAGAGTAAAATTGCAAAAGTTGCTAAGAAATTTGTCAAATCATGAAAACTGAGCTATAGGGTTTGTTTTTGGCTTTTCAACAGTGCTTGACTAAGATATGGGAGTGCAAACATTGAAGAACATAACCCATAAACCATTTTTCTAGAGCCTTAGCCAGGACCCATTCGTCATAGGGCGAATGAGTCCTTAATGAGGTCCAAAAAAACACTTTTTTACAAAAGGTACATAACATTTAACCCTCTTAAAACCCGCCTTTTGATTGCTATATCAGTTAGGTTTAATTTTTGATTCTCATCTACACATCATAACCTTCATATTGAATGAAATATAGAGAAGTAGGTCCATTGTTAATCACTCAATTTTATTTTCACTTATTTTTTGATGTTTCATTATGGTGAACCCAACCTTTTGAGCATCGTAGTTTTCTGATTTTAGGAGTCCTTTTCATCCTAGATTTAGATATTGCATTCATTTGCATTGAATTAAGTCTCATTTAGGGTGTCTAGTTTACATTCAAATTTTCATCTCATCTAGGGTCTTAGGATTGCATTGTTTGCATTCTTTAAATCTGAAAAATACAAAAAAATCAGTCATCTTGCATATCATTTACATCATATAAACTTGAATTTGAAAATTGAAATAAAATTGCATATCAAACTAGGTGTTTTAGGTCATTATTTTTTCACATTTTGCACTTGCATCACATTGCATTCTACAGAAAATCAACTTGAAACTTACTGTAGCAAACCTAAATCTAAAAACCATTGGAAAACCCCTAAAAATCTATAAAAATTAGCTTCAAAAATCTCATCTAGGACCCATTTTCCATAGGGCGAATGAGTCCCTAATTAGGCCATAATCTGCATTTCTAGAAATTAAAATCTTTGTTTGCTGCTTTCAGGTTTTTGTTTCAGTCTGTTGAGTTTCTATTTCATTAATTTTATCATATCTAGTTTAATTTGGTACATTTAGTGCATTGTGTGATTTGAAAATTACATTTACAAGATTTCATTTTCAGATTGTTACATAGTGTAATCAACAAATTACCTTGTTTAGAATATGAAAATTGTATTTACACATTACATTCTAGGTCATTGCATTACATTTTAAGCCTATTTCCATTTTGGGTTTGCACACATTAAGTTTGTGAAACTTGTATAAGCTTTACAACTTGGTATCCTATTAGCAATACTATTTTGAGACATAGTTCAAGACTCATGTCATCCTACGATACATCATTCACTATGGATCTTGGGTTTTCTAACTCTTTCTAATAGTGTTGGTAATCAACCCCCTATGGATCATAGCATGCATACCTCATTTCCCATGACTTCCCTTCCTACAACCAATGTGCATGATGTTCATTTCTTGCAAGAAGACAAAAAGACTAGATGAAGGCTTATAAAAGTTACAAGACATTATGCTCACATAAATTATAGACATTAGTATGATTCCTACTTTACAAAATCTAAGGAAAATGCTTAAAATTGAAAACAGAACGCAAATTGTCAATAGCCTTAGTTGCTTCCTTCATGAAAGCTTAAACAAACAAGAGAATAATAACATACATGCCTCAACCAACTTTATTGAAGCTAAACCTCATAACGACTCAACCAAAATGCCTCTTGATATTGCTTTCTCACAAAAATATATACTTAAACATGCACCCAATGGTTCTCTTTACATACCTGGAAGAATCAATGAAAAGCCTACTAATAGGATATTAATTGATCCCATCTATATAGAGAACATGATCACTGAATAAATTCCTATTTGTGCATGAACTTTATCAAGATACATATGACAAACCAAAAGCATGGATCAAAACGCATAATGGTTTTGCTTGTCCTATGATGGGCTTGATAAATCTCCCTTTAAAAGTTGGACCGAAAACATTAAATGTCTCATTCACCATCATCCCATCATTGAACCAATTTCATGTAAAGTTAGGCCATCCATGGCTTTGCTCCATGAATGTCATCTCGTTGGTTGTGCATAAATGTTTAAAGTTTCCCTTTGGTAATGAAATATTTACTATGCATCATAGTGGCTTTAATACTGTCTTCCCATGGGAACTTTTCATTGGATTTATTTTGACCCAAGCCTATTGAACCTATTAGACCTTGTGAGGACTACTTTTTCAAATCATATCAAAAGTTCAAGGCAAAGCGCAAAGCAGAATTATCCCTTATAAACTTGCTGCAACCCGTGATTGAGCAACCTATCCTGATGAACGAATGATTGAACAAAATTCCCTTCCAAATATCCAAGAGAAACCTATGACAAATCCTCCTACCATTTCATACAAGAGATCACGAGACAATCAAAGCAATCCCATTGTGCCTCCTAAAGTCAAACAAGTTTACAAAGCTAAAGAGAAAGTGGTTGAACAACCTCCTATGGATCCTCCCATTCCTCCCCTAAGGGAAGAAAAGAAACCTATGATTGACAAACTTTCTCCTACATAATCACAAATTGACAACAATTGAAATGAAATAGAAATGCTAGAGAGCATAGGCATAAACATCGTGTTATTGCTTGTATGTTACAAAATAAAGAAGAAAAGAGCAACATAGAAAATAAAAATTCGAACTTACCTAAAGCAATACATGATGGCCCTATACCCTTGTCGCAACGTAAATTAGAACCTCCTAGAGGCATTATCATTCGACCTCCTATTGCACGATTAATCTAGATGATGACATTGATATTGCAAAGATTGATGAACAAGTGCATAATGAGTTGAATTCATTTTTTACCTCTTCTATGATCTTAAATGACAATTCTCCTAATAAGAGTGTTGAACTTGATGCTTCCCCTAGTTCAAAACTTTTCGTTGTCCCTTTGGCTAGTTGTCTGCCTTTTGAATATATCGATCGAGATTGGGATGTGAACGACTTGCTATAGGTTGATTCGCATGTGCCTTACTAGAATTTTCATAATGTGATCCCCCTACTATTTCATTTGATGTATCTATCTTTTTGTGCATTCCTCTATATGTGCCTACAGTATTATATATGTAAATTTTTTATCCTTTTTCACTTGTCTTGTGTGTTCCTTTTGGGGATGACACAAGGCGTTGAGACATTTAGGTCTCTTCCATGTTGACCCGAAAGGATTTTTCTTTGTTTTCACTCTCTTTGTGTCATTCTTCCAGTTCTATGAGTATTTAGGGAATGATGACATTTTTGAGCTCTTAAACAACATTGTAGCACAAATATACTAACCTCAAATCCATAAATCCCTTATGTATTTTTGGGGGAAACCCCTCCCTCCTTTTTCATGGCGTAGCTTTATTTAGGAAACACATGACTTGGCATAGGGATTTTTGAGTAAGCTCTCATGTCTTAGGAGTAAACATTGGCTACTTTAAAGCAATTGCTCACAAGAATAGTGTTAGCAACCGCTTTAAAGTGGGGGCATACATCGATAATATCTTTTGAAATTTTTCATGTTTCATGGTGCGATTTTGTTTTTTCTTATGACACATCCTTTTCTTGGTGGTGTCATTGGGTTTGATGTCCTCCAAGAGTGATATTTCTTAGCATACAAATTTCCTCTTAGTGGTGATGTGACACACTACATTCCCTAAGTTGTGAATATTTTACTCTTGATTTTCCTCTCTTGGAGACATTAGGCACGATGTTCCTTGAGAAGAAGAACTTAAATGAACAAAATGGGATCCAGGCCTTGAACAAAAACCTATAAAAAAAATGTTCATAAGTGTTCGACATAATATAGCTTACTGACCTTGTGAGGCTCGAAACCCTAATTCAAGGCCACCTGACATAACACACCTTGCTTTCCTATGGAGCCTTGCCTTTCCTTGTGGTTCCTTATCAAAGTTTTCAAGAGGATAGATTTGATATGGTATGGGAGCCTAATATGATTCTCTCATTTTCCACCCCTTAGTTTTGTTGCACCTTGTGGCACCTTATTGAAGTTATCAAAGGGATAGATTTGGTATGGTTAGTATGATGAGAGCCGACACATAGGCATGAATTTCTCATTGTACAATGAGAGGAGACATATAGGCTTGACTTTCTCACTAAGACACTTTATTGGAAGACTCACCTAGTGGACAACCTAAATTTCCACTACCTTGGAGTGAGCGCAAAACCGATAGTATAGATGTGTTCCACATCATGTTGGACAATCTAGGCTTTATCTTCTTGGTCTTTGATATTGCTTGATTGTGTATCTTTGTCATTGTTGCATACATAAGTGTCTTGAATTTTTACTTTAGTGTGAGTTTGACATGCGGTCATACTCTCACTAAAGTGAGGGAAAAATGTAGTAACAGAAAAAGTATCCCTTTTCCACACTTAATTTCAGAATAATTAATAATAAAATGAGCCTAAAGTTGCCTTAATTTAGTGTTGTAATATGGTTTTTCATAGTCACATTAAGTTTAGGGCCCTTTTTAATAAAATGGACTTAATTGTGCCTTATTTAGGGTGTTGTAAGGTGTACCTTTACACTTTCACACTAATCTAGGGCTTTATTAATTAATTGAGGTTAATTTTCCTTAATTGGCCCCTTTAATTCAAATCCAAGCCTAATTAATTGCAGATTCTAAGGGATAAAGCCCGACATTCATAAATGATATTACACAACACTTAATTTTATAAGGTGTGTGTCCTAGGTTAGTGACTTAGGATCCATTCATCACCTAGCGAATGTGTCCTCACTGGGTCCTATGACTCTATTTCCATACAATATTAAACCTTGTTCAATGTGTGTCCTAAGTAAGTGGCCTAGGATCCATTCGCCACATGGTGAATGGGTCCTCACTTAGACCTAGGACCCTCCCTTGGGATATATTTTTGGTGGTATTTTAATGATTTCAAATTTTAAATCTGATGTGGGCTTGTGTTATTTAAATTTCGGGAATTAATGACAAGATATGTATAAATACAAGGCTATTTTCACTTAGTTTCACTTAACAATTTAGATTCAAGCATCCTAAGATTTCAAGAGAGCATTGATAGAGAATTTAAGAGTATTTCTAAGGCATTCAAGGGAAGATTCATAGAATAATATTGCAGCAATCAAGAGTCATTTCATCATGTCAAAGGTATAATGCATCATGCATGAAGATCTACATTCATTGAGGCCACTTCATGCTAAGTTGCAAATTTGATACCCAAGGTTCAATTAAGGTGTGGTGAGTTGTGAAATTTTATTTTGTTCATTCATCATTCCTTTCATGCATTGTTTCATTTCAAAGTTTAATTACCAAAATGGGGTTTGACCAAGGCAAACCCCTATTCCATAACAAAACAAAAAATTTCTTCTCTTTAATGCGTGATTGCAAGTTTTAGGTTGAAGATCAATTGAAGATTAAAATTGCAAAAGTTGTCAAAGTTGTCATAGTTTCTAAGAAAGTTGTCAAATCATGGAAATTGAGCTATAGGGTTTATTTCCGGTTTTTTGATAGTGCCCAACTAGGATCTGGGAGTGCAGACATTGAAGAATAGAACCCAAAAAACATTTTTCCAGAGCTCTAGCGAAGACCCATTCGCCATAGGGAAAATGAGTCCTCAGTGAGGTTTGGAAAAACACTTTTTGCAACAAGTACACAACATTTAACCCTCTTAAAACCCGCCTTTTGATTGCTATATCAATTAGGATTAATTTTTTGTTCTAGTTTACACATCATAACCCTCATATTGAGTGAAATATAGAAAAGTAGGTCCATTGTTCATCACTCCATTTTATTTTCACTTTTTTTTTCTATGTTTCAGCAAAATGTATTCATGGAATTTTGTCACACAAGGGACAACACATAGAATCCATGACATCAAGAAAAACAAAGATGAAGAAATCAAGATCGCAGGGGTATCTAATTATTCGAGGTTAGAGCCAATCATAGATGTATGTATATATAGATAAGATAGTATAATGTATATGAACTATCATCATCCCTAAATAGATTAGAACAGGAAGAAAAGAACATGAAGACAAAATAAAAAAAGAAGTTGGGTCAACATGGAGGAGGCCTAAATGCCCCAACTCTACATCGTTCTGGATCTGAAAAAAGGAAAAGTTGAATATAAAGAGAAGAATGATGAGACAAATAGAAGAAGTGTACGACAAATTCTCTCTCTTGTATCCAAGTACCTACAAGGGTAGCAAGGGTCATCTAGGTGAGAGCATAGACATAAACAGATAAGCATGGGGGAACACGAACAAACACACAAAATCTAATCTAAAGATGAAGAAGAGGTATCACGCTAGTCTAACACCTCCAACGAGCCTATAGGAGGATAACAAGAGAAATACCTACCAAGTCACCTACATCAAGAACCAAAGAAGAATCCCCCTCGAGGTCTCCATCGCCAAGCTCGTGTGAGGTCAGCGTCATCTCGATCTAGAAAAGATAGATGATATAGTTGGGATATCCTCCAATGAGTCAAATATACACTTTAGTTGAGTGAAGTGCTATGATTGAACATGAGAAGGATGAGAAACTTGAGAGTCATTATTGTCCTCTAGAAAGGGGGCAGTTACCAGGTTTGAGGAAAGAGGCATTGTCTCCATCATGATAACAATACAAGACAAATTGTAACAAGATGTAGAATACAAAGAATACCTTTTGTAACAATCATTTGAAATCATGTCATACTCCAACTTATGCTGAAGTGGAGGATGGGGGTCCTCACAATAGAAGTAGAAGAGGGAGAAGGAGAAGGAGCCATGATAGACACGACCTTTGTATGAGGCATATGTATGGGCTCAAGGAAAGGAGGAAGATCTAGTAAGGAAGTGATCAAAAGGCTCCGTAAAAGGAATGATGAACACTTGCACCCACTTGGGGTGATGCTCATTAGGATCCATCGAGGAAACCAAAAGCAAAACAAAAGTGATGGGGGAAAATGCATGAATAGAGACAAGAACATGAACAGGAGCAAAAACTGAAGCAAAAGGAGAGATAAAAGTAGAAGCAGAAAGAGCTGGTGTATCCTCGGTCTTTTGTGAAGCTTTTCACTCCTAAGCTAAAGCTCATCGACGATGGTTACACTCACACATAATTCGATTGTGAAAGATATGGGAACTAGGAGGTGCAACTTGAGAAGGCTTTGGGGGATCCTGTTCCACTGAAGGAGTAGCTTGCACAACCATCATTGACAGAAGAGCAAGATCCTGAGGAGGGATAGGAGAAGAATCAAAGATAGAGACAGGGGTCTCGAATACAGTCCCCTTTCCCCTATCTACTTTAGAGGCAGGTGGAGGAATGAGAGGAGGCTTTGGAGGATAAGATGCATGAAAATAAAGAAGATCCAAATCTCGACGCTTACTTCCCCTTAGCATAGAGGGTGGGTCGAGGGATAGTCTAGGAAAATCTAGGAGTTGGAAGACTTGTGGCTTAGACTTCCACAACAAAGGAGCCTTTCCCTTTACTATGTCAGGCATAGTAGGAGGAATAGGGAACATTGTTGAAGGCTATGACATTGTAGAAGTAGAGGAAGAAGAGGGATGAGAAGGCAGGTATAGATGGGAGCTTTCATTTCTTTAGCATTTGAAGTGTTGGGAAAATGTGTCTCAACCTTGCAATTACATAAGTTACTATTGATACATAAGGTACTGTTCAACCGAAAATGATGGGGGGGTGCGGGGGGGTCTCCCCCCATGATGGGTTTGGGGGGATCATCCTTCCGACTAGGGTCTAGGGGCAACGCCCCTAAAAGGAAAATTTTATTATTGTAAATTTGGACCGTTCATCATTATGTCTCATATCTGACGACCGATATTTTATTAGCTTGAATTTCCCTAGAAGGAAACCCTATTTTATGAGGGAATTGTATTACAACTATGTATTGCGATGTATTCTGACAGTCTGATAGCAATCATGTTGCATCTGGATCTCTAGTTGGTGATACTCCTGTGAGAAGCTTGCTCTGCAAGTATATTGTAATCTATGTGATTTCTGAATAATATATATTGGGCTGCTTTTAAAGTGCGAGGTTTTTTATCTTGAAAGGGTTTTCCCATGTAAATCATTGTGTTGTGGTATGCATGATATTTTTGTTTATTTTTGTTTAAGTTTTTGTGATCTGTAAAAGTTTTACATTATTCTCCTCTCAAGATTAGTTTAGGAAGTTGTTTTGCTACCTTATCTTCCTTACACGAAGGTGCATAGGATTGAGGCATGCTGCTACACATGCATAGAGGAATTCATAAAGATAGCATGGGAAGAAGGTGGGAAGAAAACATTAGAGACCAAACCTCCAATCTTATACCTAAAGTAGGCCTTGTAGAGCAAGTCCCCTCGAGGCAATAAGAGTCTGACTAGATCAATCCAAAAATGGTCTAGGGAAAACCCCCCATGCGACACAAGTGGTTTGTATCCAGTGTCTTGGATAGTGTACACCATGCCATCAAGAGGAAACTTCAAACACTTGTGAACAACTGAGGTGACCACATTCATGGAGACTAGCCACAAGATGCCTAGTATAACCCTGAATAGGTTGGATTTAGGTAGATCACAAAAAATGAGAGTTCAAGAGATTTAGGTCCGACCAAGATTGACAAAAAGATAGAGCTAATAGGTGGGACAAAAAGACCATCATGATTACAGAGCATGGTATGTGACTCATCATATTTCTCCTTGTGTATATTGTTTATAAAGAGGGTCTCAAGTTCATGATGACATTGACCCAACTAGTGGGATCAACCATAATGCTAGTCACGACATTATTGTTGACTCAAGATGGTATGTATAAAAGAGAAGGTTCCTTGTTAAGGGGAAAGTCATGTGGTATGGATGTTATGTCAAGTGTCTTATCCACATGACCTGAAGGGAGAATATGAGTGAATAAAACCATGTTTATGTATTCAAATGGTATGGGATCAACAAATGAAGTAGGGATTTTCAGGTTCATAGAATGGGAAGGGAAAGAATCTATGTATATCTACTACTGATTGTTAGGCTTGGCTAAAAATTTATTAGAATTTTGTTCTTACCATTGAGTCAGATGGTACCATTGTCGATGTGGTCTTGGATGAGATGTCTAAGATACACGCATTACTTGATATATCATGACTAGAGACTCGATGGTATTGGTAAAATTTTTGCACATCATACTAGTTAGGATAGGGTTTAGACAACAGTCTTATCTCTGCGAGGGAAAGTAAACCATCTTATAACAATTTTTGAAGAACACTCACGTAGGACTCATATAATTTCATAAAGATTCTATTATGTCTTATAGAGTTCTTTTCAATAGGAATGGAAACCACGTTCACTACTGCTTTATTCTATTTTGATTCCCCATAAACAAACATGATTAACCGATTATCTAGATAGGAGGATGAGGAGGAATCTGCATACAACACCATCGTCTACTAATATTCGTGCAGTGCAGTGCATAGATGAGAAAAGGAAGGATACTTCATTAGGATAAATTTCTCTCTCAACATTGGCAATAGGTTTTCAACGAACATGCATTGAATGCTAGAATTCAATAGGGCATAGGAGATTTAGGAGAACATAGATTGATGCTGAGCAATGAAATCAGTTACTTTTTCATGAGTTCCTTGGTTACATCGGACAAGATCAACAAAGGTGATATTCAGATTGATATTTTCTTGAAACTGTTGTAAGTATTGATTTACCAACTGATTGAAAGAAAAGAAGGAATTTTTAGGAAGCGAGCCAAACCATTCCAACATAACGTCCTTGAGGGGCCATGGGAATAGCTTTGCTAACAAAGCGTCATGAAAAAATAAATCAATACACATGGAAATAAAGGATGAGAAATGTGTCTATGGGTCACCTCTATCATTGTACTTTTCAAACTTAGGAATTTCTATCCATTGAGGGATGAGAGTATTCAAAATACAAAGGGATAGAAGACTACAACAATAATATGGTTGAAGCGTGGATTGAGAAGTGGAGCTAGTCAAGTTGGCAAACTACAATTGCATTTGCCCCATGTTTTTTAGAAAAGCATTAAGGATGGGGTCGATTGACGAAGCTTGACTAGTAGAGGTGCCAAAGGTTTGGGTTCTGGATGTAGGGATTTCAAATCCCAAATGGACTCAATTCAATGTAATTCTAGAACCATCTAGGGGCACTGTGTTGGTATTATCAGTAGTAGAAATAGAGGGAACAAAAGAACCTATGTCTACCATATGCACAAACACTCCTAACATCGGACATACAACTAGTTAGTGACCAGTGATTTCTGATTGAACGTATTAAGGGTTACCCAAGACAAAAGTGTACGGGGGGAAATGGGTGTATTGGTAATCCCTCAAAGTAACTCCAAGCCTCTGTGATCCAAAATAAGAATATCTATCATACCATTATGGAGAGGAGTAGCCTGAGTATATGAGTTTTCCTTTCCCACAAAGTCTTCAAACTCTTAAAGTATCTTCCAAAGACTACATCTACTCAATGAGAACCCTAAGAGAAAATTCACAAGCTAGGGAGAGGAAGAGTTAGAAGAAGTGGTTGGTGGAGACTTCGCTTGAACTTCAACTGATGGATGAGTAGAAACAAAAGGGAGGGGGGAAACTGGATGAGAGTCCTATAGAGAATTCCTCAAAATCAAGACCTTGACAATGAGGATTGAATTGTCTTCTAGAAACCATCTAAGCATTGATAACTTCTTCTAACTACATTTTTGGAGGTAGTGGACTAGGTTGTGAAACTCAAAAAGCATCACAACACTCTATCCAATACACGTCTCAACAAGAGAGAAGAAAATTTTCAACAAAAAGATAAAGGTAATAATAGGTTCACATCATGTTCACCAAAATGTAGTGGAGGATAAATAATACCCCCTACCTCCTTTAAGGGCGAGTGTTCCTCAACTACCTCAAGGGAAAAGCTCAAGTGACAAAGGTGGAAGGGAAAGGATTTTTGGTTATATTGTGTGTTTTATGAAAGATTGAGAGATAAGGATTTTAGAGACTAAAAGAGCAGACTCCAGAGGTCTCATGAGAAAGATGATTAGCTCTCAGCCAAGGATGACAACACAACGTGCGAACGCCCCCACAACACATTGCAGTCTCGTACAAACCAAAAACAAAACTTGTTGATAGAAACAACACTGAGTATACTAAATATTCAGAGACTAAAATTTGAGAGTTATGCTAAATTAACAGAATAATGAAAATAATAGAAATAACATAAAAGGAACTAACATACATAGATTAAACAAAATTAAATGAAATGACAAGGTGGAAAAGAGGAAAAATAACTCACAAGAGGTCCAATGCTCCAAATCAACAATTTGCACACATGGAGACATGGAAAAATGTTGGGGTTGTTTAGGGGTTTACCTCAGTCAAACCCCTGTGAAGGTTTTCCCATATGCACGGATAACCAAATAGAAAGAAAAGAAATAAAGTAGATAAGAAAGTAAATAGATGAGACAATAGATAAGTTAAAATGATGATATGCTATCAAAATAAAGATGATAATTCAATAAAAGAGAGTGTAGTTACCCTCCCTTAATCAACCTAGAGATGTCGAAGGAGAGAGTGCAACACTCGAAACGAGCCAAGAAGATCAAAATGTTGATGTAGAAGCCAACGAGCAATAGAAATTGAAATAAAATGGTGTAGGAGAAGAATGAGAGCTAGAGTACCAAGATTGAAAGAGTGAGTGAATAAAATGGATGAATGAGTGAGAAGTGTAGACATCTAAATTTGGACACTTAATTTATCCAAATTCATCCCCTTTCATCTTATTTTCGTTAATTAAGTAATACTGCTATTATTTAATTAATACCTTTAATTCTGCCAAATCCCTAAGGTATTTAATCAATAATACCTTATCTCTTTAATCCTCCTTCCATCAAATGAATTAATAAAATATCACATTTATTTAATTCCTCATCATGTCACATGCTCCATCATTTTTATCTTATCCTAATCCATCTTCTAATCTCATCATTAAGGTGTGCACATGCCTAATTCTTGATTAGGATGTGTCACATCCTCCAACTTTGCAAGTTGGCCTCTAATCTCTCTTAGCCACCTAACCATCCTCTAATCCTTCACTAACTAGCCTAATCAACCTCTCAAGGAATTTTTAATTCCTTTTATCCTTCCAAGGAATATTAAATTCCTTTTCTCTTCCCCATATCCTTTATGACATGTGTCCTTGGTCAACCTTATTAAAGGCTTTCTCCTTTTGGGCAAGACACTCCACTTCCCCATGTGAATTTTTAATTCACCTTTTAATCCCCCAATGCACCCAAAAGGAATTTTTAATTCCTTCACTTCTTCCCACATGTCCTCTACTTATTCTTTATTCTTTCCCATGTCTCCATGAGAATATTTGAGGAATTTTTAATTCCTCACATGTCCTTTCACCCACATGGGGACAAGGACCTCCTTTATGAGGAGATCTTGTCCAATCCCAAGGTACTTTGTACCCCCCTCCATGTCATGTACTATTCTTCCACCTCATGTCCACTTCACCTTTAAGGGCTAAATCACATGCCACATGTCAAGATGTGAGGGATTGTGAGTTCTCAACTCACCTTAGCCCTACATCTTGATCATTGGCGGCTCAATTTTGGCCATCCATCTCTTCTAGGAATTCTCAAAATTCCTATAAATACCCCCTCTTTTCTCTCATTTTGGGGGAGATCATTTTGCTATCCAAACTCTTGCAATTTTATTTCTCAATCTACACTTAGCCATTTTCATGTTTTCATCCACTTGCACTCATCCTCACAACATCATTTAGCTTGCATCTTGTGCCATCCAAGGAGCATACACATCAAAGATCGAAGGGCCAAAACCAAAGGATCGATTCGAGACAAGGTATAATGTTTCATTTGTTGCTTTTTATCTTGTGTTGATTCCAACTTAGGCTAATCTTGAGGTGTAGGTTGTTTTGGTGTTTATTTACACTCTTTTAATTTGCTGCTCATTTTCTAACGCATATATTCAACCTATCACAAGAAGAATGGAAGAATAGTTAATAGAATGAAGAAAAGGCGTGCAAGAGGGCATTTTTTGGCGTGTGCAACCACAAAGGCATTACACTTCGCTAGAAGGAAAAAGTGTAATGTTCCAAAAACCACAGATTCATGAATCTTTTTGAGACTTTTGTACATTAGGTAGATGTTTGCACGTCATGCTAGCATCCATGACAAAAAAAAACACTTAAAGACCAAAAATTCAGGGGGTTAGGAACAAAATTAAGGTTGGGTGAAAGGGGAATTGCATTATCGACTTTAACTAGGCTAAAAGGGAGACTATGGAATGCAAAATTGCATGGGGTTCAACTTTTGACATTACAACTATCAATTCCTACATGGTATTAGAGCTCCAGATCTACAAACTTCTTAGATTTGAGGGTGTTTTAGGAATGAGATTTTTTTGGATGCATTTGGGACAAAATGGACCTCACTATTGAATCTAAAAGTCTCAAAACCCTTTATTTTCATATAAAACATTTTATATTTGGGCAACAAAATGTTTTGGGGTATTTTTTGGTAGGGTTGCAAAATTGACTAGTCTTTTGTCTATACAATCGTACGAAATTTGTGTATGACCATACATATTCGTGTCATACGATAGGTTGTATGATTGTTGTAGGTGGGTGCTATAATTAGTAAAATATTTTAGAGCATATTCACAAAATATTCTTTAGCATAGGTGTGGCATCAACATCACATTCACAAAAGGTATGACATCAAAAAATATAATTCAAAATTTAAAAAAAGTTTTTCCATGTGTTTAAAATTGATGGCTTGGAGCTTGTTAGTGGCACATGACCAACCACTGCCTAACTAGTGCCCTTCTATAGATCCCATGGTCATATTGGTGACCTACGACCAACCCCTAGGGGGCTTATTTTTAGCCCTTAATGCCCTAATTGTGTAGTCTTTTATACTGACATATCTTTTGAATTGAGTATCAGATTTTTGTAAATAAGATGTCATTGGAAAGCTAGTTTTGAGAAAAATCTAGTGGCACAAATATTGTTTTAATATTTTTATTTTATTAAAAGTTATTTTGTTTGAAGTTAGATCTCCCATTTGGACATTTGAGCTTATAATTTTTTTCCTATTTATCCAATTTTTATGATTCTTGTAGCATTCAAAAAGTATTGAGGAGTTATTTTGATATATTTATGCACTTTTTCTAGATTTAGTCCTAGGTATCTTTTATTCAGTTTTTTCTAACATCATATTCTAATTGATTACTTGGACATGTCCTAACACTTGGAGAGGTTCTATATTTTTGGGGGGCTTCATTTTCAATATTCATCATATTTGAGAGTTTTTAATTGTTGTTGAAGATTGTTGTCTTTTTAATTTTGGATATTTATCTTAGTTCATTATGGGTTTATGATGTCCTCCTTTGATCATCTTGAAAAGGAGAAACTATAAACAATGGAGAGATGGAATTTTGAAACATCTCCATTGGCTTCATCCTTTGTCACATTTGTATGGTCTGGTTTCCCAACCAAGTACTCCTTGCAAGAAATTTGTTTGGAATTGTAAAAAGGATCATGTCTTAGGAGTTATTTTTCCATATCAACGATGACATTTTGCAGGTCATTACACACATTGAGTTTCCTCATGCACTTTGAACTAAAGTTTGGGAGATATATGGATATCCTAATACATAACTATTCTCAAATGATTGTGTTTTAGTTTATCTTGTACCTCTTGATGCTTTAGATAACATACCATATGACTGATATTATTCAATATTTTGGTACTTTGGAGAGATTTGAATATTTAGATGATGATGGTGAGGTTTCTTTAGATTCTCCTTCTCCACCTTCAAAGATAGTTTTTTGATTCTTCACCTTCGTTGATTCCTTTTGTAGAATCTTTGATTAAGGCTTCCATATTTTTGTTAAGTGAGACCGTCACATTATTTCATATTCAACTTTGTGGGATGAACATTTGATGGGTATATCAAATTTGTTTTATAAATCTATTGTAAATTTGGAGGACACATTTAAGGGGTTACCTCTCCTCTTTGATGACACTCATTACACAACTATTGCCAAATCGTCACTATCTTTGAATCTTTTTTATCAACATTTACAATTGATCCTATTTTGTCATCTTCTTTCTTGATTGTGGCATCATCATCTTCCATGAACATGGTGACACATGAGCATATTTAAGAGACATCATCATACATATTTAAATCTTTCATCCTATCAATTCTTATATGAAATGGGAAGCATTCATCTATCTATATAATTGGTTTTGTTTCTTTCCAATGTAAGGAATGTTGTTTGTAGACATTAGATCATGTTTGGTCTTCAAGAATCTACCATTTCTATAGGAGATTACACATTGTGGGTAGGCTACATAGTCTCTCTTTCCCTCTTACGGGGGGCTATCAATTATATATCTGTGATGGATGTAGTCCTTGGAGGGTCATGTCGAGTGTTCCATTTATCACTAATACATGATTATTTTCTTGTATTCTCTCTTTAGGAGAGGGGTTTTTCCCCATGTGGATTTTCTCCTTTAGTCGATTTGTGAGATTATTTGTAAATGGGTACCTAAAATGGCCTAGTAGCTAATACCCATCCTTGTATATTTGCATTCTTACATTTGGTTACTTCTCCCTAAGTTGCACTTAAGGAGGGGTGTTGGTGTGAATGAGGTGTTTTACCTAACTAGTTCACCTAGTAGGTCCTATTCACATGTGTTCACATGTTAAGTTTAGTTAGGATCCTAAGAATCTTTCTATAAGTCAGATTAGTTATCACATGAGATATTAACTTATTTTATATCATTTAATTCTTGTGTCTTAGGTCATTTAATATTTATTGTCTCATGCTATAAGATTAAGACACTTTTCCTGATCTTGTATAATCCTATCTCTCAACCTTGCCTATATAAGCAAGGCCTCATGTACATTATGTAGAATATAGGGGTTTGCACTATCACAGATCCATTATTGATCATTGTACAAATTTCCTCATAATCAAACAATCTACCCTCTTTCTCTACTCTCTTGTGGAAGGCCTTTTTTGTTTTATAGGTGAACTTGCATTATTAGAACTCACTATCAACTCCTTGTAGTTTATTATCAACTTATTGGAGTTCACTGTCAACTCCTACAATTCCATCTCCACACATCTCAAATTTTTGTACCTAATCTACAATCTCCACTGTTCAAATCATCTTGATTTGAAATCATGGATATTGAAGTGACATGGATGAATTCAATTGGTGTGGAATTGAACCCCATTTTAAATTTTAAATTTTAAATTAGGCTTGTGGCTCCTTTCCAACTATGTATTATGAGTTGAATAAACCACAAATTATTTCAAAATTACATGAGAAGGTGTTGTTTAAAAGGACACACCCTAATCCATTTGCACATCATCAAGTAGCATTCACATGAGAGAATCATAGTAGCATCACAAGGTATCTTAATTGCATTATTAGTTTGCATCATTATCCAATATTGCATGCATGCCCATTCTCTTTTATGCATGTTCATCATAATTAAATTGGATTGCATAAAATTTTGATCAAAAGAGAACTCATCTCTTCTTGACAAACTCCTCAACAATGTCCCTAGACACCACCCTTTGTAAGACACATGTACAACAAGGTGAGGGGAGAAAATTTATGTTATTAGATTTCAATCAACATAAATTCACAAGTAAAGTTTAATTCCACATACTAAATTGGTTTTCTATAAACATAGATTTAAACTAGAAAATATTCTAATCAATTTTTAATTGTTAATGTGATAAATAGAAAAGAACTAATTTTGATTTCCTTAACATCTACTAATATTATTTCAACTAGCAATCACATCTTAGTGTGCAATGAGTATGCCGAAAAGTTTTCTTTGAAAATAACAAATTAAATTAGGAGAAAATCTCGATATTGAAGGAGAAAATAGTTTTTGTTACATTCAAGTAATCTAAAGTAGGCTATTAGCTGTCTTGTTTGAACTAGAACCTCAATGCATTTGATACATTCCAAGAATCATGAAAAAAAAAGATCATTTACAAGCAAACCACTACTGCCAACGATATTGGTGTGAATTAGAATTACATTTTTTGAAAGCATTGACCAATAATTGTTTGCTTCTGAAGATGGATCCAACTACTAGGATCCAAGAGGGGAATGCATGTGCAAAAATCATAGAACCAAATTCTAGCTCACCAATTCTTACTAAAAAATAGGTAAGAAAAGTGAAAAATTTGAAAGCATTGACCAATAATTGTGTGCTTCTCAAGATGGATCCAACTACTAGGATCCAAGAGGTTAATCAACCAAATAATAGGAATTTGCATGTAAAAAAATCATAGAACCAAATTGTAGCTCACCAATTCTTACTAAAAAATAAGTACGAAACTTAACGTGAAAATTTGACTTCAATAGTTATAGCAAGCATGAACGGGAAAATCAAATGTCAAAGCTGTACATTCATCATTTCCTATAGAGTAGAAATTAGTCGAGGACAAAAACATTAATCTTTCGAGAGAAGAGAATGCACTAAAAAGAAAATGAATACTCACTGTTGAAATTGAGAGAGATTCAGTGGAGATTATTATGTAGAAAATGGTGAGAATCAGAAAATAACAACATTATTGTGAATAATACAAACTGCCGCTACTAAAAGCTCTACAAAAATGTATGAATCATGGGATTCCTAGATTAACCTACTACCAATAAAGCATTTATTTAATCAAATAGAAATAAAATTAGAAAATGGCTTTATACTAATGGTCTTTACATATGCCACTGACATAGGAAGAATAACAAACTGATTAGAGAGGGATTGGTTCGTGAAGTTCTGTACATGGCTGAGATAAGGATGCCCAATTGCAGGTTGTGGGTATGGCTGGTCATGTATTATATTGCCGAACAAGCTGCTTGCATTTATGATGTTGGTTCTTTTTGCTTGTGCAACCCTTACATAATGTTGGAAGTAACGTTGAATAGATATCTTGTAACCTTCAATGACAACATAATATTGAACTATTTGAGATGCCAGCTAATATTCAGGACAGGTTACTTCATGGGCTAAAGTAATAGAGCTGAAAATGACTTCATTGGAGTAGATTTGTACAACTTATGGATGTAAGAGTTTCTCACAAAGATTTTTGTATTGTATAGTTTTTTTTTCAACTGAATTAGGCTGAGACTAAGGCTGGAATCGCTCAGTTGTAAGAGTACTCTATAGTTATTGTTCAGGCTACCATACAAATGTGTTATTTTAATGTAAATACCAGTGTTTGCTATAATAATGTAATTATATTAGACAGTCTTACAAATTGACCATTACAATGTCATTCTAAGAAGACGTGTAAAATATTTCCAGATATGCAAATGGTTGAAGGTGTATAAGGAGGTATAAATGAGCTGACGTCGTGAGAATGATTGCACATATAGTGATGCGCAGAAGATTAAATTTGCTGCAAGTATACGAAAGGAATTCATATGGTCTAGTGGATGCCAGCGCAGATAAGAAGAAAGGAATAACGTGTGGCTAAAACAGTAAAGGATTCTGAATCCGTTGCAAACTCGTTGCAAACGTTGGAGAGCTAAAACAGTGGGTTTCGAAATACCTTGTTGACTGGAAGATTTAAGCAGGAACAACTGCAACTACTACAACTATCAGAGCACTTCTCAGGAAACTACTCTGTGACAATCAAGAACTCTTTTCACATAAACTACTCAATAAAATTTCTGGATTTGATTGTGTTTTAGTTTTTCACATAAAATTAATAAAATTTATTGCAACTACTTGATGGATTGTGGAAACTTGATATCTTTAATACTCTTCAGCTCCTCGTTGATTTCAATGGCGGTGAATTGTGTCGATGAAAAACCATGCGAAAATGTAGTTAATACCATTCAGGGTAGATGAGGTGGCTTGATTGAATGATCACTACGGCCATGTTTATGATCAATTTGGTGGTAAGTACCTTTGCTGGCAAGTTCTGTCAATTTTGCATTGAAAAATGGTGTACAATAAGACATTGATGTGAATTGGTTTGTATGTACAAGCCTCTCGGTATGCAAATACACTTCCTCGTGAGACACAACTCGTACAGATTTTGGGATTCTCTGCCGTTTTAAGATTTTTCAAATATTTTAAAGCCAAAAAATTGAACGACCAGTATAAACTTCGTGGCTGACAATCACTGAACCGTCTTTCAAGGCTTCTCGATGCTTTTGAACCATCCACCGACAAAATGAATTCGTTAAGCTCAAATAAAAACATGCCTTCGATGTAATAACATGTCAAAAAAATTATAAATATATTTTTTAATCATTTAATTAATACATTAACTACAAAACTTATAACAATATCAATTTTTAATCATAAGATTTTGAAGCCAAAGAAAGGGAAGGCCAGCTGAGCAAGCAAAAATATAAATTTGATGGTATACAGAAAAACATGGAAACTAATCAGCATACTCCAAGTAGTCCCCACTCTCAAAGATTTAAATATCTCACATAAAACAAATGAAGCCTTGTACTTCCAGCTCTTAAAAGCATTAAATTAATTAAAAGCATTAAAAGACGAAAGAGCAACTATCTCATGTCTGTAAGTGATGGTCTGACACAGAGTACAATACACAAGATTCTTTCTTATCTCATATAAAATACAACATGCAGAGTTAAGCTTATACTCCTAAATGCAAATGGAATGAAACTATATTTATATGTAATCTTTTAAAGTTCTTGGGTGGTCTGAATCACGAAGGTGTCATCCAGCTCTCCCAAGTGGAGCTTCCACCCAATAGAAACTGTCCACCAGTGATGGCGTGGAAACCTTTGGTACCTGACTGCCAACTTACTGAACTCCACTAAAAATTGCTACAGTAGACAGTTTCATCAAGTACCTGTAATTATTCGTCCTCCTCCGATGAGCATGACGAATCTTGTTCTTCATCCTCCTCCTCAGAAGAATCACTCTCCGTTGCACTCTCACTTTTCATAGACGCCCTTGCATCCATAGCCGAGCTGGCAATGTTGGCTTCAAGAGCAGCAATAACAGCCTTAATTGCACAATCATGGTCAGATTGATTCTGTATAAGAATTTCACATATCTCCGCCGGTGTCAGACACCCTCCAGACTGCATCTTCTCTTCCGCAGACGGAAAAAGCTTGTGATCCTCCATATCCAAGTAATTAAAAACCAGTTGTTTAAAAGCAGGAAACCCACAATAAGACAGAAGTATATGCATATCCATTCGACCACTTCTGAGCAGAGCAGGGTCGAGTCGGTCCTTGTGATTGGTCGTAAAAATCATGATCCTCTCTTCGCCGCAACTGGACCAAAGCCCGTCTGCAAAATTAAGCAAACCAGACAGAGTGATGGAAGAAAAACCCCGTCGAGACTGTTTGGACTCGTCCTCGTGAGACTTAGAGGGCTTCCTGCACATTGCCTTGGTGGGCAAATTGGCAGCACAGTCGATGTCCTCAATGACGATAACAGATTTACTTGAGGTCGCGAGCAGAAGCTCACGAAGAGAGGAATTGTCGAAGACCTTGGTGAGCTCCAGATCATAAACGTCATAGTTCATGTAATTGGCAATGGCGGCGATGAGGCTCGATTTGCCCGTCCCAGGAGGACCGTACAGAAGATAACCCCGCTTCCACGCCCGCCCCGTCCTGCGGTAAAAGTCTCTGCTCTGCTGAAAACACTCGAGGTCCTTCTGAATCTTGTTCTTTAGGACAGGGTCGAGGGCCAGGGTATCGAACGTGGAGGGATGCTTGAACGCCACCGAGCCCCATCTTGCGCGGCTTTCGCTATTGCTGAAGAGCTTCCTCTCCTGGCTGCGCCTCTGCACATCCTCGGCATATTTTGAGATGTGGTCGATATACGGTGGTAATATCTTCGCTCTGTCTTTGTTCAAAACTTTTAAGACATACTTTCTCTCTGTACTTCTGCTGCCGCCTCTGTCTCGGCCGCCTTGCTTCTCCTCGCTCTTGACTTGGTGCGTCCACCATATTTGGGTTCCTTGGAACACGTCTTTGATGGTGTGCTGAGAAGGCAGATTGAAGGCCAGCTTGGTTTTTCGGCTGGGGCGAGTCATGGACACTCGTGGGGCGCTTGCTGTTGCTTCCAGGCTGCTCAAGTACATTCCCACAGAATAGTATATTTCATTGGAACTTCCCATGGAGGATTCTTCGAATTCAGGAATCTCTATGTGAGCGAATGCGCTTAAATTGTCTCGGTAGAGCTTCCAGAGCTTATACAGTTGTTGAAGATAGCTTGGTAGGCCGTTGGATTGCAGCGACATGAGACCCATCATCGACCACAGCATTGTGTTGTTCGACTCCATCTCTGCCCACAGACTCGATCAGACTGCAAGCGTCTGATTATGCCTGTAAACCTATATATTTACGAAAGTGTCTTTTAATTTGCATAAAGGTGTCCGGCACAAAAGAATATTCTGCCATAAATGGATCATTTTTGAGTAGTATGCAAGTTTTCGGATTGTGTGTTTTTAGTCGATATTTTGGATCACACTCATATCAATCATGTTTTATTTATTTATTTTCTTTTTCTCTTCTTTTTTAAGGGTTTTAGATTAAAGTTATTTGAACTAATAAGCCGAAGTTGATATTTCTTTCTAATATTAATTTTATTAAAACTATCTACACAATCTTTATTTTATTATTTATTTACTATATCTTCAAGAAATCTAAATCTTGGTGGATAGTCTAATCAAAGAACATATCATCACTCTCATCAATTATATTTTACTAATTAAACTACAACTTTTATTTTGTAAGAAAAATAAATTACAAGATATGATAATTAAATTTAAGATTGGATGTGAATATGAACAAAAAGATAAATATTTTAAATAGATGTATATCAATAATAGGATAATTATTAAGATTATCTTGAAATAAAATTTGGTGGATAGTCTAATCAAAGGACATATCATCACTCTCACCAATTATATTTTACTAATTAAACTACAATTTTTATTTTATAACAAAAAAAAATACAATATAAGATAATTAAATTTAAGATTGGATGTGCTTATAAACAAAAAGAAAAAGATTTTAAATAGATGTATATCAATTATGGAATAAATATTAAGATTAAATATAATATTTTTAAAATAGAATTAAATGATATAAGAACAATTTAATAAATAAAATTAGAATTATTATCAAATTTTATAGTTATTCTAATTGAGACTAATGTGATTGCTAGGATAACATAGAGTAAATTATTTTACTTAGTAGTTTATGAATACAATGAATTTCAAATAAAATATCAAAATATAAAAATAAAAATAAAAAATTCTTATTCTCAAATCATGCAAACCTCAAATAGAATGTGAAGTGGATTTCCTTGTGCTTGAACAAAGGATTATAGATGTTCAAATATTGTGTAATCTTTTCAATAGTATAACGATGACATGGTTCAAATTTTGACAAATAGATAAGAGATTATTTAGAGAGCTCCCCAAATTCCTAAAAGATAATGGTCAATTTATACATTTTAGGTGAAATATGGATGGTCAAGATTGAGGAATAGATATTTGATTTAGAGTTAATTAATTTGATTTGCTGATTAACTCAATTGATTGGTTCATCAACTAACTTGATTGGCAATTTAACTATCATAATTGATCAGTCAATTAATTGATTATTTAGTCAACTAATTTGATTAAAAGTTAACTTGATCAACTAACTAGTTAACTAATTTGATTGATGAGTGAAAAGTACAACTAACCAAATTGACATGAATGAATTATGTGTGAGGATAATTACTTGATTATTTATTTATTTTAATTTGATATATTTGCATAGATTAATTAGGAGTTAATAAATTAGTAATAATTATCAATTAACTGGCATGGAATGACAAAGGGGAATGAGATTAATTAATTGATACAACATAATATATTAATCAATAATCCAAATGAATTACATGCCTATGAACATTTAACTCTAATTAAAAAATTCACTCTTGATTACACCTTGACACATACTCGCACACTTAGTCCATACTAATTAAAAAAAAAACCCTCAAAAAGTATTAAAACTACTCAAATATATCTCCTATTGCATCTATGTCTAACTTATTACAATATCATACACTTTGAACATCACTCTACATAGTTGAACTCTTTATTTACCTTCATTGAAATGTTATATCTTGCTAATTGATGGAAAATCATATCCATATAATGAATAAAGCAAAAATAAAACCTTTTAAATTACTAAGTTTAATTAATATGAAGGGCAACATAATGCTTATCTCACAGTGCTAAGTATGTGTAGATCATAATGATTGAGCATAGAAAGGAGAAAAATCTAAAGCACCAAATAGAAATGTGAGTGAGGGCCTCTATCAAAATATGCTAAGAGATGTTACACAAGCTTAGGTGATTAGTTAATAAACTTGTATAATTCTCTATGAATGAAACATCTTCTTTCTTGAGGTAATGGGAATTTATAGTTTACTTTTTCAAGATTGGACTGAGCTTTTGTTGCTAATATTGGTCTCAATAAAGGTATACACGACATAAATAGCCTTTGAACTATATCACTTGCCCAATATTAAAATAGTAATAAAAATATCATGAAATTATATTAAAATTATAGAATTATTTTCTAGAGATCAACAAATAAACTATTAAGTTTTAGTGTGACAAATTGATAATAACCAAATCTAGTAATCTTGAAAACTATTTACCATTAGATCCCATGTTCTTTTGTAAGTTCTTTGTATTTTAAGCATGACACATTTTGACAACATAGATCAATGCATTGAGATAAAAATAATCAATTTAGCATCTCTAATCATCAACCCCATTCTAAAATAATAAGACCCAATACTCAAGGAAATCAAGAGAGCAATGCTTAGATATTTTTGGTGTACATGGGTATAAAATTACATAATTAATTTATATCAATTCCTTGACATGAGGTAGAAATAACTATGATTGGATTATCTCTATCCAATCAACACCTATAACAAAATCTACAAGTTCTTTCATCATTTTTTTTATGTATTTGGCATACACCTAGAAATTTTTCATTGTAGTCTTTTTTCTATATTGTTGAGCATATTACCAATTGGGGCTAAGGTACTAGCCCAAGATACACAAACAAAGCAAATAATATGTCTAACAATGATTTATTTAAACAATATAAAAGATGATAAGTTGAGGATAAACATTATATTTTATAAGGAAATGGTTCTTTTTAGATCTCTAGTCAAAATAAATCATACAAAAGAAACATCATTAAACAAAGAGAAAGAAAGAAACACGAAGATATCCCCATTATCATTAAAACATGTATAATAAATGAAACCAATGATAGTTTTGATTAGAAATATAATATTCAAGTGATTGCAACCAATGGTAAATAACTTATCAATAAGAAAAATATTTCCTATTAATCATAGAAATACCTTGATATTGACAAAAACTGGTTGTGTTGATCATCAAATCATTAATATGAGAATTTTTTAAATTCGCACAACATGAAAAAAAAAAAAAGATACATGGAGGGATATTTTCCCATCGAGAATGCCAAATTGAATGCAATGAATTTAGAATAAAATTTAAAATTTAAAATTAATATTTAAATTCTTTATTCTAAAACTAAGCAAACCTAGAATGGAGCATGAACTAGATTTACTTATGCTTCAAAAAATGATTATGGATGCTCAACTATTGTGAAATATTATTAATACCATAATGAAAACATGATTTAAGATTTCACAAATCAATCAAATATTATTTGCAAAGATCCCCTAATTTATAAAAGAAATGGTAGATTTTTAGATTTTTAGTTAAAATATGGATAGTCAAGAATAATTTAATCAATCTTGAGGACTAGAAATTTGATTTGGAGTTAACTAGTTTGATTGAATAACTAACTTAATTTATTGATTAGTCAACTAACTTGACTAACCAGATAACTAGCCTAATTGATCATTCAACAAATTCGATTGATCAATCAATTGACTTGATTCATTCAGTCAACTAATTTGATTATTCATTCACCTAATTCGATTGATGAGTGAAATGCGAAACTAACTAAACTGATAGGAATACAATGTGGGTTAGGATAATTGAGATTATTCATTTATTTTAATTGGATATATGTGTGCAGATAAAATAGGAGCTAATTTTAATTCATTAATAATTATAATTAATCGATTAATTAGACACGAGAGGACAAAAGGGGACAATATTAATTAATTAATATTATATAATAAATTCATAGGTAAGGTGCATCAATATGATGAAATTAATAAGATTATTAGTTGATTGAATGATAATAGGATGATTACAATAAAATTAATATGGAAAAATCTAGGTATCACATTTTACACTAGACATCATGCAAATTTTAACATTGCTTTCGAGAGATAAAATGGTTTGGAAGTTACTTTATCAAAAAGGCTACGTCTTTTAATAATATATCATAAATTTTGAAAATGAATTTTAAAGCTACATTATAATTGTTAAAGAGTAGAGTAAATTATTATAAATGAAAGTTTGTTCACTTAGGATGTAAATTTTAAAATTTTGAAAATTTGATCATACCATTTGATTTATTATGAATTATATGTCTAAAATTTTAAATTAACAACTAAAAAATTAAACAAAACCATAATATTCAAACACATACATCAACATTAGCTATACATGCAAAAATGTTTTCAAATAAAAGCTTTGCCACCAAAGAGAGCAGGTCAATAATGTATTAATCCAAAAACTGTGTTATATTAATACAACAAATTTTTAGAAGCACTTATGTACCTATTATAAACGCATAATACCTCCATCTAGTGGATAAAATTTATAGAGAGGAGACTAGAGGAACCACAAGTGGATTCCTAAAACCAAAACTACCAAAATTCATGGTATGGGATAAACCTAATGCATCAATGATGAAATTAATCAATAGACCATAAAAAAATCCAATAATAATACCATCTTTGACTACTATCATTCAATGGATGCACTTCCTAATAATGGAATCTAATTTCTCCTCCTTATGGACTAAGGTAAACTTAACTAGATGAACATACATTAGGCTTACTATGTGACCTTGATTCTCATTGGAACTACGCCTACAAACTTCAACATAATTATTATTCCATTATATGCAATAATCATAACTAAAGCATCAACAAAGTAATGTATATAAATTTCACATATATCTAATTACTCATTTGTAATAAAGCATTCAAATGTGCTCACATTTCACATGTACATCATTTATCAACTAAGTCACATTACAAATGAATAATCCATGACTCTCACCAAACATGAAATTTAATGTTTACCATCTAATCATAAACAAAGCCACATATACAAATAACAAAGAATAAAATCATCTGGTATTCAATAACTATAAGGGTAACATCACCCATACCAAAGTCAACTATGTCCATGCAACATAAACCAAATTCAATAGTTCACATCATAATAATACACATAAAATAAACTAACCATGAAACAATCCACTCAATAACCATAATAGTAGCAAAAGATGATATGATAATGAGTCACTGAAAGAGAGGTCTCACAAGATTAACAAAAATAATTCATTATTTTTGTAGATAGGTTAGTGTATAAGGGTGAAACTTCTTAGGTAATAGTTGAGAATGGTGACTGTGAAAAATCTTGGCATGGAATTGGAGAATTAAATAACTCTCATAAAATACATGGTGTTAGCGTTAAATCATATACACAATATCTTATCCAACATGTGGTTTGCTAATTCATGACTCATTTATTAATTCTAGTAGCTACCTTGAGCATATTTATTTATTATCTATCAAATGTTATCCATGTATATATTTTTAGACTGCACCCCTATAAACTGCAGTGCACTTGGTAAACTTTTTTCACGTGACCGGTGGTGTTGGCGCGACATGCCCTCTGGTACCATGGGTTTGGGGGGAGACTAGACCTTGTGACCTCTTGCCTACAATAGGATGCTTTAGCCAATTGAACTAGGCCCCCCACCCCATCTATCATTATCCATATTGATCATCTTGTCTATGATCAAGTATACTTTTATATTTATATTTAATTTATCATTTAGTGATTTATTCATATTCAATTTATGATTTATCTTACATTGTTACATCATGTTATATCTTAGATATTATTTATGATCCCATATATTGATATTGATATTTAATTTATCATATTTAGCTTGCATTATTTTTTATTACAAAAGCAGGGGAAAGGGCCCTTGAACCTGAACAAAGAACAAACAACAAGCTAGACAGCTAGTAGAACTACCACCACAGAACAATAGATCCAAAATTATGGACTAACATCCTGCATGAAAATAACAACCCAACATAGGACAAAACAACACAAGGCCAAACGACCAAGGAACCACCAAAACCAGGAGAGTGATAAAAGTCCAAAAATGTACAAAACCTAAACCAAAATAAACAAAAGGCCACACAAAGCCAAAAATTACCAAGGCACTTAAGCCAGAAACCTAAGAAATAGAAAACACAAACTACTTTCTGGGACTGCAAATCAGGTCCCATTCCTTAATCAATTGCTCTAGCTCCTCGCTACACTGCTCCATCTCCTTAATAGTTCTGTCCTCTTGCTGTGTTCTGCTTCCTGAGAGGAGTTCATCGTATTGTGACTTTTCCTGAATTTCACCAAATCATTCACTATACCAAAAATATCCCTCCCCATAATACCCAAAGTGATAGAAGTCAACCTATTAAACACCTTATCTATTCTGTTCACTTTATCCTGAAGCTCACAGAACTGGGTCAAATAAAACTCAAAGGGCTTATCTTCTGGTTGTGTTTCCTCTTCACGGTCCTCTGTCTCCTACCCACCCACATCTTCTATGGCATTCATTATTGCATCCTCAAATTCTTTTGTTATTTGTTTTTCCCTTTCATCCTCGTCTTCCAAATTCTAAACCACCTCTTGATCAATGCCCTCCTCCTCATCATCTTCTTCACTGCTAATGGAATCCTCCTCAAGCTCCTCATCTAGAACCACAGAGAGTTCCTTCTTGCTAATATTTAGGGAAGCTGAAGCCACTTATTTAGGTTCGTGTTTAGGTTCTTCATAGCTTAATTTTTTTCCTTTGACAAACTGACCTTCCAACCTTGTTGACCTCCTTCCTCCTTTCCCACTACTTGAGTCATCCACTTTTCCCTATTCTTCCTCATCCTTTATTTCAATATAGTCACTTTTTTTGCCATTTTATGTTCAATGCTATCATGGCCTTTCCTCTTAACACCCAAGGGATTACTAGGAGGGTTGTTGATACTTTCCTTATCTTTCATGGTTGAGACAACAGGGTCCCCTTTAATTAAGAGGCATTTTATGGAAAATTGTTTCAACGTAAAGGGTACACATGAGGTTTTTTGAGGGGAGGCTTAGCTAAGGAGGTACCCTCTCCATAGGTGTTATCGGTAAGGGGAAGAGGGTGGGGGTCCAATTGGTTAATTTGGGGAACATTTACATGGGCTCAATTTCCAAAGAGGGGCCAGGTAGGGGCATGATAGCATCTAGACATAATTATAAATACATTGAATAAGGCCCTGGTGAAGGGGTGGTGAAGCCCCTTTGGCCTTACACTGCTTAAGAGAAGAAAGCAAAAAAGAAGGTATATTTATCTTCTCATTCCTCCTAATGTGAGAGAAAGGGGAAGTGATAACCATGGATTATGGTGTACCTACCTTCCAAAGTGAAGTATTTCATTATGTGTACGCCAACCTGCCCCATAAGGAGCCGAGAGCCATTCCCGATCATAACCATTTTGGGACCACTCGAGCTTCTCCTTGCCTTCAAAGAAAATATCAATGAATCTTTGATAGTTTCTATTGCTGATTTTTGCCACCTTCAGACCACTATACTGCAAGACAATCAATTTTGGAGACACTTCAAACCTTATGCTAGCGATTTGCACTCTGTATTCATGCCAGAAATTATAGAATTTTGCAATGATATCATCATTATAACCTCTCATACCAATGAAAAAGGGGGTCATGCTAGCATTTTCAAATAGTCTCCAAAGCTCAACATTTAGGCGTAAAGACACACAAGAAAGTGGCTCAAACTACTTCCTCGTACCTCCCATGAATTTATTATTGTAGTGAAAAGAGATTAAATTTTTACCAACTGTAACCACAACAACAATAGTGGGAAAATGGTTAACAGTTCACAGAATAATATATACCTCACAATAATTTAGAGGAAATTTAGAGGCACTCACATCCGCTAAAAAACCTTTGCTAAAGTCTCTAGCATTTTGGAAAGATCTATTAAGATCTTTGGTAATGGTCTTTTCATAGTTTAGAGCTTGATAAATCTTTTGCTAGATGCCCATGATCATAGGCCGACACCTAGAATCTGTGTGAGTAAAGACACCACTAATAATAATAACAGATATTAATATCTAATTACAGCACAAGCACCTTTTGAAATGAAAGATAACAGGGGGCATAGGAAATATGTGAGAAGCCTTTATAAAAGAGCTTCATAACCCAAAAGTCATAATTAAAATAAGTACCAAAGCCTTAGTGTCAGGGGAAATAGGATCAAAGGTCTTGTAAAAAAGACTCCCCTCGAAATACTTAGTCTGAATTAAATAATTTTCTTTGAGCCCGAAATAATTTTATAAATTTGTAAGTCCCGTTAAAACTTACCTTTTCATTATTTCGAGGCTTATCCAAGATCACATGATCATTATGAGCCTTTCGAACGAGGGGAACTTTCCCTTATAACAACCTTTCATAATCATTTGATACTTAATTCTTCACCAAACCATATAAAAGCGTGGAAACCACTATCCAGCCCCTAAAATGCACCTATGGTATGAATGATGCCTCATCCCATAACATCAGTTTAACTGTTGTTGAAAGACACCGTCTGCCTTCGATGCTTCTACTTTTAACTCGCAGCAATTTGTTCTGTCTTTTTTGTTGTTTCTGGTATATCAAACATTATTTTGGCGTGAAGTATATCTTTTTTTAACCGGATGCACAGGGTTTCCTACTGAGCGTATTCAAATGCCTGGGTTAAAATAGCATTTGTTTCTTTCTAAATGCAATCTGTATCTATATCTTCTCTGTATAGCTTAAAGATTAAAACAGTTAGAAACAATTGGAATCACTGATTCCAAGCGATGAGAATACAATATTTAAGCACAGCCAAAGTCATCATCATCATCTTAAGTAAATATTTTTGTCTTAACAAGCAAATGATGAAAGCTTCTTGGTGGCGTGAAATACGTTATGAAGCTTCCATTCTTTCACAGGCGGGGAACCTAACAAATAGTCAAATAGCTTCATTATTTGTAGTCTATCATGGTGGAAATAGACAGAAAGACATTGCTTGTAATCAGATTAGTTTTATATTAGTTTTTTTTTGGTCCTCTTGTCACATTGAGATTGCTTGTAAACAAAGTAATTTAATGTCCAATTTATGTTTGTCTACTCACCATCACATTACTATTAATGGAGCAATTTCTATCAAATTTTAATTACCTTTGGCCTGTTTTCTCCTTCTTATGACTTGTATCTCTGTAAAAATAAAACATTTATAATTATCAAAAAAATGATTGTTAAGGCAATGAATCCATCAAATGAAGATGACAAGAAGCGGGTTGAAATTTAAATAACATATTTTTTTTGTTAAAAACATAAGGTGAAATGAAGTGTGCACATAAAAAATATAAATTGAAAAATCTTCTATCCTTGTGGTTTTATTGTTTTTACAATATGTTTTGGAAAATGCATATAAAGCATTGCATTGGGGTATAATTTCTCAAAATTGTATTCAAACAAAAACTTTTTTATGAGAATTAACTCTTAAATAATTATTAAATTTAACATTAAATATTTTTATTATCATATGTAAACATTTATTTTCCAACACCTTTTACACCCAATACGAATCTAGACTCTCACCTCAAAATTCATTTTTTCTTGGTCACCCATTTTTTAATTAGAATGCTCTCATGCGTACTCTCAATACCATATCAATGGATAATATTTTTTAATTATTTCAACAATTATATCAAAGTATGGATGAAAACACATCTAAAAAACACATCTAAGCCTAATTAAACATAGATAAAATGACGTTTTCCTTTCCTTGCTTAATCAATCAAAAACATAGATAAAAAGGACATTTAATTAGACATAAACATAAGTGATTGATCAATGAAAAGGGAATTGAGAAGGTTAGAAATGCTCCTACAATGCTTAGCCTTATTTAGAGGTAAAAATTTATCTACAAGAAATGTTTTGTTGTAATAGATGTATGCCAATGACTTAATATTCTAATATTGGATCTCTAATGGAGTTAATTCTACAAACCTACCTTTGAACTTTATTTTTGTGTCTAAATGAGAATGTGCATGTAATTCAATCTTGATTGGTGCAATTTTATCTCATTCGTCATGATTTTGTCCTCTACTGTCGAAGACTATTTTATCTTGCACATGATAAAGATATTGACTCAAGGAACATGCTAGTAAAGATGTTTTGGTACATTCTTTAAGTGGTTTGATGGTCTTTTATATTAGGTAGGATGTGTTGTACATCTTATAATCTCATGTAAATCGTCAAGTAAATTAGATCTTCAAGGAAAGAGACTTTTTTTGGGAGGAATCTTGAAATTCTTTCTAAGACACATCCCATCACTTAGATTAGTTGATTATGTTTAATTAGGCTTCATTTTGTTGTTAAGAAATTAAAATTGATTGTAGGTTTTAATTATCATGCAAACTTGAATTATATCATGAAATTGATCTAGAAAGAATTGAAAAGGGTTAAAATAATCTTCTTAAAATTGCATCATCCTATTCATCAATCCCAAGTCAAAATTGTATACATGTTGATCCAAATTAGCTTTCTTGAAACTATCTCACATCCCCATCATATCATCTAGATGATTATCTAGATTAAAGGATAGGTTTATTTTTTCAAGTGATGATGCATATTTATATTTCATGTAGACTACTTGGATTATTTATTTCACCATTTATTTCAAGATTTCCTTAACCAAATGCTCTGTTAGTTTTATCATTTCTATCCATATTCTTATGTGTAGGAGTGTCTAATAATCTAGGATGCTCTCTTATTTCAATAGTTTTTTCTTCATTTTATCCATATATAAAATAACCTCAAGAGGTCCTTCTCATTTTTCTCTTATTTTTCTTTGCAATCAATCCTCAATTTGTAATATTAAATCCTATACAATTTTAACATAATCCCAATAATCAATGGCTTGTTAAATTATTTTTACATCTTATTTAGTAAGTTTATGGATCGATTCCTTAGTTTCCTTGGATAAGGATTTCATCTTTTCTAAGGATAATGTTTCATGTTATGAGATGAGGATGGGAATAAAAAAATTATCATTAAATACTTATAATAGATTAATGATTTGAATAATTTATGCTCACATTTCAACAATCTACCTTTTCAACTCCTACTTGGTTTCCTTGTCTTTCTATATTCTTGTCATTACTATAGACAATATAAATTACATCTTATCTATCTCTTTGTATCTTTTAAGATGACCAAGATTAATTAAACTATTATTTGATATTATTCAAGTCCTAGTTCCCTTTCATCCTTATCTATTACTAGAGTTGTTATTTAAGAAATTCTAGAACCTTAGGTATCTTTGATGATAGAGGATAGACCTTTGGCCTTTTTCTTTGGTTTTGGGGTATCTATTTTATGAAATTTTTCTTTAAATATTTGCATTTATACATGTACATGTATTTAATATGAATAGTCAACTATTTTTTGTGCCTACAACACTTTTCCTAGATTTTAAAAATTAATACATGTACATGATTTTAATATGAATAGTCAACTATTTTTTGTGCCTACAACACTTTTCCTAGATTTTAAAAATTAATATACTAAAAAGATTCAATGGTGTGTGTTCTTGTTCTAATTTATTTTCTAGTAATAGCTCTTCTCTTACCTTTTCTATTGGTGCTTCTTCCACAATTTTATCTTCCTATAATATAAATGGATTAAGATCAATTGCAATAGTAGATGGAACTTACTACAACATTTCTCTCACAACTAAATTTCATGTAATGATTAAAATTTTAACCCTTTTCAATTCTTTCTAGCTCAATTTCTTGATGATAATTAAAACCTAAAACCATAATTTAATAAAAAATAATTTTTGATTTCTTTAGTTAATGATAAGTTGAAGCCATAATTTACACTTATATAATTTTAAAAATTAATATACTAAAAAGATGATGGTGTTTGTTCTTGTTGTAATTTATTTTCTAGTAATATCTCTTCTCTTACCTTTTCTATTAGTGCTTCTTCCACAATTTTATCTTCCTATAATATAAATGGATTAAGATCAAATGCAATAGTAGATGGAACTTACTACAACATTTCTCTCACAACTAAATTTCATGTAATGATTAAAATTTTAACCCTTTTCAATTCTTTCTAGCTCAATTTCTTGATATTTTGAGATTAAGATAATAAAAAATTATGTGAAACTCTTTTGGAAAATATTTCTTTAGTTGCTCTCTACTTTACTAGCTTGGAGCAACTTCACTAGTTTGTTTCTGCATCATAATGCTTCTTCTTTGAAAAATGGCTAATGAATTTACTAGTTCTTCACTTCATTGATTGTTGATATTACAAAGAGCTCATAATTTATTTTTTAATGATCTTAAAGTTTTAAATTGAGAAGTTAAATTTTGTCTATACCCCTAGATTGATGATATTGTGTATGATAATTAAATCTACAAGGAAATACATAAGCATAAATAATTTTTTTTTTAAAGGTGTAACACACCCATAATATTAGGGGTAAACTCTTTTGACCAACGCTATGAACCGGGTACAAGAAACCATAAGAAACTACCAAAACTGCGAGCACATTGGAAGGCACAAGGCCTGCAAGCTCTTTGGCCCAATGAGGGTTTGAACCCTGGTGGTTGTCACTATAACCAAGCGACTTGACCACCGAACCACACCCTTATCAGTAAAAGCATCAATAATACTTGGGTGGTAAGCATTTTCAAATTCTTTTGTAACTTTTATAGAATTAGGAACCATATATAGATATGACAATTGGTTGTTCAAAATTTACACCTACCACATCCTTTTCCACATGACTATCGTGAAAGACACGTTACCTTTCTTATTACATACTTTATGGGAAATATTTTGATGATTGGATGTGAAGGTGTGACTTAGACTTGGTCTAGTTAGGAGTCATAGTTTTGGAAATTTCCCTCTTCAATGCTTTTTTTAATTTTCTTATTTGTGTGAAATATTTGGATGATGAGATATTAAGATATTGTGTAAATTCGATCTAGTCCAAGTTTAGATTTTGAGTATATATAAAATTTATCTTTTCATGGTTTGCAAGGAAAATATAGACATTAGGACCTTTAGGAAAAGCAAAATTATGTATAGTGATGGGTGTAAAACCTACAATTTCATTCTATCCTTCTGATGAGATGTTTTGAGACTATTTCAAGAGATAGTAAGATAATAATGGTCACTCTACTAAGACATACAATCAAACCTAATAGGATTAGTGACCTTAAGCAATTAGAATCAAGAATATTTTCTAGAATGATTGGAGAGTTGAGAAACATTGACATAGGAGAAAAAACTTAAAACTAAGCATAAGTGAAAAAAGAGGGGGTCCTCATTTTTTCAAAAGAAAAATGGGATGTATTGTGTGAGGCACAAAAAGACCCAATAGATAGAAAGGTATAAATAGACATAAATTTTATTATAAAAAAAAGTTGTGTCACCTCTTGATGGATCAATAAGTATGAGATACATGCTAGGGGCATGTCCTTGCCCTAGAAAAAGATACACATAGACTTACATGTTCCACATAGTTAGAGTGGGAGCATTATATGGTATGAGATAGAGAATATATAACAAAGATGATATAGAGAGAGTAAATAAAATATATAAGAACAAATGATGAATATGTGAGAGAAAGAATGAGAAACATGTATGTATGATTTGAATGTATGAAGACATTATATCATGTTATTATGAGAACTACTTGTCTATGAACATACATATTGGATTCTATGTGTACTACTTTTAAATTGATATATCTATCTACACACAAATATAGTTCCTTTCTCCTAACATATGAACATCAAAATTCAACAATTAACATAATCAACCCAATCTTAGATCTTATTTTTATTTTGACAAGTTCCAATCCATGGGTCAAATTGACCCAATGGAATCATCTTCCCCACCTCATAAATACAACTCCTAAACTCATAACATAACTATAATAGAGGATATTTACCCTTACAATCAAGGAGAACAACTAATCAAAACAAGAGTTCTATTTTGGAGCAATATTTATTCTCTAAACAATCGTACACATGACTATATTTATCCATTCAAAGATATTCAACTTATTCTACTTGTAACTATCAATATCAATGCTCTCTTACAATTAACATAACCCACTAGTCTAAGTGATGAGATGTATCATAGAAAGAATTTTGAGATTCCTCCCAAAAAATATGTACCTTTCCTTGAAGATTCAATTTACTTGGAATTAGATTTACATGAGATTACAAGATGTACAACACATCCTACCTAATATAAAAGACCTGCAAACCACTTAAATAATGTACCAAAACATCTTTACTAGTATGTTCCTTGAGTCAATATCTTTATCATGTGCAAGCTACAACAGTCTCCATCTAAAGAGGACAAAATCATGACCAATGAGATAAAATTGCACAAATCAAGATTTAATTGTTTGTGCATTCTCATTCAGACACAAAAACAAAGTTCAAAGGTAGGTTTGTAACATTAACTCCATTAGAAATCCAATATTAGAAGATTAAGTCATTGGCGCACATCTATTACAACAAAAAATTTCTTGCAGACACAAGCTTTTAGCACCAAATAAAGTTAAGCATTGTAGAAGCATTTCTAACCTTCTCAATTCTTTTTTCATTGATCAACCACTAATGTTTATGTCTAATTAAATGTCATATTATCTATTTAATTAGGCTTAGATATGTTTTCATCCATACTTATATATAATTGTTGAAATAATTAAAAAATATTATCCATTGATTTGGTAGTGAGAGTACACATGAGCACAATCTAATTAAAAAATGGACGACCAAGAAAAAATGAATTTTAAAGTGAGAATATATATTAGTATTGGATGTAAAAGATGTTGAATAAGAAATGTTTACATATGCTAATAAAAGCATTTAATGTTAAGTTTAATAATTATTTAGGAGTTAATTCTCATATAAAATAGTTTATGTCTGAATACAATTTTGAGAAATTATACTTCAATGCAATGCTTTATATGCATTTGCCACAACATATTGAAAAAACCATAAAACCACAATGATTGAAGATTTTTCAATTTTTTATTTTTTATGTGCACACTTCACTTCACCTTATGTTTTAAAAAAAAGAGAATATATGTCATCCAAATTTTAGACCGGCATCTTGTCATCTTCATTTGATGGATTCATTACCTTAACAAACATTTTCTGATAATTATATATGTTCAAATTTTACAGAGATGCAGTTATAAGAAAGAGAAAACAGACCAAACGTAATTAAAAATTGACAGAAATCGCTCCATTAATAGCAATGTGATGGCGACTAGACAGCAGAAATTGGACATTAAATTACTTGTTTACAAGCAATCTCAATGTGAGAAGAGGACAGAAAAAAGCTAATATAGAACTAATTTGATTACAAGCAACCTCTTTTTGTCTATTTCCGCCATGACAGACTACATATAACGAACTTGTTTGACTATTTGTTAGCTTACCAAGAAGCTTTCATCATTCAGCTCGTTAAGACAGAAATATTTACTTAAGACGATGATGATGACTTGGGCTATGCTTAAATATTGTATTCTCATCGTTTGGAAAAAGTGATTCCAATTGTTTACATCTGTTTTTTTTCTTTAAACTATACGGAGAAGATATAGATACAGATAGCATTTAGAAAGCAATAAATGTTATTTTGTCTCAGGCATTTGAATACGCTCAGTAGGAAACCCTGAGTATCCCGTTTAAAAAAGATATACTTCGCGCCAAAATAATGTTCGATATATCAGAAACAACAAAAAAGACAGAGCAAATTGCTGTGAGTTAAAAGTAGAAACAGCGAAGGCAGACGGTGTCATTCAACAGCAGTTAAACTGATGTTATGGGATGAGGCATCATTCATAGTCATACCATAGGTGCATTTTAGGGGCTGGATAGCCGTTTCCTAAAAGCGTATGGTTAAAAAACATAAGCAAGCTAATATCAGCAGATCCACTTTGTTCCCCACCTTTCCATCACTTTTATTACACATCACCACCTGAGCTGGACAATTTGAATTCAAATTCAAAAAGGGACGAGAGAAGATAAGACTTCGCCCAACCCCCAAATTGGGGAACAACCCCGCAACCGAAGAAGAATGAAGCATCATATTCTAAATTAGAGCAGACCCCTCTCGATCGGTCCTTTGAAAGCCAATATTTAACTTGTAGCGAAATATTTTCAAACTTCTAGAATTGCCAATGGGGATTAGTGAGGCCCATATTGGAGATCACATCCGTAACAACATTTCCTTATCTGAAGATATGAGTTAAGGAGTACCTTTCCATAGAATTGATCACACGTTTTGAGTCTTGGATCAAATTCATGATCTTCCAGAGGGGCTCAACCTGGCCTTTAAGAGAATCAATAAGCAATTTGGAGTCCCCCTCAATTATGGTTTTATCAAAACCAAGTTCTCTTAGTCTCTTTACGCTCCTCTAGGCAACAGGAGCCTCCGCTTCCACACTGGTAGCACATCCAATGCACTTTGCATAAGCTTCAATACATCTTCCTTTATGATCTCTAACCAAACCCCTAGAAGCACTAATCCCCAAGTTTCCTGATGATATGTCTTATAGATTCTATATGAACCTGTATATTAATATTGATATTCATATTCAATTAATCATTTAGTAATTTATACATATTCAATGGTATGTCTTATATATTCTATATATTGATATTGATATTGATATTGATATTCAACTAATCATTAGCGATTTATACATATTCAATTTATCATTTAGTGATTTGCCCATATTCAATCAAATATCATTTATTGGTTTTTTTATCCTCACGCAATTATGTTATAAGAAAATTGGAGATTTTCATAAATTTAGGCCCTACTTTTTGTTATAAGGAAACTCTAGACCCTAGATTTTATTATTTCAATAGACCATTTGAGTTTTTCAACTTGTGACAAATTGAACTTACTAATTTATCCTTCCACATAGTTATTTCATATGTAATCTTACATATATCAATTTTATTAACAAGCATAAGTCGAAGTCAATGTAAACTATAATAAGTAAATGCCAATGTAAACATGTGTATAAATGCCAAATATACATAAAATTAAAAGTCCAAGTAAACATATAGATAAATATCCATGTCAATGTCATATATACATAAGTCCAACTTTGAAACTAATAAATTTCAAAGCAAATACATTATAATTCTAGACATCAAATGCTTAAGTAAATCCATCACAAAATAAACATGTCAATCAACATGTCTGCTTCTAGTGACCCTTGTAATGAGAATCATGTCATGAATGATGAATAGATCCCTACAAAAATATACACAAACAATTTAAAACACAAATTATATGAAAAATAGAATATAAATTATATAAAAATTATATTTAATCTAAATCTAAAATTTATACAAAAATTATCTCACTTGATCACTATCATTGAATAAAGTGTGGATGCATACATCATACATGCCTTCACTCAAATTAGGAATATCAAGTGCTAATCCAAACTGCATGCACCAAAAAAAATAGTTTCAATGATAATTGTGCAAAGATCTACATACATATGGTTTAAATTTTACAATGTATTTTAACCTAAGATTGAGTTATACTTGTGTGGCTACACAATTAGGAGGAATGCCATCTCCACAAAAATTAGAATGTGGATATTTATGTGGATGAACTATATGTAACCACCTAAATTTTGTTGTTCATCTCTCAATGAACAACTATAGAAATGATGCTCACAAATTAAGTACTGCATGTTAGAGGACATCAAACCTAAATAAATTAGCTCTATGAAAATCATGCCATAAGCAAGTTGCTCCAATGTGATACATATGGAATGCTTATGGGAAGAATGATTGATTTGTAGATGGTCCTACACCCTATCCAATGTAACAACAATGGAATATTGAGAATTGGCATAATGAACTATAGACTATTTATAGACTATTTTGAATCATGTGACTATTGATTGGTAGAGAATCGTGGTGGTTTTGTTGTGTTGGCAAAGATGGTTTTCTGGTTTCATCTCTTAGATCCCATAGACTGACGGATCTCGTAAACGTAATTAAAAACATTCATTTATTCAATCTAGATCAATCTAATGTACATATTAACAGGGTACTAGTCTCTCTAACTCTATGAGAATGCAGTCCACATATACAACAACATATGAGAGATGGATGCCCAACTATGATTATATCATCTGATATCTCCTCGTTATGCCCTTTAAAAGAAAACAAGAAAGAGCAACATCTCATGTCTATAAGTGATGGTCCGATTAGGATCTGACAGAGAGTATAACACACAAGTTCTTTTCTTATCTCATATAAAGTACAAAATGTAGAGTTATACTAAACGCGAATTGGATGAAATTGCCTTTATTTATATGTAATCTTATAAAGTTCTTGGGTGATCTGAATAAGGTGTCATCCAGCTCTACTGAGTGGAGCTTCCACCCATTAGAAACTGTCCACCACTGATGGCGTGGAAACCATTGCTAGCTGACTGCCAACTTACTGAACTCCATTAAAAATTGCTACAGTAGACAGTTTCATCAAGTACCTGTAATTATTCGTCCTCCTCCTCTGATGAGCATGACGAATCTTCTTCTTCATCCTCCTCCTCAGAAGAATCATTCTCACTTTTGACAGACGCCCCTGCATCCATAGCCGAGCTGGCAATGTTGGCTTCAAGAGCAGCAATAACAGCCTTAATTGCACAATCATGGTCAGATTGATTCTGTATAAGAATTTCGCATATCTCCGCTGGTGTCAGACACCCTCCAGACTGCATCTTCTTTTCCACAGACGGAAAAAGCTTGTGATCCTCCATATCCAAGTAATTAAAAACCAGTTGTTTAAAAGCAGGAAACCCACAATAAGACAGAAGTATATGCATATCCATTCGACCACTTCTGAGCAGAGCAGGGTCGAGTCGGTCCTTGTGATTGGTCGTAAAAATCATGATCCTCTCTTCGCCGCAACTGGACCAAAGCCCGTCTGCAAAATTAAGCAAACCAGACAGAGTGATGGAAGAAAAACCCCGTCGAGACTGTTTCGACTCGTCCTCGTAAGACTTAGAGGGCTTCCTGCACATTGCCTTGGTGGGCAAATTGGCAGCACAGTCTATGTCCTCAATGACGATAACAGATTTGCTTGAGGTAGCGAGCAGAAGCTCACGAAGAGAGGAATTGTCGAAGACCTTGGTGAGCTCCAGATCATAAACGTCATAGTTCATGTAATTGGCAATGGCGGCGATGAGGCTCGATTTGCCCGTCCCAGGAGGACCGTACAGAAGATAACCCCGCTTCCACGCCCGCCCCGTCCTGCGGTAAAAGTCTCTGCTCTGCTGAAAACACTCGAGGTCCTTCTGAATCTTGTTCTTTAGGACAGGGTCGAGGGCCAGAGTTTCGAAAGTGGAGGGATGCTTGAACGCCACCGAGCCCCATCTTGCGCGGAGTTCGCTATTGCTGAAGAGCTTCCTCTCCTGGCTACGCCTCTGCACATCCTCTGCATATTTTGAAATGTGGTCGATATACGATAGTAATATCTTTGCTCTGTCTTTGTTTAAAACTTTTAAGACATACTTTCTCTCTGTACTTCTGCTGCCGCCTCTGTCTCGGCCGCCTTGCTTCTCCTCGATCTTGACTTGGTGCGTCCACCAGATTTGGGTTCCTTGGAACTCGTCTTTGATGGTGTGCTGAGAGGGCAGGTTGAAGGCCAGCTTGGTGTTTCGGCTGGGGCGAGTCACGGACACTCGTGGGGCGCTTGCTGTTGCTTCCAGGCTGCTCAAATACATTCCCACAGAATAGTATATTTCATTCGAACATGCCATGGAGGATTCTTCGAATTCAGGAATCTCTATGTGAGCGAATGCGCTTAAGTTGTCTCGGTAGAGCTTCCAGAGGTTATACAGTTGATGAAGATAGCTTGGAAGGCCTTTGGATTGCAGCGACATGAGACCCATCATCGACCACAGCATCGTCTTGTCCGACTCCATCTCTGCTCACAGACTCGATCAGACTGCGAGCGCCTGATTGTGCCTGTAAACCTATATATTCACGGAAGTATCTTTTAATTTGGGGTCCGGTACAAAAAGGAAATATTCTGTCATAAATGTCGGTACAAAAAATATTCTGTCGTAGATGCAAGTTTTCAGATTCAACCGTATATGTTTCAGTCAACACACCCATATCAATCACTTTTTTTTTTAGTATTTTTTCTTTTTTCTTCTTTTCCTTTTTTAAGGGTTTAAGTTAGCTATTTGAACTAATACGTCTTAAGTTGATATTTCTTTCTAATATTAATTTTATTAAAATCATTTATACAATCTTTATTTTATTATTTATTTACTATATTTTAATAGAAACTTAAATTTTGATGGCTAGACTAATCAAAGAACATATCATCTCTCATCAATTATATTTTACTAATTAAACTACAACTTTTATTTTGTAAGAAAAAGTAAACTAGCATACATATATTAAATATTAATATATATAAAATACGTCGAGAGTTATCCTTCTCGACATGCACATCTTATTTAAGATGAAATGAGGTTTTCAGATGAGCTATGTATGCTCGTGTTGTGAGACAAGGAACTTTATGTCGACGTTATACTTCATTCTCATCGTCTGCATCATAGGCTTTTGATTGTGCAGTGAGACAAGAACGTTTATGTCGACATTCTACTCCATCATCATCGTTTGCATCATAGGCTTGGTCAAGCTTATCACAAACTCTCCTTGCTTGGCATCTCATCAAATTGCAAGTTATCGATATTTTGAAGAGCATGTAATAGAGCAAAATAAAATCCAGTGTTGTCTACAACATCATTATGACTTTCATACGTATTATCAATATTATTGGCATCACCTGTACAACAAACATTCAATCAATATTGTAATTTTTTGTTTAAAAGAAAAAAAGAATGAGATGTACAATAATTAGATTTACTTACAACTCTTTCCAACTAAACATGAATAGTTCTGCATGGAATCCATTATTGTGTAGCCTCCCAATGTTTCCAATGCAAAGCCTTGCAAAGTCTTTAGAACCCAACAAATTACCTTATCTATGTCTTCTAAATCAAGGATGAAGTTGATTGAAGAATGCCTCAATGAAGAAGAATCTGGAATGTCTATTGAAGAAATCACACATTCTTTTTGGTTTAATAGAGATTGGAAAATTGAACAACAAACTAAAAAATATTAACACTACAATAATATTCAACTACTAAAACTGAAAAACTAAAACGTTGAAAATAAATTTCTATATATTCAAAACTGTGTATAATCAACTATAGTATGACTCTATATAAAGAGTTTCAAAGCAACACATCAAAGTTGCGATAAAAAAAAAAATTAAAAAAAAGCGTGTTTTTATAATGCAGGGTAAACAAAGCTTTAAAACAAAGCTAAATTAAGGAAACTACCACAGTATACAAACTGCAGCATTAAAATGTTTTAAAAGCTAAAACTAAAAACATAAATTAAAACAAGGAAATCTAAACATACCAAACCTAGGAAAAGAAAAAAAGAACCTCTAAACTTCTGGACCCTTGTTTGTAAAGGCAGAGAATAGAGTTTGTAGAATTTTTTATGAAAATGTCAACTGTAAAAACCCACATTTTAATCCTCTTGATCGGAAACCCACAATTGATAGAAGGTTGCATTTTTAATTAGAAAAACTTAACTCTAAATTGCTAATGCAATGGCAACGACCACATCTGGTCGATCAACTTTACAAGGATGTGACATATATTAAATGGAAGCAATATATTAAATGAAACCCATATGAATTTAAATTTCAGATAACATAGGTTAGGCATTGCACTATGGTTTTGAAGGGAAGTCAAGTTTGTTGATAGAAATAAGGAGAAATGATTTAAAATTTGGGGCAGCAATATTCATGGTTGCATGCCACAAGATTAAAGTTTTATTTTCTTTATTCAGAATTCACATATAAGAACAAGAATCTTACACAATCTTTCCAAATAAAATTATTTTACACCCAACAACATGGAGAAAATGCACTTACTGGTTCTTAGCGTCTTTAGAGCTAGATTCCTTCTGAGTGTGAGAATTCCTGCACAAACCTCAGCTACGTCCCTTCTAGCAACTCTTCCCAATTTGTCATCTTTCACTTCCTAGATTGGATCTCCTGCCTAGAGCTACCTCCTCACCGAAATGTTTTTTTTCTTTCTCAATTTCAACAGCCATCTTTCCTTTGATAAGGAAGTATTTTTGTGTTCAACTGAGAAAATCTCCCCTCTTTTAATCGCATAACTCTCCTTTTCTTTCCGTTTTTCATTCATTTTTGGATAGTTAAGATTTCAGTGTTTTTTAAGTTTCCCTTTTAAACTCAACGTTTGGCAATTATTTTTTAATTATTAAGGAACAATTTGAAATAGTCTTACCATTTTTAACAATCGGTTCTAGTTTTAAAACTAACTTTTTAAAAAAACTCAGATTTGCATGATTTCATGCAAATCTCCAATTTGTTGAGTTTATTTACAATTTCCTAATCTAATTTTAATCAATTTTCCTTTTAATTTTAAAACTTATTTATCCATTACCTATTGACCGTCAAAATAAATGTAAAGAATAAAAATTTACTCTGGTTTTTCTAATTATACTTAAAAAATGCATTTAAAAAAATCATAAAATAATTTACATAGGGAAGTTTTTTATTTAAATCTCTTTAATATGTTTGCAAGAGAAATCACCACAATATCTTGAAAACTTAAATTTCATTCTAAAATTAAATTAAATTCTAATTTCTACAATTTATAAAAAAAATATTATTTAGTTTTTAAATAATTAATTAAATTGTAGTGATTATCTATACAAATGAATTAAATAAAATTTCATATTCATTTTAAATTTAGATATAAAAACAATCTTTCTATTTTGTTTTTTCCTCTTTTTGCATGTAAATCATTTCATTTTCTAAAATGATACTTAAAAATGCATTTAAAAAATATATAAAATCATTTACATAAGAAAGTTTTTTATTTAAATCTCTTAACAATAATGACTGCATTTTTTTTCAAAAGATAATAAGATAAGATTTAAGAGTGGCTATGGATTTGCATGTCATTTGAATGTCAATTTCTACCTGAAGGATTTTTCCTTACACATTGCTTTTTGGTGGATGCCATTGTAATACACCTCTCAGTGTAATTACAAGATATGATAATTAAATTTAAGATTGTGTGTGCATATAAACAAAAAGAAAAAGATTTTAAATAGATGTATATCAATATTGGGATAATTATTAAGATTAAATATGTCTTCAAAATAGAATTAATGATATAATCTAACAATTTAATGAATAACGTTAGAATTATTATCAAATTTTATAGTATAGTAATCAAGACTAATGTTATTGCTAGGATAACATAGAGTAAATTATTTACTTATTAGATTAAATGAATGCAATGAATTTAGAATAAAATGTTAAAATTAAAGAATAAAAATAAAAATACTATTATAAGATCATGCAAGTTACCTCAAATAGAATGTGAAGTGGATTCCCTTGTGTTCCGACAAAAGATTATAGACGCTCAATTGTTGTGCAATCTTTTCAATTGTATAATGATGACATGATTCAAATTTTGACAAATACATAAGAGATTATTTATATATCTCCCCTAATTCTTAAAAAGTAATGGTGAATTTATACATTTTTAGGTGAAAATATGGATGGTCAAGATTGAGGAATAGAGATTTGATTTAGAGTTAACTAATTTGATTGGTGATTAACTCAATTGATTGATCCATCAACTAACTTGATTGGTAATTCAACTAGCCTAATTGATCAGTCAATTAAATTGATTGTTTAGTCAACTAATTTGATTGAAAGTTAACTTGATCAACTAACTAGTTAACTAATTTGATTGATGAGTGAAAAGTAGAACTAACCAAAATGACATGAATGAAATATGTATAAGGATAATTGAGATTATTTATTTATTTTAATTGGATACATTTGTATGGATTAATTAAGAGCTAATTAATTAATAATAATTATTAATTAACTGATATGGAATGACAAAGCAAAATGAGATTAATTAATTAATATAATATAATATATTAATCAATAAGCCAAATAAATTCCATTCCTATTCATTTAACTCTAATTAAAAATTCCACTCTTGATTGCACCTTGACACATACTCGCACACTTAGCCCATTCTAATTTAAAAAAGAACCCTCAAAAAATATTAAAACTATTCAAATATCACTCTTATTGCATCTTTATCTAGCTTAATATAATATCAAACACTTTGAACATCACTCTACATAATTGACCTCTTTATTTATCTTCTTTTAAATGTTGTATCTTGCTAATTTATGGAAAATCATATCCACGTAATGAACAAAACAAAAATAAAACTTTTTAAAATACTAAATTTAATTAATATGAAGGACAACATAATACTTATCTCACAATGCTAAATACATGTAAATCTTACTGATGGAGCATAGCAAGGAGAAAAACCTAAAGCACCAAAGAGAAATGTGAGTGGAGGCTTCTATCACAAATATTCTAAGAGATGTTGCACAAGCTTAGGTGATTAGTTGATAAACGTGTAGCATTCTCTATGAAATTTGCAACATCTTGTTTCTAGTTTACTTTTTCCAATATTGGATTGATTTTTTTTATAATATTGGTGTCACAGGTTCGACTTTGCTTCGTAGTGGGAAAAGGAAAGGGTCAGTTATATTGTGTGCTAGTTCCTGCTCTGCTAACCTAGGGTATAGGAATGGGATTTTACCCTAACCTCCTTGAGGTTAGATTAATTTTATGAAAATGGAGGAGCGAGGGTTTTGTGAGAAGGTTTCATGTCACTGTCGCTGGGGTGATGAAGCATTGGGTGATCCCCTACCACCAAGCTTTCTTGGTTCAGCTCATCATGTTCCACAATGGGTTTTTCATTAAGGAAAGTAGATGGACATGGCACCTAAGGAGAAGAATTTGGATTCATGGGTGGCTGTAGAAATTGGGAAACAAAAGTTAGAAAGGACTCTTCATTTAGAATACTTTAGGGGTTTTTAGAGACCAAGGCTGGATCATACGAGACCTAGGGTTCATTCAAGAGGGAATGGAATGATTCCTCTGGGAAAAATGTCAGTCAGGCCTAAGGTATATAGAGTGCCAGGAATTGGGATCCAGAACATATAGGGCTAAAGAATGCATCTTTGGATTGGAGTTTGGGCAATTGGTATGAGGGGATCTAGGAAGATAAATCGAAATTGAAAGAATCTTCAAAGGAGGCACGGTCAAACTCAAAAAATCATAATCCTGTGGGTCTAAAGAAACAAGTGCCAAGCAAAGAGGTGATTAAACCTAATGGGAATTTAGGTATCATAGATCCAAAGATAAACAAGGTGGATAACCCTAATGATAAGGTCTGGTTCCTCGTCCCTTATGTTCACACATAAAAGTAGCTATTTAACTAGAAAACTTAGGATCTCCATGCATTTTTTGTGATCCTTCAGGTATGGGGTGAAGGTATGCCTCTCTTGAAGTTGCATAAGTGGGTACATGAGCACTAGTATGGCACTCTTTATTTTCAGGTTCTTTCTCTGAATACTTTCGTTTTGGTTTTGGATTCAATGGAAGCTAAAACTAAGGTCTTAGAAAGTAATTATATTTGGTGGGGAAAGAACATAATTTTTATTTATCCCTAGCACCCATTTTTCCAAAGTACTCAATCTTTAAGTGGGGAAATTCTAGTTTGGTTCAAATTGCCCTCTATCAGACCCCTTGAATTTACCGATCCGGGGATTATAGAAGTTATCGGGAACTCCTTTGGGAAATTTTTGTTTTTGAATTCCTTAGTTGTTGAGGGTTTATTGTGTATCAAGATTTGTGTTTTGATAAACCCTAAATCAAACTTGCCAAGGATTTGTAACCTCAAATCAATTGATGGCATTTGGAGACACGAAATTGTAAGAGATTCAAATTGGTTTCAAAAAGCCTCTATCAAGGTGGATGCTCCCCTTTTCAAAAAGCTAAAGATTTCCCAATATAAGGGAGATCCTAGGAATTTGGGAAAGATTAAAAAGGGTCAACAGGTCCCAATCTCATTGGTGGACAAAATGCCTAATTTTGTTGGTGATCTCAATACTTCTGTTGATTTGAATGTTGTTGTTCCCCCAACCACTAACCCTTTTTCACTTGGGGAAGGTAAAAGAATTGTTAAATCTTCTAATCTTGCTCCAGTTTTTAATGAGGTCCCTCCTATATTGGAAACTTTTGTTTTTTGTGAGCCCTTGGTAAATGAAAAGAACAATCCTATTAACAAGGCTTTATCTGGTTCCATTCAAAAGGAAACATCTCCCAAGGTCCTTTCTTTTGCTTAGGAGGGCAATGCTACTGCTATTCCCAATTGGGAAAAAGTGCATAATAAATCTCCAAAAGTGAACAAAGAAAGGATAAATTACATTACTCTTGACCATCAACTAATTGATAAAGTTCAAAAGATAATCAAATCATCCAATGCAAATTTTAACGATGAAATTCAAGAAAGGGTTTTAATTGCAATAGATAATGACTTAATGTAGATTGAGGAAGGCCTTAACATTCCCCTTTCTTAGAACCCCTTTGATGCTATTTCAAAAAATAAGGTTTTGGATTTAGAAATCCTAGAGGGGGGGTTTTGAGCCCTCTCCCTAAAGAGAAGCTTCATATTTCTCAGTCTCCATTATCGCCGAACCCACTTTTTTCTTCTCCTCCGAAGAGAGGTCGCAAACCCATATATTTGAAAACACAACAAGAGATTGAAGTTGGTATTCAAATGAATTTTTTTTCTCCTGTTAAAAAGAAAAGAACTTTTAGCCCTCCCTTGACAAGATCGGAGGCCACCAAAAGGAACTTGCAATAAGAGTTTACTGCTAGGATGCCATCTCAATCAAAAACTCAAAGGATGAGGGGAGAGATATCCTCCCCTCAAGGAAAATGAAGGTTCTTCATGGAATGTTAGGGGCTTAAATGCCCCTAACAAGCGATGCCTAATTAGGCGTCAGTTAGATGTTGCAGATTTTGACATAGCCATGCTGCAAGAAACAAAATTAAACTTAGTATCAACAGAATCCCTCTATTCCAAATGGTTCTTCTAGAAATATTTTTTTTTCCCTTCTATTGGGGGCTTTGAGGTTTAGCCTTTCTTCGGAAAGACAAGACAATTGACCTAAAAGTGGTGGCTTCCTCCTTTCACTGGTCTTTAGCCTTGGCTAAGAGCAATTCGTTGGAGGCCAATTTTTGGTTAGTTAATGTTTATGGCCCTACTAATTCATTTGAGAAATAGAAGTTGTGGGACCAATTATCTTTACTCTCTCAAACACTTGGAGATTCTTTGATTATTTTTGTTGGGGATTTCAACGCAATTGTGGATGAATTTGAAAAAATTGGTGGAATATTTCCAAATAAAAGGGTCTTGGATGATTTCAAGGGATTTATTGATAATAATAATCTCATTGATTGTAGACCACAAAATGTTCTTTTTACTTGGACTAATAAAAGGAAAGATTTTTGTCAAATAGCTGAACTTAGGCTAGACCGTTTCTTGCTATCTCCAAAGTGGCTCAAGTCTAAGTTTGATGTATACTCTTCTGTTCTTGGCTATTCAGGCTCTGATCATTTCCCAGTCATGTTAGTAGTTTTGGAAGATAGGGATCCTAATAAGATTCCCTTCAAATTATGAGCCCATGTGGTTTAGAGACACAAATTTTATTCCCATGATTTAGTTTTTGTGGGATAATGCTCCCTTTTTTGTTGGTTCTCGTATGTTTCAATTGGTTAAGAAGCTGAATTTCCTAAGGGGAAAAACCAAATCTTGGAATGCCTCCCATTTTAAGAATTTTTTTTTAGAGAAATATAGACTTCAAAAAGAGATTGAAGCTCTAAATGAGCATTTTTTTTATCAATGGTATGAATTCAGATTCTTTTAAACTGGAAAAATCTCTAGTCTCCAAATTGGATGAGGTTCTTCTTCGTGAAGAATGTTATTGGAGGAAAAAATCTAGAGACACTTGGATTTTAGAAGGGGATAGGAACACTAAGTTCTTTCATGCCTCATTAAAGATTAAGAGGCAATGGAATAGAATTTCCTCTATTAAAAATGTTGTTGGTATTCTCCTAGAAGATGACAAGGAAATTGCTCATGAAGCTTCGTCTTTCTTTAAAAAACTCCTTAAGGTTGAACCAGTTAATATGAGTGATTCCTTTCTTGACTCTATTCCCACATTAGTCTCTCAGGAGGATAACGATTTTCTAATGGCCCCTTCTCTTCTGGAGAATTAAAACATGTAGTATTTGCTATGTCCCCTGAAAAGGCTCCTAGCCTGGATGGTTTCACAACTTTATTTTTTAAGAAATGTTGGAGTATCATTGGGTAGGATGTCTTGAGGGATTTGGAAGAATCAAAGCGTAACAAATCTATTCTCAAAGAGTTGAATACTACTTTCATTTCCATCATTCCAAAGGTGGGATCCCCCTCTAATTTTGCAAGCTTCAAACCAATATCTCTCTATAACACTCTTTATAAAATCTTTACTAAGGCTATCTCTATCTGTCTTTCCAGAATTATTCCACGCATAGTTTTTGATGAGCAAGGCAGTTTGTTCCTAGAAGAGAAACTGTCAATGGTGCAATTGTTTCTCATGAAATCTTACATTACATTATGTGGCATAAGATTCTGGCTATGATTCTTAAATTGGACATGATGAAAGCCTATGACAGGGTTAACTGGTATTTTCTTCTTGCAGTTCTTCGTAAATTTGGCTTTTGTGAGAAATGGGTGAAATGGATTTACTCTTGCATTTCATCTACAATATTTTTAGTGTTGCTTAATGGTTCTTCATGTGGTTTTTTCTCCTCTTCTAGGGTTTAAGACAAGGGGACCCTCTTTCCCCATTTCTATTCATTCTTATGTTTGAAGGGCTAAGTAAAGCAATTAAAGTTGCTAATTAGAAAAATATTTGGAAAGGCATTCATTTGCCAAATTTGTAGGATAACCAAACTCACGGGCTCTTTGTTGATGACACTTTATTACTTGGTCATGCTTCAATCCCTAAAGCTAAATTTATCAAAAACATTATCACAGAGTATTCTTTGGTGTCTGGATAGTTGATCAATCCTACTTAATCCAAAATGTTCCTCTTTAATGTGCCACAATTCATTGATTCCAAATTAAAAAAGTTTTGGGGTTTTCCTATTGGCACTTTACCTTACTCTTATCTTGGCATTCCTTTCTTTTTTGGGAAAAATTTACCTTCGTTCTAGGATAAAGTAGTTTCCTCGATTTCGGGAAGAATTTTTTCTTTGAAACACAAGTGGTTATCCTTTTTAGGCAAGATTCAAATGATAAAATTAGTTTTTAATGTAGTCCCAATTTACTTGATGTTTATTCTTAAAGCTCCTATTTCTACGTTAAACCACCTAAAGTCAGTTTTGAGATCTTTTGTGGAATGATAATGTTGGGGGAAAGGAAATAATCCCCCTTATTGCTTGGGATAGTGCTTGTCTTACCAAAGATCTTGGTGGGATTGGGATACGAGGCTTAAATCATCAACATCTTACTCTTGGAGCCAAATTAACTTGGAGACTATATATCAATCACCTAATTCCAAATGGGGCAATCTTATGTTTTCTAAATATTTAAATTCCCAACCAAGGGAACACATATTTACTGATTCTTCTTTGCCTAAAGGTTTTTCTATTTGGAACTTCATTTCTTCTTTTCGATTAGTTATTCTTCCACATATTTCATGGCTGGTTCATAATGGAAAGAAGGCTAAGTTTTGAGAGGATGTTTGGAATGGCTTTCCTGCTTTGATTCAAAATAGAGATTGGGGAATTCTGATTCCAATGCTTAAGAATCATTGGGGCTCTCATGTGGCAGATTATTTTACAGTGGAGTACACATTCTATTCCGAGCATAACCTGGAAATCTATTGAGGCTTTTCCCATTCCAATATCTCTGAAAATTGCTTTTAAAGAGGAATTGGGAAAATGGTCAATAGTCTTTGTTGATAGGGATGATGTCCTTATTTGGAATAAATAAAAGTTAGGGAATTACTCAGTGAAGGAAGGGTACAAATCCTCATTGGCTTCCTATGAAAAATCAGAGCTTCCCTTTTCTCTTTTTTGGAATGATGCTTGCATTCCAAAGGCAAGGGATTTTTCTTGGGTTTCCCTTCATGATAGATTCTTAACTGGTGCCAAGTTGGATAGATTGGGTATTATGGCTGCCTTCCCCTATTTCTTTTATGGATATTTTTTAGAATTTGTAGATCATCTATTCTTACATTGCCCATTTGCATCTCATTGTTGGTATTGGTTATTTAAGAAGTTGGGTTAGTCTTTGGTGGTAAGCCCTTCTTTATCTATTCATTTTAAATCTTGACCCTTGTGTTATCAGGCTTCATTCTTCTCCTCTTTTTGGGTGGTTTCCCATTCTTTACTTCTCTGGAATATCTGGATTAAGAGAAACAACAAAATCTTTAGAGGCAAAACCTCTCCCATGGAAGAAGTACTTTTTAAACTAGAAAAATCAATATATGAAGCCATAAAAAAATTCATCTTCAAGTAGATTAATAGCTTGAAAACCTTCTCAAACTGGGATAGCTTCATTCTGAATTCATGGTCGTTAATTAAATCACTGCCTTTTCATGGTTCAATCACAAACAAGGTGGATAAATGTATGGCAAGGAAGGAAGCCAAATGGTTTCCTCCACCAATGAACTGTTATAAACTCAATTATGATGGTGCCTCAAGAGGAAATCCTGGGAAATATGGCATTGGTATTGTTATTTCATATTCAAATTCAAAAGTTTTGAAAGCGGCTTGTAAAATTTTACTTGATGGGATCAATAATAGGGTTGAATTAGAGGTTCTTAGCCTTGGTTTGGATTTGGATTTTTCTCTTGGTATTAAAGATATTATTGTGGAAGGAGATTCTATGGTAATCTTCCATGTGATTACCAATAAAAAATCACATGTTTGGCAGCTTCAATATCTGCTAGATAAAGTTCTTCTTCAATTAAATTTATTTAATAGCTATTTGATATCTCACTATTTCAAGGAATCCAATTCTGTTGTTAATTTTCTGGCTAATAGAGAAATTGATGAGCAATTTATTTTCAAAGAATTCTTGGAGGAAGAAATTCCTCCCTTTTGCAAATAAGCTTCATCTTGTTTTCTGGGTTGTTGCATTAATGCTTATTCTATATATCTGGGTTGGTATGATTGCTTCTAATCATTGCTTCAAAACTCCATCTTTCTCAAGCATGATTGTGTTATCTTATCATGTCAGTGTGTTATTCGTGGGTGCTTTGATGGGCTTTGTTTTTTTTTTCCCATCTTTCCTTGATCTGCCTTCTTCTACATAAAGGATTTGAATTGATGGGTTCCATTTTTTTTATCAGCTTTACCATATCTACTTTATTTTATCAAAGGTTAATAAAAGCCTGTCTTTATGCATTTATATGTATCAGGTTGGGATTTCTAATGATATTACTTCATGTCATTCTTCCTTGAGCTGACTATTCATGTATTTATTTTCATTGGGTGTTCTAACGATACTTCTTGATGTTATTCTTCCTTGAGCTGACTATGATGTGGCTTGTTCACTATTTTCTATTTAAGAGAAATAACTTGCATTGTTCAGTGGCCTATTGCAAAATTTGCAGATTTCTTTATTTTGAGCAATGTGTTCAAATCTAGAAGTGTCATGGTATAAAATTTCCCTATTGAAAAAGGGTAAGGATTTCAATGATCCCCATCCATACGATCATGAGAAACTTGAAAATATTTCCTGTTTGGATGATGTGGATATCTTCTTGGCTTTTAAAAAGGTGGTGGGAAATCAATGGTTGTAGGATAACTTAAATTCTACCTTTTTTGAGGTGCTTTCCTATTTTCTCACTATTTGCATGGATATTTTATTGGACTCTGAATTGGTTATTGTTCTTGCTACTAAATTTGTTCAGCCAAATTTGTTACCTGACTTGGAGCTTTGTAAAGTATTGGATAACTGTATATGTTTGATTATGGTCTTTTCCCTCTTGGTGGTTTTATTTCTCATAATCATTTTCTATCTAACGGTTCTTGTGGAGACTTGTTGATGATTCTCAGTTCTGACATTATCTGTGATGACTTTGAGAGGATTGTTTTTGATTTCCACAATCTTATAGACAAAGTATCTCTAGAGATTCTCGCAGCCGGTGTTGACATCTTTCTGGGATTGCACTTCCTTTTTGATATGGCTGCAAGATCTCTATCTCCAGGACATGCTTTAGACTCCATGTCCAAGAAAGTGGAGGTTTTTTCATTGAATCATTTGTCACCTCTCTCATATTATGAGGCTAGTTCAAGTTCTAGTTCTCATGTTGAAGATTATTGAGCTATATTTTGTTTTCTCCCTTCTTGCAACTTCAAGGCTTTGCATACTTGTCTAGATGTTCTAGACTGGGGGTTGGTGGGTGGCTTCTTATTTTCTCATCTTTTGGGTTCTTGCTTCTGGTTGGGATTCATTGAGTATGCATTCTTACATTTGGAACCTCTTGGCTCTCCTGGTAGTCCCAAGATTGAGTTTTTATTTTGGTTAGATGTAATCTTTGTTAGTTTTAATAAAATTTCAGTGGCTTTGCCACTTTTATAAAAAAAAAAAAAAAGGTATACACAACATAACTAGCCTTTGAACTATATCACTTTCCCAATGTTAAAATAATTAAAAAAATAATAAAAAATTACATTAAATTTATAGAATTATTTGCTAGAGATCAAAACATAAACTATCAAATTTTAGTGTGAAAAATTGAGCAAAACCAAATCTAGTTTAATCTTAAAAACTATTTCCCATTATCCCATGTTCTTTTACAAGTTCTTTGCATTTTGAAGCATGGTATATTTTGACAACATAGATCAATGCAATGAGATAAAATAATCAATTTAGCATCTCTAATCATCAACCCCATTCTCAAATAATAAGACCTAATAGTTAAGGTAATCAAGAGAGCAATGCTCAGATATTTTTTGTGTACATGGGTATAAAAATCCCATAATTTTATTTTGTATCAATTCCAACATGAGGTAGATAAAACTATGATTGGATTATCTCTATCCAATCAACACCTATAACGATATATGCAGGTTCTTTTATCATATTTTTCTATGTATTTGGTATACACCTATAAATTTTTCATTGTAGTTCTTTTTTTCTATATCGTCGATCATATCACCAATTGGAGCTAAGGTACTAGCCCAAGATACACAAACAAAGAAAATAATATGTCTAAGAATGATTTATCTAAACAATATAAGAGATGTGAAGTTGAGGATAGACATAATATTTTATAAATAAATTGTTTTTATTAGACCTCTAGTCAAAATAAACTAAGTGTCCAAGAAACATCATTAAACAAAGAGAAATAAAGAAACACAAAGATATCACCATTATCTTTAAAAAATATAATAGAGGAAATAAATTATAGTTATGATTAGCAACATAATCTTCAAATGCTTGCAACCAATGGTAAATAACTTATCAATAGTAAAAATATTTCCTATTGATCATAGAAAGACCTTGATATTGACAAAAACTGATAGTGTTGATCATCAAAGCATTAATATGAGAATTTTTTAAATTAACACAATATGAAATGTTGAAAATGAAGGTAATATTGTAGCTTAAAACTTGTAAAACTATCAGACTGTAGATTTAATTAAGTGTTCTTCGTCACAATTCTTTGTGTATGATTATCTATTTAGATCAATTTTACCAATTGTAGAAAGAGAGAATATTGTAGAAGAATGAGACAAGAAGATAGAAGTGACACATCATATACGTGGAGAAACCCTTTCAGGAAAAAACTCCACTAGAATCAATAGTGCTTGCATTATTTAACCTTAGAACAAGATTACAATAGTACTGTATCAATCCTTGATTGATATGCTTCCTTTGTCTTCAACAATCCTTCTTCACAACTTGCACAAAACTCTCATACACTTTTTACAGCACAAGCTATCCATGCATTCCATGCGACCAAGCATGAATTCACACATCCCATGCCATGCTTCAAACCCTCACACATGCATAAGCTATACCTGCTAACCTGCAACATCTATTATAAACTCTGATGCAATTGTTGTAATAAATAGACAATTCATGAGCATGTAAACTCATAAGAGTTATCAATTACAAGAGCATAAAGCTCCTCACAAAAATATATTCCTAGATTGTGCAAGTAGAGTTCCACATTGTAACATGAAGTCAAAACCAAAGTCCCCTCAATTTAGGCACCCCAAACTGAACACTTAACTAATCGTTGGTCAACAAAATATCTTGCAAGCATCACCTCAAAGTTGGCACCCAAGAATGGGCCCACTTAATTGAGCCTTGCAAATATCTTCTCATGCAAAAGGTGTTAACTCAAAGATGCCAACTTGGGCACCCAAGGTGGGTCCAAGTCAATCTTAGTTAACTAAAACATATCTCTCCACCAATTCATGCAAACATTATGCATGATTGATCATCCCCACTTAACTGAATGTATCCACCTGTTAACTATCATGCAACTAAAGTCATTAGTCATGCAACTCAATTCAACTCAAGTCAACTAGCATTCAACTGAAACTAACTACATGCAACAAAAGATAACTGAACCATAACTAAAATGAACTGAACTGATATTGAACTAATACTAAATTGAACTAAACTAAACTGAATTGAACTGAACTCCACTCATGTAAATATCAATCCCTAACTTGTAGGATCTAAACATGCATTAAACTAAAGTGTTATCAATCCTCCAAACAGTTAACTTAAGCAAGGTGGGTTCCACCTTTCATGTGGGTTCCCCATGTGCTCCTATTTTGTAGATCTTCTTGGGCATCCCCACATGTTCCTATCATTTAGGAATAATTAAAAATGTCAATTTACATGTTCATTTCATTTGAATTTAATCTCTTTCTAATCCTAGTGTTGGGGAACACTTTACAAGGACTTAGGAGATACATGAAATATGTTTAGGATTGCAATTAAATGGCCTCCTATTCCCAACATGAAAAAGAAAAAACATAGGATATGAAAGGATATTTTACCACCAAGCATTCCAAATTGAATGCAATGAATTTAGAATAAAATTAAAAATTTAAACATAGTAATTAAATTCTTTATTCTAAAATTGTGCAAACCTCGAATGGGGCATAAAGTTGATTTGTTTATGCTTCAAAAAAGGATTATGGATGCTCAAATATTGTGCAATATTGTCAATACCATAATGACAACATAATTTATGTGTTCAAAAATAGATCAAATATTATTTAGAGAGATCCTCTAAATTCTAAAAGAAATAGTAGATTTAGAGATTTTTACTTAAAAATATGGATAGTCAAGATAAATTTTATCAATCCCGAGGACTCAAAATTTGATTTAGAGTTAACTAGTTTGATCTAATAGCTAACTCAATTGATTGATTAGTCAACTAACTTGATTGACTGGTTAACTAGCCTCATTGATCATTCAACTGATTTGATTGATCAATCAATTGACTTGATTTTTTCAGTCAAGTAATTTGATTGTTCATTCACCTAATTTAATTGATGAGTGAAAGGTGGAACTAACTAAACTGACATAAGTACAATGTAGGTTAGGATAATTAGGATTATTTATTTATTTTAGTTGGATATATGTGTTGGTAAAATAGGATCCAATTAATGAATTAATAATAAGTAATTAATTAATTAGACATAGAAGGACAAAGGGGGATAAATTAATTAATATTATATAATAAATTCATAGGTAAGGAAAATTAATATGATGAAATTGATAAGATTATATTAGTTGATTGGATGATAATAGGATGATTACAACATAATTAATGTGGAAAAATCTAGGTGTCTACATTTTATACTATGCATCATACAAAATTTAGACATTTCTTTGGAGATATAAAATGGTATAGAGGTTATTTTATTAAAAAAACTATGCCTTGTAATAATATCATAAATTTTGAAAAGGGATTTTAAAGATGAAATGTTGTATTTGTTAAAGAATAGAGTAAATTACTATAAATGAAACTTTGTTCACTTAGTATGTAAATTTTAAAAATTTGAAATTTTGATCATATCATTTGATTTATTTTAAATTATATGTCTAGAAATTTTAAATTAACAACTAAAGAATTAAAGAAAACTATAAGATTTAAGCACATGACATTGGATGTACATGCAAAATCCCTTACAAAAAAATCTCCACCATCAAAGAAAGCACCAATAATGTATTAATCCAAACTATGTGTTATATTAGTACAAATTTCTCTATAGTTTGAAAATATTCTACCAACACTTATGTACCTATTCAAAATGTATAATACCTCCATCTAATGGATACAATTTATAGAGAGGAGACTAGAGGAAACCACAAGTGGATTCCTAAAACCAAAACTACCAAAATCCATGGCATGGGAAAACCCAATGCACCGATGATGAAATTAATCAATACACAATCAAAAAATCCAATAATGATACCATATTTGACTACTATCATTCAATGGATGCACTGACCCAATAATGGAATCTAAGTTCTCCTCCTTATGGACTAAGTTCATCTTAACTGGATGAACATAAGTTAGGTTTACTATGTGACCTTATTAGTGTATATATTTTATGCATACACTTAGGCTTACTTAAGCCTTCTTAGGCATCCATTTACACTTGACACTTGTTCATGCAATGTGTCAAGTTAGTCAGTAGTTTCATAGAGGTGTCGCCTTAGTTTTGACACCTCACATTGCTTTAGTGGCAGACAACTCGCCACCACTCCATGTGTGAAGATTCCTATCCTCATTTCGTGAAAGTTGGTTGCCTTTCTCCTCCTTTATATGTACGACTTATTTTCCTGATACATTAATCAACTATTATGCAATATTGTTTCATTGTGCTTGTTAATAATCTCGAGGTGAAGGGGTGGGTTGGAAATATTTTTTGCAAAACCTGATTCAGTTTGGAGGAGCACGATAACATGTTTTCCTTCACGTGTTGTAAATTCCATTTGCAATCATTTGATTGGGGTGTGGAGTGATTTTTTGTAGACTCGAAGCATCTCTTTTTGTAGATCGATTAACCTTTTCCCCTGGCAAGTCCTGGATTTTCCTACGATTTGAAATTCAACACAACCCCTAGTTTTTTCCAACATAATCCCTTGGTTCTTTTCAAACCTAGGGGGCTTAAATATTTTCCATTTTTCCCTCTCTTATTCTAAAATTTTGCACTAACAAAAGTGCCAGTACCTCAAACTTGAGTGTCATTTTTTGCAAAAGTATATATTTATTTCACCACAAATCCAAAGAGCATATTATCACACTCATTCTATAAAGTGCTTGTTTATGCCTCTTTTGGGTTAGTTACAAGCACTCCTATAAAGTGCCAAATTGGGGGGTGGGGGGAACAAATAATCAAGGGGAGTGTTGTGTGTGGTCCAGTTTCACACTTCCTCGAGAAGGGCTTTTGTGTGTTGTATTTTTCCTTCACTTCTGCATGTATTTCTAAGTTCTTCATTTCTACATTTCTACAAGCAACTATCTAAGTCTAGTAGCATGGAGTCTAATGTAACTATTCTACCCTTGACACCTTTCAACTATCATGTTTGGAAAATGAAGGTAATTCTTGTGCTTAAGAACAAAGGTATGTAGGGTAACCATGGGAACAAAGAAAGAACCTACAACAACTAAAGACAGATTTTTTTTTTAATAAGTGTGATCAAGTGTTTGGCTTCCTATGTTTAAATTTGTCTCTTGAATTGTTGTTCCATGTTGAGAACTTGAAAACACCCAACCAAGTTTGGGAAGCTCTAGACAAACTATTTGAGAAAATAGATGAACTTAGAAGCCATGAGTTGGAAAATTAACTCTTAGGTCTAAGTCCTAGGAGTTTTTCAACTTTACAAGACTTTTTCACTAAATTTAAATCTTTAAAGTTATAATTAAAATATTGTGGAATTGATAAGAAAGAGTATCAATTAATCATTTTTTTTACTTTTTAAGCTAGGTCCAAAATTTTCTGTGTTTGTATCAACTTTCTACTCTACTAAACGGACTCTTGGAGCCTCATGGTCAATGCCCACATTTGATAACTTTATTGCTAATCTCACAAGTGAGTAAGAAAAGTTAATTCAAATGGGCACCTTGAAGTCTACTAAGCCTCAAGCCCTACTTGCAGGGAATGAAACACAACAAACTTCAAAAGGGGAGAAGAAGAACACTAAAAATGACAAGGAAGTTAAGAGAGAAGGAAAATTTGACAACTCCAAAAAGGACTCTCAAAGTAAGAAGAGAGTTAAATGTGAATTTTGTAAAAACCTTGGACACAATGAGCATCAATGCACAAGGAAACAAATTGAGTCTCTACAACAAATTCTCAAAAATAATAATATAGGGCTACTTGATTCTATCAAGGCATCTTCATCAACTCAAGAAAATACTAAGGACATGGTGAAATCAAAGGGAAAATCCTTAGTTGCTACAACATATTTATCTCCATCATGGATTATAAAATCCAGTGCTTTACACCATATGGGTTCTTCACATGTTGTATTTTCATCCTTAGAGCCATCAAGTATGTCCGCAATCACCTTAGGAGATGATACTCCAACATTGGTAAAAGGGAGAGGGTCTGTTGAAGTTGAAGGAGGAATTTTTTTAAATGTTTCAAGTGTACCTTCACTATCAACTAATCTCGTTTCAGAGTATCAAATAACTCATTTAGGGAAGGGCATGAGAGTACACTTCACTCTAAATTTATTTGAGATAAGAGAATTTCAAAGCAACAAATTGGTAGCAGTAGGGGAGGCAAATCACCAATCCAGATTATATACCTTCTCCAATTTTACCACAGATATTTCTCCAAAAGAACTACTAACTCATTCAAATGAAGTAAGAAAACTATGGCATGAGTGGTTTGACCATCTTAACTATCACTTGAGCAACTATGTTAACATAATGTGGTCAAGGGATTACCTAAGGTTAAATTTTTAAAAGGGATTTGTGAAGGTTGTGCACTTGAAAAAAATATAGAAGCAAAATTTGACAAAGGAAAATCATGGAGGGCAACACAAGTTTTGGAACTTGTACATAGTGATGTTTCAGGGGCTTTTCCCCACCCATCTTTTATAAAGGCTAGATATGTTCTCACCTTTATTGATGATTTCTCACATTTTACATGGGTCTCCTTAGGAAAAAATCAAAAGTGATTGAGTCATTTCAAGATTTTAAAGCTATTGTTGAAAAACAATCAAGAAAGTCATCAAGGTTGTTCAAATGGATAATGGGGGTGAGCATGTCAACAATCATTTTGAGCAGTTTTGCATATCAGAGGGGATAGATTTGCAGTGCACAGTTCCATATAATCCTCAAAAAAATGGTGTTGCAAAATGGAAAAAAATATCTTTAAAAGAGATGGCTAATTGTATGATTCACTCTAAGGGCCTCACACCATCATATTCCAGGTAGAAGCAGTCAACTATGCATGTTACATTGAGAATAGAGTTCCACATAAAGTCTTGAAGGGTATCACTCCCTTTGAAGCTTGGAAAGGATGGAAACTAGTAGTTGATCATTTCAAAGTTTTTGGATCTCATGTCATGGCACACATTTTGAAAGAACATCTCGAGGCTATGGATCCACAATCCAAACCTTGCATCTTTGTTGGATATTCAAATGGTGTAAAAGGCTATCATCTACTCCACCCTACCACACATGAATTGTTTAATGAGAGAAGTGTTAAGTTTCAAGAAACATCTCCTGAAACTATACTTGACACTTCTCAACGTATTGTGATGTCTAGATCATGATTACAATACTGATGATTCAGATCATTCTCAACATATTCCTAGTGCAATATCTTCTTCCAATTCTCATAGTGATGATTGTGATGAGGGTTCACCTTCATCTAGTTCAGGGATTGCATTGGAAGTTGATATTTTTGCACTAGGCTCCCCTACATTTCACACTCTACACAAGGCAAATATAGGGGTATAGGATCCAACAGATGACAGACAGATTTAGGCAGATTTTCAAGGGGGGCACATGCCTTTTTTGCTTTAGTTTTTGGTCCATAAACATTTAGAGAGGCATCAGGTGTTCCAAAGTGGGATATTGCTATGGATGAGGAATGTGACTCCTTGATTAGAAATCACACTTGGGATTTGACTTCACTTCCTAAGGGAAGACAAACAGTTCAATGTAGGTGGATACATTGAACTAAATTTTTAGCAAATGGGTTAGTTGATAAGTACGAAGCATGATTGGTTTCCAAAGGTTTTTCACAAGTCACGGGCATGGACTATACAAAAACCTTTTCATTAGTTGCTAAGATGACTTCCATTTGACTCACACTAGCTATAGTGGTAGCAAATGGATGGGATGTACATCAGATGGATGTGAAGACTGCATTTCTTAATAGAGACTTTGAGGAGGAAATCTACATGGAACAACCACCAAGGTTTGTTTAGGATTCATCCTTAGTTTGTAGCCTTAGGAAATCTCTCTATGGCCTCAAACAAGCTCCTAGAGCTTGGTATACCAAGATAGATTCCTACCTCCTATCTTCAGGTTTTACTAGATTCTATTTAGATCCTAATGTGTATCTATTGTGGTAGGATGATTCACTTTTATTATACTATTTTTATATGTTGATGATCTTTTAATTATTAGGAGTACTTCATTTGTCATTGTAGCAGTGAAGACATCATTTTAGGACAGGTTTGACATGATAGACTTGGGTTTATTGCACTAATTCCTTGGCATTGAGATTTCATAGTCTGCTTTAGGGATCACTCTTGCACAACCTAAGTATATACTCTTGATCTACGTGCATGGTTTCACATGACTACTTGCAAACCATCTCTAACTCCCTTTCTATCTAGATTCAAGCTTGAGACTTCATGTACTACATCATTGGTTGATGTTACATTATATCAACTTGTTGGTAGTCTCATAAAATTGACTCATACCAAACCAGAATTACCTATGCAGTAGGCATGGTTTCAAGATTTATGTAGGAACCTCATGAGCTACATTGGAAAGCAACTAAGAGGATCCTTCATTACCTTCATGGTACACTTGGGTTTGGGATTCATTACAGAGTTAGTTCATTAGTTGACTTGGTTGTTTTTATAGATTCAGATTGGGATGGTGACACTAAGCATCGCAAGTCCACTCCAAGTTATAGTTTTTCACTTGGTTCAGGTCCTATCAGCTGGTCTAGCAAGAAGCAAAATGCTATTCCTATATCATCCACCATAGAGTTCAAGGGAGTTGTTAACTCAACTACTGAGGCTATATGGCTTCAAGGAATTCTTTCTAAGTTTGGTATTCCTTTCAAGAAAACCACAATCATCTATTGTGACAACTAGAGTACTATTCAAATATGCAAGAACTTAGTTCAACATCAACAAACCAAACACATAGAGATTCATATGCATTATATTCAAGAGTCGATTCATGTACAGATCATTGACTTAGTCTTTTTCCAATCTTTAGAGCATGTTACTAACATCTTCACCAAACTCTTTACTGAGAGAAATTTCATTCATATACAAGCTCTTCTTGGCATGCGGTCTACATCAACAACATCATCATCCTTGGGGGGGGCTTTCTAGTCTTCTCCTCATCTTATCTCTTTTTTTAGGATAGTTTTTTCCCATTGGGTTAAATCTATCTTACTCTATTATTTAGAGAGATTGCATTGTACATGAGTACCTTATCAAGCTTCATGGTTGGGACTCATTTCTTTTGCATTGTACATGGGTACCTCACCAGGCTAGTAGTCGTGACCCATTTAATTCATGCCCACCTAAGCTATGCTTAAGGGGGGACCTATTAGCGTATATATTTTATGCATACACTTAGGATCACTTAAGCCTTTTTAGGCATCCATTTGCACTTGACACTTGTTCATGCAATGTGTCAAGTTGGTTAGGAGTTTCATAGAGGTGTGGCCTTAGTTTCGATACCTCACACTACTTTAGTGGCAGGAAACTCGCCACCACTCCATGTGTAGGAGTCCTATCCTCATTTCATGGAAGTTGGTTTCCTTTTTCCTCCTTAATATGTATGTCTTGTTTTCCTAATACATTGATCAACTATTATGCAATATTGTTTCATTATGCTTGTTAATGATCTCAAAGGTTTGTAAGATTTTATAGACCCTGATTCCCATTGGCACTACACCTACACACTTCAACATAATTATTATTTTGTTATATATGATAATCATATCCGAATCATCAACAACGTAATGGATATAAATCTCACATATATCTAATTACTCATTTCTAATTAAGCATTCAAATGTATTCACATTTCGCATGTACATCATTTATCAACTAAGTCACATAGAAAATGAATAATCCATGACTCTCACCACAAATTAAGACTAATCATTACCATCTCATGATAAATAAATCCACATATGTGAATCACAATGAATAAAATCATCTGATATTCAATAACTATAAGGGTAACATCAACCATACCAAAATCAACTATGTCCATGCAACATAAACCAAAGTCAATAGTTCACATCATAATAATACCAATAAAATAAACTAACCATGAAACAATCCACTCAATAACAATAATAGTAGCAAAAGATGATATGATAGTGAGTAACTGAAAAAGGGGTCTCACAAGATTAACAAAATGATTCAGTATTTTTGTAGATAGGTTAGTGTATAAGGGTGAAACTTCTTAAGTAATAGTTTAGAATGGTGATTGTGAAAAATATTGGCATGGATTTGGAGAATTCAATTAACTATCATAATAGACATGGTGTTAGCGTTAAAGCATGTATACAATATCTTATCCTACACATGGTTTCCTAATTCATGACTCATTGATTAAATCTAGCAACTAGCTTGAGTATATTTATTTCTTATCTATCATTATCTATATTGATCATATTGCCTATGATCCTATATTTTTATATTTATATTCAATTATCATTTACTGATTATACATATTCAAATAATCATTTAGTAATTTATTCATATGTAATTTATCATTTATCTTACATTTTTACATCATGCAATGTCTTAGAGATTATTTATGATCCTATATATTGATATTGATATTCATATTCAATTTATCATGTTTAGCTTGCATTGTTACATGGTAATATGTCTTATATATTCTATATGATTCTATATATTGATATTGATATTGATATTCATTTATTCATTTAGTAATTTATACATATTCAACGAATATCTTATAGATTCTATATGATCCCATTTATTGATATTGATATTTATATTGATATTCAATTAATTATTTAGTGATTTATACATATTCAATTTATCATTTAGTGATTCTTTTGCATTCAATAATAATAACATTTAATGATTCATACATATTCAATTTGAATCATTTAATTGTTTACTCATATTCAATCAAATATCATTTATTGGTTTTTTGTTATCATCACAAAATTATGTTATAAGTAAATTGGAGATTTTAATAATTTTAGGCCCTACTTTTTGTTATAAGGAAATTCTATACCCTAGATTTTATTAGTTCAATAGATTTGTTTGAGTTTTTTCAAAGTGATGAATTGAACTTACTAATTTATACTTCTACATAGTTGTTTCATATGTAATCTTATATATATCAATTTTGTTAACAAACATAAGTCAAAGTCAATGTAAACTATACATAAATTAAATGCCAACGTAAACATGTATATAAATGTCATATATATAAAATTAAAAGTCTAAGTAAGCATATAGATAAATATCCATGTCAATGTCAAGTCCAACTTTGAAACTAGTAAATATCAAAGAAAATACATTATAATTCTAGCCATCAAATGCTTAAGTAAATCCACCACAAAATAAACATGTTAATTAACATGTCTGCTTCTAGCCAAGTGACCCTTGTAATGAGAATCATGTTGTGAATGATGAATAGATCCCTACAAAAATGTACACAAACAAATTAAAACATGAATTATATGAAAAATACAATATAAATAATACAAAAATATATATTTAATCTACATCTAGAATGTATACATAAATTATCTCACTTGGTCACTATCATTGAGTAAAGTGTGCATGCATACATTGTACATGCCCTACACTCAAACTAGGAATGTCAAGTGCTAATCCAAATTACATGCACAAAAAAGAAAAACTAGTTTCAATGATAATTGTGCAAAAATACATGCATATTGTTTAAATTTTACAATATATTTTAACCTAAGATTAAGTTATGCTTGTGTAGCTACATTAGGAGGAATGCCATCTCCACCCAAATTGGCATGTGGATACATATGTGGATGAACTATATGTAACCACCTAAATTTTGTTGAAGATATCTCATTGAACAACTATAGAAATGATGCTCACAAATGACTATACATGTTAGAGGGCATAAAACCTAAATAAATTAGCTCTATGAAAATCATGCCATAATCAAGTTGCTCCAATGTGACACTTATGGAATGCCAAGTGGAAGAATGATTTGTATATGGTCCTACACCTTATGAATACTCCAATGTAACAACAATGGAGTGTTGAGAATTGGCATAATAAACTATAGACTCTCTTGAATCATGTGACTATCCACTGCTAGAGAATCTACATCAATCTAATCTACTGGTTGGGAGGGTACTAGTCTCTCTAACTCTATAAGAATGCACTCCACATATACAACAACATTTGAGAGATGGATTCCCAACTATGATTATATCATCTGATATGTCCTCATTATGCCTTCTATAGATATGATTGAATTTGAAGATGATGTAAACTAGTGATTTTTGACATTTTGTCTATAGAATCTTTTTTTTTTTTCAAAATTCGAATCAAATTGCATTTCTTTTTCCATCTCCTTCGATAACTAGTTTTTAACACTAAACACCATTTTTAAAGAGCGATGTTTACTGTGTAACACAACTTTTTTCTATAAAGGATAAAATTCTATTTTTTTCGAATTTAAATTTGTAACTATGATATCTAGCTCCTTCATTTGGTTTCATAGTGTTTACATTGAACAGTTTTTTTAATTAAGTTTTGAAGTCAAACCAATTACAATTTAGACATACGTTTAGTATGTAACACAATTTTTTTTTGTATGTATCAAAATTCTTTATTTTTTGTTGGATCAAGTACATCAATACCAAGAGCATATATATTTTTTGGTAATCTACTATTTTTCCACATGTGCAGAACAAAGAGCTTGATTTTCAGTGAAAAACCTATGTTTAACTAAACTAAAAAAATACAATAAAACCAAAATATATTAAAACTATACTTGATGGAGAGCTCATTTCAAGGACTATAATCCTCTAGCTAGGTTTGTCAAGTTGATTCCATTTTGATCCTCAACTTGAGCCTTAAAACCCAAAATTTTGCATAAAATTGTAGATAGAGGGGGGAAAGGGAAAAAAAGGGGGGTTCTAGCGAATACCCCTTCGATTGAACCCATTGGAACACCTTTGAGCGAAAAAACAACATTAAAAAAAAAAGAAAAACCATTATTTTATTCAAAAAAATGGTCGACTAGGGGTTCGAGTGAACCCATTAAAGGAAAGGGGTTTCGCTCGAACAAGAGGGTTTGAGTGAACCCATAAAGGGGTTTTCTCAAACCCTCGTATTTGACCAAAGCCCCCAAATTTTTTTTGAGCACCCAAGCAATTTTTGTTCGTCAATGCAATTGTAACCCACTTATGTGGTATCACCACACTTGCTTTCACCAATAAGCAACTAACAAGAATTTTTTTAGCTAAATCTACCTATGAAAAAGATATGATGGTCATTTGACATGATATTCAACAATGACAGTCCATACCTAATAAACCACATTGTATCAAAACTAATCATAGTAGCCTTAAATATTTCTTATAGCAAAGGGTGTTCTTGAACAATAGAAGTGGGTGACAATGATGCTTTAGTTTAATTATAAGTTTGTTTATTAAAAACACAAAGAATATATGGTGGTTAATACACTTTCTCATAAGTATGAAAGGAAGGTAAATATTATTTTGTCCCTCAATTCTACTACCCACCTAGAATACAACAATTTGTGTAGAATGCAAAATCAACAGTAAATTTTAGAATATTATTTTACAATTAGAACAAGATCCTCAATTAGTGCTAGGGTTAATGTCATTGGTACAAGTTTTGACACATCATGGCCATATTTAATTATGTAGCAACTCACAACTCAATCATTAATTACTCATGGAACTCCATTCGTAACCCACAATAGATCACTTAGGCTTCTTGAAGACATATAAGTGCCTCAACTAGAATTTCTTCTAAAACAATCTTAAATAATATTTAAAGTCTTTTGTGGTGAAGCGTGAAGTTTGTAAATACAACAAAGCAAAGATAATCAAAATATCAAGATCACTACAACATATTTGAAACACAACTTAGTAAGATATTTCCATGGATTTCATTGTGGGGATTCATAAGTCTCATGGTAAACATGTCATTTTGGTGATTATTGAATATCTAACTAAGTATGCTAATTTTTGTGCCTTATGTCGCCCCTACACCATAACATGGAACAACACTTCTTGAACATAATATTAAAGCTTCATAGTATGCTATATTCTATTGTAAGTGATTGTGATTTTTCCTTCACAATAAACTTGTGACAAGAATTATTTAAGTTACAAGACACACAATTGAACTTGAGTATAGCCTATCACCTTAAGACTAATGATCAACAAAGGTTGATAGTAAATGCTTAGAAACTTACCTAGCATATTTTATGTCAAAGCAATAAGGGAAATGGGCTTGGTGATTTGCACTAGTAGAATAGTGGTAGAATACCACTTATCATAATGCTTCCAAGATGACTCTATATGAGGCTCTCTACATTCAACCTTTACATTCTTTACCTCTTATGTTTTAGGTTCTTCAAGGTTTAATGACATCAATAGCTTCATTTCTTAGTAGGAGAAATCTCTCATTTTTCTTAAAGATAATTTGTAATAGGCATAAAACCATATGAAGAAACAAGTAGATCAACATAGGTCTTAGCATATTTTTTAAGTCTTGAAATTTGACTCTAGGAATTATTGTCGGTATAAGCTTACAAGTTGTTCTCCTTGTGCAAAAAGGTAGGTTGAATAAGTTGTTGAGTTAAAAAAATTATGGCCCTTATCAAGTGGTGCAACACATGGGAAAGTGGTGTATAAGGTTGCACTCCCTTCCTCTATAATGATCTAGTTAGTTTTTCATGTCTTTTTCCCTAGGAGAGTTATTGGGCAAGCCACACATGTGTAAACATAACATCTAGTATTAGATGAGGATGGCTCCATCTTTTTGAAACCAAAGGTAGTATTAGACAAGTACATAATGCAACTTTGTAATGGTGTCATTGAGAAGGTTTTCATGCAATAGAAAGGAATGCAACCTATAGATGCCACATGGGAGAAAACCAACATTCTATCGAAGTTTCCTCGTATCAAGCTTAGAGGGTAGTTTTTTAAAGGGGGATGCAATGTTATGAACCCTTGTTTTGATATATGTATTGGTATTAGGTAATAATGGCTTTGGTGTATATGCATCATATGTAACCCCATACAATAAATTAGAATAAATTTATCATCCCATTTGTATGTGTTAGTAGAAATTGTCTTTAGTTAAGACTATATATTGTATTTCTCACATATATGGGGTAGTTGTTGTCTTTAGCTAGATTGTATATATTACAATGACTTCATTTATGTTGATAGAAAAAATAGTCCCCTTTCCTTTTTAGTTCATAATTGGTCTATTGATTGAGCCACTAATGTTATGCATTTCCTTTCATTTCCATCAATATTCACTTATGTAGGGGAGAAGACCCAGTAGCCGCCAGGGCTAACTTCGCGCAACCGTAGAATACAAACTGTATGTCGAATCGGAAAAAAAAATTATGGGTTTTTTTCGCACCTGAGTTAAGATCTTATAACTAAGTTTTTGGCTTTTGGGCAATTCGGTAGAGTGCGGTAGCATCCGATATGTGCGCGTATGTCAAAAAGACCCCTTTTAGAGGTGCCGCCCGGTTATCATCACCTAATGTCCCAATACCCCCTACATATAACCACCAATAAAAAATTAAAAAAACACCTAATTATGTCACTTTTAATATATAATTAAAACTCTTTTATCATTCAAATCCGCTCTAAAGTGAATGGGTCTAATTCACGCTAGCACCTTCTACAATCAATTTCGCACCCATTACAAATCACTCCTACATATTAATCTCCTTACTAAAGCACCGGACACCAAACACATTACACCCCAATTAATCTTTACTTGGGGTCCGATTGACGCATATGATTAATGTTTTTTTGTGGGTATCCCATCATAACCATTCGCTTTGCCGCGCGCTGTCTGGAAGGTTCCCGACGATGGAGAAGGTTGCGGATGGCGACGGCTCCCCACAACTCCTCCACATGCGCACAGCTCCAGGTAGCATCTAACATCGTCTACCTTGTGAATATGCAAACAATGGTACTGGTTAATCATTTTCTTCTGCATCTTTCATGACCCATGAAGGGTTTATTCGAGTGTTAAGACCCGTGAAGGGTTTGTTCGACGTTTGATAAATTATTACTGCTTGTCTATGAAGTAAATCATGCATCTTACAACGTGGTAAATTCGACTGTATCATGATTTTGTCTGCAGAAATGATAACGAATTTCGTGGGTTTGTGAAAACCCTTGCTTTGTTTTTCCAAATGCGGGTTCTATTGTGCTTAAATTATTAAATACGACCTGGTAAAGTCGATTGTCTCATGATTTTGTCTCCAGAAATGATCAGGAATTTCGTGGGTTTGAACACATGTCTATAAAAAACCCATGTCACTTTGGGAATAAATCGACAAACCCATTAAAAATAAATATGTTTTTGTCAAAACCCTTGCTTTGTTTTTCCAAATGCGGGTTTTATTGTGCTTAAATTATTAAATACGACCTGGTAAAGTCGATTGTCTCATGATTTTGTCTCCAGAAATGATCAGGAATTTCGTGGGTTTGAACACATGTCTATAAAAAACCCATCTCACTTTGGGCATAAATCGACAAACCCATTAAAAATAAATATGTTTTTGTCAAAACCCTTGCATGGTTTTTTCCAAATTCGTGTGCTTAATGAATTAATCTCATGAAACCCTTGTTTGGAATATTCTGCATCTATCTAAAAAACGAATTCGTGAAAACCCCTGCTTGGCTTTTTCCAAATTCGTTTGCTTAAGGAATTGATCTCATGAAACCCTTGCCTGGAATATTCTGCATCTATCTGAAAACGCACTTCTGTATTCCTGCGACTGACAAATTATTACTATGAAACCCTTGGTTAATTTCTTTCAAAAACCCAATACATACTTACATACATATATGTATGGTATGTATGTGCACATACATACTTACATATATGCATGTATGTATGTGTACATACATACCATCTATAGATGTATGGTCTGTATGTATGTACACATACAGACATACATATACACATACATACCATAAATATATATATGGTCTGTATGTATGTATACATACAGACCATACATATATACGTACATGTATATACATACATACATATATACATACATGTATGTATATATGTATGTGTGTATGTGTACATACATACATGTACATACATGTGTATACACATACAGACATACATATGTACATATATAGATATACACATACAGACATACATATGTACATACATGTATGTATGTACACATACACACATACATATATACATAATGTATGTATATATGTATGTCTGTATGTGTACATACATACATACATACATGCATACATGTATGTATAATACATACATGTATGCATGTATGTATGTATGTATGTAGACTATGTACACATACAGACATACATATATACACTTACAGACATACATATGTACATACATGTATGTATGTACACATACAGACATACATATACAGACATACATACATACATACCATACTTTCCATTGCACATACAACAGGCCTCAGGTAACATCTAACATCTTTCTCCTTTGAATATGCAAACAATGGTACTGGTTAATCATTTTCTTCTGCATCTTTCATATTACAAAAATGTATGTATGTATGTATGTGCACATACATACATACATGTATATATGTATGTATCGAAAGCAACGACAAGCATCCTCTGCACATTCCTCTAATATCCCAAGTATTAGGTAGGTACTTATAGTTATTTTCATTTATGCAGTGTCTTCTTACTTTATACATTCTACCATTTGTAAAGAAATTTCTACTTTCCATTGCACATACAGTAGGCTAGCATACATATATTTGTCATTTTACATTCTGTGTCTCTTGTTCATTCAACAAATCGATGTACATGTGTGTATCCTTTGCCTATCCTTTCAAAATGCAAACAATGGTACTGGTTATTCATTTTCTTCTGCATTTTCACGACCCATTAAGGGTTTATTCGATGATGTCAAAATTATTACTGCTTGTTTATGAAATAAATCATTCCTCTTACACTCCTTTTCGCCATGTGTTGTATATATGTATGCATGTATCTATTTGTGTATGCACATACATACATACATACATTTATACATATATGTATATATGTATGTATGTACATGCATACATACATACATACATGTATGTCATTTATACATATATGTATATATGTATGTATGTACATGCATACATACATACATACATGTATGTGTGTATGTATGTATGTGCATACATACATGCAGACATACATGTATGTATGTATGTACATGCATACATACATACATACATGTATGTGTGTATGTATGTGTGCATACATACATACACACATACATGTATGTATGTATGTAATGCATGTACATACATACATGCACATGTAATAATGCATGTATGTATGCTATATATGCTAATGTATGTATGTATGCATGTCCATACGCTCATATATGCTCTGTACATGCTCTACATACATGCTTGTATGTGTGTATGTATGTAATATGCATACATACATACTTAGGACATACATGTATGTGCATGTGTCTTATGCTATACATACATACACACATACATGTATGTATGTATGTATGTATGTATGTATGTATGTGCATGCATACATACATACATGCATGTATGTATGCACATACATACATACATACATATATGTATGTGCATATATACATGTATGTATGTCCATATATGTATGTATGTATGTATGTATGTATGCATGCACATACATACATATATAGATACATATATATATGTGTGTGTATGTATGTATGTATGTATGTATGTATGTGCAGCTACAAAGACAGTGCGCGGCAAAGCGAATGGTTATGATGGGATACCCACAAAAAAACATTAGTCATATGCGTCAATCGGACCCCAAATAAAGATTAATTGGGGTGTAATGTGTTTGGTGTCTGGTGCTTTAGTAAGGAGATTAATATGTAGGAGTGATTTGTAATGGGTGCGAAATTGATTGTAGAAGGTGCTAACGTGAATTAGACCCATTCACTTTTGAGCGGATTTGAATGATAAAAGAGTTTTAATTAGATGTTAAAAGTGACACTATATTGAGAATCAAATATATAGTGCAGAATTCAATCATATCATCTCTAAAAACCTACGTAACTGGCAGCTACAAATTCAAATGCTATAACAAATTCATATTTGAAACACAACAATCAAATTGAATGCATTCAATTGTCAGATTCAAATTTCTAAATAAGAGGGATAGCAGCCAGTGGCATTCACAATTTTTGTCCTCTACTACTATATTCGCAATTGAACTTGATTAATTATGTGTTGTTGTACATGCATTATTTCAAAGGTCATATGATGTTTGTATGTTACTAGCCTCGGTTGTGACTACCCGTGGTTGTAAATCTTTTCTTGCAGGCATGGGAGAACAAGGAGAGGTGGTGTAACGATGTTCATGGTGGGCAGTTTGGTAATTGTGTTTATCAACACACCAAATAATTAAGGATTTTTTGTTCAAATTGTTCTAAGTTTCAATTATTGTTCTATCTTTTTTACTAACTAGTATATCTTTTTATTTATTTCAATAACTATTGTCCATGTTTGTTTGTTGTATTATATTTGTTTGTTGTGGCAGGCATGTCAAATGGCTAGGAGGTTGTGAAGACCATGTCAATTTGTAAGATTACATATCAGGTAAAGTCTTTCAAGACTTTACTTTGGTTGTGACCCGATAGACATTGTGTTCATTTATAATGTTCATTTTTATTATTCATTGTAAACTTACATTTACAATTTACAATTAAATTAATTTCCAACTGTATGTGTTCAAAAATTTATAGTTTCAAATAGATTAATTTATGGATATGTTGCATATAGATGTATAGTTATATGTATGCATATACTTAGTTGTGTATACATATGTATGTATGTATGTATGTATGTATGTACATATGTATGCATGTATACACAACTAGGGAGGTTGTAAAGAGCAAGTCAATTTGCATGATGACATTTCAAGTGAAGTCTTTCAAGAGCTTACCTTGGCTGTGACCTGGTAGACATTGTGTTCATTTATGATGTTCTTTTTTTTATGATGTTCATTCATTAACCTGAACAATGGGATTTGATTTATGGTGGGATTTGTTGATTTTAGGTGATCAGATTAATTGCACAGAAAATAATTCAAAATCAAACAACATACATAGAAACTTGTTGAATTATTAAGTTTGAATTTTCAAAAAGTCTGATGTCAGGGAAAATACAAAGTTTGAATTATAATGTTTTCAACCTTTACCAAATGCATTATTTACAAAACATAGATCTTGAATAGAGTAGTGAGTCATATTTTTAAATCACATCAATGATAGATGAATACAACAAACACAAAACTGATTTCGAATCACAAAAGTATAGATCATTAACTTGGAAAGAAGACAAGGAGTCTTCATATATACAAAAAACACATTGGAACACATCGAATTAGATAATTTGAGAACACACTACCATTTAGTTCTACAAAATTAGACACTAGTATCCAAATGCTATCCAATACAACAAACTAGTATCCTTTGACTGTCCAATACAATAGACCAGCATTCAGTTTTACACAAAACAGTCTAGCACACTTCGAGGTCAAAAAATTGACAACAAAAAATCGTAATCAGACATCGACAGATCTGATTATGAAGTGGTGTGTCCTTGGGGGTCAACTGAGTCTGCGTCAACTGGAGAAGATGTTGAGGACTGCGGATTGTTCTGTATGGAACTTGCTATACAAGCAAGCAATGCATGATTTGCCTCTGGAGTTAGCTGTAACTGTGGAGAGCAGCCTTCAGAAGACCCATTTTGTAGGCTGCTAAGAGCTGCAAAGGCTGGAGACAAAATGTTAATCATGTTCCTTAAAATTGGATGTTGACTTGGAAGAGGAGTTGTAGGAGTACTCTTACTTCTGTTTCTTTCTGCTCTTTCTGCCTACTTTTGGTTTTCCTTCAACTGTCTAGCAATCTTTGCTTGCTCCCTATGAAGCTCCTTTTCATGTCGCTGCCTCAGTTTCTCCTCTGCAATTTTTTGTTTTTTTGTAGCACGCTCCAATCTATTTGCCTCCCTCTGTGCGAGGATTGCTTCTCTTTCTGCCTTCCTTTCAGCCATTTGCTCCTTTTTCCTTTGCTGCAATTCTTGGTTTCTTTGCTTCTGTGCCTCTTGTTCATTCAGCAAATTGAAGAAATCATCTGATGTCAAAATTTGAGACTGCCTACTAAGGCGTAGGACCCCATTGCGACCTCTGTTAGATGATTGGCGCACTCGTTGCATTGGGAGTTGCAAAAAAGTGCTTCTGCAGCCTGCTGGTTGTTGATCATTGACTTGTGTGCATGGTACATAGTCAGCCTCTTCATCATTTGAGTCATTACCATCGACTCCATCCTCTTCATCATTTTCAGCCTCCCAATTTCTCCCAGTTGTGAAGTAATGGATTACATCTTCAGGATCAACATTCGGTGGTGATGGCATGGACAACCCTTCATCCACTTGAGTGAAATTGAGATGCACCCCTAGGTTCAAAGCTGCATCTTCAAATTCAGATGGCAGATTCAGACTCTCTTCATTTTCAGCTGCCTGATTAGATGATCGAACTGCTGGTTCTTGTTGAATTTCTGTTGCCTCAATGTTTTCTGGATTTGGGGGAATGTTTGCAGAAAAGGTATCCACAAACTGTCCAATCTGTTCCTCATTCCAACCTGCTATCCTCAAACAAGTCTCAGCTACCATGAACTATGCCTCTTCATCAGCTGTATCACCCTCAGTTTCTGCTCCCAATGTCGTTCCTTCCTCTTCAACCACAAAAGCTTGGCTTGGCCCCATATCCAAGTCAAGTGCATGTCGATCTAATGGCCAAATTCATGTTTTTCTAAAACCACTTGCAATGTTATTAGGAGTCAAAGCTTGTGCAAAAGCTTTGCTGGCAAGTGTTGCCAACTCTTCCCTTCCAATGTCAAGTTGAGGATTTGCAGAGAGCCATATAGTCCTTTGCTGTTTGAAGTAGTGCTTAAATGGTGAGAACACACTAACATCAAGGGGATGCAATTTGTGACTGCAATGTGCTGGAAGTGTGAGCAAATCTATTCCCATAGCCTTTGCTACTTCAATCGTTTTGAATGCGACATGGCTGCCATGACCGTCAAAGATTAGAAGCTTTCTATTGGTTGGTGACACACCTCCTGGGACATTTTTTGCGAAGTGTTTTAACCATGCCACAAATAATTCTTTGGTCATCCAAGCATGCTCTTGGATTGCCATGCATGCCCTTGGCTCACAGTTAACAATATAGTTTTTAATGTTCCTTTTGGACTTGAACAAATAGTAACCAGGTATAGCTTGACCTGCTGCACTAACACAAGCTAGAACAGTGATCCATTCTCTGCTTTTAGCAATTAATTGTGGAACACATTTCATCCCTGTTTTTGCAATAACTCTCATTGCACAATTTCTGCCAGCTTGCACACCTGTTTCATCACAGTTCCATATGTTGTTGGGCCCATAATTCAGTTTGCTGTACAACTCCTCCAAGTTATCATAGAATGAAGAAACTATTTCGGGCCGCAGCATTATAGCTCAATCTGTGTCCACTCCTTCGGGTGTTCGAATTGTCAGATCAGGATGCCTTTGATGAAATCCAACCCACCATGACCTCCCTGGTATCCCATTTGTGAATGGGTTAGGCCTCACTCCAACCAGGTGGGCCACCGTTGACTTAAGCTGTGAGACTTGAAGGCCATGGCCAATATTAGCCATATCTTTACACCATTGCACAATTTCAGCTTCTTCTTCGTCAGTCAGGATTGTAGGTGGCCCCCTCTTTTTTGTGGATGTCAGACCATTGAGCCATGACCGCAAACTGCTAGGCGAGATTCCCCATTTGATCGCTGAACCTCTGATTGTCATGTGATGGTCTTCAACATCTGCAATGGCTTTGTCCATGTCATCCATAGACCAACTTTTGATGCTATGATCTGGGGTTGTCACTTGGTCAGCAGATGGTGGTTCCATTTCTACGTCAGTATTATGAACAGCAGGTTCAAAACCATCATTTTCATTGGTCTGTGCTGCATTATCAGAAATAACTTCCTCGTCCATGTTTACTGCTGGCTCTTCGTCAACATCTGGAACATTGAATGTCACTACACGAGGTACTCTATTCAAGCGCCTCAGACCCGATCTTTTCCTCTTGTGCCTTGGTGCCATTATTGTCAATGATCAACTACATTGTAAGTGATCAAGTGTCAGAAAAACAGTGTATAAACAGTGCAAAACACAGATATAAATACAAAACACAGGTATAAACTTTGCAAAATATAAAACAGATCTATTTTATCATTCAAATCCGCTCAAAAGTGAATGGGTCTAATTCACGTTAGCACCTTCTACAATCAATTTCGCACCCATTACAAATCACTCCTACATATTAATCTCCTTACTAAAGCACCAGACACCAAACACATTACACCCCAATTAATCTTTATTTGGGGTCCGATTGACGCATATGACTAATGTTTTTTTTTTTGGGTATCCCATTCTTTAGTTAAATGTATGCATATATCTGTACATATACATATATATAGATATATATACATAGATATATGTATGTATATATATCAATGTTCAAAGCACATTGTATAGACTTGGGTTTTGAAAAAAGAGCAGAAGAAATTAACCAAGGGTTTCATAATAATAATTCCTCACTGGTAGGAATACAGAAGTGCGTTTTGAGATAGATGCAGAATATCCCAGGCAAGGGTTTCATGAGATTAATTCATTAAGCACACGAATTTGGAAAAAACCATGCAAGGGTTTTGACAAAAACATATTTATTTTTAATGGGTTTGTCGATTTATGCCCAAAGTGACCTGGGTTTTTTATAGACATGTGTTCAAACCCACGAAATTCCTGATCATTTCTGGAGACAAAATCATGAGACAATCGACTTTACCAGGTCGTATTTAATAATTTAAGCACAAAAGAAAACCAAATTCACTTTTTTTTAGGGTATGTATGTATGTATGTATGCAGATACATACATACATATGTACATATGTATGTATGAAGCTGCATACATACATACATACATACATACATATGTACATATGTACATATGTATGTATGAAGCTGCATACATACATACATACATACATATGTACATATGTACATATGTATGTATGAAGCTGCATACATACATACATACATACATAAATGCAATGTGGGAAAAGGAGTGTAAGAGGAATGATTTATTTCATAAACAAGCAGTAATAATTTTTCAATCATCGAATAAATCCTTCATGGGTCGTGAAAGATGCAGAAGAAAATGATTAACCAGTACCATTGTTTGCATTTTAAAAGGATAGGCAATGTGGGAAAAAGGAGTGTAAGAGGAATGATTTATTTCATAAACAAGCAGTAATAATTTTTGAATCATCGAATAAATCCTTCATGGGCCGTGAAAGATGCAGAAGAAAATGATTAACCAGTACCATTGTTTGCATTTTAAAAGGATAGGCAAAGGATAGACATATACATCGATTTGCTGAATGAACAAGAGACACATAATGTAAAATGACAAATATATGTATGGTAGCCTGCTGTGTGTGCAATGGGAAGTAGAAAAATAAAAACAAATGCTACGCTATTGTATTGGACAGCCAAATGAAACATATTTAAACAGACTAATAGACATATATATGTGTTTGTCTATGTATATATATATATATACAAACATATACATATTGAACCCTGATAAATGACCCCCCTGACAAATGACCAAAAATAAACAACAGACATATAAGAAAAAATAAATAACAACTATAAACCCTGATATAAACACTGAAGTAAATGACAAATGAGGAAAAACAGACAAATATAAATATAGGTACCATAGTCTGCATTTTCAATGGATAGGCAAAGGAAACACACGTATACATCGATTTGCTGAATGAACAAGAGACACGTAATGTAAAATGACAAATATATGTATGCTAGCCTACTGTATGTGCAATGGAAAGTAGAAATTTCTTTACAAATGGTAGAATGTATAAAGTAAGAAGACACTGCATAAATGAAAATAACTGTAACTACATACTCTGCATTTTCAATGGATAGGCAAAGGAAACACACATATACATCGATTTGCTGAATGAACAAGAGACACGTAATGTAAAATGACAAATATATGTATGCTAGCCTACTGTATGTGCAATGGAAAGTAGAATTTTTTTATTAAATGGTAGAATGTATAAAGTAAGAAGACACTGCATAAATGAAAATAAATATAAGTACATACCTGAGACTTTGGATATAAGAGGAATGTGCAGAGGAATGTGCAGAAAATCTTTGTCGTTGCTTTCAACTTTGATGGGAGTAACATGCAATTGTGAATGTTGCTGGCTACTTTCCCCCTCTTATTTAGGAATTCGAATCTGACAATTGAATGCATTGAAATTGGTGGTTGTGTTTGAATTTTGAATTTGTTAGGGCATTTGAATTTGAAGCTGCAAGTTACGTAGGTTTTTAAAGATGATATGCATTCAATTTGGTGGTTGTGTTTGAATTTTGAATTTGGTAGAGCATTTGAATTTGAAGCTGCAAGTTACGTAGGTTTTTAAAAGATGATATGACTGAGTTGTGCATTACATTTGGATTTGATGTTTAATTGGGGAGCCTTACACCCATATGTTAATTGTGCAGGTACCTACAGGAAATGAAATAAGTACATATAGCTGACATGGAGTGTGTGAAAGACTGTGCAAAGGAGTTTGTGATTATGTCATCTAAAGCACCAGTAGTTGTGCATGTATACATGTAAATATAAAATGTAGTGAGGGACAAACATTTGCAAGTGGGGGTAATTGTAAAAAGTAAATGATTTAAATAAAATTGTAAATGGGCCTTTTTATGTGCAAGTGGAGTTCTTTTATAAATGCAAAGGCACCATTAGTTGTGTACTTTGATTGGTGAGTGACTCATTCTGTTATGAGCAGCTATTGGTGTTGTAGTAATTTTCTATTGGTATTGTTGTAATTTTATATTTGTTAATAAAAAGTTTTTTAGTGGATCAAAGTTAAAATTTTTTTGGGGGGTCCCAAAGATGGTTATTCAATGGGTGGTAGCTACTGGGTCTTCTCCCCTATATTTAGCTCGTTTGATATTTTTTTATTGCACCATGTTAATTATGTTCACATAATTCAATCTTTCTTCCTTTTCATGTGACTCATTTTTCGTCATCAATTTTTCATACATCTTCTTTATTCTTGCATACTTGTTAATGTTTCTTTTACATTTATGGCATTTACTATTGCACACACCACATTATTTGACTTTCTCATTAACAACATTTATTTAATCATTATTAATACTTGCCTTTCGTAAATACTATTGCAATAGAAATTTCTTAACTTGTTATGAGTACTTGTGATTGTTAACCAATTACACGTTAAAACTTTTTAATCTAAAATAAATATTTATCTTTTAAAAAGTCTAACATATATATATATATTTTTAAATATATTTTTAAAATGAATTATTGACTATATGATTGATTGTAGAGTTTTATCTCTTATTCCAACAAACAAGTTCTAATAATAATATTTATAGTACATTTTAAAACAATAAAAATGTTAAGGCCTCCATACATCGTGTACGATCGGGACATTGCCGGCGGAAAAGGTCACCGGCTGGACGCCATGCTGGATCCTGCGACCTCTGGGATTCATCTTTTGAGGAGTCTCGTGCAAAAAATTATTGGATTAAATGGGATTCGTTGCCGGGGCAAAGAATTGAGAAGCAGCGAGGGTTTGAATTTATCGTTTTAGTTTAAATTTGGTAATAATCGGTTATGTCTTCAAATCTTTGGACCGAATCCCCTCTGAAGAAGAGGAAGATGTTGATCTTGTGCAGGAAAATTCCCACAGCGGCATATCAAATCGTCGTAATATGAGTGATGTGACAGAACTAATGATAATGGAAATTCTTCCAGGTATGAAATTTGGAAGGGCGAGCCCGGTTCTGTGAAGGAACGCCGCCAGCGGCTTCTCCGAGAGCTAGGGCTCTGCAATGACGGGGGATTTGAAAGCTGATGGGACTGTGAATGTAAAGAAAGCTCTTCCAGGATGCCGATGCTTTATTTCGCCCGTGTTTACTTAGTGTTTATGTAAGTGGAATCCACAACTTTTCAAATCCTCCGGGGCTGTACAGTGTGCGTCGTCTCAGGGAATATGATCATGGCACCGTATATCACTAGTGGCCGACATCACAATTTATATTTTTTTAGTATCGAAGATTAGGTACTACATTTATAGTCTGAATTTTCTTGATAACGAGAGGTACTAGGTATTGTATCTAAATAAATCTGTTCTCGGCCAACCTTGCCTTCACCAAATTCTTGAAAACACCCCCTAAAATTGTCCGACAGAAGGTAAATGGCGGCCGTTTAATCATGAAAAAAGATTAATCTTCACTGAATTTGTCAGAAGTAGCTGAATGTGCACCAAATTGTGAGTATCAGAACTAAATCTCGACCAAATGTGTGAGAAAACTGTCCCAAAATCTGGGCCAACAGGCGAGGCGTCAACAGGGTTTCTTGTCAAATCAACTTCTTTTCTTTTCTTTTTTAAAATATTGAAACAATGCCTATCCAGCTTTATTATTATTATATTTTATTTTGTTTGATAAAATATAGAATATTCATGTTCATCCTGCAGTTCTTTTTCATTCTGATGATGATGGTTACAGAATGTGATTCAAATCATTGATGCAACAAAATATCACACAGTTTAGGTAATCCAGAATAAGCAAAATCTTATCGAGATGAATTGTGAAAATCTTATGTCTTTACTCATGTTCAATTATTATTATAATTTTTTATTTTATTATAGTCATCTTAAACCTTTTTTTTTTTTTTTCCCCTAGACTGCATGAATCGGGTAGCACGACCCCCTATATTAGTGCGCTTGGTAAACTTTTTAACGTGACTGGCAGCGTTGGCGCAACACGCCCTCCAGTACCACGAGGGTGGAAGAGACTAGACCTCGTGACCAACCTCCTGCAACAAGAAAGATTTAGCCAACCAAGCTAGGGCCCCAACCCCATAGTCATCTTAAACCTCTTCCTTTGCTTGTTTTGCTAATTTTTTTGGGACACTATCCTAATGCTGAAATTGCCATATTCGTCTCATTTTAATATTTTTGCTTCATCCAATAAAAAATTAAAATTTATTTTTTATTTTAATGAAATCTTTTGATTGTAAAAGTATATTGATAATCATTAAATTCTAACAAAAAAATTAAATTACGTTTACAAAATTATATTTTAAAATTTGATTATATGCTAGCTATTTATAAAAAGATTACATTTGCTGATTTGTTGCTTCTGGATTAGATTGTGTTAGAGATTCTTTGCATCAATGTTTCTGATCACACTCCATCATCAGGATAGAAGAGAGCTGGTGGAAAATGAGTGATAAGTTGTAGATGGAAAATGAGTGATAAGTTGCAGACTTGAACAAGCTAAAAAGGAAGAGGGGGTGAGGAAAAAGAAGATGCACGAGTTTCAATGAGAGAGGATAAAAATTAATTAAATTTTGAATCAAGACAAGGGAATGACTAAACTGATAATAATAATTGAAAAAAAGGTTATAATAAATAAGAAAATAGACTAAAAAATATATAAGTAGATCAAGAAGCCAACACAATATTGATAGTTGCAATAATGTCTAAAGTAAAACAAGGTCAACAATAATTTTAATAAAGAATAATGCATTTTTATTAGTCTAATAATGAAACCTTAATAATTATAATTGCATTTTTATGTTCTTTTAGATAGTCATGACAATATTTAAACATGCAATTAAAAGTAATAAAATTTAGATATTGGACTAATGTTAACTAATTGAACTCTACACATAAAATTAAGAATAATAAAATTTTATACGAAAAGCAACAAAGAGGATTTAAACTACTTAATTTTAATAGCAATTTTGTTCTACTAGATTGATCAAGAAACTACAAAAGAGGATCAAAATTTGTAAAGACAATATCAGTTAAGATCAAATATAAATAAAGAAGATTAATTAAAATTAATAAATTTAATTATTAGAATAATGATAGCAAATTGATTACTCCATCTAAAATTTAGATCAAGATGTTTTTAGGGAACAACAAAGAGAAAAAATGTTTTTAGGAAAGAACAAAGAGGATTTCAACTAATTAATTTGAAATAGGCTTCTTCGAATTCAGGGATGTCTATGTAAGAGTATGAACTTAAGGTGGGGTTCAATAAAGTGACATAATAAATTATTTTTAAACGTGGTGCAATTTTTCATCCCTCCTCTCTAAATCATGGTGCAGTACACAAACAAGTGTATATCATTCACAAAGTAATGTCATAATCAAATGATCTTTCTCGAGCACAATCATAACATCAACATTATTTGTAAAATTTTATTTTTACAATTGTAACACTAATATTATTTTGAACATTTTCTTTATTAACAAAATACATAAAATTTTAGTTTAATGGTGTCTATATGTGCACAATTACTATAGTTTGCATTCAAATTCTCTCATTAATCATTTTTCTTGTCAAATAATGTGATGCTACTACTTGAACCCTAGCTCAAGGTGATTCACTGGGTTTGAGATAACAATAAAGAAAATTTAGTTATGAACATGCACAAGAAATCAAATGGCAAAGAAAAAGAAATTCAATTTGTATTTCTCACCATTATTTGGCAACAAGACTAGAGCCAAAATTAGTCACTAAGGAGAAATGACATTCATACTTCCATTCTTTACTAACTCTTAAGATTGATTCATGTATTGATTAATGTAGAAGTTGTCAAAACCAACTTCAGAGCCCAAGAACACCTACATGCAAAGAGATACCTGTCATAGGGAAGAGAATGGAGAAAAAAGCAAGAGAGGGTTTTGAAACTCTGAAATATGAAAAATGTATTAATCAGAGAGTTAGATAAAATACAATGATCAATCCTTATAAAAGGAGATTGTGCAACCCTAAAGAAACCCTAATAGGTAGACATTTAATAATTAATATAATTATTAAATGTCACAATATGAAAACTAAAGTGAAATCTTAAGAGAGGAATAAAGGTAACTTAATTAACATAATTAAGTTAAAACCTTTACTCTAACACCCCCCCTTAAGATGAACAAGAGTGTAGCTACAAACATGTGCAATAAAGCAAAGGTAACTACAATGCATGAAAGAAAACAAGGGTCCCGACAACTAGGCCTGATCAGGTACCCGAATACAACCAAATCTCTATAAAGTGGAGTAAAGGAGAAAACCCAGTGGGAAAAACTCCTCTCCAAAAAGAGATGGAAATAGAAGAGTGAAAGAAGAAGAGAGATAGAAGGAGGACTCAACATGACCCCCTAAGAACTGTTTCTATCACACAAGTACAAAATATGATCCCCCCATAGGAGAGAGAGAAAGAGACTAGAAGGGCCCCCCCCACAATGAAGAAACTCCTGTTGCAATGGTGGATGCTTGATGTAGAATCCAGAAAGAGATCCTGAAGCGACAAATAACATTCCTCCCCTTGGGAAGAAACGGATCCAAGGGACGATGGCAACGAAACCCTGTGAAGAGTGATGAACCAGTTTGTCTCAAGATGTGTGCCATGATATGATGCTGAAGAATCTCTCTGTCTGAACTGAAACAAATGATGCCAAATCCAAACTGATGTGGAGAATCCTGAAATGCAACCTCTAAATGCACGGATAATGGTGGGTGTACAGTGATAACCTGACTATCAAGGTAGAGGAGATGAATGTCCTCAAAGTAATCCTCCAGATCTACAATATAGGACTCTACAAACAAGGATGATATGCCTGCAAGATATGAATCCCAAGTAGCTAGGTCTGAAAGATGTATGATGTCCTGCTGCTCTGAATCAATAGGGGCCAAAGATGAGGTGATGTCAAACTGATCAGGAATAATAGGAGATGCTAATGTAGTCTCAATCTCAAGAGTGGATGAATACAAGTCTCTAAACCATCGTCACATAAAAGACCTGTGAGATACTCAAGCTCCTCTAGAGTACGGTTATCATAAGGTATGAAATCTATATCGACAAGAGGGATGAGACAATCTGCAGCGAGATCCTCTGGGAATGGAGAGATATTAGAATCTCCAAAAATCTCCCAAAGACGGTGCCAAAGTTTGCGAGGACAACGAATGTCAGATAAAGCACACAAAGTGTCAAAATCAACACTACAACTAATAACCCCTACAATATGATCTCGAATAATAACCCATTTTGATAAACTCCTTGATGTGTCTGGTGTAGGTATGAGATCATAATTTAAATAAGGCAAAATATTAAGCCACCTATAATCTGTAAGTATGCCCTTTGCCCATGACTCATAATCACCCTTATCCAAGTTGATCACAGAAGGATGAATAGAAAAACCCATTATACTCACTCAAATGAAAAAATTAGAGACTAATAATCTCAGTACATATAAAGCAGATCAAAATATGCCATCTCACGTAAACAGATCCTTTCCAGGTGCCAAAATGTCCAAGTAATTTACATAATTGTGAAAACACAAAATACTAAATAAAATATACCTGGGGCAGATTCTGGAAAAATAAATGACAGATCTGGAAATATCATAGAACCACCTTTCCAATGCCTATTCGTTTGCAAAAAACGGAGTTCGGACGCAAAAGTTACATCCCCCCGGAGTGCAAAAACCATGATTTGACTTTGACTAAGGAAAACAACATCAAAACAGAAAAACCAGGTAACCATACCTACTTCATCAGATCGGTGCCGGAAGCAACTTTACTGAAAATGCCTGAAAATGCCCAATTAGGCCTCCATCTAGCACCTGGGACTAAAAAAAATGGTCCCTAGTCCGCTGGGCGACCAGGGGGCTAGGCAGCTGGCTCCTCAACGGAGCCCCTGGTCGGCAATATGACTAGCGGCAGGGGCTGTTATCACCGGCGGGGCTAAGCACGGGTGCCTGGGCGCCTATAGGACCACGACCTGCAGTGATGGGGCAGGGGCTTAACTCTGGAGCAGCGGATGAGAGGAGGCCGCTGAGCGGCGGTGGTGGATGGGAGGCCGCTAGGCGGAGCTTTGGCGGTAGTTTTCTTTTATACGGGCGACACCCAAAAATTAAAAAAAAACTTTGTTTTTTATTTTTTTTTAAATTTTTGCCTCGTGCTGCGTGCCCTGGGGTCGTACGGCCTTGGGGCAATTTTTTTTCCTTCTGGTGCAACTGTGGCCAAACTAGATGTATTTTATATGAAAATAGGGGTTTTTGGGCGCTACGGACTCAATGGCGAGGTCTGTTTTGGCCCAAAATGCCCAGAAAATTAGGCAACCCCCAGATCCACAAAAACCATGTAGAAGTTGTCAAAACCAACTTCAGAGCCCAAGAACACTTGCATGCAAAGAGATATCTGCCACAAGGAAGAGAATGGAGAGAAAAGAAAGAGAGGGTTTTGAAACTCTGAAATATGAAAAATGTATTAATCAGAGAGTTAGATAAAATACAATGATCAATCCTTATAAAAGGAGATTGTGCAACCCTAAAGAAACCCTAATAGGTAGACATTTAATAATTAATATAATTATTAAATGTCACAATATGCAAACTAAAGTGAAATCTTAAGAGAGGAATAAAGGTAACTTAATTAACATAATTAAGTTAAAACCTTTACTCTAACAATTAATATTAATTAACATCAATATATGTTTAATATAATATAACAATTAGTACTAATTAATATTAATTCATGATTAAGGAGCTACTTAATTCAATTCAAAATAAACCATTCCCCAATGCAATCAAATATGTATTAGTTATAAAAATTTAGACTTGAGCATACTTTGGGTCAAGGATTTTGTGAATAATTTCTCGAATGACATTCCAAATTTTGTGTTATTTCTCGTGATGGATAACATTTATGTTAGAAACATACTGAGATAAAAAACAGGTGCAAATAAGCCTATCAATATGCATTCCTCTACAAATTTGAGAACACCCAACTATGATTAATGACAAAATGAAATGATGATTCATAACATCATATATTCTCTAAGGTGTAAATATTTAGTCTCCTATATAAACCTAAAAATTTCTTTGTAAACAAGAAGAATAAATGCAACACAAAGCCCCACTTAAATAAAATCCCACCTTAGATCAGCTTCTAAAGTTGGTTCTACAAAGTGACTTATTTGGCAATAGTTTTCCCTTTTTTCATGGGCCCGTGAATTTAAGCCTTGCCCGAATTTTTATTTGATAATTTTAGGTGCTAAATTAAAGTTCCTAATCTCAATAATTATTGTAATTGTTTGTGTATACCATCAATGGTTGAATTATGACATGCTCTAGTTATTAAATGCATAAGAAGCTAACATATTCCATACCAAGGATCCTTCATCACCCTCTTCATCATCATTAATTGTTCTCTACAGACCTTAAGTTCTACTCACTTCTACCTATCATGAAACACAATAGTATGTTGTTTTCACATTTTATCATATTCTATAATATTACATAGACCATGTGAACCCTATGTTGCAAATACACAACTTTAAGGAAAGAGATATATAAACAAAATCTAGGAAAGCATTTTATGTCTAATTTCTTTAAAAACTATTCTAAGAAAGCATTTCTTAGTCCTCATTATTAAAAATTTGTATAAAAGATTGTATTTTGTCTCTCCAAGCTTTACCAATTATGTTTCTCTCAAGTACCATCTAATGATCTTGACATTAAGAAGATTATCTACCTAACTATGAATGGTTGTAAAGATCCAATTCTTCTATAGGGAGAAACTAAGGAGGTGTTTTAGGCTTCATAAATTAAATTATTTAAGGACTCCATTTTTAATTTGTTATATTTATTTAATTTATAGTATTATTAGAGTGTAATCTAGAATGGGCTACACATTATTGTACAATAAATCTTGGTAGGGGCTTTATTAACTTCTAGATAACATTTGAATTAGTAATATTTAATTTTTAAAATATTATACAAAAATAAATAATAATAAAATTTATATGTTGAATATTAATCATTATTTAGAATTTATTTTTCACAATAATAATATGAATGGTTTGAAAGAAATGCAAGAGGTAGATCTATTTTAATTAAAAAAAATCTTAGGGTGCAAGGAATCTAATGTAATATCACAATCACAATCACACAATTTTTTTAAATTATAATAATTAAAACCATAATTTAATGATTAAATTATATATTTAATTCATATCCATTTTAGCTTTATTTAAATCATAGTAATGAGACTTGGACTTGGCTTGAACGCGGCTAGGGCGACTCGACTTGAGACTCAGGACCGACGGTTAGACTAGGCACAGACTCGACAAAATGAAAAAACACTAGAAATTTAGAGATTTTTAAGGATTTTAAACTTGTTTCAAGCACACTTTATTGAATAAACCTTAAAGATATAATAAAATCATTAAATAGAAGCAAATTTGATCACATACACAAGTATACATCGATCACATAAGTATAAAGTACACAAATTGTAGCTGAGTTGTTAAAGGAAATAACACATGCTTAGATATATAAATATAGTCAAATGTATACAAAACTCATGGAATATGAAATCCATGACATCGAATGTTCCAAACAAATATGAAATATCAAAACAATAACTACAATTCTACGGCTCAAAGGAGTCTACATCCTTCCTACGAAGGCATCTAAGATGGGTCCTATAGATGATGTAGCAACTACAACCATAGTCTTTGCTTGTGACTCCATGCCACCCTCACCAACATTAGTTGTGGATGTGTTTGCTCATTCTTTAGCCTCCTCCTTTGCCATGGCTATAGCCTCAACCTCTCTATCTGCCTGGACAACCCAATCAAGGTCCTCATCACTAACACAAGTATATATTGATCATATAAGTATAAAGTTATAAACACAAATTGTAGCTGAGCTGCTCAAGGAAATAACACAATTAGATATATAGTCAAAGACTCGAATGTATACAAAAATCATCAAATATGAAATCCATGACATCAAATGTTCCAGACAAATATGAAATATCAAAAGATTCAAAATAATAACTAGAATTCTATGGCTCAAAGGAGCTTGCATCCTTCCTACGAATGTGTCTAAGATAGGTCCTAGATGATGCAGTAGCCATAATCTCATGTATCAGAGTGATTTCCATAATGGGGTTGAGGGGCAGTGCCCTTTGTGGGGGTCTAGGCACAATGCCTCTAGTGGGGTCAAGGGGTAGCGCCCCTTATGGGGGTTGGGGGGAAATGTCCCTAGTGGGGTCAAGGGGCAACACCCTAATGGGGTCAAGGGGTAGCACCCCCAATGGGGTTAAGGGGCAATGTACCTTGTGGGGGTCTGGGGGCAATGTTCCCAGTGGGGTTGAGGGGTAGCACCCCTTGCAAGGGTTTGGGGGAAGCACCCCTAGTGGTTCAAGGGGCAATGCCCCTTGCGGGGGTCTGGGGGCAGCACCAAAACCATACAAACCAAGTAATACCTCCAAAACCATACAAACCTTCATGGCGTACATCATTTTACATTCACAATAAGTAAAAAAAACAAGTTTTAACTTTAAATTTCATGTAATTTTTTGCACTTTTCAAACCTTTCCTGTTGAGTCCTATTGATGAGACTCACCTGAACTCGACCAAGTATAATACCTATCTTGATTTTCTATAAAAATCATAAAGAAACTAATGCATGAAATTATATGGTTTATATTCAAAACCATAGGAAAACCTAAGGCACTTTAATTGTAAATCAATGTGATAAAAAGAGCTAGGGCAACATGAAACCCTAACCACAAAACATCAAACTTCCACATTTCTCACCTCATTTTGCACTTTGCCATTTTGGAGAACTTGGCACACAACCGCCATGGAAACTTAGGGTTCGAGCCTAAAAATCAAACATTTTATGCACTACTATGTTTATTTGGTGTCGATTTCCTTTAGGAACTTAATGGTAAGTTGTTTCTTCTTTGTTCTGGGTCATTTCGATTCCATTTTTGAAGGATTTAGGGCCTCTAGGTTGCGACCATAAGTGAATTTATGATGCATTTTCTATGTTTGTTTCCTCTATTGATATCTCATTACCTTGGGCCACCATGGACACACTTGGCTTGAGTTTTGAAGGCCACAGGCACGCGGGTTTTGATGGTTCCTCTCTTCACACAAAAACTGGGTGAGTTTCTATGCTTTCATCCTGTGTATTCTCTTCTTAAATGAGATCGATTTGAGCATGATTTGAAAGAAAAAGTTTGTCCTCTATGTGGAAACAAAAGAAAAAGTGTTCTCCTCTACTCAAGCCATGGCCATGCCATTTTATTTCCTCACTTTCTGCAGAAGATAACCTAGTTTCAGGCTCAACCCATGATAGCAAATTATAATCCTTATGGAATGGAGAACTTTCTTTCATTTTGTTTACTATTTTTGGGGTTTTGAAAACCTTTCATGGCTGCGGCCATTCACAATTCCTTCTTCATCTTCTGAGTTGGTCTTCTTCCACTTGTATTACTACACCTATGTTGTCAATATCACCTCATAACATTGTATCACCTTGATTTTCACTATTTAGATAATCTTGAGACTCCTTTAAAACAATCATACAGGCTTGATATGACTGATCATGGTGATGTATTGGAATGATACAATCAAGAGTTTGATCATTTACCTTCAGAAAATTAGATTGTAACTCTTTCATATCAATTGGAATAACTTCCTTCTTCACTATCCATGATTTTTCGTTACTTGTTGGGTTGATATTTTCTTATTTTTCCATCAAATTAGACTGATCTAGCTATTGTTGACCCCTAATTTGAAGCTCAGAATCAATAGTAGACTGAAACAAAAAAAAATCCACTATTGTGTTAGCAAAATGAAACCTAAAACTCAACATGTGGAAAGAGTCTTCTTGCTGATCTGCATTCTCAATCTGAATAATTAATCATAAATGAAACTTAAATAATTAGAAGGGTAAAATGAACCATGAAAACCACATCCAACCAATAAAAAAAACTCATACAGTAGAAACAAATGAACTTCTATTTGTATTGATCTAGAAAAATTGGCATTGTTTCAACAATTCTTTTTATTTTTAGTCCTTCCTTATCTTTTACAAGAGAAAGTGATTGCATTTATATAGAGAGGCAAGTACATTGAGTTTACAATAAAGGGTGAGGATTAATCCATCACCAAAGGCTTGAATTTAACAACATTTAATGTTTGTGGTTTGGTTGTTACAAACACAATTTTGCTTTTGTATTTTAGGAAAAATACAAAATTACAACTCTGAACCTTATACAATTAAGATGAAATAACACCTTCTTGATAAGTCTTATTAGAAAAATCATCTTTTCACTAAGTTGAAAAGTCAAAAGGAACATGTGGCATGTTCATGGAGGAGAGGGATACATTTTTGAACTAGTTTGCTAGGAACATATGTGAGCAAGGATTGAAACTAGACATATCTTCTATGTTCAACAACAATCTATTCTTTGTTCTTTTTTGCATTGTATTGCTGAATTCAAGGATCACAAAATAATTCAAAACCTTTGATGATATTTTGTTACTACTCTTGACTATTTAACAAGTCAAATTATGGAGTATATCAAAATATTCTTGAATAGATTGGTCATTACCTCAATGAAGCCAATAATGCTTGATATATTGGTCCAACATATGTTTCAACAGGATAATAGGTTTCTTTTGAGGATTCGACAAAACCATTATTGGTATATATAGGTGAAAGGTCAACCTCATGGGTAGCACAATATTTATTCTATCATTTCTTTATAGAAAATGAAACTCCTTTAAATTGCAAAGGTGATATTTCTTATGAAAACCTTAATGACCACCTTTTATGAGAAAATGAGGTTTTAGATAGTTATCTAGAGTATCAACATCTTTTTACCTTAAAGAATAGGGATATCTACATTTACTTGTACCATGTATGGTGTTTGGGCTCCAAATATATATGAATTGGTAAGTCAATAGGAATGAATGGGATTGAACATGCTTTAGAAGTTGACTGAAGTGATCAATTATCTTGACAATTTCCTGTGTAATGTTTCTCCAAATCACCACTCTGTTGTTGTAAAGCACTTGATTTCATCATCTAAAACATCTTTGAAGTCACCATCTCTGATATGGATTTGTTTTCAATTTTTTGAGATCATGAAGGAACGTAGGGTGAAGGGTCATGAATTTAGAGACCAAGCTTCTTGTTGTTATTCCTTGTGTTAGTGGGCATACAAAATGCAACAAAGGTTTTGAATGAAAAACTCCACTACCACTAGGTTATGATATATAGTGAATGCTTGATATCATTGTGAATTGATGTGAGCTTTGATACCACTGATTTGGGGCCTTTCATATCTAAGGGACATGATATTCAAATGGAATAAAATGTATTATAGATAGAAGTTGATGTGAGCTTTGATACCACTATTTTGGGGCTCTTCATATCCAAGGGACAAGATTTTCAAATGAAATCAAATCTGCTATAGATAGAAGTAGATGTAGAATGACTAATGTGAATATCAAATCAGAGTGCTTAAGCAAATAAATTACAAGAATAATTTTATGCCACACTAGAAGCTTGAAATATAATCTCAAAGTTGTATTATGCAAAGTTCTATGCAATCTTTGATAGGTTTGACGTAATGCTTATTCATGTATGTCTGCTCTTTAGTAGAATACAACAATATACCAATGTGGTAGAGAAAAGGATGTCATGTTAGTTACAAGAAATGCATTTGCTTTCCTACTGTTGGTTCATATTCCTTATGTCATTTTTTAGAAACTTTGTAGAATATCTATATGGAATAGGGTTGACACTGTTGGAGATGTGCAATATAGAGCTTTGTGGTAAAAATTTTCTTGAAGCTTGTTGTAAAGGTGGTAATATGGCATAGTGCATTGCTGATGTATTGTGAAACAATCATAGTGCTACATCCTCCTCGATTAAATATGTTTAGAATCTTAACCATATAATTCCATCAAGCTCCTTGTAGCAATACAAAGTACACCTCTTTTTAATTTGAAATTGCCCCATAAATAATATTTTTATGAAGTTATACATTTCTTATGTTTACGTGTTGCTAGAAAGTAAGTTATTATTAAGTAATTAACTGGTTGACAATAAATTTTTCTTATGTTTACATGAGGAGGTGAAGGCTTTGGATTTCTCTTGGTAAAAAGAGGAATCTGAGCTTTCCTATGTTGGGTAGAATGATCTTAACAAGATATTAATATGTTTTGTATAGGTTTTTGTTGGAAAAATGGATCAACAAAAATTCTTTCAGCCGTTTGCTATTTTCTTTAAGCCACTAGAATATATTTTTACAACATAAAATCTTATAAGCATACTAATTGAAACTTCAAGGTCAAGTGAACAATTTTGTATTAGATATTTGATTTTTGGAACTCGTGAACATTATGTGGCTGAGAAAGCTTTTCAAACAACTTTCTTATGTTGTGGAGCCAAAAAGTTACCATGGCATTACTTTTAAATCTACAGAGAAATTCATTTTCACATTTGTTTTCACATTATGTGGAAAATCAAGCAAGGGGCAGCTGGTATGTAAAACAAATGTTTTTTTTTCATTTTTCCTTTTCTATACTTACAATAATATCTTACCTAGCATTTGATCATGGTTTGTAATGAATATGGCTGGAGAAATAACAATTAGCACATTTTCCATTCCCATATTTTATAAGTAAATAGCCTAGTATGTAAAACAAATGTTTGTTTTTTTTCATTTTTCCTTTTAAGTAATCAGCACCTGTAGCATTAGGACTCACTCAACACTCCATGCCTTTACACATGATCGATTCTTCAAAGGCCGCATAACTCCAAAAAGTCCACTCCAAATTCAAACATCCTTGCCAAAGATAGAAATCTGAAACCATTTCAAAGATTCTCAAAGAGAAGAAATCATCGCATAAAATTAGAAAAGCTCTCAAAACACCGTTAATGACTTCAGACACATCATGCCACAAAAATGAATAGAATTTTGTCTCAAATATGGTCGATGTTGAATGCTATTGCTGATCCAAGGCACTTTGAATTCTTCCTTAGACAGTGAGATTCCCTCAAGACATGAATGCATTTATCATGGCTCTAAGCACTCATTTACGCATGAAGAATGCATAAATGTGTAGTAGAAATTGTAAAGAACTTGTCTCTAATTATGAATGTTTTAGATTGTTACATATAGTCATGGTCAGATTCTCATGATAGATTCCTTTGAAACTTGTGACAGGAATCTATTTGAGGACTAAATTGAGTTTATCAAGGAATCGGTACTTGAAGGAGAATAGGTACTTTAACAAATTAGCTCATATGTTGATGTTGAATTGTATATCAGATATCTTCTTTTGATTTAAATAGTAATAAGATATATGTTTCTTGCTTTGGTTGATTGGAATAAAATTTAGAGAACAAATGGAAAATGTTTTGGAGTTTTATATGTATTTTTGTAAGACTTTTTAACACCATGATATGGTTATGGAAATAAAAATGAAGCAAAGTAATCATCTCCTTCTCCACTGGCTGGAATAATGCATGCTTAATGTTTTGATACATGATATTGGATCTCTTCCGCTCTCATGGTTGAATACTGAAATCCATTATGGTGGGCCTCCAGAGTTCTAGTCATACTTTTTCCTCTTCCACCAAATCCTAGCATATTTTACTAATGTTTATTAGAATTGTTGCACGTTTTACATAATTGGAATGACATATATGTGTAATTTGATATTATGTAATATGATTATCATGGTTTCGTTTCACATGTTGTAATATTAGATATATAATAGAAAAATAAATTATTGCATGAAATAAATAATAACTTTTCATTTTAAATGGTTTATTTTTGCAGAAAACGGGTCTTCTAGAATATCAAGGTGATCCTCATGATATATAGATCCAGAATATGTTGGTTCTGGTAGAGATCACATGGTAGAGGATGATGATGGCACAAATACAAAAGACACCGAGGCTGATGACGATGATGATGACGATGATAATGATCATGATGGTGATGACGCTGATGATTAGGCAGTTGTTGGTAATAGCCAGTGACATTCATGATCATATAGACTGCATCATGGATCATTGCTGATATATCGTTATGATGCCTCTTTTCATGGTTACTATCATATGTATCATTTTTAGGGCCTGTAGTACCATATTATTGAGTTGTATCGTTTTGACATGTATCATTTTGAAATATATCATTTGGACATGTATCATTTTGACTTGTATCATTGTGAGTTATATAATTTATCATTTTTACTTATATCATTTGTACATGTGTCATTTTGACTTATGAATTGACTGTTGAACACATGTATCATTTTGACATGTTATTAATCTAGTGGTATATTTGACTCGCTTGTTTTAATCACTTGTTTTGATCTACTTATATAGATATTTGACTCACTTGTTTTAATTATAAATGATGATCATGTTATTAATAATTATCTTGTTATTTAATCATATGAGTAAAATAATTAAATTACTTACTCTATAATCATATGAGTTATTTAAGAGGAATGATATATTTAATTAATTAAATTGAAATAAAATATATTATTTAATTTAATTACTCTATAATCATATGAGTTTTTAAAGAGGCATGATATATTTAACTAATTAAATTGAAATAAAACATATTAAATTAATAAATTGAAGCAAAACAAGAAGCATTTTTAGAAGAAAAAAAGGAAGCAACAATGGAAGCCAAACTAGAAGCAAACCAGAAGCAATCTTGGAAGCAAAACTGGAAGTAAAATCATAAGCAAAATTGGAAGCAAAATTGGAAGCAAAGCCAAAAGAAAATCTGGAAGTAAAACCCGAAGCCAAACTGGAAGCGAAACTAGAGGAAAACTTGGAAGCAAAACCGAAAGCAAAACTAGAAGCAAAAATGGAAGCAAACATGGAAGCAACACAAGAAGCAAAACCAGAAGTGAAATCAGAAGTCAAACTGGAAGCAACAAAAATTGGCACTAAATCTGACGCCAAATCTGGCGCTAAGCCCGACGCTAAATCCGACGCCGAAGTGAATAGGCCATTTTGCGCCAATTTTTGTGCCAGCAGAAGTTCCCAATTCATGAACTCAAATACACTAAAATTCGACACTATTTTAGGCGCTAATTTCCTATTTTTCTGTAGTTAAATAAAACAAAGAGTAACAGGAATATATGCATCGATTGCCCTTTTCATAAATAGATTTTCCTAAAAGTAACTACCATGTCAACATTAATGAAACCCATATGTCACGTCACTAAATCAATCAAGTACATTGAATATCCCTATTTCCTAGTAACTTAATACTATTGTAACATAAAATATGGTCATGTGTCCCATCTGTTAAACTCAACCACCCACCTACTAGTTACTTCCTTTACCATGCCGACCTGCATCCACCAAAGAAAAGTTGTAAGGCCACCAAATATCCCATTATATTATGAGGAGAAAAATGAAACAATCTACACCATTAAATAATTTGACCAATCTAATACACTCTGCAATTTATGGCAATTTCATACAAACTTTGCAATTGAAGGAAACAAACCATATTTCAAAATTAAAAAGAAGAGTATATAAATTAAAGAATCCATACAAAATAAGCATTAAACATATCAACAAATTTACCAATGAAAATATGCATTACATCCATTCAATCCTTCTCAATTTTATCATGTCTTCTCCTATTAATTTTATACCCTCTACTATATTTTTTTGGAGGCAAGAGCAGAAGAAGACGAAGCAGCAACAAAAGACTAAAACAACCAAATTTCATAAAGTTTCAAGTATTATACCAGTCTAACATGTATTGTTTGTACCAATTTAGTTTTTTGTTATACTGTTTATTCTTGGGAATGCATACCTATGGGGTTTTCACTTATATTTTTTATGCCTCTCAATACACATCTATTGTATATGATGTAATTGTTATACCCACTATGCTATAAATGCATTTAACCAACAGGGTTTCAGATATATTATTTATGTCTCTCAATGCATATTTGTTGAATACGATATCAATATTATTTATGCATATAGTGGGTTTGAAGTTATATTGTTTATGCCTCATTACATATCTATTATATACAATGTAATTGTTAGACCTAGCATTCTGTAAATGCATAAACTATAAGGTTTTCAATTCTATTTTTTATGCATGTGAATGCCTATCTCTTGTATATGATGTAAACGTTATACCCACTATGCTTTAAGTGCATAACCTATTAGTTTTTCAGTTATTTTGTTTATGTCTGTCAATGCCTATTTGTTGTATATGATGTATATGTTCAATTTAGTGCATTATAAGTGCAAAAACTATAGGTATTTCAATTATATTTTGTATGCTTCTCAATGTATATTTGTTGTATACGATGTAATATCTACACCTAGTATTGTGTAAGCACATAAACTATAGGGTTTTTAATTATATTTTTTATGCATGGGAATGGGTATCTATTGTGTATAATGTAAATGTTATACCCACTGACTTCTTAGTGCATAATTGGGGTTTCAAGTTATATTGTTTATGCATGTGAATGTAAATTTGTTGTAAATGATGTAATTGTTATATCGACTGTGTTTTAAGTGCATAAGTTCAAGGGGTTTTAGTTATATTATTTATGTCTATCAATTCCTATATGTTGTATATAGTGTAATTTTAAACCCAATGTGTTGTAAGTATATAACCTATTGGGTTTTCAATTATATTATTTATGTCTAGGAATGTCTATCTGTTGTATACGATGTAATTTTTATACCCATCATGTTGTAAGTGAATAAGGTAAAGGGTTTTTAGTTATATTGTTTATGTCTATCAATGCCTATATGTTGTATAGGATGTAAGTGCATAAGGTAAAGGGTTTACATTATACTATTTATGCCTATCAATTTGTCTATATGATGTATAAAATGCAATTCCTATATTCAATGTGTTGTAAGTACATGATAACCTTTTGGGTTTTTAGATATATTCTTTATTCTTGTTCTTAAAGCCAATAGGGCCTTTTTTTGTAACTACTAAAGTGGTTTGACAGGAGAGAAAGAGAAGATGAAATCTGTTAGATGGGAGGAAGTGGATGTTCTATTTGGATGTCTTATCCACTATCATACACCATATGATATAGAATCTCAAATTTTTGTAACCAGTGTTATACAAGTGCATACATGTGGTCTTGTAAAATGTTAATGGATGTCAATGTTATTCCATAAATGCCCATTTGTTGTATAGGATGTAATTGTTCAACCCATTGTATTGTAAGTGCATATTTGATTTTCTTTTTTATTATTTATGTGAAGATTGAAAACAAAAAGTAAAAAGACCAATAAAAGCAAACTATAAACATCTTTCACATGATATATTGTCAACATGTACACCAAAAATATATTAAAAAAGAAACTATGTTTCTAGAAAATCGTTTAATAATATTCTATTCAAGCATCATTGTGAACTTACAAAGTATTCTTACACACAATAATACTAAAAATTTGATTTTGTTTCCTTAATTGGTTTTATTCTTGTTTGATTCATGTTTTTTATTTTCTGTAGGTGACAAATGAAGCTCAAATGAGGACCCAAACAAGCAAGGAGAGAGCCACAAAAAGGTTTCCTCCACATAAAAGAGGAGTTAAATTCCCCCTAGATGAAGATCCTCTAGTTCACGCGAACAACAGTCCACAACCTGTTGAGGCAGTAGTGGAGGTTATTGCACCTCCAAGAATGCTAAAAACAACAATGTGAGAACATGAGTGGTATAACTAGAGATCTTTAAGATGTAGAGGATAATGGTATGTCAATAAGGGTTGCAAAAAAAAGGAGAATCCCAACAACAACACTCACCAACTAGTTAGGTGGGCTTACATACATGTCCAAGAAAGGTCTTCCAATTATCTTGACATAAGATGAAGATGCTCTTATTGTTGAATTATGCAAAGAGATGGTTGTAGTTGACCATTGCCTTGATATTATCGATCTCAAGGTAGAGGTAGATCAAATTTTCTAATCTAGACCCAACCCTTTCAAGGATGGGTTTCCTGGTAAGTCATGGTGGACTCGTTTTAGGAGGTGTCATCTAGAACTCACCTTACACATAGTTAAAGGCCTTGACAAGACAAGGAACTCAACCTTAGACCTATTGTTGTATCTAATTTATATAATAAATTTTCCATGGTGTATGATGCAAATTCGTACGGTCCTCAATGAATATGGAATTATGAAAAAATTGGTACTCAGAAAAGCATAAATGGTACAATGAGGGTGTTGGCCAGAAGAGGTAGCATGAGTGTGTCATACATAATTCCCAAGATTTAGGAATAGATAACAATGAATTTTTGTGTTAATGTTGTTTGTCATAGCATACTAGGGTTCTACTTTTTTAAGGGAAAAAAACATCTTAAAATTATATTACAAGTTGTAAACTAGGTGGTTGCATGACAACCCAGCCACACACATGGATGAAAAAAGAGTTGATGAAAAGAGAGACTCTCCATTTCAAATCTAATTACAAAAAATCACACAACACAACACATGAAGGCTACAAATACATATAATGAGAAGAAAATGGAAGAGAAATATGCAAGTTATATCATATTCAAATATGAAATTTTTTACATCAAACTGAAGCACATGGGCTCCTCTTCAAATCCTACATGCAACACTAGCAACAAAAGTTTCTTCAACAACCTGGTATAATTTTGACAGCATCTGGGTATGAAAACTTCATTTCTCCAAGCCCCCTTCCAAAAATGAAAAGGCATGAATGATATAGAGGAAGTAGAAGGAGAAAACAACTCATAGTTTTACCAAAGCCATCAACCAAAACCACCTTGAGAAAGGTATGCCCAACCTTGGGAGTTGTAAATCTTCCATGAAGAAATGTAGTCCAATTCATGTCAATCCACTCTTGGGCGCTTAGACACTTGGCCAATCAAATTTGAGATGCTATGACAACTTACATCTCTTAGAGATTCCTTACAGCCTGCCATAACAGTTGTTGCATGCAAAGACATGAAAGCAACATGAAATATTCCATTTCAGCCCACTTTAAGAATTTTTATGGCACATGTACATGCATGCAAGACCCTTTTTGACCTCCTCCAAAAGTGGGACACCCAAAGGCCTATCGTTTTACAAGTTACATTTATTGAGTTACTGGGGGGTATTTTCCCACCAAAATTTACATTGCATTTTCACTCAATGGGAATTTACAATGTTCCAAATGAAAAATATTATTCTCTATCACCTAATCCCTTATTGAAATCAAAAAAAGTAAAATAAAATATTTTTGATGACATAGGATTACCAATACACCATGGATGCTCCTACATCAGACACCCAAGGTAGAAGAAAAGTGACCTTGTCACTTCTCAAGAGGGTAACCAAGATGTTCAACTTCTACTTCTGACAACCAAGATGAGTCCTCAGCAAGCCTTCCAAATCATTTGACCAAGTACTCGAAGTATTGTTTGTGCCATGTACTCCTACTCACCCTGTTGTCCAAAATTGCCTCTATTTTCCCCTCTTCTGAAGTAGGTGTTGGTATATGAATTGTTTCACCTATGGTACCTTCATCACTTTCAGCTTCATGAAACTTTGCTAGATCATATATATTAAATATAGGTGAAATATTAAGTCCACTAGGCAACTCTACTTCATATGCATTACCTGAATCATGCCTACTCACAATTCGGCAAGGCCCAAACTTCTTCATTTTTAACTTGTTATAGGTACCAATTGGAAATATTTATTTTCTCAAGTGTAGCATTACCTCATCACCCACCTGAAAATCCTTATGTATCCTCTTCAAATCATCCTTGGACTTGTACTAAAAGTTCATTTTATTGATGTGATTTCGTACCTCCTCATGTATGCTCTTTATGTGTTCAACAAAGTCCTTTGCTTCTGCACTCTTCTTATCAACATTATCAATATTTTTTAGATCTGAAACAACTCTTGGATTGCTGCCATAAAAAATTTGGAATGGATACTTACTAGTACTTCTATTCACTAAGTTTTTATATGCAAATTTTTCTTGAGGTAGAATCAAATCCCACCCTTTTGACTTATCTCCACCTAGGCATCTTAGAAAATTTCCCAAGATTTTGTTTACCACCTCTATTTGACCATATTTTTATTGATGGTAGGATGAAAAAAACTTTAAATCAATCTTCATATTCTTACATAATGTCCTCCAAAAGTACCCCACAGACTTTGTATCTCTATCTGAAACAATGCTCTTCAGAAGACCATGCAATCTCATTATTTCCCTGAAAAGAATTCTGCAATATTCACAACATCATTAGTTTTCTTACATGGAATAAAATGATACATCTTGGAAAATCTATCTACAACAACAAATATTGAATCATGTCGCCTTTGGGTCCTTGGAAAACCCAAAACAAAATCCATAATAATCTCCTCCCATGGCCTCTTAGGTACTAGTAGTGGCTAATATAAACCTGTGTTCTGACTAGTTCCTTTTGCCACCTAATAAATCCTACAACCTTGCAAAAAATTTCTATCTTGCTACAACTGAGGCCAATAATATTTCTCTTCAACAAGTACTATGGTTTTATCAAAACCAAAATTTCTTGCAAGTCCTCCATTATGTTTTTCCTTAATCAAATTTACTCTCATTGAACTTCTAGGAATACGCAACTTGTTACCTTTGAACAACATACCATCTTGGATTAAATAATCCAACCTCTTGGTTTATCACTAGAAATAGGCTCTTTGCAAGCCTTCCAAGCCTCTCTAAAATCTGGATCCTCTTCATACAACTCCTCCAACTCAGTGAATCCAACAACCTCAACTTGAATTTCAATCAGCAAACCCTATCTTCTACTCAAAGCATCTACAACCTTGTTATACTTCCCACTCCTATGTTTCAAAACACAAGTATAACTTTGCAAAAAATCTACCCATTTCATATGCCTTTGATTTAGCTTCCCTTGACTACTCAAATACTTAAGTGCTTGATCTTCAGTAAATAAAACAAACTCCTTAGGTAAAAGATAGTGTCTCCACTTTTTCAATGCTTGTACAATGGCATAAAATTCTTGATCATACACTTAATACTTTCTTTTTGCATCATTTAACTTCTCACTAAAATAAGAAATGGGTTTACCTTATTGACTTAGGATAGCTCCAATAGCATTACCACTTGCATCACAATAAACTTGGAACACCTTGTTGAAATCTAGAAGTGCTAAAACAGGTTGCTCAACCACTTTTTCCTTCAAAAAATCAAAGCTTCTTGTTGCTCCCGTAGTCCATCTGAAATCCATTTTATCTCCTCTCGTGGTCTTAGTTAGTGGTGCATAAATACTACTAAAACCTCTAATAATTTTTTTGTAAAAACTTTCCAAACCATGAAATGATCTCACCTCGGTAGCACTTCTAGGTGTAGGCCATTCTAAAATACCTTTCACCTTTTCTAGGTCTATCTTAAGACCTTCTCCTGAAACAATGAAACCCAAGTATACCAATTCTCTCTTCATAAAGTTGCACTTTTTCAAGTTAATGAGCAACTTTTCTTCCTTCAACTTTTCAAAAAATAAATCTAATATACAACAAATGCTCCTTTGGTGTCTTACTAAAAATCAATATATCATCTAGATAAACAATAAAAAATCTGCCCAAAAACTCTTTGAATACCTCATTCATCAATCTCATAAATGTACTTGGAGCATTGGTTAGTCCAGAAGCAATGACCAACCATTCATACAAACCTTCCTTGGTCTTGAAAGCTATCTTCCACTCATAACCTTCTCGGATTCGTATTTGATGTAACCACTCTTCAAGTCAATCTTGGTGAAGTATTCTACTCCACTCAAACAATCCATGATATCATCCTTTCCGGGTAATGGAAATCTATATTTTATAGTGATCTTATTGATGTCCCTTGATTTCATGCACATCCTCCATTCTCCTCCTTTCTTCGGTGCCAAAATAGTAGGCACTGCACATGGGCTTAGGCTCTCTCAAATTAATCCTTTCCACAACAGTTCTTGAAATTGCTTGTTCAACTCTTCACTCTCAGTTGGAGAAATTCTATGGGCTGCTTTGTTAGGAAAACATGCTCCTGGTATTAGATCAAATTGATGACTTATCTTCCTCATGGGTGGCAGCCCCTTAGGTGCATTGTCTGAAACAATTTCTGGAAATTTTTGTAACAAATCTACAACCTCCACAGGAACATCTTCCACATTTTCGCTGTTAGTTTTAGGAATCAAAGTAAAACAAACTTTCTCATGCCTCATACCGTCTAGAAATTTTCTTGCATCCACTAAACAAAATATTGCATTACCACAAACTTGAACCAAATCTTCTTTCAAAGGTTTCAATTTATGTTTCACACTGTCCTTAACTATGGTATATGTATTAGCACAACCATCATGCATTTCCTTCCTATCATACTACCAAGGCCTCCCTAAAAAATATGTCATGCATCCATTGGAATTATATCACACAATATTTCATCAAAATATCCTCCTATTTTAAATTCTACCAAACATTGTTCGCTTATCAAAAGCTTTTGGTTATCTTGTACCCAAGATATTTGGTACGGTTTCGGGTGCCTCCTTCTTTCTAGGTTCAATTTTCTCACCACTTCTTTGGATACTAATTTATCCATGCTTTGACTATCTATGATGACATTACAAGCTTTCCCTTCGCATTTGTATCTTGTCTTTCAACTAATCTTTTTCTTTGAACTGGTTCATCTTCTTTGTTAACAATGCTCTTCTTGTCATTAGGACTTCACCTCCTTTCGCTTCTTCAGAATGCGATGAGGGTGCATCCTCCTCATTGATATTTTCTGCTCTATTATGATTTTTAGGTCTTCTATTGGTTCTTTCTCGATTATGAGGGCATTCATAATCTCTATGTCCCTCTTCATCGCATCGAAAACAAGTTTCGTGAAAGCCACCTCTTTCGAATCCTCTACCCGATCTTCCTCTACCTCTTGGATTTTGATCTCTAGGAGAGTGATATTCTGATTTCTAATTTTTTTTGCTGCCTTGGTCTTCAAATTTATGATTTTTCTGATTTCCATGATAACTTATTCCTTCGATTCTTTTTCCACGACCTCTTTCTCTTTGTTTACTCTCAAATTTTCTGTGTAGTCTTTCTTCAACTTTCAATGAAAATTGATAAGCATTCTTGATGGTGGTCATTCTCACCAATGTCGAATGCTAGGTTTCAACCCATTAATTTAACGAGCTACCTTCTCCTTATTTGCTTCAAAATTTATTATTCGAATTAGGACCTTGTGAAATTCTTCTGTGTATTCTTTCACCATCCGCGTTCCTTGTCTCAATCTTTGCATCTTTTTGAGTAGCTCCAACTCATAATCTATTGGGATGAATTGTCTTTTCATTTTTGCCACCATTCTATCCCATTTGGAAATTTTTTCTTTCCCTTGTCTTCCTCTTTCAAGCTGGATTTCTTTCCACCAAATGCTTGCATGGAATTTTAGCTTTGTTTTTGTATACCTCACTCTGTGAGGGCCTTCAATCTCTTCAAACTAAAAAAAATCTTCCATGCCATTAATCCAATCTGTCAACTCTTTAGGATTTAGGCTTCTGTTGAAGGTTGAAACCTCCATTTTTGGTTTCTTTCCAATGTTTGATATTGCTCTCAATAGTCTAATTTCTCCAGGATCAAATTTTTCTTCTTCTTCCTCTTCCAATTCCTCTTTAGTTTCATCTTCACTATCATCTCTTTCTCTATGCATTACTCTTCTATGAATCTCTTCCTGCAAAGTTTCTAACTGCCTTCTGAGGGCTCTAATTTCATCTCTAGGAGGGTCTCTTCCCCCACCACCTCTACCTCTACCTCTACCATGTTTGGAAACTCTTGGAGGAATTTTGATCTTTATCCACAACTCACAGGTCCTGCTGCAAATTGCCTCTCTTTAGTGCTCTGTTTATAGACTTAAGATGACCCGCTCTGATACCATTGATGAAAAGGGAGACTCTCCCTTTCAAATATGATTACAAAACCTCACACAATACAACACATGAAGGCTGAAAATACATATAATGAGCAAAAAATGGAAAAGAAATCTGCAAGTTATATCATATTCAAATATGCAAAATTTTACATCAAACTGAAGCACATGGGCTCTTCTTCAAATCCTACATGCAACACATACAACAAAAGTGTCTTCAACAATCTGGTATAATTTCGGCAGCATTTGGGTATAAAAACTTCATTTCTCCAAGCCCCCTTCTAAAAATGAAAAGGCATGAATGATATAGAGGAAGTAGAAGGAGAAAACAACTCATAGTTTTGCCAAAACCATCAACCAAAACCACCTTGAGAAAGGTACACCCAACCTTGGGAGTTGTAAATCTACCATGAAGAAATGTAGTCCAATGCATTTCAATGCAATCTTGGGCACCTAGACACTTGACCAATCAAATTTGAGATGCTATGACAACTTACTTCTCTTACAGATTCCTTACAACCTGTCATAATAGTTGTTGAATGCAAAGACATGCAAGCAACATGCAAGATTCCATTGTAGCCCACTTTAAGATTTTCCATGACACATGTACATGCATGTAAGACCCCTTTTGACCTCCTCCAAAAGTGGGACGCCCAAAGGCCTATCCTTTTACAAGTTACATTTATCGAGTTATCGAGGGGTCTTTTCCCACCAAAATTTACATTACATTTTCACTCAATGGGAATTTACAATGTTGCAAATGAAAAATATTATTCTCTATTACCTAAGCCCTTATTGAAATCAAACAAAGCAAAATAAAATATTTTTGGTGACATAGGATTGCTAGTACACCATGGATGCTCCTGCATCAAATTTTTTTCATGAATTGGTTGCACCACATTGCAAAATCAATTCCAAGAGGCGTGTCACCCACAAACATACATCTACTCATTTTCTATAGCTATGGAACCTATATTGCAATCACAACAATCCAAGAGGCTAAGATGTTGGACATTGATTTACTTACACTGTCTAAACACATGTCACATAAACTACAACCACTAAATATGAGTGTGTTTTCACCATTCAAAATATGCTTCAAATTAGAATTAGAAGCATGGCTAGCAAAGTACCCAAATATCAAAATTAAGAGGGCAAAATTGGTAGAATTAGGTAGTAAGTCAATAAATAAAGTGTTGACAATCTTAAATATCACAAAAATATTCAAAAGGATGGGAATATGGCCCCTTAATCCCAATGCATTGGTGGATGACATGCATCCCAACAACACATATCAATTCAAGGTAGCTGAAAATGCTTCTACAGTGCAAAACATCCTTAGTCTATCAAGAGGTATTGTTTCAACTGATGAAGTGGAACACATATTGCAATGTACAATGGAATCATAGGTATAACAAGGTATATTGTGTACACTTCAAAGTAGTTCTATTGATTCAGTTGTAAGAATGGTTAGTAATCAACTATTTCATGACATGGTAGACATTCAACATGAGGAATTTGTTGATGGTATTAATCTTCCCTCATAGCCTATCCAACCTTCATGGTTGGTGGAGGGACCTATGAATATGGGTATCAACTTATAATTCCAAGAAGAATAAGGAACTTCTTCGTTCCCATCTCCATCAACCACATTTTCCATACCTAAAATGGTACATTACTATGCTAAATGTGGAAGTTCTAAAGGTGGAGGCAATGTAGATTTTAGCCAGGATACACAAGCTATTGATGAAGGTGAGGACAATATTGAATCACAATTGAATCAGACAATAGAATCTCAATCAGTTTCAACAATCAATAAATTCCTCATTTTTTTTATGCACATTTGTAGACAGTGAAAAATGTCCTAATCAATATCATACATTTAAAACAAATTTACTAACATCATTTCCTCTTTAACCCATCCTCTTTTCGCTTAATTAATTTAATTAGCCTAGCTAATTAATTAATTGCATCATTTCATCTATTGGCCTAATTAATTTAATCAGGTTAATTCATCCCTTTTCATACTAACACTTCATCTAATTAAATTAAATAAATAAAAACATTTAATCCAATCCCCTAAGTCATCTTATTTAATTAAATAACCCTAAGTTATTTAATTAAATATCACTTTCACCTCTCCCCCATTTATTAAATCATCTAATTTAATAAATATCACTTTATTCCTCCAAGTCCCCTAATTGCATAAATTAAATCTTGTAATTAAACTAATTTTCCTCTAAGCAAAGGGAATATTCCCTTATCCCTCTTTTGCACAATTAAAACTTTGTTTTAATTTATAAATTATCTTTTTCCTCACCCAAAGGAATATTCTAAGGAATATTCTCTCTCCTCCAATCAACTCACTTAGCTTCAAATGCAAGTTAAAATTTAACCTTTTGAGCAAGTTACCTTTGACCTGTGTGAGAAGGTCAAAAGTGTGTTTGTTTGAGGCAAGTGTGGGCCCTTGATTAAAACCCATCATGCATTCTCATCCATTGATGAAAATCCATGATCCATGCCTCTCATCCCCTTCATCTTGAACCATTGATTAAGCTTTTTGATCTCAATCATTCATTCCTTATTTGCTATCCTATAAATAGGCCACTATTTGGAGACAAAGAGATCCATCTTTCACAACAAACTTATGCTATTGAAACTCATACATCAATCTTTCAATTGAAAACTTATGTTGTTGAATTTGCTTGCATCTATACTCTCATATTTACTCACCTTTAGCTTATTTTAGTTATTTTTAATTGCATAATAGCTTAGAGCATCCATTAATGGCTTCCATGCATCCATCTTAGTTTGTATATGAATTAGGTTTTTTCATATTTTAGCATAGCTTTAGCTTATATTAGCTTAGCAATAGCATAATCAGTTTATTCTTAGCATAAAATCATGGTAACTTAGCTTTCATCATGTTCATTTTAGCATAAAATAGGTTTTCATACATCAATCACAATGGTTTTATCAAATTTCTTCCATATAATCGACTGAAACAGACTCATTGATCACAGGATTGGGAAAGGGTTGTCGTTTCACATCAACACGACACCAATTCCACAACGGGATAAGTTTCAAATGGATTAGAGTAGATATTTTAAAAGCTTTCATGATTTAGTATGTTAGGTTTTGATAAATGTTTAGTTTCAATATCATTTGAATGATCTTGTTGAGATTTGAGTATTAGTGGCTCCGTTATGTTTTGATTCTTCATGGATCAAGTGGAATTTAGCCAATACTGATATTTTTAGTAACATTCTGGTGCTAGAAGGAGGGAAAACCGATAATCTAACTATTTTTTAGCTTGAATTTCATTTTATGTTGTTTTGTAGGTTGCAATGATGCTCAAATTACAAAGAACGATGCTATTTCAATAGCGTCGCCATATAGTGACGCCCTGTCAATTTGAAACACCGACACATATTTAATCTACCAATGTTGATTTAAATATGGCGACGCATATTTAATCTGGAGGTATCAAAAAATTCAAATGACGACGCTCAAACTCACCAATCTGATGCTTTCAAATTCCAAATTGTGATGCTATTGTTAGAAGTGACGCCCATCAAAATAGCGATGCAATCATGCTCACTGGTTTTGCTACAGAGCGATGCCCATTTTCACTAGAGTGACGCCCAAATCTCAAACTATGATGCTATTGCGTTCAACGATGCCCAGCCAGGGTAAGAAATTTTATGTTTGTTTTTTAGACATGTGACTTAATTTCTTTAGTTTATCTGATCACTGATACATGCTTGACTGTGTTTAGGTTGTTAGAATAACATGGTTTTGTAGGTTTTAAGGACATGGAGTGAAAGTGAAGAAATTCTCTTCTATCTCAATTCTATAATTGTAACAAGCATTTGATGCTTTGGGGCAATTATAACCCAATTTCATGCTTTCTACTTTCTACTTTAGGAAACACACTAGAGTTTAATTTGGTTTAAAATGAATGCTCAAAGTTGGATAAAATTGAACCCTCATATCACATAAATTGGGCTTAAAATTGAACAAGGCAAAGTTCATCTTTCAATTGGTGCTTAAAATGAACTCATGATTGCTTTGAAAGGTTAAAATTGACAACTGTTTGCTATGTTTTGTGATTTTCAATGTTGTTGGTAAATGTGTATGCAATTATCTCATGCCATTTGGCAACCTTGAGAAACATAAACATTCTCTAACTCTTTGGAAAATCACGCACATCTTTCATTTGAGTTTAAAATTGAACAACCATGCTAGTGTGAGAAAGAGACATTGTGTGTGCTCCCTCCTTGTGCTTTACACGAATTGGGCGGTCGAACTACAAGTGTACTTACTCACATTTGTTATCTTTAGAGGGGCTTACCTAAGACCAATTCGAAGGTGACTCCAACCGTTTTTTCACTCGGGCCGATATATAAATGGATAAGACTAAACTGTCAAGTCCTCATGTTATGTAGCCTTAGCCATAAAATGTCTTTCAGAATGGGGTACTATTGTAAAAAGTATAAGAGCCCCTAGTAGGATTGATCAAAGCCTTTAGTGTCTTGTTGGATGCTCGCAAGCTGCCATGTCCCCGATTACCCTTACTACAACCCATTTGTTTAGCATGCCAAAATCCTAAAATATTTGTTGGTGCAAGAATGGTCGTTCTGAAGCCACCCCACATCTATACTATTCAATTGTAGAAATAGAAAAATTCCTTTTAATCTTCAGATTTTAAGGAATTTGATATTTGGTAGTCCCAAGAAGTGTGTCGTGGAGGGGTGCCAGTGTCACCAAATCTCTAACTATTCACATTGTCTAGTGTTTGGAGAAATCCTAGTGGGGACTCAATAAATATAGCCATTTCTATCCTAGGGTTGTAAATGATTGTGATTTAGTTTAACATTTTGCTTGGTTTCAAAATGATCCAAAAACAAACATTCACTATCCAAATTTCAAACACTTCAAATGGCTTAAATATGGACTTCTTGAGTTAGCCTTGATATTAATGCTTGTCCTAACGATTTATCCTTAGAAATTTTTAAATATCTTGACATTAATTTCAAACTCATATTTTCCCAAAGAAAACATAGGCAATTATGGATTTAATCTCATGATTTTCACGAAATGGACATTGTGAAAGTCATGTTGTTTTTGACATAAACATCTAGTTTGGAAACATAATCAAAGACAAGTGTTTGTGGTAAAATCAATTTACTTAAGCAAAGATAAATTGGATAAATACACCCCACATGACTATTTGGAGATCGATTGCTCCCGTTGAATAACCTGATCTTCTAGGTGCTATAATTTAGCCAAACTTTGAACTCATAAATGGTGAACAAACTAATCTTATTAGCAGTTTGAGAGCCTTCACTTTTGAAAACAAGGAAACAAACCCACAGTGGAGAAACACAACAACCATTTTAGATGAAGAAGAGGAACACAACGATATTGAGGTTGGAAGGCCCATATTACCACCACCCGCATGGCAATAAATATCTTCCTTTCTTCCATAATCTTAAACTATTTTCACATGATCTCATGAAAAATTAGGATCCCTAAGCCAAGATCTACATGTCCTCATTTTAGACTTAGACATCTCACTCCAAAAGCTCTCAAAAAACACCTTTTTGCGCTTCATAGAAATAGAGACAGATTGGTAGAAATTTTTTATAGACGTGCTTCATGGTATAGTCCAAAATTGTATGCATTCTTTTAGAGTCAACATCTTTATCTTTTCACATGATACCAAACTCCCATAAATGATTCATCAAATAGTCAAAATTCATAGGGGAAAATCTCCAGCACTCCATTTTAGACATAGGAATCACAGAACAAGGTACGGTCAAAAGTGGGCTTCAATATTTTACCACAATTGTTACACTTTGATGAGAAACTTTTATGCCCAAGCTAGGATAGCCCAAATAGGTTTGAACATTCCCATCCGACCTCTCATTTGAATCAACATTAGTTTTCTAGGACTTCAACATTTTGGAAGTCTACCATCATCCTCACTACATTGATCTTGTTGAAACAAAGGTTCACTTTACTAGATGATCTCACACAAAGTAAGGATCCCTAAAAAAAGGTCAACTAGTTGTCACTTTAAGCTTAGACATCGTAGTGAAAAAGCAATAAAATACCGCATTGAGGAACTTTACGAAACAAAAACAAGTTGTTGATAAACTTTTATGAATGCACATTGAGGAAATATCCAGACATGTACATGTTCTTTATGAGCCAGAACCCTCTCCTTTTTGAAGATCAACAACTTTTCTAAATCATTAAGTCTTTAGGATTTGAACATTTTAAAGATCTAGCATCATTCTCACTACCTTGGTCTTATCAAAACAAAAGGTTCACTTTAGGTCAACATTGGGTCAAACATTTCACTCACCCCTTCATCAAATTTCACCCTTCACTTCATTTAACTTTGCAAAATTTCAAATATACCAACAGTTTGGGACTTAAACATCAAACCAACTGCTACCTTAGCTACTTTGTATGTGAAATGTATCCTTTTCCATGCACTTAGTTAAGATAGTTATCATCTTTGAACTAGTTTATCTTGAAGGTCACAAGTCTACCTTAAAGATTTCTAGGTTCATTAGCATCCTTTATACCAACATCAAAACATCAAACTCAAGTCAAAAGTGTTGTTACAAAATGCTTGCAAAGATGACTTCCCGCATCACCCACATTTTCATCATTTCTCCCAAAAGACTTAGAGCATCCCTTTTACCTAGGTTTGAGTCAACTAGAGAGTTCAAACATTACAAAACTCAACACAACTCTCCCATAGCTAACACAAAATTTATGGTAAAGATGAGATCACAACACAAGATAATCATGGAGAAAACCAAAGTTACATTTACCTCAAGTGATCCAAATCCTTTAGAATTTGATCCTAGAAGTCATGTTACCCCATCACAACAACCATCATCTCCTTCAAGACCATATGAAATTGAAGATGTCACGAATAACCCATTTGAGATCACTAGGGAAGAACTTCTAGAACATCAAGCCTTTGAAAGTGTAGCTCCTATCTCCCTGACATTTGTAGCACAAAATTTAACACAAAGTTTCACAACCCCATCACAAGGGCTAAATCAAACATTCATACCTAGTCTTGCAACCAACCTTGCTAAATATTTTGGTCACACCTCACCATTTGATAGTAGTACACTTGTGGGTACCCTTGAAACCAATCCTCCACCTCCCACCATTGCTTGGACACCTACTTTTGGTGCTCCTCTTGTTCCCAAAGCTCCAAAATAGCTACACACACCGCTTGAACTTCATTATTCCACCACCACTTTGACATTTCGGGGATATCCTCCTTCATCCACACCTATGAGTACCATGAGTATTCCTACCATCACATAAAGTACTATAGACCAAATATATCAAAACATCACACAAGGGCATGCCAATATTGTATCACAGAATCAACCCTCAACACTAATAGAGACACCTTTATCCAACCCTCTGGTGGGTTCACCCATTCCATATGCCATTTCCACATCGTCCACCATTAATCCACCTCAAAAAAATCCCTTGGTTACAAGTCCTATCAATCCTAGGAGTACCTTGATCACAAATGCTTTGTTTACATCTGTTGGACAAGGAAATCCTCAAAACATAGGACATGGGAATATTTTCAATCAATGGACTCAAGGTCCTAGTGTCTCATTTACATTACAAAATTTAATGACATCATCTTTTCCCACAGTTCCTTTTACTATGCCAAATCAATCGGGACCTCAAACATACATTCCTCCACCTCATTCGACCATATTGCAAGGAATGTTGAACCAAGGGAACCCTACACCTTTCACCAGTAATCTGGTACCCACTCAAAACATTATCATCTGTAATCCTTCATAGATGTCTCAACAAACACCTAATCCCACATTGCAAGCACATGCCTTAGCTCTACAACAAGCACAACAAGCCTATCAACAAGTTGTACAACAACAACAAGAAGAAGCAACTTTAGCACAACAACAAAAAGCACAATAAGCAGCCATAACATCTCAACAAGCAACTTTAAAACAACAAAATCAAGCTCAACAAGCAACCTTAGCACAAAAACAACAATAATAACAGTAAGCAGTCATTGCACAATAATCACAACAAGAAACATTAGCAACCCAACAAGCCACGCAACAACAAGTACAACAAGTAGCTTTATTAGCACACCAACAACAACAGGCCCAACAACAAGCCCTAGTGGCACAAAAACAATAGCGAGCTCAACAACAAGCCTTGCTCGCTCAACAGTACACCCAAAAACAACAAAAAGGTTCCTATTATCCTTATTTGAACAAATTGTTAATCCAAACACATCAGGAACATATTCATCACTTTCGCAAAATCTCACACCATACACCCCATATAACTCATTTGTCATTCCACCATATGTTCCTCCACCCAATCCGCAAGATGGTCTCACATCACAATTGAAAGCACTCTCACAAGAAATACATGACCTTCACATGGGAAAGACAAAGAAGCCTCATACACAAAACTTGTGTCCTTATCCATTTGATCAAAACATAGCAATGATACCATTCCCTCCTAGTTTTGAAATCCCCAAGTTTGAAAAATACAGAGGGAGAGGAATTCTTGTTGACCATATCAAAGAATTTAACATCATGTGCATGGAAGTGACTTACAACGATTCATATCTTATGTGCCTCTTCCCTTGAAGTTTAACAGGTAACACTATGGATTGGTTTTCTCATTTTCCTCTTGGTATCAATTTTTTTCAAGAAATTACTTATAAATTCATCGATCACTTCTCCTTCAATCTTGACATGGACGTTAGTCTAGAAGAGTTGTACACTCTTAAACAAAATAAAGGAGAAACCTTTGCTAATTTATTACAACGATGGAGACAAAGAGAGAGTACAAGCAAGTGGCCTCTTCCTAATGAGCAACAAGTGGGAATCATTATAGCCATGGATCCAAATATATCATTCCACTTGAAAATGCAATGCATCACATCATACGGCGAACTAGTCCCTAGAGCCCTTAGCATTGAAAGATCCCTAATCTCACAAGGAAATACTCAGGCTTACAAAGACAACTGTCCTTCAAATAGTTCAAATGAGAAACCTCGTGTATGGGCTAAGAACAAAAATGTAACAAATGATGGTGTGGTAGAAACTAAGGTCATACTAAGTGCTCCTAGACCCAATAACAATCAAGTTGATAACATCCAACAAATTGTGCAACAAATGATATAACCTCAGAACAATTAGATCAGTAACACCAAAATGCAACAGAGGCAAGCCGGTAATAGGAATAAGTATCCCAAATGCAAGTACACATAGTTATCAAAACCCATCAAGATGATCATGAAGAAACCGATAGAGTCAAATATCATAACACTTCCTAACCTTGAAAACTACCAAGAACCACAAGAGAATCCATCCTGGTATAATGAACATGATCTCTGTGACTTTCATAAAATCAAAGGAAATACTTTTTTTTTTGGCATGAAACTCAAGAATATCATCCAAGGTCTCATAGAGAATGATACCATATCTATTAAAGTACCAGCTGGGAACCAGGATCTCAAGATATACAAGACCCCTATATTGGATCATAAAAAAGCAAACAACAATGGCAAAGCTAAGGATTACACCAATGTACACCATACCTATTCTAATGTAGTCACCTCCTATGATAGCATTATCACTGTTGTCGCCATCAAAGGAGCTAATACAAAATGTGGAGTCACCACACAATGTGGTAAAATAACCGTTCAAGGAGTTGTCCCATCTCAATCTAGGACACAACCTACTTTTACCACATCTAATCATAGCAAGTACAATCTTGTAGATAAACTTAAACAAACCCCAACATAGATATCAATTTTAGAACTCTTAAGGTTATCCCCTGCACACAGGGAAATACTAGAAAAATCCTTTTCTGAGTCATCTATTCCCAAAAACATTAATACTGATCAGTTTCAAGCTATGGTAGGGCATATTTCCAAGCATCTTCTCACCTTCTCCGAGCAAGATTTACCGTCACAACCATCTCATAACTGTGCATTACACCTTGAGGTTTTCATTCATAAAAACATGGTCAAAAGAGTCTTGGTAGATGAAGGTGTTGGTGTAAACATTTGTACCCTACAGTTGATCAAGAATCTAGGCTATTCAGAAGATACTATTGAGAAGACAAGGAGTACTACCATCAGGGAATATGATGACCAAGAACGGGTATCACAAGGAATCATTGCACTTCCAATCCAAGTGGGACCTCTTATTGCAGAAACTACATGCCATATACTTGATGTTGATCTTCCCTATAACATACTACTTGGTAGACCTTGGATCCATGCTCTAAAATTTCTAGCCTCAACCTATCATCAGTGTGTGAAGTTTTCTTTTGAAGGTAGATAAATCACTATGCATGGAGATCTCGACCCTTTCTACTACTACAAAATTCTTGAGGCCAAGTCCTATAAGATCCCAAAAACACCCAAAAATGATGAGGGACCTACACAATCAAGCTCACTTATTGACTCATCATCCCTAGCTTCTACCTCAACATCAAAAATACCCATAGTGAAAAGTATACCTGACGTCAAAGCAGTATCCAAGATGATGGCTGTGGAAATTGCAAACTATTGAAAGACACCTTTGTCGTAGGAGAGTTACCTATTTCTCCTCAATCCCATGGGAAACCTACATCTAGCACCAAAGAACCAGAAACAATCAAGATGGTGGCTACTACCTTCACCAAGTGGGGAGACCTGAATCAAGAAGATATCAATGAGCAAGATATCTCTAAACTTATCTATCAAGATGAATGACCTATTCCTGTTCTTCCCATGGAAGATGACAAAAAAGGCCTATAGCTAATGTAGAGCTTGGGATATAACAAGAATGGGAAGCTAGGGTAGAATTAAAATGGTTTACTAGAACCCATCGTTCTTGAGAAATGAATAAAGAATCTTGGCTTAGGTTGTACTACTAGCAAGTTCACACTTATTGACAAAGGTATTTTTGCTAAACGATTTGAGGCTTCCTATTTGTCACCTACATCATGTGATACAACCTTAGATAACTTTCCCCTTGATGTTGTTGAACTATTTAAGAACAATATACTCTTTATGATATCCGTAACATCCTTTGTCTCAAACAACCAACCAATTGAAATATGCCTAGTATATCCACAACTCATTGACATGGATCAACAAGGACCACCGATTCTAGATTTATTCGAAAACGTTGAAGTGATCTCAGAATTCATGGGACTTCGAGACAACTTATCATGGGAAGATCAAAAAGCAGGCTTTAACATAGAGCTCGATATAGGGGCATACTATGGGGAGATGATCAAATCCTTCAGTCACAAAATAAATGAAATGCAACTAACATGCAGATCCTTGAGTGAAAACCACTTAGTGGCACTCTCTGGTCCCAAAATAGTAAAAACAAAGGATGCATGTGATGGTGAAAACCTCCTTGAGGCACCCAAGGATGAGTGATTCAATCTCTCGATTAATGCAATGCATCCAGAGAAGTCAACAGTACGAGCAAAAAAGGCTACTCCTGTCAATGTAGGAATAGAAGAAGCACCCAAGATCACTTTTTTATGTTGAATCCTTGTTGGATGAAGAATAGAAGAACCCAATAAGGTTCCTCAAAGAGAGAAGAGCTAACTTTGCATGGTCATACATAGATATGCCAGGCCTTGATTCAAAAGTTGTTGTACATCACTTAGCAGCCCATCTTGATGCCAAACCAGTTAAGAAGAAATTAAGGAAGATGCACCCTTAGATAGCACTCTTGGTTAAACTAGAACTACACAAGCTTCTTGACATTGGATTCATCCAACCGAAAGATTATCCTCAGTGGGTTTCAAACATGGTACCAGTCTCAAAACCCACTAGGGTCATCAAAATATGTATTGATTTCAAATATTTGAACAAGGCATTCCCAAAGGATGATTTCCCTCTTCCTAACATCGATCTCATTGTGGATCTAACAATTGGACATGAAATTTTGTTGCTCATGGATGGATTTTCAGGCTACAATCAAATCATAATCACCAAGGAAGATCAACATAAAATTTCCTTTACTTGTACATGGGGAACCTACTGCTGGAATGTAATGCCATTTGGGTTAAAGAATGCAGGAGCAACCTATCAAAGAGAAATGGCCCTCATCTTTCATGACATGATCCAAAAAATAGTTGAAGATTATGTGGATGATATTTTGGAAAAATCAAAGAAGAGAAGTGAGCACATACAAGTCTTAGGACCTATCTTTGACAAGCTTGAAGAATACAAGGTACAACTGAATCCAAAAAAGTGTGTGTTCAGGGTCACATCAGGGAAACTTCTTAGCTTTATTATTTCACAAAGAGGGATAGATATCAATCCAACAAAGGTAAAAGATATCCTAGAAATGGAACCACCACAGGCATTGAAATAGATGAGAGGATTACAAGGAAGGTTGTAGTCCATTAGAAGGTTCATAGCCCACTTATCAGATAACATTCATCCCTTTTCGTATTTTATCCATAAAGGGATAACCTACAAGTGGGATGACAAATTTGATAAAGCTTTCCAAAAGATCAAGGATTATCTACTAACACCTCCAGTGCTCATGCTATCGATACTAAACAAGCCACTGATCCTATACATCTCAACAACACTAGTAGCACTAGGAGCTCTTTTAGCACAACATAATGAGAATAGAAAGGAGAAAGCCATATACTACATCAGCTAAACCTTGGTAGGATATAAAATGAACTATTCACCCATTGAGAAAGCATGCCTATCAGTAGTTTTTTCTTCACAAAATTTTAGGCACTGCATGTTGTCACATCAAATCAAGCTCATCACAAAGATTGATCCCTTAAAATATATGTTATCCAAAGCAACTCTCACAGGATGAATGGCTAAATGTGTAATGATCTTGACAAAGTTTGACATAGCGTATGTGGAGTGCAAGGAAATCAATGGACAAGTGATCATAGACCAGCTAGCAAAACCACCCATCTATGATGAGAACCCTTTAATATCCGAGTTCCCTTACGAATCTGTGTTCCTTATTAATCTTACCGCTCAGTGGAAGATGCACTTTGATGGATCGTTTACTCAACATGGATCAGGAGCAGGAATTCTTTTCCTCACCCCTAAGGTGATTCCATCCCAAAGTCGTACAGGCTATCATTTCCATGTACCAATAATATTGCTGAATATGAAGCCTTCATCATAGGTCTCAAGATAGCAATTCAGGGGCAGATACAAGAGATGAAAGTCTATGGAGACTCACAGCTGGTTATCAACCAAGTCAATGATGAATATCGAACTAAAGATGACAAGCTCAATCCTTACAAGAAGATGGTGGAGAATCTCAAAGATATTTTTATGGACATAACTTTTGAGTAGATTCCTTGCATGAACAATAAAGTAGCAGATTCCATGGCAACAATCAGATCACTACTAGACATGTCAAACAACATCCTCCAATGTGAATTCTTGGTAGAACAACTTCTCGTACCACTTTTGAAATCCCTGAATCTAAATTCGTGTGTCATTGTTAGTTCTGGATCCTTGTAGTACCATGAAATATTTACTTACCTTAATGGAGAAACCCTTCCATCAAATATCACCCCGAACCTTAAAAATACCTTTGTTAAAAAGGCATCCGAATTTGTGATCCTAGGTGATACCCTTTACCGTCGAAGCATCAAAGGGACATTACTATGATGTATTAACCAAGAGGAATCCTTAACTGCTTTAACAGAAGTACACGATGGCATATGTGAGTCCCATTCTAGCGGTATGACATTAGCTAAGAAACTGTTGAGGACGGGGTACTATTAGCAAACCATGGAAAAAAAGCTCATTAGTGTGTACGAAAATCCATCTAGTGTCAACAACATGGAGATCTGATTCATGCTCCAGCTCAAGAATTACAACCAATGATTACACCATGGCCTTTTTCACAATGGGGACTTGACCTCATAGGAAAAATCACTCCAACCTCATCCAATGGCCATAAGTTTATCATAACCACCACTGAGTACTTTACTAAGTCAGTTGAAACTAGTCCTGTGACCTACATAAAAGGTAAGCAAAAAGCCAAGTTTATCCTGAATTACCTAATTTTCTGTTATGGTGTACCACAAACCCTCATCTCAGACAACAAAAAACCATTCAAAAATCAAGATGTAAAGGATATGTGCCAAAAATTCAATATCCAACACCGATTCTCTAACCCATACTATCCCCAAGGAAATGGCCAAGCAGAAGCAACGAACAAAACTATCCTGAAAATCCTAAAGAAGATAGTTAATGAAGATGGTTGTGACTGGCATATGCAACTAAATCCCTCTCTTTGGGCTTATCAAACCAGTATCCGCACACCTACAGGTGCAACCCCATTCTCCCTGGTCTATGGATCATAATCCATCTCTCCTATCGAGGTTGAGCTCCCATCATTGCGAGTGTCACTGTAGAATTTGATAATTAAGGAAGAATACATAGTGTCTCGAATGAATGAGCTAGAATTCTTGGATGACTGTCATCTTGACACCCTTAGTCATTTGCAAGTGTACCAAAACTGACTGAAACAGAGCTATACCAAGAGAATCAAATGTCAAACATTCTAGGTAGGTGATCTTGTCTTAAAGAAAAATTAGAAGAATCTTCCAAATCAAGACAACAAAGGAAAGTTTGAGCCTAACTGGTTGGGTTCCTTTGTCATCACAGTAAGCTACGAATCATGAGCATACCAACTGTCAACCCCTGAAAGTGAACCCTTGCAGGAGCCAACTAACATCTTTCATTTTAAAATGTTTTATGCGTAATCTTAAAGGGTGTAAAACAAAAAATACAAAAAAATAAAAAAAATGATCAAAATTCAAAAAAAAAGAGAGAAAAAACATTGAAAAAAGTAAAGATAAAAACCGTCCTCTAGTGAAAACCACTTCGGTGGTGCTTTGGGCAAGTACCTTGGTGAAAACCTGGCAAATAAGTGCCTTGCGTAAATAAAGAAACTCCATCTATTCTTTGGCTTTTTTGACCCTATCATTCTTTGTATCGCCATTCATCCCTCATCTGCATCCTTATCATGGCTTGTCATTGTAAGGTATCATGAACCCTTTCAACACTACTTGGCATATTCCCAAGGTTAGTATGTCCTGCCTTTATCGAAGTAGGCTAACATGTCACATTGGGGGAATTTTGTTATGGATAATAATCGGGTTCTTGTATATCTTGAGGTCATGGAACATCTTATCAGAAAACCAAAAACATTCATAAAATCTTATCTAGAAAAAATCCAAAAACATTTGCAAAATATTGTACAGCTAAAATACAAAAACATTCAGAAAATTGTAAAGGCTAAAATCCAAAACATCCAGAAAACATCAAAATCCCTAAAAGGTTAAACATCAAAAATCCAAAAAAATCTCTTGTCAAACTACATCATCTCTAAGCTTGAACGTAGGCAAGGCCATCATTGATGCTCCCCCGAGACACCCTAGGTCAGTCCTTTAGTCGTCCATCATAATAAATAGTCATCTTTCATATGTTCATATCTTCATCTTGTAAATGGGTCAAGTCAGTCCAACTACGTCATCTCTAAGCTTTAACGCAGGAAAGGCCATCATTGATGTGCCCATGAGACACCCTAGGTTAGTCCTTTAGTCGTTCGTCATAATAAATTGTTGTCTTTCGTCTATTCATATCTTCATCTTGTAAATGGGCCAAGTTAGTAAAACTACATCGTCTCTGAGCTTGAACGTAAGCAAGGCCATCATTGATGTGCCCCCGAGACACCCTAGGTCAGTCTTTTAGTTGTGTTCATAATAAACTGTCGTCTTTCATCTGTTCATATCTTCATCTTGTAAATGGTTCAAGTTAATCGAACTACATCGTCTCTGAGCTTGAACGTAGGCAAGGCCATCATTGATGTTCCCTCGAGACACCCTAGGTCAGTCCTTTAGTCATCCATCATAATAAAATTTCATCTTTCATCTGTTCGTATCTTCATCTTGTAAATGGGTTGAGTTAGTCAAACTACGTGGTCTCTTCGTGTATAACATAGGCAAGGATGATCTTTGATCAGGCCTCAAGGCCCCTAGGATAGGTCTTTAGGTTAGGTTCTTGGTCGAAACTCAGAAATTCCCTTGATAAACCAAAAACATCCAAATATTCAGAAAACACAAAAACATTTGAAAATTGAAAATCCAAAAACAATAAAATTTTTCAAAAAGACCTAAAGAGACTAAAAACATTCAGAAAACCCTAAAGAGCCTCAGAAAATTTGAAAATCCTAAACATTCATATAAACTTTCAAAAAGACCAAAAACAACCTCAAAGTATTTAAAAAATACCAAAAACATTCAAATATTCTAGAAAATCCAAAACCCATCCATCCCATCTATCTTTCACCCATAATAAAATGGTCGTCACCTTCAACCTTTGGAAAAACAAGTAGAAAGCAAGTATAGCAATTTGTAAAGTCCGGACCCAAAAGTCAAAATCTAAAGTCTAAATCATAGGTAAATGCATCAGTGAAGTTTATAGCAATGGCTTATCTTAGCATCATCATCCCAACATCAAACAATCTCTTATCAACATGTCCTAGGATGTATCTTTCTTGTGATGGACATCAGTATCAGATATCACTTTAGCTAACCTTAAATTAGACAGGAGTTATAGATAACATTGACTGTTTGTCTTTGATCTTTTCTTACGATTTATCTTAATGACCCATTCTAAGGACCTCTTGATGATGTCTAACAAAAAAATTTAGAGAGAAAGGAATGGGGCATCGATAATTATCTTTCATTTTTTGTGCTTTTGGATACTCTTGTAAAATAATCTTGGTGCATACTTGCATAGTTGTGTGTAGGAAGGTCATTTGGAGTATGTTGTTGAATATTGCGTATGCTTTGGTCTAGTATATTCTAAGCTTCTAACTTGCATTCCAATGATGTTTTTGTATGTCAAGGTGTGAACAAGAACTATCATATCTGCTTGTCGAGTCAAAGTCCATTACACTAGATACAATGTCGTCCTAGTTATCAATACCTTTATGCATCGTATCTATGTGTTATATCAAACAATAAGGAATGGAATAAAATCCCAATCCTGAAGTGTAACCACCCATCCTGCATTTTCATCCTACATTTTGCATTGTCTCGTCACCCTCTCTAATAAAGTCTCGATGGATCAAGGACTTGTTGGATCTTTTGAAACAATCACTGAAATCAACGGTCATTCATTCTTTATTATTCTATCTTCTCTCTATGCTAACCTAGTATCATGACAGTCAACAAAATCATCATCAATATATCCACCCTGCATCCACCAACCATCAACATAATCATTGCATATCACATCATACATTGTGCATTATCATTTGAGTTGTGATGAATAATATAGATTTTTTATTCTAAACATCTTAAATCATTGCATATTATAGAAATTTTCATCCATACATCCATATGCATATATCATTATCGTAGAACATGCATAGAAAATATACAAAAATAAATACATCCACATCATTTGCATCCATAACATCTACATATCATAATCATCCATCCATATCATATTGCAAAAAGATAATGAAAAAGAACATAACATTGCATCCATCCATATCACGATCATCACATATCACATAGACATAAATAAAGTAAATGCATCCATATCATATCATCAATACATGAAATAAAGTAAACACATCATAGCATGAATCATCTATATCCATATCATATATAATCAAAAAATGGGCCATGGTACAAAATATGGATCAATGTATTTTTATTGATGATAAGTATAATATCCACGAGGCTATCAAAAAGGAGCCCATGAATGTATATCAGTGATAAAGAATGGGGAAAAATAAAGAAGTTTCTATACATCAAAAAGCTAACCTTGATGGCTGCTACCCTCTCCAACCTGCCTCTCAAGTTGATCCTTTGCTCAGGGATGCACATCGCTACATTGTGAAAAATCTGGTTGTCAAAGAGCCGCTGGAAGATCTCGATGGTAATGTTGCCTGTAGTATGCAGCCTCTGTAACAACCTCTCTATATAGTCATGTTGAAACTATCTTCCTATGTGTCACTGCCACCATCACCTCAATCTGCAGCCACCTGGCAACCTCCTGATCCCTCTCTTTTGTAATAGCTTGAACTCTCTGTAGTGCTTGATCTCTCTCTGCTATATTATCATTGCAACCACTTGCTGTCAAGCTTGGTCTCTCTCAGCAGTAATGACCAAAATCTATTGGCGGGCCTGATCCTGCTTAGTAGTCAATGCTTGCATTTGTTGCTACAACTATTGTATCATAGCATCTCATGCATCTGGTGGTGGTGCTCTTGGATATGACTGTACCTATGGCAACACCTATGGCTGCACCTATGGTTGAACCTGAGGCTTCTGACCAACCAGAGGAGCCCCCATAACCTGTCCATCATGGTCGTACTGGCCTCCCTGTTCCCTGGCTTTGGTTCCCATGCCTCGCAGTCTCCCTATGGGAGGAGCACCTGCTGGATTTTTCAATTGCCTTGGTGGGACAAACCATGCATCATAGGCTGGAGTGGTCTGAGCTACAGGTTGACCCTAATCATATACCCAAGGCTAGGCCACCAACTATCTGAAACTCTCAACGACCTTTGGTGTAGGAATGGTTGGTCCCCATGTGGGAACCTCTCTGGACAATTTTGTAAAAATGTCCCTATATGCATCATCAGGTCTGTCCTATACATCTCTAAACTATTTGGCTAGTCTATCAGGAAGATACCTCTCAATCATCGTATGCTCTCAACCCTGCATATAACGGGTCTATCTAGAAAAATATAACACTGAATGTCATTGAACCATGGCGACATCTGAAGCCATGGGCACCAGTGGAAAACTATCATGTCATCAATAACTCATCTCCAATATAGGAGCCCAATCTGTCTAGTGTTCTTAAGAATGATGACAGCTATATATCTCCAAATTGCGGGATCATCCAACTCCATGTTTTCCATATGAACTATCGGCCGAAGCATGAAAATGTGCTCCCATGCCCAAATGTGTAGCAGAGTAATATGGTGCAGGAGCACCCAGGCAGAGATATGCCTCAAGAAGGAAAATTCACGTTTTGATTGGAAATATGATGTAATAATTATGTATTAAGGTCTAAAAGACCATTTCATGCATTTATTGGGTCCTAGTTTATAATTTTGAGGTCATAGGTTGCATAATGTAAAAATTGCAAAAATTGACAAATTGTTGTCAATACAAAATTGTAAAAATGCAATAAATTGCAAAAATAGAGGAATGTGAAGGGACAAGTAGTTAGAGAATCATTTTTAGGCATTGGATATGGTTTATATAGGCATTTTTAGGCTTCACAAAATTCGAGGGAGGTTAGGGAAAGGTGTATGAAGAAGAATTTCAATTAAAAGTTCAGATTTTCTGTATTTTTCCTGATTTTTCTGTGTTGCAGGCCATTGTACGGATATTTATTGTGCATAAAACCTCTCCTCATCCATTATAAGTTGTAGCCCCATGAATCTAGTTTATTCTTCAATTTATTTCATCAAAAAATGTTTTGATTTGTGTAAGTTATGAGTAAAATACTCCAGGCAGGTCAAAACCCTGGTTTAGGGTGGCAGCAAGCAATTAAAATTGAGTTTCTCCCAATTTACACAGTGGAAAAACCTAAATTTTGGTATGTATGGCTGTTTTGACATATTGTTTCATATTCTAAAGTTTTAGACCGATTGATGAAGTTTATCATACGAAAATTTGATGCCCTAGTTCTGAAAATTGTGCAAAATTCTGGAAAATCACTCTGTAGAGTGAAGAATTCGAGTTTTGATGCTATTAAATGGTGTTCCACTTGGGTGTCAGAGTTGTTGAAGGTTGTATGGATGTATTTGAGACTATTTAATGGTTTTTTTTGGTGAACTAAAGGTTTTTATGTTCATGTATATCCCGATCTTTCATGGCAGATTTATGACAGTCCAATTTTGGAGTCATGAATGAAGGCTTTGATTAGTTGTTTGTTGAAATATCCTAAAAACAGTTTGGGAGATGATCTAATGTTATTTTTCAGGTGTATTTTCACATGTTTTAGGTATAAATAAGGAGGAATAGGCTTGGTAATTTGTAGTTTCTCTTTTATGTGGCCTAAGAGGCCTAATTGTTGATTTGGGTCAGTCTTCATTGAAAGTTCTCATATTTGAAATGCCTAAGTTGGGAATTGTATTTTGATGTTGATTAAAGTGTTTTGAGGGATATATAAGAGATTTTGGGCTTTGTTCTCAATTTTAGGGCTATTAAAAAAATATTTTGTGAAGAACGAAGAGTTCTAATTGAAAGGACATGAAGCGTTTGTTTTGAGATTTACAAATGAGATTGGTTGAGTGGATTTTCTTCCTTTTCTCTGCATCAATAACCCCTGCACGAATGGATCTCCCATTGCAACAAACAAAATCATGTAAATCATGGTACAAGGAGGCTAGCATCACAAATCCCCACACAAAAAAGAGTCCTCTTGTACAACATCCAGTGCCACGCCAAGCCCCATCCTGGGCTAAATCCTCTGCTACGTCTGTCTGGAGCCACCAAACTCGAAATGATGGCTGAAATAATCAATCTAAAGGTCGGAACATGACCTATATATATCTCCAAATTAATCTAAGATGTGACAAAGGAAATTTGATCCATCTCCATCACCTCAAGGCATGCATCGAATCCAACATCAATATCGTAAATGATTCGATCACCGTGAATGGTAAAATGGAGAATCCGCCACACATCCTCCAAAGTAACTATCACCCCACCTATCAGAAGGTGGAAAGATGAGATCTCACTGTGCCATCTCTCACATAGAGCTGTCATCATCACCAAATGTGTCCTAATCACATATGTGAATGCAATATACCACAGGCCAATCTCTCTTAGGTGCTCCCGACGCAACTTTGAAAGGTCACCTAATCTCTCCAGTGTTGTGGGCCTGTTCTCCCTCGACATCAATGGTGGGAAGATCTCCTACACCCATGAAGCACACAACATCCGGAAATCATAAAAAAATTGAAGTTTTTTGAAATTTCTGGCTTGGAAATCACAAAAGCGTCGCTATATTCAAATTTCAAATAGCAACGCTCGATGCATTTCAAATTTCAAATCAAAAAGTATGCCACCAGACAAGCTGGTGTCACGATTTAGCTTCTGGCCTGCCCTAACCCTAATTTTTAAATCGGCAAGTGCGTTGCCAAATAAGCCCGCATCACCATTTGAAATTAGAAACTCTATTTTTAAATCAAGAAAAGCATTGCTATATAAATATGCGTCGCTATAAATGATTTGGTCATCACCGATTTTATTTTGGGCATCACTATATAACGATGCCGCTAGAATCTAAATTCTAAAACATAATAAATGCATCAAAAATTCAAATTTCAAATCAGGTTTTGAATCACATATCGGTGGTCCTGCGCCTGAAATTTGTTGTAACTCTTGAACTCAATCAGAAATGTTCCTGGGAAGCTCTTGGCACACCATTTTTTTGGAGGGTCAAAGTTTAAACCGCAAGAATTCCTTAAAGTGTGAATGCACAAATGAATTGAAAATAATCCTTCTTGGCCTATTTGAGCCAGAAAATTAGGATTTTTTGCCCTAATTTAACCTTAAAGATGGGGTTTATTATCATTTTCACCAATTTTTCCAATCTGGACCTAATTTTGCATCATTTTTTGCATTTTTTGCATTATTCTTGCATCCCGGAGCCTTTCTGGACCCTTGGGGTAGCTTTTGACCCTTTATCAAGAAATCAACCCAAAATTCAAAATTTTTTCCCGATTTCTCGAGGGGGTAGGGAGATAGCTTTATCCTTCCATTGGGGCATTTAAAAAATAAGAATTTTTTTTGTTTTTTGATTTAAGTAGCAGTTTTGATACAAAAAATGTTATTCTTTGAACTAAAGCAGGAGGTACCTTGCATCAAAGAGGGGAAAAATGTCCTATTCGATATCATACATTTAAAATTGATTTACTAACATCATTTCCTCTTTAACCCATCCTCTTTTCGCTTATTTAGTTTAATTAGCCTAGCTAATTAATTAATTGCATCATTTTCATCTATTGCCCTAATTAATCTAATTAGGTTAATTCATCCCTTTTCATACTAACACTTCATCTAATAAAATAAAATAAATCAAAATATTTAATTTAATCCCCTAAGTCATCTTATTTAATTAAATAACTGTAAGTTATGTAATTAAATATCACTTTCACCTCTCCCCCATTTATTAAATCATCTAATTTAATAAATATCACTTGATTCCTCCAAGTCCCCTAATTGCATAAATTAAATCTTGTTTAATTAGCAATTAAACTAATTTTCCTCTAAGCAAAGGGAATATTCCCTTATCCCTCTTTTGCACAATTAAAACTTTGTTTTAATTTGTAAATTATCTTTTTCCTCACACAAAGGAATATTCTAAGGAATATTCTCTCTCCTCCAATCAACTCACTTAGCTTCAAATGCAAGTTAAAATTTAACCTTTTGAGCAAGTTACCTTTGACTTGTGTGAGAAGGTCAAAAGTGTGTTTGTTTGAGGCAAGTGTGGGCCCTTGATTAAAACCCATCACACATTCTCATCCATTGATGAAAATCCATGATCCATGCCTCTCATCCCCTTCATCTTGAACCATTGATTAAGCTTTTTGATCTCAACCATTCATTCCTTATTTTTTATCCTATAAATAGGTCACTATTTGGAGACAAAGGGATCCATCTTTCACAACAAACTTATGCTGTTGAAACTCATACATCAATCTTTCAATTGAAAACTTATGTTGTTGAATTTTCTTGCATCTATACTCTCATATTTACTCACCTTTTAGCTTATTTTAGTTATTTTTAATTGCATAATAGCTTAGAGAATCCATTAATGGCTTCCATGCATCCATCTTACTTTGTATATGAATTAGGGTTTTTCATCTTTTAGCATAGCTTTAGCTTAAATTAGCTTAGAAATAGCATAATTAGTGCATTCTTAGCATAAAATCATCGTAAATTAGCTTTCATCATGTTCATTTTAGCATAAACTAGGTTTTCATACATCAATAACAATGGTTTTATCAATTCTCTTCCGTAGAATTGACTAAAACAGGCTCATTGATCACGAGATTGGGAAAGGGTCATCGTTTTACATCAACACAATACCAATTCCATAATAGGATAAGTTTCAAATGGATTAGAGTAGATTTTTTAAAAGATTTCATGATTTAGTATGTTAGGTTTTGATAAATGTTTAGTTTCAATATCATTTGAGTGATCTTGTTGAGATTCAAGTATTAGTGGCTTCGTTATGTTTCGATTCTTCATGGATCAAGCATAATTCAGCCAATACTGATGTTTTTTGGACACAACATTGTCAATGAGAGAACAAAGAATGCTACTGATAATGGAATTCGATTGAGGTGATAGTCTCAAATGTTAACAATAGATGACTACACAAGTCTCTTAATGTAATATGAGCAATGGAGGAAAGAACTAGAGAACCTAAAATCCCAAAATAAATGACATAATAAGGAGAGAAAGGTAGCATAGACTATGGCAATGGATTTGAAGGAGCAAAGGAAAGTGGATAAACAAATTTTGTGTAAATAGAGAAATTGAAAATGTTACAAAAGAAGTAAAAAGAGTAGAAAAGGGAGCAAGAGAAGGTTCAAAAGGAAAAAAATAGAAAGGAAAAAGAGATCTAGGTGGCTCAAAGGACTTTGTAATGAGAAATGCTATTAAGCATTGCAATGAACTCGTTACTAGATAATCATGTTTTATTTTGGGATTTGGTGAACATAAATATCCCTCAATTTTTTGTTGCTACTAATTGTTCAAGTCTTAGCCCATCTCATGTAACCTGCACTCAAATTTCAAGTCAAATATCTACTCAAGATGAATATCATATCCCTCAATTTTTTGTTGGTACGAATTGTTCAATGCTCACCCCATCACATGTAAGCTAGACACTCAATTTCCAAATCCAACTCCAACTTATGTAACCACAACTCCAAATACACCAGCATAAGATAAAAACATGGCTCCAATTTTTTTTCCTATTTGATTTGATTGAGGTTGGGAGGGACCAATCATACAAATCCATCCTTTTTTGTCTAGTTTTCTAGTGTACATTGAAGATTATAATATTTTGTTACAAATATAATTTTATAGTTATTTTGTGTTTTTTTTCTTGGAAGTTTGTTCAATTGTTGACCCCCTTTCAATTTAATTTTAGCTCCAAATGGATAAATTATGCCATGTGTTATAATCCAATTGGTTTGACATATTCATTACTTTCCCATTTGGATGACAAACCAATCATAAGTTGAGTCCACCCTTGGAGGTTGTGTTGCAAAGACCTAGTATTGGATCCTAGTGTCGCATGTAAACCAAAAAATTTTCCACCCTGAACATCCACTTCCTCACATTTATCATGCTTTTCCTACTCATTCCCTTTCGTACAACCACCTGTACTAAACATCACTTGCCATGTATTTAGCTTGAATGATGTGTAATTCTAAATCCTTAGACCATTCAATGCTCTAAAACCTCACATATCTCACTCACTTTCACCCGTTTCCTACACATATCTTCTAGAGTGTTTGTTACCATAGGTTCCAATATATTTTTCACTTCGCTCTGTATTTAGTAATACACTAGGTAGGCTTGATTTCCCCAAAAGAATTTTTGTTGTTAAACTATGTTACGGATATCCACAAATTAGTCTGAAATGTATACTGCAACATCGTTGAACACCAAAGGCCTCTATGAAAACCAAGTCTCTTCAACTCTACCACCTCAAACCTGTTATATAGTTTAATTTCATATACGATGTAAATGTTGTTGCCAGTGTTGTTCACATTCCTATATGATGTAATGTTGTTATATAGATGTGTTCATTGGTTTGGTCGAATACTATTTTGGGCCGAATGTCCTATATGATGTGCATGTTGTTAGCAGTGTATTGTGAATATGTATAGAATGTAAATGTAGTTAATTAGACTAGTTCATTTATTATGTTGATTGCTTATTTGGGCTAAAGTCTTTAATTTTAGTCCCATTGTTTGGGATGGTTGGATCATTTGAGATGAATGCAAATGGTTATATGTTTTAATTGTATGATTCATAAGACTGGCACCTTCAATTATGTTGGTAAAAACTAAGCATGTGGTAATTGATGTGTGATAAATTGAGTGAATGGAAGGGACACACACTTATCATGAATGACTGAGAGTAATATATATATATATATAGTACACTACAAACAACATTTAAATTATAACATAAAACCCCATATATGCACTTACAGTGGGTACAACATTTACATCATATACAAAAAATAGGCATTAATAGACATTAACAATATAATTGAAAACCCTATAGGTCATGCACTTCTAGCAAACTGACTATAACAAGTACATCGTATACAACATATATGCATTCACATACATAAACAATATAAATTGAAACCTCAGATATACACTTATAAGTCACTAGGTAGAACAAAAAGGAAATTATAAAACAATAGTTACATGGTAGAGAACAAGTAGGCGTTTACATAACAATATTGTACAACATTAACATCATTTACAATAGATAGAAATCTAGACAACAATGGTAGTAACATTTACATAATATACAAGGCTTAGGCATTTACATAAATACTTAGATTAAGATAGAGGCATAGACGTGGTAGTTTGCATCTAGTTAGGCTAAATTAAATATTGGTTTAATTTATGTAATTATTGGTCCACGTGGCCTCTCAAAGGTAGCTTGTTCCAATATAGGATCCTCAAGTCCCTAATATATATGAGAGATGTAGTTAAGTTTGGCTTATTTTCTTTCATCTCTTTGTTTTAATTTGTTTTTCATTTCAGTCAAACAAATCTAGTTACCTAGAATTTTTCTTATTTCAAATTTCAAGTCATATATATATATATATATATATATATATATAATGAAGTTGAGTTTCTTAGATTGATAGATAAGTTGGTATATTAATCCATTGTCTAAAAAAAAATTCCTCAAACATGTAAATTAATTTCAAAATCATTAATTGATTGTGTAGACACGTAAAATGTACTTATTAATGCTACACATCTGATCCTGATTTTACTAATACTGTGTCATCCTAAATCATCCCTCTATGTAACCATTTAATCAAATAGTCTTTATTTGATTAAATTCATCAAGTTTCCTCTCTTAATTAAATAATAATTTATCTAATTATGTCATTTTCTCTCTTGTTAATTAAATCAATCAATCTGATCTAATTAACCCTAAGTCTCTATTTAATTAAATAATTCATTTTATTTGATTAACTCTCTAAAGCCCCCCTATTAAATTAAATAAATTAAACCTTGTTTAATTTAATCTAATATCAGCCTCTTTAGTTAAATAAACCAAATCCTTTATTTAATTAAATCTAGATCATATTTTTATTCTTTGATTTAAATCAACCCATAAATCTAAATCAAATAGTCGCATCATCTAATCCCTCATTAAATTAATTAAACCTTGATTAATTTAATCCTAATCTCTAGATTTCTCTAGATTTTGCCACTTGCACATGAAAATACATTTAATGCATGTCATTTCTCTATTTTCTTTCAACTTGGCATCTTTTGGGGAATATTCTTCCAATTTTGAAATCCTTCCAAGTGGACTTTGTCCTTCCAACAAGACATTTATTTCATCTTACAAGTCCTTTTGCATTGAGCCAAGTGGCATTTAAGTCATTCGTTTTTCCCTCTTACATGTCATTTCCCTATTTTCAAATTCCATCTAATTGCATTTATGGGCACATTCATCAAAATGTGCACACCATTTTCCCATTCACATCTTGACAAGTGGCACTTGCCCATTGGGTGTTGAATGATCCCACATTCATCCCATTTTGCATTTCTCCATCTTGTCTTTCTATAAATAAGAGGTTTCTCTCCTCATTTGATCACCCACAATTTGAGCAAACTTATTATACTCAATTTCATCTTCAAGCATCTCTATTTTCATCCATTTGATCAAATTCATAGCTAGGTTATGTAGGTTTTTCATCATGGAGCTCAATTGAATCTTCAACAAAGTAGATCAACCTTCATCACTCATCAACATTTCATCATAGGAGTTGGGGAAGGGCCAATTTTCACATAAAATTGGCACCAATTCCCCCATGGGATCAAGAGTTTGCTTGCTTAATTAGGATTTCACTACTTTTTCATTGTGTTCTTCATTCTTGTTTCCTATTTTGAGCATTTCAATGGATTTCATGGGGAATCTTAATTCTTACTTGCATTTGATCTAACTATGTGTTTGTTTATTGTGTTTTGTAGGTATTAGGATTGGGGTTCTACATTTGGCATTAGGAGGGAAAATCTCAAGTTTAAATCACATTTTTATCAAAAAATTTATGCTTTTTTTATGTTTTTGTGTGTCTACAGGGAACTGCATTGCTATCAGTCTAGTGTTGCTATACAAAACCACTAGCTTTCCAACATCACCATATAGCATCGCTTCAAACTTCAAACTGCATCGCTCAGTCTATCCTGCCTAGAATTCAAAATTCTTAACTCCGATGTTGGGTCATTTTCTGCTCGTTGGAATTTCCAAACTTCAAATAGCACCGCTGGTGAAAATTCTAACACAATTATGCTCTCTGGTTTTATTGTAGAGTGCCATTGTTTGACAAGCAGTGCCATACAACACTGCTAAATCTCCTCAAACTACGTTTCTTATGCAGACTGCATCACTAGAGTCAACCAAAAGTCTTAAATCAGTTTAATTTTGACATGTGATTTTTCATGTTGATTGCTTTAGGTTGCTAACTAGTCTTTTTGACCTTTGTTTTGTAGTTCTAACTGGTTTTTTGTAGGTTGGCTTAATCAAAGGTGAAGGGAAGAAACCTAGTGGAAGTTGCATAATGACATCATCATCTTATGATATCAAGTGTTTTTGAACACTTTAATGTTTGTTGAACACTCTTAGAGAATTCATAATTTCTCTTAAGGATTTGTTTCTTTTCATGTGCTTAGGACATACTAAATTTCTTTTGGGTTCTAAAAAGAACACTACAAAAGTTTTCAATTTTTTTCTACAAAGGGTTTAAAAAGAAATTTAGGACAAACTCACTAGATTTGGTTTGAGGATTAACAATTGAACAAGGCAATCTCCATTTTTCATTTTTTTTGGTGCTCTAAAAAGAATCAAATCAGTGTTTTGTGGATTTAAAATGAACAAGTGCTTCTTTGTTTTGTAATTACTTACTCAAAGTAATATCATTAAAAGGATGTATGCACTTCTCTCGCATCTCATGGCAATCTTGAGAATCAAAAGGCCTTTTTGTGATATCAAGTTGCGTAAGTGATTACCCACACACCTCAATTTGGACTTTAAAATTGAACAAAACATCTTGCGAGTGTGAGTGGAGCATATTGTGTACATTCTCTCTCTTTGTTTCACAACAAGGATTGATCAAGTTACAGATATGTTTGCTCACTTTTTTTTTATCTTAAAGGGCTTGCCTTTTGGGAAAAAGTAATCACCCAAGGGAACAACCCAACCGACAACATGCTAAAGCCAAGCAACTTCCAACCGGTATATAAGTGTGGATATTGGAACAAAGGTCAATATAACGATGGTCATTCCGACGAGAAGGAAAGCAATGGTCTCTCACCAAATGGATGATCCCCTATGAATGGAAAGTCTGTATTAAAACCCTTGTTTAGAAAAGGCCAAAATCCTTGATCTATTTATTAGTGCAAGAACGGTCATTCTGAAGCCGCCCCACACTTTTACGACTTTTAGTAGAAATGGAAAGTATGTCATGGGAGTTTCATAGGTACTGATGCTTGGATGCCTCGTATACGTGAGTTTCGTGGAGGGGAGCCAGTGGGGTCAAGCATCCAACCATTCACTAAAAGTAGGCGTAGCTGGACTTGTCCAAGTGGGGATTCAAAAAATATAGTCTTTCATATCCATAGGGTTGTACTTGTTCTTGGAAACAAAATACTTTGCTTGTTCATAAACATTTGGAAACAAACATTCAACATTGTCATCAAAACTTCAAACGCTTTAGGAGGAAAATATTTTTGACAAGATTCATGTGTTATTGCTTGCCCTTGGGATTTTATCCTTAGAGGTTTCTAAACATTTGGATTTCATCTCAATTTGCTTACTAAAGTCAACAATAGATAACTTTTTCCTTGGTTTCATCAAAGTTCCACATAATGTACTTTGTGGGATGAGAAGAAATTAGGGCATTAGACATTTAGTTTGGAGAAACCTAATCAATAATTTTTTGTGGTAAAAAGAAGTCACTAAGCAAAGCTAAGAACAATTGAACCCCACACATGTGTCTCAAATTATTTCACACAAGATCAAAATCTGGAAACCAAAGTCAAAAGATCTTAGTCCAAAAGAACATCAAAAGTGTCTCTCAATGCTCTACAAATTCAGAAAAATATTGCTTTTCAACTTTTATAGAAAAGCTTCAAGAAACAATCTTGGTTTGTACTCATTCTATTATTGTCAAAATCCAAATCTTTTTCAGGAATTTGAGCATCTTGTTTAGAGTAAAGCATGTTCTTCAAAACCAAGGTCTTGTAAACAAGATTCTTTTTAGGTACACATAGGATCAAATAAAAAACTTCATGCATCTTTCAAACATCAAACCAAAAATCATCTTACCAACAACTCTTGAAAATCTTGAAAATCTTGAAATCATCCTTCATGCTAAACTTTTTGGAAAATCCATGAATCAAAAATCCTTGAAGGAAATCAAAATCCTTGAATCAAACATCAAATCAATCTTGTTTAGCTAGGCATATGTAGATGCATCCTTCTTCATATGCTTAGTTAAATTTTCATCAAATTATCTTGTTTAGCTAGGTATATGTAGATGCATCCTTCTCCATATGCTTAGTTGAATTATCATTTTGTTTGGTTAAGTGTGGGTAGATGCATCCTTCTCCCTACACTTAGTCAAATTATCATCTTGTGAGAAAATCTATCCCATATATAACATCCAACATCTTGGGATACATCTGTTCATTATCCAAAATCAAAACAATCCAACACCAAATCAAGGTTAAATCCAAGAATCCAAGAATCCAAAAAATCAAAATCCAAAACAAATCCAAGAATCCAAGAAAGTCCCAAAAGTCTAGCATCCCCTTAAGATCTTCTAAGAGTTCCACCGTCAATATCATCCATCTTTCAGTCACTTCATCATCACACCCTTTGATCCTTAATCATCCTAGATCTTCTCTTTTGAACCTCATTTTATGGTTCAAACTAGATCTCAACACAAGAGGAACATGGAATCCAACAAAGAAACATCCACTTCAAGTGACCTAAGCCAAAAAAAATCTGAAATGAATCCCATTGGATCAAGCAATCCTCTAACTAACTTTCCTTCATCATCACAAAATCCTCAAGAGGAAGGCCAAGTGGAGGACCTTACCAATAATCCCTTTGGGATGTCACAAGATGAGATCATCAAAATGGTCCAAAACCCCGAGAATCATAGAATTATCAACATCATGACGAAACTCAATCCCTCACAATATATGCTTGAGTTATCAAAGCAAGGGGATAAAATCCCTTCCGATTTCGATGTGAGCACTATTTTGGAATTACCTTTTGGGATCATGCCCCCAATATCAACCACACTCCCTATTTCATCCACACCCCCAATTAAAAATGTCAGTCAAACCATCCCCCTAATTACCTCATCCATTGCTCCAACTCAACCCATTGTTAACAAGGGAAGCACATTTCTCAATGCACTATAAACACACCTCGTGAACAATCAAGATTTGGATGCAAACACCATCTTGGGGAAAACCGTACCCCAAAATCCATCACATCAGTATGTACCTCTCACCTTTCATGATACTAATGACCCATCATAATCATTTCATGCAACACCTCAAAGCTCTCTCCCTATGACTTCACAAGGAGAAGGTGACTTATTTGGACCAGGGGGAATATTTGACCCTACATCTTCATCATTTCCTCAAGGGAGTATGCCACTCACTTTTCCACCACTTCCACCCTTTCCATCAATATCCACATCACCTCTCGGTTTAGGGCTTCACCCTTTACCAAGCATCAATCAACCAAATAAAATCAATCCCTCAATCAACAATCAAAACATCATACCAAATCCGCCCATCTTGCCATCGATATTGCAACAATAGATGGAAACTATCCCAGTAATACAAGCCTCCATCACATCAGCAACCATCCCCAAAATATCTCAAAACATGGTCTCTCAAGGACCAAGCATATCAATCACACCATCCACCACCCAAATCCCAATCATTAATACAATGATGCCTCTCATCACCACCACAAACACCATTCCAAATCCACCACTACCTCCACCACCACCGCCACCAAACTGAAACACATCAAACCAATACAACATTGTGTTGCAAGCCACTCAACAAATTGCCTATCAGAAGGAACTCCAACAAATCCAAAATTGACAAGCTGCACAACTAGTTGCATAGAAAGTTTCTCAAGTCACTCAAGCTGCCCAAGTTGCATTACAAGTGCAACAAGCACAAAAATCATAACAGACTGCACAAACCCAAGCCTTATTGCAACAAAAACAACAAGCCGCTCAAGCTGCACAAGCTACCCAGGCTGCACAGGTTGCACAAAAATCTTAGGCCCAAGCACAAGCTCAAGCGCAAGCTGAAGCTCAGACACAAGCGCAATACCAAGCTCAACAAGCACACTATCTTGCACAACAATAAGTAGCTCAACATCAAGCATATCAATAAGCACTAAAGCAATACCAAGAACAACAAGAAGTAGTTCGATTAACAACCCAACAACAAGTGTTGTTAGCACAACAACAACAGCAGCTCAGCAACAGGCACTATTAGCGCAATAACAACAAGACCAACAACAAGCGTTGTTGGTACAACGAAAAATGCAAGCATACTTGGTGCACAAAATGTGCAAACACCATCCACCAACACACCAACCAATCTACCCATCCCGCCAACAATTGAACCACCGCAAAACACCTTCATTCACCCCTTGATCCGCAAAATGATATGACGACAAAAATCAGGTTGCTCTCGCAACAAGTGCTTTATCTTCAGTTAGGGAAAACTAGGAAGAAACCCAATAACTTGTGTCCTTATCCATTTGACAGGAGTCTTGCAGTGAAACTATTCCCAAAGGGATTTGAGATCCCCAAATATGATAAATACTATGGAATGGGAAACCCTAAATATCACATCAGGGAATTCCAAGTGCATTGCATGGAAGTCGCATATGATAATACATATCTGATGTAGCTATTTCCTAGAAGTTTGGTTGGCCAAGCCATGGAGTGGTTCTCTCACCTTCCTCTTGGCATCAAAAATTTCCAAGACATGGTAGACGCATTCATAAAAAATTACGTATTCAATATTGGTATGGATGTTAGTCTAGAGGAACTATCATCTTTGAAACAAGGTAAGAACGAATAATTTGCTTCCTTCTTACAACAATGGCGATGCAAGGCCAATTGAAGCAAATGGACCATGCCTGAAGAACAAGTTTGCACTATCATTTCAAATCTCGAAGGATCCTTGGCATTCCATCTCAAAGTGCAAGGTATCACCACATATGACCAATTGATCTCCAAGGTGCTCAACATTGAATGAGACCTTATCACACAAGGAAGATCACCAACATATCTTGAACAACAAAACAATCACCCATCCACTAGTTATAATGACAAACCTCACACATGGGAAAAGAACCGAAAGATTACCAACAATGGTGTTGTCGATGCCAAAGTTATCATTAGTGCTCCTCAAAAAAACACACCCGCAACCCAACAACAACTCCAAAACCACAATCAAAAAAATCATCAAGCTAACACGGTGACACAATAGCCAAACAATCAAATGATCAACAATGTAAACAATGAAAGGGGAACACCCCAGTGAAACAAAAACTCCCCAAACGGAAGTACACATCCCTTGGGGAATGGGTTGAATCCTTTATGAAGAGGCTGGTGGTGGAAAAACTCATCACAATCCCCACCTATGAAAATTATCAAGAACTCTTGGTAAAACCATCATGGTATAACGAAAATCACCTTTGTGATTTCCACAAGATCAAGGGACACACAACTGCCAGTTCTATTAGGTTGAAAAACTTGATTCAAGACCTTATTGATGATAAAATAATAAATGTGGAACAACCAAAAGGAAATCAAAACCTCGAGATCTCCACAAATTTGATGCCAAATCACAACAAAGGGAACAATAACAATGATAAGGGGAAGGGTACCTTCAAGAGCATGAATCATGTATACGACCATGTTGTTGCATCCCTAGATGATTATTGCACCACCATCACCATCAAAGGAGCCCATGTTGATTGTGGAGTCACCACAAGAGGTGGGAAAATTACCATCGCAGGGTCATCTCAACCAAACAGAGCACCCACTTCCAACCCAAGATCTGTTCCCAATGGCTATAATGTCCTTGATCAGCTAAAAAGAACCCCAACACAAATATCCATCATGTAGTTGCTGAAAATTTCACCAGCCCACAGGAAGATCCTTGAAGAAGCATTGGCTTCATCCATCGTCTCCGCAAATCTTGATGCTGAACAATTCCAAGCTATGGTCGAAAATATCATTACCCCAAATATCATTACATTCTCTGATCAAGACTTTCCTACTTAGCCATCCCACAATCGTGTGCTTCATCTGGAGGCTTACGTCCATAAAAACAAGGTCAAGAGAGTCCTGGTAGATGGATGTGCAGGGTTGAACATATGCACCCTCAAATTAATAAAAATCTTTGGCTTCTTTGAAGATGTTGAAAAAGGAAAAGGCATAACTATCAAAGCCTATGATGATCAAGAAAGAGTGTGTTACCTAGGCATTATCCAACTTCTTGTTCAAGTAGGGTTGGCCATCATGGAAACGACATGTCAAGTTATCGACCTGGAATTTCCTTATAATATCCTCCTGGGGCGTCCCTGGATTCACGGGATGTAGGCTATTGCTTCCACCTTCCACCAATGTATAAAAGTTCCATACCAAGGCCAAGAGGTCATTGTCCATGGGGATCCTGAATCCTTCTCTTACTGCAAAATCCTAGAGGAAAAATATTACAAAATCCCTCAAGTTCCTAAAAATGATGAAGGCCCATCAACTCAATACATTTATCCAGCTACTCTTGCCTCCACTTCTACAATAGAGACACCCGCCATCCCCGCCATCTCTAATATCAAGATCATTATCCAAGACAACAGGTGTGGGAATTATAAAATGAAGAAAGGTGCTTTCATGGTAGGAGAGTTACCACAATCTCTTAGGTCCCATGGGTAACCCCAACCAATAGGAACATCATCCCAAACTAACAGAGTTGACCCCTCTAGATTCAAGAGTTGGGGAGATCTCGATCGGGAAGTAATAGAAGAGGATCCATCAAGCCTTCTATACCAAGACAACAGACCAACATCCAAACTGCCTATGGATGATAGCAGTAAAGGCTTACAAATGATGATTTCCATGGGCTATGACAGAAACTGGAGGTTGGGACAAAATGACAATGGGCTTCTAATACCCATCATTCCTAAGACGTGAATGAGAAATATTGGCCTTGGATGTACCCTTCCGATTATAACCATATGTGGCCAAAATCCCCTAGTTAAGAAGGTTAAAAATCCTTAGCAAATGACAACCACCCTTCAATTTCCTATATCCATTGGTCTGCCCTTAGACAATTTCACGTTTGACATCACTGAGGTGTGTAGTAGTGAGGATGATGAACCCGAGAGAGGTATACCTGCACTATTTGAGGACTCTAACCTCTTTATGATCATCACCCTATCTTATGAGTCTGAAAAGCAATCCCATGAGATAAAGCTAGGCTACCCACAACTCATTTATCACGACCAACGAGGACTGCCAATTCTTGACACATTCAAAAATGATGAGGCACTCTCAGAATTCATGAGACTGTAGGATGATTTTCCATGTGGGGATCATAAAGCAAGATTTATCATTGAGCTAGACACACATGCATAATATGGGGAAACAATTGAATCTCTTAGTCGAAAAAGCGAAAAACTGAGAATAATCTCTAGGTCCTTGTGTGAAAACCACACTGTGACACTCTGTGACCCGAAAATAGTAAAAATAAAGGATGCATTTGATAGTGAAAACCTCTCTGAGGTGCATGAGGATGGCAGATTCATTATTCTTCTCAGAGCTCTACATCAGGAAAAATTAGTGGTTCTAGCCAAAAAATGCAATCCAGTCAACTTGGGAACAAAGGAGACACTACACATCACATTTTATGCAGAGTCATTACTATTAGAGAAACAAAAGCTCCTAGCCACCTTTTTGAGAGAACATAAATTTAACTTTGCATGGAGCTATGTCGACATGCTGGGGCTTGATCCAAAGATTGTGGTCCACCATCTAGCAGTTTACCCTGAAGCAAAGCACGTCAAACAAAAGCTTAGAAAAATGCATCCCCAGATAGCCTTGTTGGTCAAAATGGAATTGAAAAAGCTACTTGATGCAAGGTTCATATGACCAATTGACTATTCAGAGTGGGTATCAAATCTGGTTCCTATTTCAAAACTAGATGGGGGCATCTGTATCTACACAGACTTCAAAGACCTAAACAAAACATGCCCGAAAGACGATTTCCCATTGCCTAACATTGACATGATTGTAGACATGACAACAAGACATGAAATGCTTTCTCTGATGGACGGTTTCTCTAGGTATAACCAAGTAATTATTGCCAAAGAAGACCAACATAAAATGACCTTCACTTATCCATGGGGGACATACTGTTGGAACATGATGCTATTTGGCTTAAAGAATGCTAGGGCCACCTATCAAAGGGCCATGACATTAATCTTCCATGACATGATCCATAAAACTGTCGAGGATTACGTTGATGACATACTAGCAAAATCCAGAAAGAGGAGAGATCACATAGCAACTTTGAGTGCTATTTTCGATAGGCTAGAGTAATACAAGGTCCGTTTAAATCCAAAGAAGTGTGTCTTTGGTGTACAGTCAAGAAAGCTGCTGGGATGCATAGTGTCAATGAGGGGTATTGAAATAGATCACGCTAATTGTTACCCAATTTTCACCTGCGGGCTCAATCAGGGGAAAATTATGTTTTAAATTCAACACGTGGATTAAATGTGGCTCCCATAAGGGTTGAGCCCAGCGTGCAGGTGTTCGGTTTTCATTGGGAAGGTCTTCATTTGATGCTATTTCACAAGGAAGTCTGTTGGAAAGTATGCCTCAGTGGGATCTGGCATAAAACTACTCAAAGAAGAAGTCACTGAGACCAGCTGAATGTCTTGCTGACTAGCAGTGTGTTATTTTCATTTGAAATCCTCAGGTCGTCGAGACATTTTGGTCGTTATGAAGTTTTCTATCTCTCTTTGACCGAAGAGCTCTCGCCGACAGTTGTTCACAAGGAGTTAGCATCGGTGTAATTTCTTGCTAATTGGTGGAAGTATCGCCAAAAGAAGTTGCACTTGGGGAAAGGCTGTGGCTTCAGCGTGATGTCTTGCTGATGACTGGTGGTCTTGTCAATGGAGGGTGCTTTCGCTGTAATGTCTCACTGATGGGGTGAGGTCTCGATGAAATGAAATGGTCTCGGTGTAATGTTTTGCACTCGGTGTGACCTCTGGCCGACAAACAAATCTCTCACCGACTGGAGGAAGTCCCGCTGAAGAAGTTGAGCTTAGGGAGATGTCTTACCGACCACTGGTGGTCTCATTGAAAGGAGGTGCCATCGGTATGATGTCCCGCCAACAGGGTGGGAGTCTCGTTGAGAATGGTTTGTCTTTGGTAAGAAGTCTTGCTGACCGAAGGTGGTCTCGCCCAAAGGGTTTGAGCTTGGGGAGAATGGAATGAGTTTGGTATGATGTCTCGCCGACGGGGTGAGGTCTCGCCGAAAGATGAAGGGCTTGCTGTAATGTCCTGCTGAATGCGGATGTCTCGCCGACGGAAGAGCACAGCGGTATAACTCTTGGGGGATGGCTATGAGGTCTTTCCGATAGCGATGGGGCTACTGTGGACTTCAGTGAGACCTCTTGCCAAAGGCGGTAGTCTGGCCAAATGATTTTTGATTGCTATGATGTCTCGCCGACTTGTTTGTCTTTCCGATGGGTGTGTTCGTGCTGAGCATCACTGAGACTCTTGCCAATGGTCTAATGGAATGGTATCTTCTGTCAGGTGCTTTCGGTATGACCTCTTTCTGAAAGCAATAGTCTTACCGATGGTTTTGGATATCAGTATGAATCTTAGGGGTTCACTATGATGTCTAGCCAACAACGATACTCTTGCCGATGTTTTTGGGGTATCAATATAACTATTATAGCTCGATGTGAAGTCTTGCTGACAGTTCTAAGCTATGCTGATTGTTGCTGTGAAGTCTAATCGCATCGGGGAGACACGACTAGTGTCTCACCGACATGCAATTTTGTTTGAGTAGCCTTTGACCTCCTGGAAAGCCTAAGTGGCATGTGTTCAGCCAATCAGAGAAAGCTGAGGGTGAACCATTGACTGTTTGACTATTGTGACCGCTCATGTGGAAGATCAACGGAATGCGAGCAGTATGGATATGCTCTGTGATCAAAGGATGATGGACCAGTTCAGTGTCCATTGGTGTCATATGTGAAGAGATCTAACAGGGGAGGTCGGATGCTACTTCTCGAAGACAGTCAACTTGCAAAAAGATCTTGAGCAGGAAAAAGGTAGAAAGGAAAAAACCTCAAGTCACAATGACAGCTGTGGTGTCTACTGGCGAGGGGTAGATTGACATTTATGATTATTAGAACAACCACATTCAAGGCAGCTCTGATGGAATTTCGAGGGTGGACACGGAGGCCAGAAGTTAATGCAATTTTTGCAAAAGATCTAAAAGGCCATCCCTGGAGCGATCCTTCACCGACATGGACACAGGGGGATGCACATTGAATGCAACATTAACTTTATTCCAAAATATCTGAGGGCCGACATGTTTAGGAACCGACTCATTTTTGTAAACCTTAGGGCAGAGGCCGAAACTTTTAGTTTTGGTTGTATATATGGCATTTTTTCCTCTTTGTAAGGAGTTCTTGATTTGCATTTTTCTGCACTTAGTGACTTTTGGATCCTTTGGCAGAATTTTGCAAAGTTTTGTAACTCACTTAGACATGGAATATAGTACAGACCTTGGGCATCACTGAATGGAGTATTTTTGTCTTCTTGTTACTACAATATTGTGTATTTTCACATGATTGATTAAGTTATTGTGAGATAGTATTAATTTCCCTTAATTTTGTCTCATGGCTTTAGTACCTTTTTGCAAAGAAGTGTGATGTTTGTAGGTTATAATCTGTGTCAAAATTGCAAGTTGCTTTTAGCTGTGAAGTTTTTTCCTCCTAGAAGCTCAAGCAATAAGGCCTTTTTATAAAACACTTATGCAAAGCACACATAAATATGTTGTTCAAGTTGTTTTCCAGTCATTGTGTACAAGTGTATGAGACCCGAGTTTTCCAAGTCTAAGTAGTATTCTGGTGTATCACCATAGGGTTTATTTTTCATATTTTTGCACTCCTTCTCCCTTTTTCTTAAAAGGATCAGTAGTTAGGTGATAACACAAAGGAAGTCGGCCTTCTCTAGAGGTTCTTTTCCATTTTTAGGTGACCCACAACTTGGAAAAGTTCCCATGTTTCTCTGAAGTATCAAGTTTTGCAAATTGACAAGGGTGCAATTTCAGTAGATAACACTAATATAAAATCAATCCTTGAGATGGAGGTACCCAAGATATTGAAACAGTTGAGAGGCCTCCAAGGCAGGCTTCAACCATCTGCAGATTCACAGCACAACTGGCAGACATGCAAATCCCGTATTCTCACCTACTTCACAAGGGGGTAGCATATAAATGGGATGAAAAATGCAACCAAGCCTTCAACAAAATCAAAAAATATCTACTCACACCTCTGGTCCTCATGCCATCAATCCCAATAAAACCTCTCATCCTCTACATATCAGCAACAACAGTAGCCCTCGGTGCTCTCCTAGGTCAACACGATGAAAATGGGATAGAGAGGACCATCTATTACATTAGCCGCACAATGGTCGGGCATGAGTTAAACTACTCATTCATCAAAAATTCCTATCTAGCAGTAGTGTTTGCTTCACAAAAATTTAGACACTACATGTTGGCACACAAATCATACTCATTGCCAAAATAGACCCCCTCAAGTACCTATTATCAAAGGAAATGTTCATACGAAGGATGGCCAAGTGGGTCATGATTCTATCTGAATACGACATCAAGTATGTGGAATGGAAAGCAATCAAAGTCTCGGTTATTTTAAACCAACTGGAAAAAGCACCAATGTACTCAGAGAATCCGCTAATTTCAAAGTTCCCTGATGAATCCATCTTCAAGTTGAACATAGCATACCACTAGAAGTTGTACTTTGATGGCTCCTACACACAACATGGATCAAGATTCGGGGTCCTTTTCATCACTCCATAGGGAGACTACATACCAAGGTCTTACAAATTGGCATTTCCTTACACAAACAATATCGCAAAATATGAGGCTCTAACCATAGGACTCAGAATAGTAGTGTAGTGGCATATCATGCCTCTCAAGGTATATGGGGATTCACAGTTAATAATGAATCAAGTGAATGATGAATACCAAACTAAGGACGACAAGCTAACTCCATACAAGATATTGGTGGAGAGTCTTAAGGAGTCCTTCATTGAGATCACATTTGAGCAGATACCTAGAGCAAACAACAAAGTGGCAGATGCCATGGAAACAATCAGATCCCTATTGGATATCCCTCACAATGTCCCAAAGCATGAATTCTTGGTAGAGCATCTTCTCGTGCCTGCATTCGAGATATCAAAGTCAGAATTCATGTGCAAAATTGTTGGTTCTGGTAATCCTTGGTACCATGATATAAACACTTATCTAAGAATAGGAGTCCTCCCAGCTGACATAATCGCAAACCTTAAGAAAACCTTTGTCAGGAAAGCATCTCAGTTTGTCATCCTTAGAAATACCCTTTATCATAGGAGCATAGAAGGAACCTTGTTACACTGCCTAAATGCCGAGGAGGAATTGACTGCCTTAACTGAGGTGCATAATGGTATTTGTGGATCACACTCAATGAGAATGACCTTGGCCAAGAAATTGCTGAGGACAGGGTATTATTGGCCTCCTATGGAAAGAGAAGCACATGACTATGTCAGAAGGTGTCTATAATGTTAGCAACATGGAGACCTCATCCATGCTTTAGCTCAAGAGCTTCATCCTATTGTCACACCATGGCCCTTTTGTAGTGGGGGCTCGATCTTATTGAAAAAATCACTCCCACCTCATCTAGTGGCCATAAGTTTATCATTACCGCTATTGAGTACTTCACCAAGTGGGTGGAAGCCATACCCATGACATACATCACTGGAAAACAGATATCTAAGTTCATCCTAAACTATCTAATATGCCGCTACGGTGTCCCACAAGCCATTATCTCAGATAATGGGACACCATTCAAGAATCAAGATGTCCATGACTTATGTGATAAATTCAAAATCCAACATCACTTTTCCACACCATACTATCCCCAAGGCAATAGCCAAGCAGAAGCCACCAAAAAAACCATTCTAAAAATCCTCAAAAAGATAGTCAATGACATAGGTCATGACTGGCATCTCCAGCTAAATCCCACCCTCTAGGCCTATCGAACCAACATCCACAAACCAACAGGTGCCACCACATTTTCCTTGGTCTACGGATCATAAGCTATATTTCCCATCGAGATCGAGCTCCTGTCACTGAGAATATCACTACAGAACCTCATCACGGATGAAGAATACCAGTATCAATACTGAATGAGCTAGAGCTACTAGATGAGCGATGTATGGACGCTTTAAATCATTTACAAGTCTATCAGAATTGACTCAAGCAGAGCTATAACAAGAAGATCAGGAGTTGGACATTCCAGGTAGGAGAACTTGTTCTAAAAGAGAATCAAAAGAACGTCCCAAATCCAAATGACAAAGAAAAATTTGACCCCAATTGGTTGGGACCATTCATCATCACAGTGAGCTATAAGTCAGGGGCATATAAGTTATCAACACCTGAAGGGGTACCTCTAAAGGAGCCCATGAACAACTCCCATCTCAAAAAGTTTTATGGTTAAATCTTTCAAGGTATAGAGTCAAAAAATCAAAAAATAAGAAAATGTCCTAAAAAAATGGTCACCTTGATGAAAACCTAGTAAACAGGCATCATGGTGACAACAAAAAAAATTAAAAAATGTAAAAATAAAAAAAACCAGAAAAAAGATTAAAAATATTAAAGAGAAAAAAATGTCCTCTAGTGAAAACCACTTCGGTGGCACTTTGGGCAAGTACCTTGGTAAAAACCTAGTAAATAGGTGCCTTGTGTAAATAAGCACTTTCCATACACATGATCTTCATGACTTGTTTTGCATCATCCATCCATCACATTCCATATCTCCATCCATCACCCATTCATATCTGCATCATAGCTTGGTCCTATGTTCATATTATGATCCCTCCTACTACTACTTGACCCATGCTCAAGATAAGATTGTCTTGCCTTTATCGGAGTAGTCTATTGCATTATGCTAGGGGCATGATCTCATCGGATCGGATTCGTGTATGTTCTATAAGTCCCCAAAATCAGAAAAGGCCAAAAACATCAAAAAATTAGAAAATCCAAAAATATTAGAAAATCATATCAAAATCCCAAAACATTCAAAACATATCAAAATCCAAAAAGTCAAAAATTCAAAAACAAAGTCATCTTGTCGAACTACAGGTCTCTAAGCCTTGAACGTAGGCCAGGTTGATCTTTGAGCATCCCCCAAGACACTTAAGTCAGTCCTTTAAGAGTCTGTCATAATAAACTGGCAATCCATCTGTTCATATCTCATCAATAATCGAGTCTGTGTCAGTTGAACTATGTGGTCTCTACATGTATAACGTAGGAAAAGCTAATATGTTCATTAGCCCCCAAGGACCCTAAGACAGGTCTTTAGGTTAGTATCTTGGTCAAAATCTCAAAAACCCCAAAACATTTGAAAATTTTAAAATCAAAACATTTGCAAAATCTTAAAAAATACCAAAAATAGCCTCAAAACATTTAAAAAACATCAAAAAATCCAAATATTTGAAAAAATTCATTCGTCCCATCCCACTTTCACCTGCAATAAACATCACTCATAATAAATCAATTGTCATCCTCAACCTTTGGTGATACAGTCGGAAACAAGTCTAGCAGATCGAAAGTAAAAACTCAAACATCAAAGTCTCAAGTTTAGGTTAGTACATAAACAAATTGGTCAACTCTTTGTATCAATAGCCTATCATCTAATTAGTCCCATATCAAATCATTTGATATCATCGTTTCCTAGGATACATCCTTCCTACAATGGACATCAACATCAGGCATCACTGTAGTTTTAGTCTTGGCTAGCGGTATTGAAGAACATGAGCCTGTTTGTTTACATTGTCTTTGTCTTTTAAACTTATCTTTTTGCGCTCATTTCAATGACCCTTCGATGATGTCCCAAACAAAGGGATTTAGAGAGAAAGAAATGAGGCAACAATCATTATCTTTTTATCTACTATGCTTGTTGGATATTCTTGTAATATAACTTGGTCATGCGTGTTTTGTTTAGGTGTAGGGAGGATGTTTTAGGTATCTTGTTGACCACATAGGAAGGATTTCTTTTCTACGTTTTGGTATGAGATTTTTGGAATATCTAAACTGCATTTTTAATAAAGTTTTGTATGCTAGGTGTGAACAAGAGTACTCCTATCTGATTGTCAAGTCAAAGTCCATCACACTAGGTGCAACTCCATCCTAGTTCTTAATACCTTGATGCATCATGCGTGTGTGTTATATAACATAATATAATCCGTCATTTGAAAATCCCAACTCCTCAGCAATCCATCATCATCATTATCATCATCTCATGTCTTGTTGGAATCTTTTTCTTTCTTCTATCTTTTTTCCGTGCTAACTTGGTACCATGACAATTAATCAAAATTTATCAGTGCATCCATCTTGCATCCACAAACCATCAACATACTCTACATTGCATATCATATCAAATTTTAAAATCATATCACATTTATTGCATTTCCATCATTTGCATAATATAGATTGGTTATTCTAAAGAATTTCATCAAATTACACACATGCATTCATTAGCATAACATAGCACATCATTTCATATATCATACATTCAACATACATCATCACATCATAACATCATAAGTGCATATCATATATAAAAAAATGGCACACATCTTATCATTTATAAAGTGCATAATATAGATCTGTTAGTTGCAATAATCATATCATAATAGAAAAGGTACTAAAAAAGAAATGCATCCACAAACCATCACATAAGCATTATATAGTACCATCATCATAACATAAAATATCATTGCATCACATTGCATAGCATATAGAAATAAGATCCATCCATAAAGCATAAAATAGAATAGAACACATCGCATCGAATCATCATCATCTCATATCATATATATCATCAAAATGTACATTGTCATGGTACAAAATTAGATCAAAATGTACATGTGTATGTCAGTAAGTATAGTGGCCCATGGGGCTATCAAAAATGAGCCCATGGGGCGCAAAAAATAATCATGTCTCTGATAAAAAAGAACCTAACCCTACTGGCTGCTGCCCTTGCCACCTGCTCTCTCCCCATGATCCTCTGCAGGTCTATGGCTTGTCCTTGTGAAAAGTCTGGGACTTAGCCTGGTCTTGGAATGACCTGGTAGTAGTGCATCCTGTAATAGTCGACCTTCTGGATGTCCTCCCTGTATGATCAAAGTAGTACCATGCTCCAAGAGGAAGATGCAGACATACTCTCAATCTGTTGGCATCTGCCCATCTCTTCCGCTGCATGTAACTCTGCAATCTGTCTCTACCAGAACGCCTAGTCCTACTCTACCCACGTCTAATCCCTCTTAGCTATTAGTGCCTATACCTAGGCCTATAACTACAAAATATGGCCATCCCTAGGGTCTAGCTGGAGAGGTGGCTGCATGGCTAGCTGATCCTAGTCCTCGTCTTTGGGTGGTGTTGGGACCCTATCCTGTCGTCCCTGGTCCTGATCCTGTTGGGGGACATCCTGTCTATGCTCACCTACCTGCGGATCTGGCTATCATTGGTCATGTGGCCCCTTGTCCTGATTTGGTGGTGGTCCTCTGCCTCCTCAGCCCCCATCTCCATCCCCTCAGCCCCATCCTGCTCCCCTGCCTCTAGCTCTGCGTCAGACAGATGGTGTCCCTGGCACTATCAATCTAAGCGATGACCTGAACCAGTCTCTATATGCCTGCGTGGTTCCTGAGTCTACCTATCCCTAGTCATATGGCCATGGCCTGGCTACCAATTGCATGAAACTCTGCACTACCTCATGTGTAGGAATGTATCAACCCCAGGAGTTTTGGCTCGTCATCCATGCAAAAATGGCCACATACTGATCATTTGGCCTATCTTATGGCTCTCTGAACTATATTTGAACCCTGCTTAACAGGTACATTTCAAGCATCATGTGCTCCCTACCTTGCATCAATCTGTCCTTCCAAGTGAAAAAGAGCTATTGAACATCGTCAAACCATGAGAGCCATTTAAGATATGGATGCCATGTGAAGACTCACAGATCATCAAGGACTCTCCTTTAGTGGGGAATCCTATGCTATCCTGTGTGGGTGAAGGACACATCTCCTCTATATCACCACATAAATGGATCATTTGACTCCATCGTAACTGGAACAACTGTTAGACGAAGTACAATAATATGCTCCCAAGCCTAGATGTGTAGGAGTGTGACCCTCGCCCCAAGTGCTCTGTTGTCGAGATAGGAAAAATCGTGTAAATATCTATATAGTGAGGCTAGAAGAACTGGCCCCCATGCAAACAATGTCCATCGCCAAACCATACACTCCCAAGCGAGCCCTAATCTAGGACTGAAGTATCAGCCCCACCGATCTGGTGCGACAAGACTCAATATGATGGCTGCAATGACCAAGCGGTAGGATGACACGGCAGTCTTGTGGCACTCAGCTCGATCTGGCCCTCACAAAATACAATCTGATCGACACCCATCACGTCCTAGCAAGCCTCCCTACCGGTATCCACATCGTAAATCATGCACTCTCCATAGATGGGTAATCTCAGTATTCACCACACCTCCTATAGAGTGACTGTGGCCTCGCCTGTCAGAAGGTGGAAGGAGGATGTCTTGCTGTGCCATATCTCAGCGAGTGCCGTCATCATACCCAAGTGTTTCCGCATGGGTGGTACATAAGCAATGTACCACAGTCCTATCTGTCCTAGATAATCCTGCTGTCAATCAAGAAAATCATCCAATACGTTGAAAAGATCCTAGGACCTGTGCTTGCGGGAGTAAAGTATCATCGTCTCCTCTTGCATTAGGAAAGTCACCGCGTTAAAAAATCATCAAAAAATCCTAATCCTAGTTTGTGTCGGCATCTCGAAACAACCTCAACGTCATTGCTTGTGGGTGTGGTGCAATTTGCAAACTCCAAACTGTGTCACTGGGACCTTCAAACTCCCAAACCCCATTGTGGCGTCCCAGTTTAGGAGGGAAGCGCAGTTTGACCTAAACCCTAAGTTTCAAAGGGAACCACAATGGTTCACTTTGCATGGGTGGTTGGGTTTGGAATTTAAACCCTAATTCCAAACTATGTCGCGACATCACTACTCGCAATTGTGGTGTAGTTTGAGGTCACGTGACGCTGATTTCAACTTTCCAACAGCGCTATATTGGACCGCTCCTAGAAACCTAGTTTCCTAAGCTAATAAATGCGCAAAAAAAATGAAAAATAAAGTCAAGTCAAGTTGACTCACCGGTGCTTCAATGTTGGGCAGCCTCTGGTGTGTGCGTACTCGATCCGAAATGTGTCGAGGAAGCTATTGTTGCACCATCTTGCAAAGGTGTTAGAGCTCAAAGTTGCAAAATATCCAAAGGCTAAATGTGAAAATGAATTGGAAGTGACCCTACAAGGCCTATTTAAGCTTGAAAGTTAGGGTTTTTTGACTCCATTTAGCTATCCTGCTAGGGTTTTGGTCCCCCGATCTCGTTTTCGCCCAACTGAAGGCCATTTTGTACCTTTTTTGCATTTTATCTCATTTTTTTGTCATCCTAGAGCCTTTTTGGACCTATCAGCACCTTGTCCTTTTTCTCGTGAGATCACCCAAAAATTTGAAAATTTTCGTTCAATCTCTTGAGGGGGCAGTATAGCAGCATGTTTTGTCTGCTGGGGCAGCATTGGGGCATTTTGAAAATCAGGATTTTTTTGGCTTTTGATCAAAATAGTTTATTCTTTGAAACAACACAACAAGTGCATCGCTTCAAAGAGGGAAAAAATGTAGACACATAAAATGTATTGATTAACGCTACACATCTAATCCTGATTTTACTAACACCGCATCATCCTAAATCATCCCTCTATGTAACCATTTAATTGAATAGTCTTTATTTGATTAAATTCATCAAGTTTCATCTCTTAATTGAATAATCATTTATCTAATTAAGTCATTTTCTCTCTTGTTAATTAAATCAATCAATGTAATCTAATTAAACCTAAGTCTCTATTTAATTGAATAATTCATTTTATTTGACTAAATCTCTAAAGTCCCCCTATTAAATTAAATAAATTAAACCTTGTTTGATTTAATCTAACATCATCCTCTTTAGTTAAATAAATCAAATCCTTTATTTAATTAAATCTAAATCATATTCTTATTCTTTGATTTAAATCAACCCATAAATCTAAATCAAATAGTCGCATCATCTAATCCCTCATTAAATTAATTAAACCTTGATTAATTTAATCCTAATCTTAGAAAATTTCTATATTTTTCCACTTGCACATGAAAATACATTTAATACATGTCATTTGCCTATTTTCTTTGAACTTGGCATCTTTTGAGGAATATTCTTCCAAATTTGAAATCCTTCCAAGTGGACTTTGTCCTTCCAACAAGACATTTATTTCATCTTACAAGTCCTTTTGCATTGAGCCAAGTGGCATTTAAGTCATTCCTTTTTCCCTCTTACATGTCATTTCCCTATTTTCAAATTCAACCTAATTACGTTTATGGGCATATTCATCAAAATGTGCACATCCTTTTCCCATTCACATTTTAACAAGTGACACTTGCCCATTAGGTGTTGAATGATCCCACATTCATCCCATTTGCATTTCTCCATCTTGTCTTTCTATAAATAAGAGATTTCTCTCCTCATTTGATCATCCACAATTTGAGCAAACTTATTATACTCAATTTCATCTTCAAGAATCTCTATTTTCATCTATTTTATCAAAGTCATAACTAGGTTATGTAGGTTTTTCATCATGGAGCTCAATTGAATCTTTAATAAAGTGGATCAAACTTCATCACTCATCAACATTGCATCATAGGAGTTGGGAAATGGATAATTTTTACATCAAGTTGGCACCAATTCCCCCATGGGATCAAGAGTTTGCTTGCTTAATTAGGATTTCACTACTTTTTCATTATGTTCTTCATTCTTATTTCCTATTTTGAGCATTGCTAATGGATTTCATGAGGAATCTTAATTCTTACTTGCATTTGATCTAACCATGTGTTTGTTTATTGTGTTTTGTAGGTATTAGGATTGGAGTTCTACAGATTGAAATTGTTCATATTTAAATGTTCTACTCTCACGTGTTTCCATCTATCCCATATTTTGTAACTTGAAGGTTATGGTTTTTTGTGGGTGATTTTTCAAATAACGAATATATGAAATTGATCTACAATTACGAATGACTATCATTCTTAAATGTTTACGGCATGCCATTCAACTATACTAGTTAACAGTTGAAGAATTGAATTCATAGTTTATTAAATATGTCATACACACATATACATATACATATACATATACGTAAACATGTATACATATACATATATACATACATACATATATATACATATATTAAAAAAATATTTACATACATACATGTGTATATATAAATATAAATATGTTTAGATACATACATATAAACACATGCATACATACTCGTGTAGACACATAAAAATGACTTAGACCTGCAAGCTCTATTTTTCACCTTTTTCTTCCTAGCATAATTAAGACATTTTAATTATGTCCTTGGTCCACCTTCGACTATTAATTAAATAATTCATAATTATTTAATTAATTCATGTCTTTTTATTCTTCATGATTATTAAATTTATTCAATACGTCACTAATTGTCTAATATCTTCCCATAATTAAATAAATTTCTTAATTTATTTAATTATCTTTGTCCAATAATTCCTCCTAATTATTTAAATAGATAAATTCTATTTATTTATTTAAATATGTCACTAATTCTTAAGTTTTCTTATAATTAAATAGATTCTTTAATTTATTTAATTATTGGTCACCTTCTCTAATTAAATAATTATCTTTAATTATTTAATTTGACATTTCCCTCTTTTTAGTAAATAATTTGAAATAATTATTTACTATCATGTGGTCCCACCTTTTGAATTAAATTAATTTTTAATTCAAAATAGTCTTTTTCCTCAAAAATCAAATAATTTCCATTTATTATTTGATTTTCCAACCACCTCTTTTTATGTGTCAATCTTATCTCTTGTCACATGCATTATCAACCCTTGATTTGATTATCTAAAAATCAATCTTGTCCGTTCATTTTGAATTTGACCTAATGTTGCCCCAACTCTAATTGTGGGTTGTCATATTGAATCTTGTCCATTGATTCTAGAGCATTTGTCAACTTTTGATCTTGGCCATTCACTTAAAATTGCATTTTCTATAAAATGACAATTTTGGTCTCATTTTGTCATCTCATGTCATCTTGCAATCTCAAGCTATCTCATCTCATGCAATCTTGTTTTGTCATCTCATGCTATCTAGACCTCATGCTATCTAGTTCTCATGCAATCTTGTCTTAGGCACTCTTGTCATGCTCTTGTACTCTTGTCATTTGGTCATAGGCATATTTACATTTCATTTGGCATAATTTAAACATAGTTTAGATGCTTACTAGTTGCATTATAGCTTAGTACTGCATGTAATCACTCAAATCCTTCAACATTTGATTAGGGCTTGTTATTGTCATTAGATTGCTCATCATAAATCTGAGGGCAATATCATATTTGCAGCAAGTTGAAAAGGTATAATGAAGGTCATCCATGGAGAATGGAGACATTTTGGTGAGATCTTTTCATTTGTTTTCATGTTATTCCTTTGCACTTCATTATCACTTTGGGTTTTTATGTTAATGCTTTAATTTGCTAACCCTAGGAAAATTCCCTTAGTTACATTGGTGAACTCGATACCAAAATCGTACATTTTTTTTTTCGTATGAAATTTTTCTATTTTGTAGGTACAAGTATGGTTGCGACACATTTGCTCTTCAAAATAATGCATTCATTATTTTGTGATGCATTCACTACCCATAATGCCGCATTCGCTCTGTTGTGACACATACGCTTTGCATGGTGACGTATTTGCTGGGTTGCGACGCATTTGACTTGCAAGTCATTGCATTTTTCAGTCAACTTCCAGAATGCAGAATTGAGCCGCATTTGTCTATCAAATTCCAGAACGCAGAATTGAGCTGCATTTGTTGTATGGAATGACACAATCGCTCTACTACGATGCATTCGTCTGGTAAAATTTTGCTCTCAATTTTTTCCAGATTTGGCTTAATTTCCTCTTACATTCTACTTTTCCTTTCTTTAATCTATAGTTTAGGAATTTTCTAGTTGCAAATGAGTTTTGGCAACATGTGGCTTTGAGTCTTTCGTGGGTCCAAAACATCTTCTTTGAAACTACTAACTTGTTGTTTTGTAGGTTTGATTGTCCAAGGCTATCATTTTGAAACATTGTGTTTTTTTTATTTCTAGATTAGAAAACACTTCAATTGGTGCACTAAAAAGAACATTGCTTGTCCTTTGCTTGATTGTGCTTGAAGGTGGTAGGTGATCAAAAAACTAGATCCACCTTATTTTTGTGTAACCCTTATGATTCAATAATCAAAGTATCCTCTCCCCATGCACACTTGTGCAATCCTGGGTGTAAGAGAAATAGTTATTGACTCTAGAACTTGGGTCTTCCTTGGTGGGAAAAAGTACTCACCCCAAGGCAATGCAGACTGACAACAGAGTTCTTTAGCTGAGCTACCCCCGACCGGTAGATAAATGTGAATCATAACAAAAAGTCTAGGATTATGAGTGCATATGTGTCATACAGACAAAGTAGCACTCCCCAAAACCCTGTTGAGCATAACCTCTTTAGGCTGGAGTGCCTCCTAAACAGAGCTTAATCTTTTCCCCATGTATGGCCACTCGAACGGGGGTCCCGAACTAACCACCTTTGTGTAGTAGCCAAAATCCTTCTATTTGCTAGCGCAACAACGGTCATTGTGAAGGCATCCACATTCTCACAGGTCTTAGTAGAGGTGATCAATTTACCATGGGAGTTTCATGGGGGTTGAAAGCTTGGTTGGCTTGAGAAGTGAGTGCAATGTAAGGGGAGCCCATGTGACCAAGCTTTTGGATTCACACGCTAAGAATAAGTGCGGTTTGGGAAACCTACATGGAATCTAGTGAATATTGTCCTGGCTTAACCTAGGATTGTGCTTGTATTTATTGTGTTTGATCAAAGAAAAAATATTATGTTTTCCAAGTGTTTTCAGACATTCAAACAAAACAAGACATCACTTTCATATCTGGAAACAAACAATCAACCTCAAACAACTCAGAATTTTTACCAAAATTGCAAACAAATCAGACTTTTTGCTTTCTGCACCATATCTGCTACAATGGATTTGCTCTTCTATACCACATTCATCTTGCAGAACACCACATTCGCTCTGTTGTACCACATTCGCCTTGCAGAACATTGTATTTTCTTGTTTTGCATCACATTTGCTTGTCAGGAAATCACATTCGTAATACTGAGCTGCATTCGCTTTTTGTAACACCGCATTCGCTGAAACCAAGCTGCGTCTACTATACTGCAACACATTTGTGACCTAAAACGACACATTCGCTTGACAAAAACAAGACTCTATCACAGACCAGAAACCGAAGTCAAACTTGTCCAAACTATCCATAAACATCTTTTTCCATAAGCATTCTATCAAAACCAGATCAAAAAATTGCTCAAATTTCTCATTTCTTGCACACTTTAGCTTGCATCTTACCATAGGGTCATCTTTGCAAATTTTAGTCTCCTCATTAGGCCTCACCATTTTCATTTTCAGTCATAATCCAACACCTAGGTCTTGCATATTTTGGATTAGGACAACATTACCATACTTTGTAAAATCTTGACCTTCAAAAGTAGGTTATCATTGGACTTAGTCATCATTATCTTCTTTGGTCATTGCCCTTTTGTGAGACCTTTCCAACTCAAAAGTCTAGTTAGGAAACCTCACTTGTCATTTTGTCCTTGTCATTTAGTCCTTCAAACAAGTCCTTTGATATTCCAAAATTGAGACATATATTAAGCTTAGGGTGGTTAAGTAACCCTTTTCCAAATCATTTATACCTTTGCATTTGTATACTTTATACATTCAAATCATTATAGTCCTCACCTTGCATAACTTATCCTTAAAAATCCAAAAATATTGTCATAACTTTCATCATAGTCCTCATTTGGCGTCTAGACTTGGCATTGGTCATTTCCTTAGTCAACATTTTTATATTATTCTTCATTGTCACCTTGGCATTTGGCATCCTTTCTTGACAATTTTAGCACCTTGCTTTGACATCCTCCAAAAATACAAAAAAAAAAAAAATGCCATAACTTGTCATCCTAGTCTTCATTGTCCTTTAGCATTAGTCATTTCCTTTAGACAACATTGTCATATTGCATCCCTTATTGTCATAAAATCCAAGAACATAGTCTTGCATTGTCATCCTTTATCGAAAAAAAAAAACATAGGCTAGCGTCATCCTTGCATTTAGTTGTCATTCTCATCATCCTCAACAATAACACTTATGGCATGAACCAAAATTGGACTTTCTCTGACCCATTTAGCAACATGAACATACAATCTTCCATGAACATGCCATCTTCATCACATAATCCTTTTGAACCATTCATATGTAGGGATGAACATGGACAAATATTTGAGGAAGACCTAGAAGCCGCAGCCCAAAATCCAAAAGCGGACTCCTTTGTAGAAGAAATGGTTTTGCACGGTAGAAAGATATTTGGCCATACTTCTAAGTCAAGGAGCTAAATTTACACATGGCTTTGACGTTAATACTTTGAGACCAACATCACTCGACCATAATGTCAACAATACAAATAACATGCCCAACACTAGTCAACCTCAAAATAATACAAGCAATGCTTCTGTTGGTGCTACCTCGCAAATTGCCACAAGTGCCATTAATGGTACCTCCAATGACACAACCAATCAAAATAATTCCAATTCAATCAATGCAACATACATTAGAGGGACACCAATTATGTCACAAGCCATGAAAAAATAAATGCCAACCATGTCCACAATATCATCGCAATCATTTGGTGCCACCTTTGGATCCTCATAAATGGGGGAAAGCTCTTCAAATCCTCTATTTGGAGCTTCATCTAGTGCCATGGGTGCCTCATCATCAAATCCTTTCATTGGTACCTATTTCAATCCCTTCAGAGGAAGTAAACGATGTGTCTTTATTCGAGGACCACAACCAAATGTTAACACGTTATCACAATTTAATACCAATACTTCCCAAGGGAAAAACATGAACATTCCCCATGGATAATTCCAAAAATTTGGACAAGGCAATCTGAATACGCAATACATGACATCATTTGGACACCAAAATATTCATGGTCAACATATTCCACAAATTTCAACTCAAATGGATGGAGGGAACATTTTGACATATTCACACCCATCAACAAATCCCTAATCCAAACTTTCAATACCAAAAACATGTGAACCAAAACACATCATACATCTCACAACAACACATCCCATAACAAAACACCAAAACCTTTTCACAACAAATGGGGACCCATTGGGATACCTATCACACCCATGTATGATGCAACAAATAATCCCATAATTGATGCCTTGACAACTCAAGTGGCTCACTTACAAAAGACCATAGAAAATATGCAAAAATCTAACAAGAAGTCACACATGTCATATGACCTATGCTTATACCCTTTTGACACAAATTTGTACATGCCACCATTCCCTCCTGGATATGTGGCACCACATTTTACCAAATACAAGGGCAAGAAAAATTTTGTTGAACACATTCGAGAATTCATGACCAACTATATGGACATTGCCTATGAATATACTTACTTGATGAGGCTTTTCTCTAGGAGTCTTATAGGACCTGCACTTGAATGGTTCTCCACTCTAAAAGGGATACAAACATGGGACAAACTTAAAGACAAATTTGTGAAAAATTATGCATATAAAATTGACATGGACACCTCCATCACTAGCTTATGCAATCTTACACAAGAAGATGTTGGTGAAACATTTATCCCATTCTTCCAAAGATGGAGAAGTCTAGCAAGTCATTGTCACGTTGACATACGTAAGAAAGAAAAGGTTGACATGTTTTTCCAAACACTCCTAGGACCATTGAAATATGGATTGCAAGTTCATTGATGCACAACCTTCACAGACCTAGTCAAAAAAGGTGTCCAAGTTGAAAAAGCCCTCATTGCTAAAGGGGAATTGAAATATGGTGCTAAAAACACAAACCCAAATTCGCCCATAGACAAAAATAAGTATTGGGTAAAAAATAAACATGTTACCAATGATGACATTGTTGATGCCAAGGTTGTGAACATGATGTGACCAGTGCTTGCTCTTAAAGGAGCTCAACCACAAAACAAACCGACAACAATACTGACACCCCCCGTTAATAACCAAAGTGGTCAAAATAGTCAAAATCAAGGAAAATCCCACCAGACAAGACAATTTTTGAAAATACGAACATACACCGCTTTGGGAGAGCTAATTGAGGATGTCCTTAAGAAGCTCCTTCAAAATGGTCTCATCACACTTAAGGACCCTAAACCATATGACCCAGGGAAATTTAAACCATCATGGTGGGATGATGATGCCTTTTGTGATTACCATTGGGCTAAAGGGCATAAAACATCTTCTTTTCGGCAACTAAGAAACATTGTACAAGACCTCATTGAAAATCGAGTAATTGAAGTGGGTGGGCCACAATTTGCATCCAATTCAAACCATACCATTCATAAGAACCCACTACAAGACCATGGTTCTAATAAAGCCTCCTCATCAGGTCCCAAGACTAATAACAATCAAGCCAACTACACTCGCACTACATTCGATTATTCAGGAGGAACCATCATTAATAATGTCCAAACTGATAATGAATATGCCAATACCATTACTATCAAAAGAGCACCTGAATACAATGCTACTACTCGAAGCGGAAAAATCACCATAGCTGGTCCACCTCCTCGGCAACCAAAAATTACAATACCAGGCCCATCCACAAAGCAACCACAATCAGGCCTATCTACAAAGTAGTCCCAACCTAAGAGTTAGTTTAACCTCATTGACCAACTAGTCAAAACCCCTGCACAAATATCCATACTCGAGTTGCTTCGTATTTCTCTTGTGCATAAGGAAATACTTGACAAAACCTTGCAAGAGTCCATTGTCCCTTAGGAAATTGATGCCAACCAGTTTGAGGCTATGGTGGGTTATCTCACTACACCCCATCACGTAATATTTTCAGATCAAGATTATTCATCACCAAAGTCCAACCATAACGACGCATTACACATTGAGGTTTTCATCCATAAGCATAAGGTCATACGAGTTTTAGTAGATGGCGGAGCAAGACTAAATATATGCTCCTGAAAACTGGTTAAGGCTCTAGGATTTTCTAATGCTTGCATAGATGCAACAAAGAGCATAGACATAAGAGCATATGATGATGAAGAAAATTCCTCTCGCGGTGTGATTACTCTTCCCATAAGAGTTGGACCATACATTATAGATACAACTTTCCAAGTCTTAGATCTTGAATTACCCTATAACATCCTACTTGGATGACCTTGGATTCACGCCCTCAAATCTGTTCCATCCACCGACCACCAATGCCTAAAGTTTCCCTTTGATGACACAGAAATCACAATATATGGATACTCTGACCCTTTTCAATATTGTACCAATCTAAGGGGTATTTTCAAACATCAAGTGCCCATCAACTGAGAAGCTCCTAGCTCTTCTTCTTCCAAATTCATTGAACCATCCACATCTTCCACCACGCCATCATCTTCCTCACTTCCTAAGGCAGAGTCCATTGTCAAGATCCAGGACCTAGGTTGTGGAGAATTAAAATTGAATACAACATATAGCATCACAACAATACCCAAGTATCCAAAGGTCTATGGTCGGCCATGTTTCATAATGGAACCTAAAGAAATCTTCAAAGTTCTGCCAAAGATAGTTTTCATAAAATGGGGAGACATGAACAACGAAGACATTGTCGACCTAACAGGATGGCTTTATAAAGAAATGGAAGACTTACCCCCATTAGCAGTTAAGATATATGGAAAAGGATATGACATGATGATGGCTAAAGGCTACGATAGAACTAGTGGCCTTGGTGGAAATAAAATTGGGCAAAGAGAGCCCATAGAACCTTCCAAATGACCAAAGTATCTTGGGTTAGGGTATGGTCTACCCAAAAATGACGATCGACGTACCAATGGAATTTTGAGTGAGTGTGAATGCTTCAAAAAGTGTCAAGACTATTGAAGAATCCCCTACCGAAATTGACTCCCATGAGTGGGAATATGGCTTCCAACGATCCCTAAGTGATTGTTGCCTTGATGAATTGTTCCTTGAACCTAGAAAACTTACCTCTGAACAAATATTTTGGAAAATGTTTAAAATTGACACGGTTGACAATCTGAAGATCCCAAGGAAACAAGAAATTTTGGATAGACCCTTTGAGCCAAGGAACAATGACAAACCTGAGTCACCTTCTAGTCCTATTAGCCATACACCTGACCTATCTACCCAACCATTTGAACTTAATGACTATCATCAAGATTCATTAGAGTTGCCACATGACACTACCGACCATAATGATAGTCCCTTTGTCCCTTATTTGGACAATGAGTATGAGTCAAGTGAGGGAGAATATTAGATAGAATCTGATTGGGAATTGGACGACGACAACTTCATTTTCAATGTCTCCAAATCTGTCTGCATGCTTTCCACGTCTTCTTCGTAACTCACCAATACTGACAATGGTATCTCCTTAGTCTACCCACAACTAATCGATTGGGATCAACAAGGCCCGCCAGTCTTGGACATATTTTAGAATGATGAGGCCATTGCAAAATTTATGGGACTATGTGAGGGAATACCTAGTGGTGATCACAAGACTAGATTTTCTATTGACCTAGATTGTGCAACCTACTTTAGGGAGACTATTCTGTCCTCTAGTTGCAAAATGATAAATAAAAATAAAACAAAAAATGAAACGTCTTTAGGTGAAAACCAAAAGGCACCTTCTGATGACAGAAAAATAAAAATAAAGGATGTATTTGTAGTTGAAAATTTTTCTAAGGTGCCCAAAGATGGAGGACTGGACTTTCTTCCCATGCCCTAAGAGAAATCAGCAATTCTCATACAGGACACTATAGAAGTCAACATATCAACAACATAATAGCCCAATATGGTCCTCTTTGCGGCATCCCTGACGGAAGAAGAGAAACCTGAGTTCCAAAAATTATTTACAGAGTGAAAGATTAATTTTTCTTGGTCATATGTCGATATGCCTAGGTTGGATCCAGAATTGGTTTTGCACCATTTTCCATTACTTCCAGATGCCAAGCCAGTAAAATAGAAGCTGTACAAAATGCATCCTCAGATCGCCCTGTTAGTCAAGGTTGAACTCAAGAAACTGTTAGACACAGGATTCATACAATCTATTGACTATGCTAAATGGATATCTAATATTGTACCAGTCACAAAGCCAAATGGTCAGATATGCATCTACGCATATTTTAGAGATTAAACAAGCATGTGAAAAGATGACTTTCCGTTGCCAAACATAGATATCATAGTCGACCTCACGACATGATACGATATGTTGTCCCTCATGGATGATTTCTCAGGTTATAATGAGATTTGTATTGCCCTCGAAGATCAACATAAAACAACATTCACTTGTCCTTGGGGTACATACTACTGGAATGTCATGCCTTTTGGTCTTAAGAATGTAGGCACCATGTATTAGAGAGCTATGACAATGATATTTCATGACATGATGCACAAGATAATGGAAGATTAGGTGGGTGAACTTTTGGCTAAATCTTTGACAAGAAAAGATCATTTGAATGTGTTAGAAAAAATCTTCAAGAGACTGGAAGAATACAAGGTCTACTTGAATCCGAAGAAATGTGTCTTTGGCGTCACGCTAGGCAAACTTCTAGGATACATAGTTTCTTGTAGAGACATTGAGGTCGATCCAGCCAAAGTGAAAGCAATATTAGACATGCCTCCTCCAAAACGGATAAGTGAACTTAGGACATTACAAGGTAGGTTACAATCGATCTGGCACTTCATAACATAATTGGCTGAAAAGTGTCAACCATTTTAGTATCTCCTGCGCAAGGGTATCCCCTTTGTGTGGACAGATAAATGTCAGGAAGCCTTTCAACTAGTAAAATATTATCTCTTATCACCACCTATTTTAATGCCACCTATTGGAGGGAAACCTTTGATTCTTTGCATTTCTGCAACAACTTCAGCACTAGGGGCACTACTGGCACAAAATGACCATGAAGAAAAAGAACGGGCCATATACTACATTAGTCAGACACTGGTCAGATATGAGTTAAACTATACATCCATTGAATGGGCATGTCTAGCAGATGTCTTTGTTGCTCAAAAGCTAAGACACTATATGTTGAATCACATGACATAGTTGGTAGCAAAGATTGACCCCCTGAAATATCTTTTGATTTGTGCAACACTAACAAGACGTCTAGAAAAATGGGTAATGATCTTGAGTGATTATGACATTCAATATGTGGAACGAAAGGCCATCAAAGGATAAGTGATAGCAAACCAATTGGTAGATGCACCTGTACAAAGTGATCATCCATTAGTGGCAGAATTTGTAGATGATTCCATATTCCATACAGAACCTAAGTCACCTTGAAGGCTATACTTCAATGGTTCTCTTACCAGTCATGGATCATGGGAAAGAATATTGTTTATCACACCACAAGGAGAATCCACCCCTAAGTCATTTCGCATTACTTTTTCATGCACAAATAATGTTACGGAATATGAGGTACTTGTCATGGGCTTAGAATGGCCATAAAATGGAAAATCGGAACACTTCATGTTTATGGAGATTCCCAGTTGGTCATCAACCAAGTTAATGACGAATATGACACAAAGGACAAGAAATTAATGCCTTACAAACGGGTGGTTGACAACTTCAAGACATATTTTAACATGTTGACTTTTGAACAAGTTTTGAGGGAACAGAACAAGGCAACATACACAATGGCTACAATTGGCTCTCTCCTAGACATCCCAAGTAATGTGCCACAATTTGAGTTTTTGGTAGAACAACTGTTGGTCCTTGCATATGATATCCCAAAATCAGAGATGGTCTGTGAGCTTGTTGGTCTTGATTCTCCTTGGTATCAAGACATTTATAACTATCTCAAGTCTCAAGTCCTTCCCCCCAACCTATCCAACAACCAGTGAAAGTCCTTTATCCGAAAAGCCGCACGATACACCATCGTCAGTGACACCCTTTACCGTCGTAGCTTAAAAAACACCCTTCTTCGATGTCTCAACACCAACAAAGCATGCACAACCTTACGTGAAGTACATGAGGGTATATGTAGGTCTCATTCAAGTGGTCCTACTCTAGCCAAAAAGATAATGAGACTTGGGTATTATTGGCTGACCATTGAAAAAGACGCACTTGAGTTTTTTTAGGACTTGTCACCAATTTCAGATACATAGTGATTTAATTCATGCTCTAGCACAAGAACTCCAGTCGATTACATCTCCATGGTCCTTTGCACAGTGGGAACTCAACCTCGTGGGAAAAATCCACCCTACCTCCTCTAATGGACACAAATTCATCATCACCGCCACTGAGTACTTTACTAAGTGGATTGAAGCCATCCCCCTTACATACATAATCAACAAACAAATTTCCAAATTCATTCTTAACTACATCATTTTTTGGTATGGTATTTTGCAGTCCATCATCACAGACAACAGATGTCCATTCAAAAACCAAGATGTTCATGAGTTATGTGAGCGATTCCATAGTCAACATCATTTCTCAACGCCATATTACCCGCAAGGAAATGGTCAAGCCGAGGTGTCCAATAAAACCATCCTTAAAATTCTCAAAAAAGACTGTCAATGACGCTGGTTGTGATTGACACATCCAACTTAACCCTGCTCTATGGGCTTATCGCACCAACATCTACATGCCTACATGAGCCACTCCAATCAACCTGGTCTTTGGAGCTAAAGCCATATTTCCCATCGAGGTTGAAATTTCATTCTTACGACTCTTCCTGAACGGTCTAGTAGATGATGAAGAATAAAGACAGTCACGACTACATGAGTTGGAGATGCTAGAGGAAAGAAGACATAATTCCTTGAACCATCTGCATGCATATCAGAACTATCTTTTTTAGAGTTAAAACAAGAAAGTCATGGTCAGAAAGTTTGGCATTGGTGATCTAGTTCTCATGCAGAATCCTAATAATTAGGTTGACAGAGAAAAAATTGGAAAGTTCAAACAAAATTGGCTAGGTCCTTACATTATCATATCCTCTTTCGGCTTTGGAGCATATCAACTAGCTACTCCAGATGGTGAACAACTGACAGAGCCTATCAACAGTCTACATCTTCACAAGTTCTATGTATAGCATCAAAAAGTTGGGCCAAAAACCTTAAAAATACAAAAAAAATGAAAAATATAGAAAAAATCGTCACCCTGATGAAAACCTGGCAAGCAGGCATCTTTGTGACACCAAAAAAAATAAAAAATAAAAAAAATAGTAAAGAGAAATAATTCATCCAAAAGTGAAAACCTAGTAAATAGGTGCTTTGGATAAGTACCATAATGAAAACCTAGCAAATAGACGCCATGTGTAGTCAGTCATTGCTCTGCCATCTACTGTCACTCTATCTGCCTAAGTCCATAATAAACAATCACCTTTAAGAGACCACCTTGGCACCCATCACAAAAACCCTGTCATTTTCTCCCATGGCTGATAATGATTAACATCAAGTCCTGCATATCACTCATCTGTCACCCCACACACATCCTTTCTGCATTTGTCTAGTTGGCTATGCTCGGACCTGACTAGGGGAAAAAATTCATTAGGTGACTGCAGTGGGTATCGTACATGGTCTCAACAATAAAAAAAGTCCTGAAAAAATCCGAAAAATCACAAAATGTCGTGAAAAAAGACCTAAAAATTGAAAAATGTCCTAAAGAAATCCAAAAACCCAAAACAAAGTCAATGCCAATTAAACTAGTCTAGTTAGCTGATTCGGTCATGTCATTCAGTCTTGGTCATTTATCTGAACTACGTTGTCTCTGTGCATTTTCTATGTAGGCAAGGCTTACCTTGGAGCCCCCGAGACATTAGGCCATTCCTTTTAGGTTGTCAAAATAAAAATCATGGCTCAATCTTTGGTCATCAAGACAAAGTCATTGGTCGTGTTGAACTATGAGGTGTCTAAGTGTATGACATAAGCAAGGCCATTAATTGATGAGCCCCCGAGATTGCACTAGGTCAGTACATTAGGGTTCATGACACTACACTGACACACACGTCAAAATTTCTTCAAGTCAAACAATTCATCTCTAAACAAGCAAACTATTGCAACCAAACTTTGGCAATTCTTTGATAAACACGTCAAACACATCAGCATGTCAACATTGACATGTAGTCAAGAATAGTCAAACCTCAATCAAACTTTGGACAATCTTTGTCGAAATAAATCAAACTCAATCAAAATAAGTCAAATAGTCAACTCTTGGTTATCCTTCAGATGTGTCCTTCTGAAGCATGGCCTTTGTCATTTATACCTCAGGATGTGTCCTTCCTAGGTATTGTCACCGTCACCTGGCATTTTGAGGGATCCTCTGGGCATTTGACGATCGGTCCTCTTAACATTGACATTATTCAGGATGCGTCCTTCCTGAATTTGGAAACCTTTGGCATTTGACACTTTGACATCGTCAAATATGACATCCTTGACATTTGACAAATTTGACACTTTTGGAATTCGACATCATCAAACTTGGCATCTCGACATCAAAACACCTAGCATTCAGACACACTTGGCGAACAATTGGCACTTATTTTTGGATTTTTTGTCATGTTACTAGTTTCTCAACGATGTCTTGACAATAGGATTTAGAGAAGCAGCGATGTATCATGATGACTGTCTTGTCTTATCTTTTTTGCAGTCATGTTACTAGTTTCTCAGCAATGTCCTAACAATAGGATTTAGAGAAGCAGCGACATATCATGATGACTGTCTTGTCTTATATTTTTGGCAGTCATGTTACTAGTTTCTCAGTGATGTCCTGACAATAGGATTTAGAGAAGCATCGACGTATTATGATGACTGTCTTGTCTTGTCTTTTTGGCAGTCATGTTACTAGTTTCTCAGTGATGTCCTGACCACAAGATTTAGAGAAGCAGTGACATATCATGATGATTGTCTTGTCTCATCTTTTGGAAGTCATGTTGCTAGTTCCTCAAGGATTTTCTGACAATAGGATTTAGAGGAGCAATGATGTCTCATGACTTGTCTTTCTTGTCTTTTTATGCTTATAGTTGGTTATGATGAAAAGACTGGGGAAATTGCGCTCTTAGTATGAGTCATGATCATCCTTGTCTATGACTGCTTGTCTCATGTGATGGTACGACCTTGCACACCTTGATCTATGTCATATCATGGTGTTTTTTGGCCATTACAATAATCCTCCTAATGATAATTAAGAGCAATAATTATTAAAACCCTATAGTAATATGTTGAAGGATTTGGTCTCCGCACTAACATTCATCTCCTTCTGTATTTTCTTCTCATCTCGTCTGTCTCACAACGATATCCTGTGACATACAAAAACATAAATGCATACATAATCATATAGGAATTGCATTAGGTCCATACATATATTATCCAAACCATATACATTGCATCACATATTGCATCATACATCCATTCACATAAATACATTATGCATATCATCATCATTCATGGCATAGCATCATCATGACATATAAATAAACATTACATCAACATGACATGACATCATAAATAATCATCATAAATAGATACATGACATGGCATATAAATAACATCATCATCATAAGAATCATAAATGCATAATTGACATAGGCATCACATAAACATACATCATAATGCATAAATCACATCACATCACATAACACATATAGGCCACATCAAAACTGCATCTCATATATATCACCTCAAAAATAATGTCACATGATAGAGTCACGAGATATCCCAAAAATAAGAGCTTGTAGGCTCGATGGTCAATATAAATGTCATAACATAAGTGTGAAATGTCCTAATGCAAGATAATAATAAACATGGCTATGCTGAGCTCTCCTCATCCCCTCGAGGAGAAGATCTAGGTGACTAATGTTTTTTCAAGGGAATGAATGCCTCCATGGGTACTGTAACCTATGTTTGGGAGACTGAAGGATCTGTCATTGTGACCTATACTGACGACATCATCTTTGTGGTAACATGAGGCTATGAAGACACTGCGACTGATGGATCTATCAATGGAGGTTGGTTGTGCACTGACCTAGTGGAACCATGACTATGACCTAATCTGTGACTTGAGGCATGCCTATGGGAGTGGCTAGACATGTGCCCTGATGAATGCCTTGAGGAAGTGGACCCCCCTGCATTGCTTTGGCTCCTGCTACTATTTCCATTCCTTGACCTGCTACCACTGCCTGTCCTCATCTAAGATCATGTCAAGGTGGGATATCGTCTCTTAGGTGGCACTTTCTTCTCATATAATAACCTATATCATCCCAGACAGGTGCCAACCCTGGCAAACTATCATGCCATATCCCCTAATGGTCATGTGCATAACCGTGCAAACTCCATGCACCACTGAGCTGACTCCTAGTGGTGGATCACTGCATGATCTTGCTCTACCCTGACCACCTCTAGCTCTGCCTACAAGGCCCTAACCTATGTTGTGCTCTTGTCCAACCTCCTCTATAGGTTTGCCACCCGCTGATTTGTAGTCGCATCATGTGGTAGTGGTGATCCTGAAGGTGCATCCTCCTGTCCCTCTACCATCCTCCACCTTAGTAGTCACTCCACCTCATCTATGAAATCATCACCATCCCCAACATTGTCCTCCTCTCCCATGTCCTCCTCTCCTCCGACTCCCTCATCCCTCAGCATCTCAACCTCCATCTCCATCTCCTTTTTGACCTCCTCCTCGGCCATATGCTCCTCATATCTCTCCTCCTCTGCCACATGCTCCTCCTGCCTTGGCTCCTCCTCTCTCTCCTCCTCGTCTACCTCAGGGATAGCATCCAGTGCCGCTCTAGCCACACACTGTCTCACCCTCCTTGCCTCCCACTGTCTCCTCCTCTCCTCTTTCCATCTCCATCCCTCCCTCCACCCTTTCCTCCATCTCTCCCTCAACCTCTACCTCTCCCCCTATCCCTAGATTTTCCTCCCCGACTACCTCACGGCACGCGTGGTATGACTAATCTCCTATCGACTAGCGTCGATCCATCTGGATCTATCAAAGGCATTGGGTGATGAATCTGCCACCATAATAATAATTTGTTGTGGTCCCTAGATCAACTACCCCTTAACTCCATCCCCACTGCTATGCTACCAGCCTATCAATCTATTGCTCTGCAAATGGAACGAATATCGGTGGACCCCAGGCTGACTTTCTAGATGACTTGGAATACTCGGCCGTACCCATCGGAACACCCTACTACTCGCCAAACTACCATAATACCCTTTGAGGTAGGTACATCTCAATAATAAGTTGACTATGCATAGTCTAGGCAATCAAATATCTGAACTGCTTACGAAAACTAAGATGATCGGCCTCATCCTCCCACTACCCACAATCCCTGTATGGCCTCCAAATGAAAGAAATCATGGTGTCAATCCGGTGTCTCCAAATCATGGTGTCAATTCGGTGTCTCCAATAGCCTGTATCACCAACACAGGTCTGCTACAAAGCACCCGCATAATAATAAATGTATGACATGCCATCCACCAATCATGGTATCTGGATAGGTGGATGGAAGTCACAACGTGCTCCCACACCCAAATCATTAGGAGTGTTGTCCTACAGCCGATGCTCTTCGCTCTCCCGTAGGCCACCTCATATAACTGATGATATAAAATCCCTAATAGGCAAGGACACCAGGCATACACAGTCATGTCCCATCTCATCCCAACGAGCACATCACCCCAACCAATGGAAAATTTGTGTCCTCGGCAGTCTAGAATCAGTACACCTTCGATCAATGTAACCAATAGGGCATCAAATCACCCATAATGCTCGGCCATGATCTCCCAACAGATCTCATAACCCTCAATGCCCAGCCCTGCACCTTGATCATGATAATAAGTAGTGAATGTCTAGTACCCATGTTGTGGGTCGTATACTATCTACTCTCCTTAGATCGTCAGGTGAAGGATCCGATACACATCCTCAAGAGTGACAGTGGCATCCCCTGTCAGCAAGTGGAAGGAGCAGGTCTTCGAATGCCATATCTCACAAAGTGTAGTCAGAAGCTCCCTATTTTCAAGGATAATGGGAATATAGGCGACATAGTATAGTCCCAGTTGCATCAATCATTGTCGCTCCCTATCCTGCAACTGGTCCCAAAATCTGTATGTGGATGGCCTGCTCTATTGAGTATAAATTGACACTAACTATCTCTACACATGTCAAAACACACATCAACACCTTATTGAAAAGTATAATTATCATTTATCTAGCTCAAAATAATTTTAAAATTTGAAACTAAACAAAGTCGGCCTTGGTCAAAGTCAAAGTCAAATGTGTCGCATTGGCTTCATTTGCATTGTAATAAAGCATTTGTGTCACTCCGTACATCAATTGTGTCGTTCTTGCTCGCGTTTGTGTCACAACAGAGCAATTGTGTCATGATGTTTGACACATGCATCACTCAGTTCAAATGCATTGCTTGCGTCTGCGAATGCGTCGCAATATTTCAAATGCAGCATTACATCCTTCGATTGCAGCACGATTTGGCAAATGCGTCACAGTTTTCCACACATGCGTCACACTTTATTTCCCTATCCTAATGACCTTTCATGTTTGTGTCATGATGCATCAAATGCTTTGAACGCGCACGCAAATGTGGCTCACGTGCATGCACATGTGTCGTAGCGCATTTTTTGTTCAACCTAAAACCCTAAAAATGACACGAAAAACTATGAAATGACAAAGCAAGTTAGGGGTACGTACTGCTAGCTCTAAGCCCTCTGGTTGCCTATAGGTCTGTATGATCTCCCTGCGGTGTTCGGTCATTGGAATCACCATCTTCTCCAAAGTCCTTGCTTTGAGCTCTCAAATTTACTAAGGTGAAAAGTGAAATTGAATTGACTTTTACCCCATTTTCAACCTATTTATAGGGTCAACATGGCATTTTTCAATCCTTTTATTACTGGAATCTCTTTTGACCAACTTTGACAACCCTTTTTGGCTACTTTAAACTCCTTGAAATCCTAAATCGTTTGTGCCATCCTTTTTTTGGTCATCAAATTGACTTATTGGGACAATTTCCAATTTTTTTTCTATTGCCGAGCCAAAATTTGAAAATTTTCCTGAGGGCACATAGATACTCCATACTAGGGAATATCCTGAGCTAAATTTTTCCTTGTCACAATGCGACAGGCTACATCATGACAAAGAGGGGCAAAATGTAGACACATAAAAATGACCTAGGCTTGCAACCTCTCTTTTTCACCTTTTTCTTCCTAGCATAATTAAGACATTTTAATTATGTCTTTGGTCCACCTTCAACTATCAATTAAATAATTTAATTCATGTCTTTTTATTCTTCATGATTATTAAATAAATAAATTTTATTTATTTATTCAATACGTCACTAATTGTCTAATATCTTCCCATAATTAAATAAATTTCTTAATTTATTTAATTATCCATGTCCAATAATTCCCCCTGATTATTTAAATAGATAAATTCCATTTATTTATTTAAAATATGTCACTAATTCTTAAGTCTTCTTATAATTAAATAGATTCTTTAATTTATTTAATTATTGGCCACCTTTTCTAATTAAATAATTATCTTTAATTATTTAATTTGACATTTCCCTCTTTTTAGTAAATAATTTAAAATAATTATTTACTGTCATGTGGTCCCACCTTTTGAATTAAATTAATTTTTAATTCAAAATATTATTTTTCCTCAAAAATCAAATAATTTCCATTTATTATTTGATTTTCTAGCCACCTCTTTTTTTGTGCCAGTCTTATCTCTTGTTACATGCATTGTCAACCCTTGATTTGATTTTCTAAAAATCAATCTTGTCTGTTCATTTTGAATTTGACCTAATGTTTCCCTAACCCTAATTGTGGGTTGTCATATTGAATCTTGTCCATTGATTCTAGGGCATTTGTCAACTTTTGATCTTGGCCATTCACTCAAAATTGCATTTTCTATAAAATAAAAATTTTGGTCTCATTTTGTCATCTCATGTCATCTTGCAATCTCAAGCTATCTCATCTCATGCAATCTTGTTTTGTCATCTCATGCTATTTAAACCTCATGCTATCTAGTTCTCATGCAATCTTGTGTTAGGCACTCTTGTCATGCTTTTGCACTCTTGTCATTTTGTCATAGGCATATTTACATTTCATTTGGCATAATTTAGACATAGTTTAGATGTTTACTAGTTGTATTATAGCTTAGTATTACATGTAATCACTCAAATCCTTCAACATTTTCTTAGGGCTTGTCATTATCATTAGATTGTTCATCATAAATCTAAGGGAAATATCATATTTGCAGCAAGTTGAAAAGATATAATGGAGGTTAGCCATGGAGAATGAAGACATTTTGGTGAGATCTTTTAATTTATTTTCATGTTTTTCCTTTGCACTTCATTATCACTTTGGGTTTTTATGTTAATGCTTTAATCTGATAACCCTAGGAAAATTCCCTTAGTTACAACTCGTATACACATATGTATACATACATATACCTAAATATACATATGTAATAAAACCTTGTTACCCTTTACAAAATGTGTTAAACCTAAAGATATAAAAGGACTCAAATGATGGATCGGCTAGTCATCAAAATGCATAACTATTGAACACGCTCAATGAATTAGACGTGTGCACATGGCATATTGAACTAAATTTATTATATATACACATACATATATGTAACTGTTATATCTAAACATATGTACCTAGACAAACTTGCAATAGCTTATGAGAAATAGGTAAACTACTGTTGGAAACAGGATGCCATTTAATTGCAAATCCTAAACATTAATTATTTCATGTATCTCCTAAGTTCTTGGAATGTGTTCAACAACACTAAGATTATGATGAGATTAATATTTGATGAAATAAATCATGAAATTGACATTTGTAGTTATTCCTAAATAATAGGAACATGTGGGTGCACACATGGTAAGGTGACACTCACCTTGAGTTTAGTTAACTATTCAGAGTAAGAGATAACACTTCTGAATGCATGTAAAGATCCTAGGAGTTAGGGTTTGATGTTTGCATGCATGAAGTTCAGTTCAGTTCAGCTTAGTTCACTTCAGTTCAAAATTAGTTTAGTTTAGTTTAGTTCGGTTCAGTTTAGTTATGGTTCAATTGTCTTTAGTTAGTTTTATTTGTATGCTATTTGACTTCAGTTAGCTTGGAATGCATGGCTAATAACTTGAGTTGTATTACATATTACAGGGACTACCTCCAATTAATAGGGGATGACCATTCTTGCATGAATGGTGTTGAGTAAATGTTTCAGTTAACAAGAAATCACTTGGAGCCAACTTGGGCACCCAAGATGCTTTCTTGGATTTACCTCTTTTGCATGTTGAGATATTTCTGAAGGCTCAGTTAAATAGGATTACTTATGGGTGCCAACTTTGAGGAAAAGCTTTGGAATTATCAACAAAATGAAGGTTGAGTTGTGACTTCAGTTTGGGACGCCCAAATGGATTAAGCACATGTTTTAGCATTGTTCTTCAAAGGATAACTCTATTTGCATGAGATATGGCATACCTTTTAGGGATAGGGCTTAAGCATTGTAATTGTAACTCATGTTGGAGTTTACAAAGTAAATCAAAGCCTATTTATCTCAAGCAAGTTGAATAGAATTATCATAGTTTTTATTGAAGGTTGTGAAAAAGTTCTAGTGAAGACAGAAGAAGCATTCTCAAGCAAGAATTGGAGCTATTGTATTTTAGAGATTGAATAATAGAATAATTCTTGGTGGAGTTTTTTCCCGAAAGGGTTTCTCTATGGTACATCTTGTGTAATCTTTCTAATATCCTATTTAGTTCTTCTATCAACTTTTGTCTACATTTGACAATAGTAAAATGGATTAATCAAGATAATCACCCACAAAGAATATATGTAACAAATGAAAAGCTTATTTAGATCAACAATATTAAAGTTTTACAGAGTATTAAGCTAAGAAAACACCACATTTTTGAACAACTACAGTGCTTGAAAATCTTGTTATACCTAAAGATATTCCAGTCAATAAAATACAAAATATAACTAGCATAGAAAAAACCAATAGAATTTGACATTTAAATTTGAGATCAATAAACACATAAGTATCCTTTTTATTTAGGTACTAAATTTAAAATGCATGGAACAAATGAATTAATATGATCAAGTATTTTTCCACAAAAATAAAATTATTTATTTAGGAAAAATATAATCATGACAATAGTGTTTGTCCATAGGTTAAAGATTTTTTTAGACTAATCAAATCAATAGTACTTATATGACAGATATGAAGAACAAATTAAAACAAATGGATGAAAGAAATTTAGTTTGACTTAACTATATCTCTGATATTTGTAAATGTGATTATGGACTAAGTTAACTAAATCTAATTATATATCTCATTATGGAGTTAGCTAAGTTAACTTTTGAAAAAAAAGATTGAATTTGGCTAAGTGAAATATATGTATGTATGTATGTATCTGTCTATCGGCCTCTCTATCTGTCTATCTGTCTATCTATCTATCTATCTATCTAGCTATCTATCTATCCATCCATCCATCTATCTATCTACCAACATATGTATATGATTGAAATGAAGAAAAAATTAAAACATATATTGGATATATATTTATATACCTATCTATACATCTATATATCTATATATCTATCTATATATCTACTTATATATATATACCAACATACAAGTATATGACTAAAATGAAGAGAAAATTAAGACAAAGAGATGACTATATATCTATCTATATATATTGGCCTATCTATCTACATATCTATCTATTTATATATTTGACTTTAAAAATTAAATAAGACACAATTTAGCTCTATCAAATTAAATATACCAACATATGTATAGATTGAAATGAAGAATAAATTAAAACAAAAATATGGCCATACATACATACATGCATACATACATACATGCATGCATACATACATATATATATTACTTAAAAAATTAAACAAGACAAAATTTGACTAAGTGTCACACTAAATATACCAACATATGTATATGACTTAAATGAAGAACAAATTAAAATAAAGAGACGACTATATATCTATATGTAGATTTTGTTCAGTCTATCTAATATATATAAAAAACTAAACAAGACAAAATTTGGCTGACTATCATACCAAATATACCAACATATGTGTATGACTAAAATGAAGAAAAAAATAAAACAAAGATATGACTAAATATTTATATATCTATCTATATTTTTATCTAGACATATATCTTTGTATATATATACTTTGTTCAGTCTATCTATTTATCTAGGTATACATATTGTTTCGATCTATCTATCTATCTATCTATAAATATATCTATCTATATTATGTGATTGAAATGTATAACAAATTAGAACAAAGGGATAAAAGAAAATCAGTTGAATTTACACACATCTATCATATATATATATATGAAAATTGAAATAATACAAAAATTTTCTAACTAGTAGACCGAAGAAACCAACACATTAAATATTATTGAGAACCCATTAAGTAAGTCGCAAAGATGCTTAAACAAAAAAAATGTCTTTTCCTTGTAAAATTAATTTTCTTTATGAGCACAAAATCCGAAAGCATTCATAAACATTGTACGGGCCATAAAATTCATGGAAGGCAATGTTAAAGCACCCACAAAGCAAAAAAACCTTCAAACTATGAAAAATACAAAACCATTTAAATACTCACTTCAGAAGCACCCACAAAATAGCATAACCTTCAAGTTACTGAATAGAGAGTTTCCAACATGAAAATCAAACCAATTAATCAAAGAAAGAAGCAACAACAAATATGGGACAATGGTACAACCTTAGTGAGGTTAAAAACCTGACTTGGGTCAAACAGAGGTTGTCGAGTATGTAAGTTGTTGCAGTCAACTCAACCATCCATTTTTCTAGTGAAAACCTGCAAGAACAAGTGAGACGAGGCAACATTCTAGTCAAGTAGTAGTGTTTACCTTACAAGAGTAAGTTGTCATTACCGAGTGATAAAAAGAACAACATGCAGAGTTGAACATGTATTGGTGCCAAATTTTGTTTCAAAGAGCCGAGCCAAACATGTATCGAAGTCTAAGGAAACAAAGGCTCCAAAAGATGTGTGTAGAAAGGGGTGAAAGTGAGCAAGATGTGTGAGGTTTTGGATCATTGAATGATCTACTCCTTTGAAATCGTGTGCCATTCAAGCTTAGTAAACAAGATAGAATTTGGCTAAGTGTCAGAATGAATATACCAAAAAATGTATATGACTGAAATGAAGAACAAATTAAAACAAAGAGATGACTATATATCTATATATATTTTGTTTGGTCTATCTATATATATAATGATTGAAATGAAGAAAAAATTAAAACAAAAAGATGACTATATATCTACCTATCTATCTATCTATATATGACTTAAAAATTAAGTAAGGCTAAATTTGGCTAACTATCAAACCGAATATACCAACATATGTATATGACTGAGATGGAGAACAAATTAAAACAAAGAGAAGACTATATACTTATGTATATACATTTTGTTTTTTCTATAGAATCTATATTACTAAAAAATAAACAAGATAGAATTTGGCTAACTATCATACCGAATATACCAACATTTCTATATGAGTGAAATGAAGAAATGAAGAACAAATTAAAATAAAGAGATGACTATATATATATATATGACTTAAAAAATTAAGCAAGACTGAACTTGGCTAAGTATCAAACTGAATATACCAACATATGTATATGAATGAGATGAAGAAAAAATTAAAAAAATTACAAGACTATATATCTATATATCTATGTATATATATTTTGTTCAGTCCAACTATCTATATATATGACAAAAAATTAAATAAGACATGATTTGGATAACTGTCAAACCAAATATAACAACATATTTATATGACTGAAACAAAGAACAAATTAAAACAAATAAATTACTATATATCTATATATTTATCTAGATCTATAGATATTTCTATATATTTATCTATTTGTAAATCTATGTATATATGACTTAAAAAATTAAAAAAGATAAAATTTGGCTCACTGTTAGACTGAATATACCAAAAAATGTATATGATTGAAATGATGAACAAATAAAAATAAAGAGATTACTATTTTTGTATATATATACTCTATATATATCTATAAATCTATGTATATATTTTATTCATTCTATCCCTCTATATATGTATCTATCTATGTATCTATATATGACTTCAAAAATTTAACAAGACAAAATTTGGCTAATTGTTAGACCGAATACCAACATATGATTGAAATGAATTGAAAATTGAGGCAAGAAAAAATTAGGGTAACTATCATACCGAAGATACCAAAGACATAATATGTGACTGAAATGTAGAACAAATTATAACAAGGGATGAAAGAAATTAAGTTAGACTTATGAGCATCTGTCATATATATTTAGACATGTCAGATTAATTTTATATTTGGATTGAAATATTTAATTTGTAGTGGATTTGGGTTTGTTAATTTTTCTTGTAGTTGATTTTAGTTTGTAAGATTGAATCTATTCTTGAATTTCATTTGTGTAATTTTGTTAGGTTTTCAATTGGTTGTTTGTTTTGGATCGATTTTGAAAACCAACATAGTTCTACCCAGAAAATCCTATTTCCACCATGAATGAAGTTGTGCCTCAATACAACCAACAAAATTACTATTAGTTTCAATTCAGAAAGAATAAAAGTGCATTGTATATTGCAAGTTTACAAAAGTAAGTCCAAACACAATAGAAAGATAAATCAATTAAAAAATTGTAGCCTTGTCAACAAATGCCTTAAACAGAGTGTTCAACATAAGCCTGAAATATGCATATTGAACCCTTGATTTCAGAACCTTGTTCAAAATTTAAGAAAGGTGATATGCTCAAGTTATAGAATGAAGTTGACATATTATTGAATGAAGGCTATCAACACTATCCAAACTAGAACAACATAATCAACAAAAATTTCTTGAAAAACAAGCCCAAGAATGCCATCAAACTTGGAAAACAAAAATGTCAACCCTGGTTCATGTGTTGTCTTAGTAAATACCTTGCATATCCAACTGGGAAGCCTTAACATCCAAAAATTACTAACCTAATGTTTCACAACACGTTTCCCAATTATGGCATCATCTTTACTTTAAAAACTAGATATCGATCCACTGCCATATTGGATCTCATAGGATTCTCCTTGAAAAACAACAAATGATATATATTAATTGTTTAACAACTTCCTTAATATCCCCATGAAAGTAGACTAAACTAAGTGAGGTTGAGGGTTTGAAGTAGAGTACCATCTTCTTGGTATGTGCTTGACTTTGATCATGACTTGTATCTTTAATGAAATAACAAGCTAGCTACACTATAAAATCATTGTTAATCATTGCTAGAAAAATAACCACAAAATCCTTTTTAATTAAAATAATCCTTCCAGATATTTCAAGACAAGATATTTCAATTAATTTCTAAGAGAGCTAATTTCACTATCCAAACAACCATCAATCTATTTACTATATATAATTTCTCAGAATTCAGAATTTGAATGTAATGAAACTAACCATAATTACCAAAGATTTGACACCAAAATGTAGTACAAAATGAATTGTTTGACAAAAAATGTGTTTTGATAAACCAAATATACCCCTGATATATTGATTTAAATAACAAGGAAAGATCAAAATGGAGACAACAAGATAACATTCATTAATTCACTTCAAAAAATAATTGAAACCAAAATTCAACCACCAATTATAACTTCATTCTATTGATCTTCAAAAAGATTTTACAATACGTTTCAAAATTTTGTCTTGACTGACATGTCAAAAAGAGTCTTTTCAATTACCCACTTTTAACATAAATCAATAAGTCTTAATTATCATTATTTACAAAGGATTACATAAAAGAAATGAAAGATGAGAAGTGAAGAGAAATGATTAGATGTTTAAGTCCAAAGCACTCGCAAGATATGGAAGTTTGTTACTCATTGTAAGGTACCCATGATCATTAAGATCTGGCAATGTCCTCTCTCCATGATAGTATTTGCAAGTCTTGGTACTTCATTGCAAGGCCTATTATTTTTTGGGTGCTAGATATGTTTGCTCCCATTGGTACATCGTGTAATCATGAGGCCATTTGTACTCTTGAATTTTTTGTGTGTTGGCCAAGTGACTCTTCCATCTATTGTCTAATAACCCTTTGCTATCCATGATGAATTTTGAGTATCCAACATCCAGTGCAATTATTCCATCCAAGGTTAAATTGAGGTGGTGAATATTTATGTCACCATCCTTCTATAAATTAGTGAGGCAGTTGGGAACAATTGTAATGCCCCTGCCAAGGAACCCCAAAGGAAAACACTAAACTAGGTCAAATTAATGGAACAATTTTTTTTTTTTTTTAAAACAAATAACTAGAGAATGCATAACATAACATGATAAACTAATCCTAGGTCCTCTAAGGTTCTTTGATTGTGCTACTCACAAATCAATATTACTAAAAAAAATTTCATCAACAATTAAAGATGCATGATCGATCTAACATGTAAGGTTCAATTTTAAAGCACCAAATTAAATAATCCTATATTACTCACTTCCATGATATGACAATTGATAATCAACATTAAAGATCATTTTCTAGCTAACTAACATATGAATGATGCATTACTTTATAATATTCTTTACAAGAAGGAATCATCAATAATTGTTACATCATTTCAATATTTACAACATTGCTTCCTCTAGTACATGTAGGAAGACTACATTAGATTGCATTAAGAGATACAAACGAAAATACAACCCAATATATAATACATGGTAGGATGTCTTCTCAAACTGGAATAGGAGTCTACAGTGCAATAATCAATCTCCACACAAACGAACATGCAGTAAGAATACCCAATGGATAAAAAGCACCAACCTCTCAACCATGTGGAACCCTAAGGTCCACCCCCTGTGCTAGGAGATAACACAAGGTCCCACATCCAATAGATAGTCAGGAAAGCAACATACCAACATAAGCAAGGGGTTAAACATGACACAATAACAACAGTGCTAACAACACCAATATTCTCAACACCTACACCACTTCCAAAGGCACACACACAACAAAAAGAGGAAATACAATTAGGGAGTACTAGATTGCAATAGGGAGGAGTGTCATTGTGTGGTACTAGCATGGGTTGTCCTGGAAGTCTCTCACTAGACCTTGACCCCCATCTATGGTTGTCCTGGTAACCTCTCGCTAGGTCCTAACCCCATAGGGTGACACATGCGAAATCAACATTCCTTTCATGAGGAAAAGTAAGTTGATCTTGCCAACCAAGCCTTCTCAACCCATCCTTCTAGCCTAAATGAGCACTACAGGAAATGAGTGTGGCATCCATTATCTTGTTTAATGTGAATTCTACCCATCCCCCTAATAAATTTTTAAGGTTATCATTGGATTAAGAAACCCTACAATGGGTTGTCCTGGACACCACTTTAGATTTTGGCCCCATTGAGAACCACTCCCCCTACTTGCAACTAGAAAACCCTTCAATAAAATATCATGACAACATCTCAAGAATCCATACATAGAAAGGATGCAACACCCTAGGATTTTTGTTCGTACAATACACATGACCATCAACATAGTTAAACCACTTCCAAGGTTAAACAATCCTAAGGACCATTCATACAAATATACCCCACCTTACATATTATAAGCTTGCATTCATAACACACCACAAAACCCTATCGATTTAAAAGAGGAAAATTAAGAACGTCCATTTTCTAAGTTAACACAAGACTATTGTATTACTTATAACTGACAATTTTTTCATTACTGTACAAGATTGTAAGAGACCAATAAATAAACTATCGCTACAAAATTTATACATAAAAATTAATAATAAAAACAATGCGGAAGCTGATATGTTTCTAATTGAATTTCGTACAAAAAAGTTGAATCGAGTATAAACTCATGTGAATGGTAGGGAACCCAATTTGCAATGGTTATGTGCATTAAAGGATTCACATAACATCTACACATTGAAACATTGTGAAATACTATATTGCCGTGTAAAAAAATTCTTTTAATATATTTCTAGAAACAAATGCATAAAACAAAGAGACAATTACAAATGATGACAACAAATAAGTGCACTCTCTATAGTGTATTTTCACCAGACCAAAACGAAACCATAAGACAACAAACGCTAAAGAAGAAAATAGATGAAGTATGAAGTAATACGCCTAAACAAAAATAGCTATTTAAGTAGCTAGCCAAGTAAAAACCTAAAATAATGGGTTGTATCGATTACGAACAAACATATTTGTGGCGCGATTATGGATGTGAACATACTGGTCGAGAAAAGATTATATAAACCGATTAAGATATTTGTACAAAGACTATGAGGACCAACCAAAAATGAAAATAATATATATCTATATATATATGTGTATATATATATATATGTATATATATATATGTATATATATCATACTATCAATACAATGAAATCATAAATTTATCTCATTCTGAATCACATACGCTAATTCCTTTGCAGCGATGCACACAACATTTGATAGGGCACACGACCCACCCAACCAATGTTGGGTTGTGCGTCATGCATGCCCTATGCATAGGGAGACTTGTCGCGGGCCATGCTTGGCACACGAGCCTTGCTTGGCTTGGCGGATGACGCCTGGAAGAAAGGTAACTCCAAAATGGAAGGTGGGAACACAGAGTGAAATACATATCCTATAAAAATGCAACAACGGGAGCAATGGAACATTGCGTTCAGAATAAAGGGGTTCGGTCACAACTATTGAATATATATAAATCTATATACTAAATCATTTAAGGTGTCCAAATACATTTATTGGGAACAATGTAAAGAACATAACAACAATAAGCCTCTATTATTTGTTTTTATTCTAGAATAATTAAATGTTTTGTTCACAGGTAGGATGAAACAATCAAAATTTACTTTCAAAAAGAAGAGAGAAGAATAAATCGATTTGATCATACACACAAGAAAGCAAATTTAAATGAGAGATCAAAATCTAACCTGGATCTAACGCTTGGCACAAATGAAGATTTGATGCCAAGCTCAAACTTTCGCTCAAGATTCCAACTTCTCCCAATCCAAAATCCCAAAAATTCTAAAACACCATTCCTAGCACAATCAATAATAGAAGAAAAATTTACAAACAAATCTCTCCATCCTCTTTTTCCAAAAACCCCCCAATGAAATTCCCCCAAAACCAAAAGCATTTATAGGAAGAAGAAAAATGTCTGTTGTACGTGAATTCCAAAACTATCCCAACTGACTATCACACATATTAAAGTTAATTTTTTAATTTATTAAATCAATAATCAATTAAAAGTATTTCATTTAAAATATTAATTTGGGAAAATATGAAAAATTCACAAAGTAATATAATAGATACCTAATTTCACACAAATAGGTAAAACCATTTACCGAATATTTATTTACACATTATAATTAATTATATATAACTCCGACCATATAATTTTTTTATTTATTTATCAAAGGTATACCCTTTTTACTTAACAATTGATTTTAATGCATAAGATAACCAAAGGAATTTTATCAGAAAATTTAAATTAAATAAAACAAAATTCCCAAATAATTACTTGACCACTATCCAGGGTCGAAAAGAAAAACCTCAAACAACACTAACTGACCAAACTAACAATATTGACAGGGTGCCAAACCGGATACTCATCCTCTTCAAGGATGATGGCTAGGGTAGGGGATCAAGTGTTATCTCTGATCAACTAATTCATTGGGTTCAAGGCACACTCAGACCTTCCAATTCAGGTGGAGTCGATGACTGGTACTTGCAACCTGTAGCACACCAAACGGTTGTGCATATACATATACATATAAACATGCACACTATGAAAGGGAATCACGTCGCAAGGTACTCACAAGTGAGTGATGCGACATTGTCCCTTTCACCCAATCACATTAGTAAGAACAACACCTAGTAATCGAATCAACTCATGTACAATCAGTTACATAGTAATCAAGATAAGATAATCACATAGTGCTCATGATAGGGTTAGTCCTCATAATCAAAAAGATATTTGTAGTCACCTAAATATATCAGAACACATAAATCATCAGTGTCTCAATAATGATCATCCATCCATAAACTAATCATAACATGTGCATAAAAGCTCAAGTATAAGAAGTGTCATTAATAGCATCATCATAACAATGAATCTATTGTTATATAATGTATCATAATGTCTCATCATAAAATAGATCAACTGCCAGTCTATCAAAAAAATAGTATGAGAGCCACTAGAACAATTTTGCTAAACTCATCTATCCAATCCTTGGAGCCTTTTAGTTGATCATCATCCCTTATTATCTTAGGCATGAACCATTGCTTTACTGTGTGAAATGAATCCATTCTTGTATTGATATTTTGGTCTTTTACAGATATGTATTGAAATTCATCTGTAACCATTCAGACGATTTTCTCAGTAGGATTTAAAGCTACGGGGGCCTCAACACTCCTTTGTAAAATTTTGCACAAATTTGTTAAGGTGTGATGTACAGGTTGACATTTCTTGAATAAGGGGTCCAATATAGGTACATGGGCCTTTATCTGATCAATTGCTTGTGACAAGGAGACATAACATTCATACTCATTTTCCAATTTTTCCACAATTAGTTTAACCCTATGCTCCAAGATCTATTCCAATACCCTGAGGGTTTCTCTCTTTGCTCTTTCCTTTTTTTCTTCATTATTCTTTTTCAACTTCTCAATTTCTTGTTTTAGCACATTTACTTGTTCAACAGTGATTGCACCTATATCAATCTGGATTGCAGGGGGCTGGTATAATGTTAATTCTTTGCTTTGGGAAGGACCTGCTCCCTTCAACTGCTCTTTCAATTTCATATTTTCTATGAATAACCTATTCACTTCATCATTTAGATCATTTTGTGCTTTCTCATATTTTGCCAATCTAAGCTCCATAGCTTTAACCGCATCGCTAGTAAACATTTATGAGTGCATTGTCATAATAGCTACCTCCAATACTAATGTGTCTTGAAGTGTCCTTACCATGGCAGTCCCTCTCATTTATTTTACAACATCAAGCAATCTTGGTTTTTTTGTTCTTTTTTTCTTTGTCCAAAAGGCTAGGGCTTCAAGTCTTGGATTGTAACCTGTGCCACTCATCCCCCCATTTGAATTGAATTCAAAAACCAACATGGGATCTTCTTGGCTTCTTACTTGATCTATAAAGAATATCTTTTTTAACTCCATCCCAGGAATAATTAGTATATTGCTTTCTAAGACCAATTTTCTTGCTTCTTGGGGGCTAATAGTAATTTCATTAATCTTGAGTTCTTCAAGAGTTTGGGAAACAATCTAGTCATGTTGTGACTCCTCAGTGTTCATCTTTTTAATTTGGAGTCTCTCCTCAAATTCTTTCATTTTCATCTTAAACAAAATCCTTAAACTCATGAGTTTGAATAAAATTCATCATCTTTAATAAATCTAAGGGAAACAATCACCCTTTCATCATCATGCACTTCTTGATATTTATGTCCATGTACATCCACTCTTTCTTCTAGTTTGTGAGCATCATTTGCAAGCTTAAGCGATGTTTGATCAACTTCATCATTTTTAAAATTCAAAAGTACATCGGCTACCTCTTTAGTATCCCCTACTCCTTCACTTATTTCATATGTCACTAAGGGGGCCACTCCATGTGTCTTCTGCCTTTTAGAACTTGGTTGCTCAGGGGATGCTTCTGATTGTATTGTGGAAGTGTCTTGTAGGGGCTCTATGATTACAATACCACTTGGTTTGATGGGAAGCTTGGAGGGTTTTGAAGATTGACCCTCAGGATTCTTTCCTGGTTTAACATATAATCTTTCAAAGTTGTCTATTATTACGTTCATCTTTTTGATAGGATCCTTTTTTTCAACATAGAATCCTTGGAATCCAATGTCCCTTTTCTTCTTCTCCTCCTCAAGCCTCTTTATGATTTCCCATTTCCTCTTCCTCTGAAAAAACTTCATCAGGTGTAAAGCAATTTCTTATTACATCTTCTTGGTAATCCATTACATGGGTAATCCTAGTTTTAGTGAGAAGTGTCTGCTTTATAAAATTAATATGCCCTTCACTATCAAAGACCCTTTCTCCTCGTGACTACAATGAATATCCCATCTTCAAATAGTTTTTCAATTCTTCAAGAGTGTTAGACCCTACGAATAGCTCCTCACATTTAGTTAGGTCAAGGAGGAATGTCCCCTTTTTTCTATCTTTTCATAACATCCTGCTCCATCCATAACATTTGCCACATAAATTTTAAAAATGCAATTCAAATAGAAAAAAAATTAGGTAAAACAAGTGGGGCTTTAGGACACCCATAGACCCTTATTACTATTTGGTTTGCTAAGAAGAACCAGTCACCAAAATTATGAGTGTGTCCTGCTAAAGGTCTTAATACTTGCATGATTTTATTAGAAAATCTTGGTGAAATATGACCAAGAGAGGCCATGATCTTTACTATGGAATCATCATGAAATATTACATAATCACTATTTTTACATCTACTATCTCAGATGTAACACTAGTTTTGTACATGCAACCTAATCCCTTCATCATGAGTCATTCCCAAACACATTCTTTTAGTCCATTTGTTTATATTTTGGTACAATATTAAATGACATAATAGAGAGTATTTCCTAAAAGTGATGGGAGCTAATTTCTCTCTTGCGAAAATCCCTCATGTAGCCCTTTCTCAATTTCAACAGCAAAGTCATACTCAATGTTGACTTCAGGATTGTGTATCTTCATTGCCATCATTATGAGATAGGTTGGCATCCTCTCTTCAACATCTATGCCAAGCACTTGGCACAAATAAAAATAAGTTCTTTTGAAATATACTTGGAAGTCTTATATGGAAAATGACTTAATTTGGGAGGGGGAGATAGGTATCCTCCTATTGTTTACACCCCTTTTAATGTGTAAAGGAATTTCATCACTCCTGTAGGTTTTTCTCAATCTCCTATAATCCTCCTCACTTTTTTCCAAATCAATCTTAGTGATAGCTTGCTTGTTTAACATAAAACACTCTATAATTGCTTCTTTATTCAACACCACTAAGTGTGAACCATCTGACATTCTTATAGTCCTGGTAGCCGGGTGATAATATTGTGCTAATAATTTAATAAACTTAACATCTACAAAGACATTTGGGACTATCAATTTGGCCAAATATAATGTCTAAGGATTCGAAACAGGGATCTTGTCATCCCTTTTTTCATAGAAGTACCAAAATAGATCCCACCCTAAGATAGGGATAATTGGGTCTCTACATCCATGGGTTGTATCTTTAAACACCTTTTTGAATCCTTTGTCTACAGAATTAGGTAACACATCTAAAATGGATTATTGCAGGGACCTCTTCTTTTTTTTAGAAACTGTGGACTCTTCCTTTTTACTCACAAGTTGACTTCTTTTGGGTGGCATGATGAAGAATTTACTCCTACTTGATTTCTTTAAGTGTCTACTTGTAGGAGCAAATTTAGTTCTTATACACTTGCTACAGAGGGTTTATGTGAACTTACTCAACAAAATAATAGTTGCAGAGTCTTCCCCCTTGAACTCCCTTGCCTCTAGTACGCTGAGCTATGTGAATGATTGCAAAAATTTCATTGAGTCCTAAGCAATATTTGTTGTTGAGCTCAGTCACCTCACTATTAATGTCAATTCATGCAGAATATTTCATAATCTATCCATATTTTGAGTTTGAATACATTCCTTTTATCTTGGGAAATTGAATGGTTCATGTTTAGAGGTGTAATCATCTCCACTAATGATTTAAATGCTTTGACAACTTGTACCATAGTACCACTTTGTCATATCAAGACCCCATGTGGGGTAGCAATATGGTAAGGTTAGCAATAATGCCACCCTGCGCACACCCCTTTGGACTCCCATGGGATGGTAGGTTAATTCTAGCAATTGAGTGATTGTTCATCGCCATACCACTCTCTCATATCAAGACCATTGTGGGGTAGTGGTATGGTAGGGTTAGCAGTACCACCACCCCATGAACACCACTTTGGACTCCCGTGGGACAAAAAATTAATTCTAGCGGTTAAGTGATTGTTCACTGCCATACAGTAGTTTGATTGTTTACCCCTTCTAGGGCTACAGTTTACTTTAGTTGTTAACATGTTCTCACCGCCACCCCGCTATTCATATTTGGTTGCCACAGTATTGCGATAAGCATTTTTTCATTGACCTATATGTCCCTCCATCTCACGCATACCTCTATTGACTGTTGTGGTAGTGCAGTATTTGATTTTATTATAAATGCATATTTTTTAGATATCATTTTATTAAAAAGATTGAACAATTTTCTAATTTTGTAGTCTCTCAGTTTTAGTTTTTAGTGTCAATCAGACCTAAGAGATCATTTCTTTGTTTTTAATGAGGAGGCTTAGTTCACCTAATGTTAAGATATCTATATATGTATTATTATATCACAGATGCTCATTATATGTTTGCATCTAGAAAACATATAGGACATACAAGAAATTATATTCTAACTAAACAAAATTAATTTCAAAATTTCAACCAAAGTAAGAAAACTAAGAATGATTGAACCTAACTTTAAATACACTTCAAATCAGCAGTGAACATCTCAGGTTTTGTATACAATGTACCAAAAATATAATGATGATTACATTCAGAAATGTATCAGTAAAATAATAGTGAATAAGCATACCTATACTCAGATATTTATTACATTCAATAATAAATTACACCATACATATAACCAAACTTTAGGTGACAATCTAACCTCTTAAGGTGACAAAACATCATCATAATCATCTGCATTGCCAACAAGATTAGAATCATGATCACTTGTGTCTACATCTGCTTCATTTTCTTCCTCATCCTCATCTATGACATGCAATGCATTCTCTCTCCCAATCTCTTCATTGGTAATCAAAATATCTTTTCAAACACTCCATCATCATCTTCATCCACTTATTTGAATGTTTCTTATAAATTAAGATATTTCCCATTAGACATTATATCAAAAACTTCCATGAATTTTCATTTTGAACGAGACTCTATTTGAATGACATACGACCATCCTTGGCTTCTTACATCATCAATTAGAAATGATTGGTTAATTTGAAGAGGGGAAACATACAACTCATCCATCTCTAATAAAAATTGTCGTGTATTTGTGTGTACAAATCGATACTCATCAAATTATACTATGGATGGTCAGATCCACTTACATTTTAATAATATAGGACTATTTTCACCATAGTCCACTTGAATGATTTCTTAGATGAATCCAACATAAAATTTCTTCTCAATCTCATGAAGAAATTCAACACTAGCAACACAATCACAATTTGTCTTTCCTTTGTCTTTTTCTTCCACTCTTAAATGACTATCATAGGCCCACATTCCACTAAAACGCATAGCCCATAAATGTGGAGATTGTGAAAGCTCACTTTCCTCCATTGTCATATCTTGACCTTCTTCTTTTGCATCACTGATTGCAGTAGCAATTCATTCTTCAAATTTTAAAAAATAATCACCTCCAATCAAATTAGCATGACGTTTGTGCTTTTGAGGTTGATGTTGCATCCAAGCTTGATTGTCTTCTTCACACTTTCTACATAGAATATTAATGTACACAGTACTATTCATAATACAAATGTGTAAATGCAATTGAGTAAATAAATTATTGTGTAAATTTTTTTTACCTGCGCCGCTTATCGAATGAAGATGTGTTTTGAAGAATATAGGCATGCATCACACTTCTTTATCGATGTGATAGCTTGAAGTGACAACCATTTCCTTCTAATACTTCACCTACAACTGTCTCTTCTTCTTCATCATCTCATACATGCAAATTGGCATTTTAAAAATCCTTCATATATTTTGTGCAAAATCCCATGGCCTCTTGCATTGAATATGATCCCTCAGATGTGTTTCCTTCCAGTTTTTCCCTAGTATGAACATTTTTTTTGAAAACCTTCATATATCATTATGTAGGATACATCCATCTTGTTCTTATTGGGCCACAATGCTTTAACTCATATTGTAGATGTATCAAAATATGCATAGAAATGTTAAATATTGTTGGTGGAAATTCCCATTCCAATAGACAAAGGACTTCAAAAACCTCCTCCCTCAAACTATCAAAGTTTGAAGGATCTAATACATGTAAACTCATTCTCTTTAATATTAGGCCCAACCTTATAATTGCCAATCTTGGCCCCTTTTCCAAACATAATATATTTACCACAATAGGTAAAATATTCTCCATTACATGACATGATAGTCATGGGTCTTGAGGCCTCTTAAGTCATTAATGTTAGTTTGGCTTCTAATACTACTACTTACATATCCAGTGGGAAAGTGAGTTTGAGACATCAATTGTAAGAATTGTGCACATTGTTCCTTTGTCCAGACATAAGGAGCACAAGGATTTTTATATTTTTTATCATCATATTTTTCAACCCAAATATTTCAACAAATATTTAGTTGTTGAAAGTCTTCATGTAATGAAATAGTATGAAAAACACCAAAAAAAGTTTCTATAATAGCATAGGCTATATTTTTCTCAATATGCATAAAGTCAATAATATGCCTAATGGATATATCCTTAAAGTATGACAACTTATAGAATATGCACAACCTTTTTACATCGCTTTCATTACATGGATCATATCTACTACCAGCAATACCATCATTTTCAATAAATGACATTCTTTTTTGTCCAATCTCAACAATGTAATCGCCTATTATTAGCAATGGTGCTTCACGATTCTCTTCTTGACCATTGAACCGTGTTTTTTTGTTGATGATGTGGATGATCCATTTTAAGGTTATCACAATTTCCATAATAAATACACTTACGCAAACTTTTTGAGTGCCTCAAAAAATACTTAAAGTTGCAAGTAGGACATCCATGTAATCCATGAACACTGAGACTAGACAATGTGCCATATGCAGGAAGATCATGAATCGTAAACAATAAGGAAGATCTTAAAGTGAATTTGATTAAATGACCATCCCTTAAAGATTGAATTACTTCAATTCCTTTCCATAATTCTATTGGCTCATCATATAATGGCTCTAGATAAGCATCAATTATATCTAAAGTCACTTTTCTTTCCTAGTATAATCAATGATAGCATTAAGAAAAATGGTTTAGTTGCTAACCATGGAGGCAAGTTATAATTTATTAAAAACACTAGCCCAGTTGACCATTTAGTACTTTGATTTGAGAATGGGTTCACCCCATCTAGAGCCAAACCCAACCTTATATTACGAGGATCTTGAGAAAAAATAGGCCATCTATTATCAAATTCCATCCACGTCTTAGAATCAGGCACATGTCATTTTTTTCCATCAGTGCTCTTATTTTGGGCATGCCATTCCATAAGTTTAGCAATGTCTTTGCACCTATACATTTAGAGTAATTGTGGGATTACTGGGAAGAGGTGAAAAACCTTTGTAGGAACCAGAGTTGATTTCAACGCTTGTTTATACCTCGCTTCATGACATTTTAGACATTCACTCTAACTTGCAAGATTCTTGTGAAATAATACACAACCATTCACACAAGTGCGGATGTTTTCATACCTGAATCCTAGCTTAGTGATTTCCTTTCTATATTGACTTTGTTTTGTTGGAAATGTGGAGTCAGGTGGTAATAATGAACTTAATTATGCCAATAACTGATCTACACTCTTATTTTTCCAACCAAACACCACTTGCAAGTTAATAATTTGAGGGATTGTTGTCAAACGAATTGACCTACAATTAGCATACATAGGCTTTGAAGCATCCTCCATCAACTTGGCCCAATCATCATTTAGACCCTCATTTTACATTCTATCAACTTCAAACCCTTTGTGTAACATTGTTGCCTCTTCATCTATGTTTGGTGCCACTTCATATATGTTTGGTGTCACTTCATCTATGTTTGTTTCCTCTTCATCTCTCACACTCTTCCATTCTATCATATCTTCATAATATTAACGTTCCAAGGGCTTATACCACCATGCCCATATCTTATCATATGTCAATAAAGATGACTTCTTTTTTTACATTTCCACCAAGAAAGTCATTACATGGAAATGGATATTTGTCCATGTCACTCTCATCGACTATTCTCTCAGTAAATGCATGGTATTGATCCCTAGTCAACCTTCAATGTTGATCCATCTGTAATGTTCTACACATAGCAACAAAAAATTGTAGACTAAGAGACAAAAACTATTTTTTTTAATTGAAAGGCATTTCCATAGCAATAGAGTTATAGAGAGAAAATAAAATAGAGAGTTTAACTAATGAATTATAAAAAATAGATTTTTGTAGTTTATATTCAAATTGCTGATTACATTGCATTGCACATCTTTCAAACTCAAAGCATTACTTCACATTACATAACTAATAACTGGATGTTGATAGATGAAAAAATGTAAAAAATTGTTGAATAGGAGACAAAAATGATTTTTTTAAAATTGAAAGGCATTTCCATAGTAATAGAGTTATATAGAGCAAATAAAATAGAGAGTTTAACTAGTGAATTGTAAAAAATAGATTTTTGTAGTTTATATTCAAACTGTTGATTACATTATAGATTGTACATCTTTCAAACTCAAAGCATTACTTCACATTGCATAACTAATAACTAGATGCTAATAGATGACAAAAATTCAATTACAATATAGTTTTTACAAAGTCAACCTAAGCAGTTATGCAATTACTTCACATTACATAACTAATAACTAGGGCAACTTCCAATTGCATTTGCTTGTCATGGCATTCCATAAGACCACATTTCTTTGAGGAATTTTTTTTAGAAAGTTCACCGCCTTGTCTATGCTACCACATTTTTCATACATGTCTACCAAATCATTTTATCAAACAGTTCACTTCCTTGTTTCTATGGCTAAAAGCCTAAAACAAGTTCTTTCAAACAAGCTATTGATGCTTGGAAAAAATCTATCAAAGTATAATAGTAAGCAATAGCATAGACAAGGCAGTGAATTGGTTGAAAAAATGCCTCAAAGAAATGCGGTCTCATGGTGATGGAATCCCATGACAATCCATAACAATTCTCTTGGCATGGCATTTTCCATGGCATTCCATCACCATGAGACCACATTTCTTTGAGGCATTTTTTCCAAAGTTCATTGCCTTTTCTATGCTACCATATTTTTCATATATGTCTACCAAAGCATTTTATCAAATAGTTCACTGCCTTGCTACTATGGCTAAAAGCCTCAAAAGGTGATTTCAAAAAAGCTATGGATGCTTGGAAAAAATCTATCAAAGCATAATAGTAAGCATCAAGCTATGGTATCATGGTTTTTTTTGGCACAAAAATTAGTGTGATTTTATTTGCATTTTTTATAGGTTTTAAATGCATTTTCTTTTGGCAATTTTGTTGTTTGAAATGGGGAAAACTCTTTGTGGTCAGTTTTGTGCACATTTTAATTGTAGGATTCTCACAGTTAGTGAAAAAGGTAGTGTTCATGAAGGAATGGAAAAAATGCTTAGAGCCTTTGAATTATACTCGTATTGTCCAATGGCATTAAATCATTTAGCAAACCATTTTTTCTTCACATGGCAACATTTTCTTGTGGAACAATTGACTAAGAAAACTCTTGTTTCAACTAACCACCCTCTCATGAAATCTCATTCATATTATAATCTTGCATGATATTATCATAGTAAAGGTGATTATGACACAACTGACCACTACTACATGGCATTAGCTAAGGAAAGCCAAAGCCCACAATATTTTGTGGACATGTTCAATTGAAGCTAGGAGATCTTAAGAGTTCTCTCTCAAATTTTGAAAAGGTTTTGGAGGTCGACCCTGAGAACTGTGAGAGCTTAAAATTTTAGGTCATCTATATTCTTAGCAAGGGTAGGCATAGAAGGATTTGAAAATTTTAAGAAAGGAAACTCGCATAGATCCACATGATGCCCATACATTTATCAAGATGGGTGAGTTATTAATATCGTCAGACCCCAGTGCAACCTTAGATTCTCTCAAGACACCAAAGTCTCTTTTGAAGAAGAGCAGAGAAGAAATACTCATTCAATTGTTAAAAAACATTGGGGTTCTTCATTTTGAGTGTGATGAACTAGAGTTGGCTCAACAAAATTTTATGGAGGCATTAGGAAATAATGTTCTACCTCTACATAAATCTCTATGGTCAATTTTGTGCATTTTTTACTTGTAGGATTCTCAAAATTAGTGAGAAAGGTAGTGTTCATGAAGGAATGGAAAAGATGCATAGAGCATTTGAATTATACCTGTACTGTGCAATGACATTGAATCATTTAGCAAACCATTTTTTCTTCACTGCAGGGCAACATTTTCTTGTGGAACAGTTGACTGAGACAACTCTTGTTTCAACTGCCACCCTCTCATGAAATCTCATTCATATTATAATCTTGCATGATATTATCATAGTAAAGGTAATTATGACACCATTGGAAGCTACTACATGACATCAATCAAGGAAAGCCAGAGGCCATAGGATTTTGTGGATAGGTTCAATTGAATTTGGGAGATCTTAAGAGTTCTCTCTCAAATTTTGAAAAGGTTTTGGAGGTCCACCTTGAGAACTATGAGAGATTAAAATCTATAGACCATATATATGCTCAGCAAGGATAGGTAGAGAAGGCTTTGGAAATTTTAAGAAAGGAAACTCGCATAGATCCACATGATGCCCATGCATTTATCAAGATGGGTGAGTTACTAATATCGTCATACCCCAGTGCAACCTTAGATTCTCTTAAGATGCCAAAGTCTCTTCTAAAGAAGAGTAGAGAAGAAGTACCCATTCAATTGTTAAACAACATTGGGGCTCTTCATTTTGAGTGTGATGAACTAGAGTTGGCTCAACAAACTTTTATGGAGGCATTAAGAAATGATGTTTTGCCTCTACATAAATCTTTGTGGTTAGTTTTGTGCATTTTTTACTTGTAGGATTCTCATAGTAAGTGAAAAAGGTAGTGTTCATGAAGGAATGGAAAATATGCATAGAGACTTTGAATTATACCCTTAGTATGCAATGGCATTGAATCATTTAGCAAACCATTTTTTCTTCATTGTAGGGAAACATTTTCTTACAGAATAGTTGACTAAGACAAATCTTGTTTCAACTAACCACCCTCTCATGAAATCCCATTCATATTATAATATTGCATGATCTTATCATAGTAAAGGTGATTATGACACCACTAGCCACTACTACATGACATCCATCAAGGAAAGCTAGAGGCCATAGGATTTTGTGGATAGGTTCAATTGAAGCTGGGAGATCTTAAGACTTCTCTCTAAAATTTTGAAAAGGTTCTAGAGGTCCACCTTGAGAACTGTGAGAGCTTAAAAGCTATAGGCCATAGATATGCTCACCAAGGGCAGGCAAAGAAGGCTTTGGAAATTAAGAAAGGAAAATTGCATAGATCCATGTGATGCCCATGTATTTATCAAGATGGGTGAGTTATTAATATCGTTAGACACCAGTGTAGCCTTAGATTCTCTTAAGACAACAAAGTCTTTTATGAGGAAGAGTAGAGAAGAAGTACCCATTCAATTGTTAAACAACATTGGGGTTCTTCATTTTGAGCGCGTTGAACTAGATTTGGTTTGAAAAAATTTTATGGATGCATTAGGAAATGGATTTTGGGTTGAATTCATAAATAAAATCCCCAATGCTAATTCTATAGTTTTTCTTGTGCTCTTTAAGGATAGAAAATTCTTCCATCTAATAGAAGAAGGTGGTGTTTCACTTGAGTTACCATGGGATAAAGTCACAACACTATTTAATCTTGCTAGGTTCTTGGAATAGCTACATGATATTAAAAAATAAAATCTTTTATACATGCTAATATTGTTCAAGTTTCTTGATTATGTGGATGCATATCTATGTCTTGCAGTCATGGCTCAGGCTCGGACTGAGATCCAACTAAGCCTAGAATTGATTGGGGATGCACTTAAGGTGGATAAAAACTCATCAAATGCTTTATCTATGCTTGGAAAAATGGAACTAAAAATAGATGACTGGCTTAAAGCAAAGAAACAATTAAAGTTGCACAAAGTGAATCAGATGCAATGAATTCTTATGTTGGAATTTCACTTGGAAATTGGAATTATTTTGTAACTTTTCGAAATGAGAGGAGGGATCCAAAGGTGGAGGCACAACATCTTGAGAAGGCTAGAGAACTGTATTGTAAAGTGTTGGCACAAAGACTAGGAAATGTTTATGCTGTAAATGGGGTAGCCATTGTGCTAGCTGAAAGGGGTCAATTTGATATTACAAAGGAAATTTTTACATAGGTACAAGAAGCTACAGCAAGAAACATCTTTATTTAGATGCCTGATGTGTGGGTAAATCTAGCACATGTTTAATTTTCACAAGGACAGTTTGCGCTTGTAGTGAAAATGTATCAAAATTGTTTGGGGAAATTCTATTTTGGCACTGACACCCAAATTTTATTATATTTAGCTCAAACACATTATGAAGTAGAACAGTGGCAAGACTGTAAAATAATATTATTAAGAGTAGTAGATTGTAACTACTGTAAGTTTCCAATCAAAAATCTATAGATATGTTTAATGTAACGAGGGTTTCAAATTACCTTTGAATTCGCTGTAGAGGGCGTCCCCAAATCTGACTTCACTATAGAGGGCCTCGCTGACTTCAAATTCATTGTAGCAAACTCTGAGTTCCTTGCCCTTTCCCACCTTTTCAGAAGTCTCCAAGTCCTCTCCAAATCTTTCAATGTTAGGCTAACTTGCAACTAATGAATGAAGCAAGGAATATTTCTACAATGAACACGAATAAACACAAATAAGCGCCAATACATCAACGCGTGCAATACATCACGCCGATAATTGGATGAAATGTTTTTTAAATTTTTTTATCTAATTTGTATTTGGTGACTAACTATTTCGTCATTTTTATTTTTGTGACTAAATAATTTTTTAGTCAACGACCAAATTAGGCATTTATTTACTCATTTATAGTTGTGCTACAAAAAATTAGTAGAATTTAGTTGTTGTGACTAAAATTTTTAGTCACCTAATCATTTATTTTCCAAATTATACTAGTGATAGATTTTTAAACCTTCTTTTCCATATAATGGATCAAACCTCAATGTTAGAAGTTTACAAGTATTCTACAAATTGTTCAAGATTTGGTTTATCACTTTTTCCTATTTGGCTTCAATAATATATTGAGCATTAATTCAATTGAATGTCACATAAGATGATCATGGTTTACACAACCTTATCATTATTTTCTCATTCAAAACTGAGACAACCTTCTCAAGAATACTAAGCAAATACTTCTCACAATATATTACTTTGGACCGAAATCCTACAAATCAAGTTTCCAACTAGCGTTGGTTACCTTGGTGACTCTATCCACCATAACATTATGTTAGTTTCACTGACATAGATACATTAAACTATCTTGTGTTCCACCACTTCCCCTCTGGAATATCAAGAGAGTATACATGTCCTGCTAATGACAACATCTTGTCTTCATTTCCTGGCACACTAAGTAATATATTGCTACATACTCTGCAACATCTTACTCCATCTTTTTCCATATTATAGTGGTTCCTCATCCGAAAAATAACTCTTTAATTCCAATGTCCTAACTATGACATCAATTTCCTCATTTTATTCCTTAATCTTCCAAAATTTTGGGTACATAGGTTCTTTTACATCCCAAAATAATCTATTTCGACTAAGAGAAAACCTATTTTGTGGACTCATGCCACATTTAATTCCCAAGTAATAATGGTTAGGAGTTTGTGAAGATAAATCTTCTTTATCTTAGGACATCCATTCCTTGGATTTCTTCCGTTCTTGGATCATTTTCAAAATTTTAATATGATTTTCAGCTAAATTTATCTTTCCTAATGAGCACCAGTACCAATTTCGAGTAATGATCCCCATTCAATCATGTTGGTTCCTAAAAGATATCAAATTTAATTTCATATCTAATTACCAAGCATGAACGTTTCTCATTAACTCTAAATCATGATTAATCTAGATCTTTCCTTACCTACTCCTTAGGCCATGATTTTCCCTTTCATGATCAAGTAATCTTCCTATCCTTTTCTAAGGCATAAACATTTGATCTTTCAACCCAACATTTTCATAAATTATGATGTGATAATAGGTCATAATCATTGACCTTTCCACTATCTTCATCCTAAAATTCCAATACCTTATCCTTGTGGTCATGAAATATATGACTTAATTGACATCATGACTTACAAAAAAACTCAAAATCTCTTCCAAATCGAAAATATGTTCAAATTTTTTTTTTCGGGTGGGGTACTTTATCTAAGTCGATCCACTCTCTTCCTTACCCCCTTTGTGTTTCCACAACATTTGATCAACTCAAATTTGAACTCCTAATAAACATTTGCTTTCTCGAAATGATTTACCATTCCTTTTTGTTGGCTTTCTATTGCCTTTTTCTTTCCTTCATGGCATGCCTTGAATATAATTTTTCGCAAAGTTAGATTCATCACTGATCCCTAATCTCATAGATTCAACATTTCAGATCATCAAACAAGAGATCTAATGAATAATCAACAACTTTACAAGTTAAGAGGTACTCTAACATACCAATTCTTTTTTCCATAATACCAATATCCTTTTTGTGGAGGAATTTCCAAATCCACAAAGCCTATTTTGTTGATGTGTCATTAACTTAGAGCGTTGTTTCCTTTCTAATCCTATTGATTTGACACATAGTGTCACACTATGTCCCATTTTCTTTTGGAACCTCAAAACATAAGTTTATTTTTATTGGAAAGTTGGTGAGTTCAATTTATACACCAACCAATCTATGCACTAACCAAACCTTTGTCAGTCCAATCCAGTTTATCTTTTATAGATTTCTTTCTCTCAATCACCTTTCCAAGTGACCTTGTTCCCAAAACTTGGTAACTTTATCCTCTCATAACTTTAAGCACTCTCAAGTTGCTTGGTTTCTTTTTCTTATTCTCAATCAAAAATCTAAATTGACCTTGCCAATTTTGGTTGGTGGAACCATGTCCACTTTTTGATTGCTCCTTTTTTGACCATTTTGGTATGTTCCCTTATTCCAAGATACTACCACTTTTCTTGCAAGATCTTAGCCTTCCTAAAAAATTAGACTTTTGTCAATATTTCTCCAACCTCTTGGAAACTTCCTTCTTTGACTATCTACTTCAATTGAGGTTTTCACCTTATGTGAATAATGCATACTCATAGATTCATAGTGTACTTACTAAATCCAATAATTCTTGACTCTTTGCAACTATAGGTCACTACTAATAAGAGGCTTATTTCAATTCTTCCCATCCCCTTAGAGTCATTTACCTATTTCGTAGGGTGAAGGTACATATTGGTTATCCTTCATAACCTTCCTGCATAACCCAATTGCATATTCTTTTGCAATCCAAGGGGGTATCGTAATGAGTTGGAGTTTTCAATTCCAAGGATGACTCATATCTAGTCCCAAACTTAAACAAGTTTCCAAGAATCTTATCTTCCTTTTTTTCTTTCCTCTTGTCGTCTTGACATAAGAACTTTTCAACCATTATCTTCCAATAAGGTTTACAAAATACTTACGTAATGATCCCATAGCCTCCAGAGCTGAACTTGGTAGCTCTGATACCACATGCAACAACCCCGGTGTTCTACTCAATAAAATTCCAAAAATTTCATGTTAAGTGAATATTCTATGAAGTCATGACACAACAATAAAAAAATTTCTTTCCATAATGTAAATTACATGCACATTTGAAATAACACTATTTCCAAAATTCCTTTGTATTCCATTGTAATTTCACAAATCTTTCCATAACATAGATATCATATTGAATGAACTCAAGTATATCATTCATGATTACATACTTCCATATAAATGGGTAAAATATGCATACATAGCTCTTCTGAGCTTCATCTGACAATAGATATACAAACTAGTCCTAATTCCACCACAATGGTGCATACATTCTGGATGCCCTCGCCCTCAAGTGTATACACTCCAGTTGTCCCCAATGTTGGCGCAAACATCTGCAAACCTCAACCGCCATCTAATGAGAAAATCATCACTCAAATGCTTTTCCACCAACAACAGACTCAAATGTGATCCCTCGCACATCTGTCACACATGACAAGATGGCCCTACCCTTTGACGAAGAGATTGGTTGGTAAACCCCATAAAAATAGCCTATCTAAGCTTAGTGTTGTTTCCTACAAACCATAACCTAATCATTTTTTCGTCTTCCCTACGAGTATGAAAATATTGAACTAGAATGCATATAAGGAATACAATGAATTGACAGTGTAAAAAGTGGCCACTTACACTACTTTGGCCAAAGTATTCTCACCTAGTACTTCATGTGACAATCTTCCTCTTCACATACACTTCTATAGCTTGGTTTGGATTGTGACCATTCATATACTATGCTTAGGTAATTTCCTCCAATGGGTAATATTTAACCCCAAAAATAACCTATTTCTCTTTTCCCAAATCACTATGGTATCTCTATCAATAAGCCTAAGCACTAGTTACCCCTTCAATGGATATTCCTATCCCAGGTATAACATATGAGATTTTCTAGTTTACAAGTGAACTTTGCATAAACAAGTTTATCTCTTCAATAGACAATCTAGTCCCAAGTATAACTATATAATCTAAAGTTGAACTTTATAATCTAAAGTTTAACTTCATAATCTAAAGTTTAACTTCACAATCTTTATCGAATCATAGATTAAATATGCATAACTAGCTTCATTCAGTATGACATCATATTAATAGGTGGTTCTCATCAAGGGTATATCCACATCCATGAATGACCTCAATCAAAGAATAATCATATCAATAGATGATTCCATTTGAGAGAGTATTCTCCCTAATTAAAAGGGGTTAAACAAAGATTCTACTCTTGTCAATATTATAACTTCATATTGAGAGTGTAATGCAACTAATCGAGTAGAAACTCTAACTCACTAGGTATTTCCCACTTACATTCCAAACATATAGAATTCCATAAACTCAAGTGATTTGGCTTAATCACAAAGGTGAATTTTAACCTTGATATATCCTAATCTTAGGATAAAGTCATCAACCAATGACTAGTCCGATTATATAGAGAACTCTAACCCTATATGTTCCAATCAAGACTAATTGAATAACTCAACCAAGTAGGCTATTCCCAACCATAGGTTTTAATGATTAGTCAAGTATAAACCACAACCTAGTAGGTAAAACTCTACCCAAGATCTCATTCTTTAATCAGATAATATTTCTTGGCCCTAATAGGTTAATCTAACTTGGGGTTCCATTCAAGAGTATAGTATGATCAAGTGATCATTTACATAAAGATATTTGGTGTGGATTGCATAACATCACATCATATCTTTCATACCTTCCCTTTTTTAATGCTAACCCTATTTTCCTAGCATAACTAGATAACAGTGCCAAGTCACTTCATGACATTGACATGTTTCACATTATACACGTAGTCTAAACTATCTATGTATAGAACATCAATATATTATTCCCGTATAGGGTATATAGGAGTATTAAGACACTTCCCTTATTCATATTTCATCATTTCTGGTATGTAATACCAATGACAACCAAACACTCCTATTATGAAGTATATACAAACACTTTCATATAAAATCATAAAGTAGTTTCATTTCCTTTCCAAAACAAATGCTATGATTTCCTAATGCATGTATTCTCAAGAAGTTCAAAAAAAGCATTCAAATCTCATTCTTTCATAAATAAATACAAATAAGAGAAGACTAGATCTGCATGCCTATATATGCTTAATCCAATTCACTAACTTGATGCACAACCTTCCAACAGTAGCTTGCTAGCTTCACTTAATCCCCTTAAAGCAATACTTCACTATGACTTCTCTCTCAAGACAACAATACACTCACAAAGTAATTCAAAACTCTCACAATAACTCTCAGCTCTCAGAATATATAGCTATCTGAATAATTGAAGTATAATGAGTTTGTAGATGAATGCAACATAATGATGCCTCCAAATGAGAGAACTTGTCTCTCTATTTACACAAAAAATGGAGACTTTGCAACCTACAGAAAAGGCATGCTATTTGACAGCTTCCTCCATGCAAGTTGACTCACAACATATAGCTAAAAGGTGGCAACAAACTAAGTGTAAACTCAACACAAAATGCTACAGATTGACCCTTTTGTTTGATAGCAGAGAAAGACTAATTCAAATGTGCACATACTCAAATGATGACAGTTGAATTGCAACCAAAAAGGAATTCCATAGAAAATAGAACTTCATAATATGATGAAAACATTTCACCTCATTCCTATCAACAAGCTTGTTGTTTTGCATAGTCATCTCATAGTTTTCTACCTATGGATTCATTGACTTGGTCATTGCAAAGCATTTGACACATACTATTGAGTGAATTGACTTCTCTTATCTTAGTGTTGTCTTCTATTGAAAACACAATACCTAAATGTTAACATGTTGCTTTATTATGTTGACCAAGTCTTAATATGTCTTTATGTGCTGGCTCCAATATGTTGTGCCTAACACTTAGGTTTCCATTTCTATCCTTTTCCTTGACAGTAGGACACACAGCTAGTCAAAGACATTCAATGTTGGTTGTATACGCCTCTACTCCTTTACTCAACACATTGAAATTAACTTCCTTCCTCACATAGTGCGCAACACTCACTATGCTTTACTCATTAACTTAAAGTTATGTATTATAATGCTATTGACTATGGTTTGCTTCTTCATATCAACCTGAATTATTGCATATTACCTTTTCCTATGGTTTGGCATGTATCCAATTTCAACATATGTGTTATTTGGCCTTTAAATACTTTGCATATCTCATATACAAATCGGCCTATGTTCGTATCTATATAAATCAGCCCATGTTCATATATATGAATCACCCTCTAAGCATCACATATATTTATATATGTACGAACACACATATATATATTCCTCTATGTACATGTATACATATATTGATATATCTGTATGGAAATTTTTATTTTTCAAACATACGTATGTATCAATACATGTATACATATGGATATATGGATATATGTATTATATATATATATACACACACATTCGATTGCACAATCAAGCACATACACAATTACTATCTTATCAATAGGAAACATACATGCAATGTATATATACATATACAAATACATGTCATATTTTTCATCAGATACCACCATACTCATAAGCAACTCATTCATAATCGTTCATAGGTACATCTACCTATGTACTCTCATGTACATGCTCCTTCATGCGTATGGTCTATCATCGACATGCATATGCATACATATACATACATTTATCATGTGTTCACCACATCAATAAAGCATAGTAACATAAGGAATAACTCATAAACTCAAAACACATAAACATCATCTAAGAATGCACTCAACAGTAATCAAGACCCTTACTAATACAAACACATCTTACTAAGGATGACTTACCAATTCCCAATACTATGACTTCACTCAACCATTCTACTGTGAGTGTGTGTGTAGCTTAGATAGGTTTCATTTCGGGTTATCTGACCAATCACTTCTCTTGAGTGATACTTCCCATTGACCTGGAGGATTGAACCTATCCCTGCAACCAGCTTAGCACGTTTGCAATGGTAGTTAGACGTTCATAATAAATCCATATGCATCATAAACTTTATCATATTCATATATTAATCGATGTAAACATATTTACTCTTTCAAAGCCATATCAAGTATTTATTAATACTTTCACACATAATACCTATTTCAGTATTCCATTTATTTAACAAACTTGTCAAAATCATGATTGTATTTACCATCCTATTTACCTGTGAAGGTAAAAGTAAATCAGTAACAACAAGACGAGGTGTGATAAAAACCAAAATAGAGGAACTATTGAAAGTTGTAATAATTGAAGAAGGGGAGTAGGATCATCTCCAAGTATGGGTGAGAGCAGTAGAGTTCCATGTTAAAGTTTTGAATAAGTGCAAAAAAAAATTGAATAGTGGGAAAGGCTAGGTCGAGCAAGCAATGAATAACATTCGCTAGGCAATAGAAGACTTAGGTTGCACATTTTGGGATACTCTTGTGTTGGTAACAAAACATTATAAAATGGTTGAAGAATTGTAGAGCCAAATGTAAGAGTGGGTCACTTAGGAAAGTATTGATAAGATGGTAAATAAGAAGGTCAAACTTCAGTGTCTTCAAGAAGAACTGGAAGCCTTCACAAAAATACAACAAATGGAAAAGAAGGTATTCAATCAAAAGGTTAAAATCCAATTTCATAGAGGTCCAACCATGAAAATAATGAATGAAGTAGTGTTGACGTTCACCAACAACTTCACCAAATAACTGGAGACATGAATGTTGTTGATATTAGTTTTTTTTGTGTTTTTGAAAATTCCAATAAATAGTTGAAGATTCCCATGCCCAATTGTGAAAACTACATATAGTCTTGGAAATTAGGATAATTGTTAGTGTAAATTCCCACGCCCAAATACAAGGATAAAGGGGATATTGGAGTTTTGGTAGTTAGGAGTTATACTTTAGCTAAATTTTTGTTTCATTTCAGTTTTTTTTTTATTCCCTAAGTTTTAGCATGCTAAACTGAACTCAAATTGGGGCACCTAATTTTACTTCTATTTAAATTTCAGTTTCCTTTCAGTTAAAAAACTAAAGTGTTGGAGGTAGTTCCAATTAGCTTTTTCGTAGATCCACAATTTAAGGGACTTTTTTTCTATATATATATTTATTTTGGATCATTTCAAGGGATCTGGTTTTGATGTAACTTTCTGCAAAAAAACAATACAATCTCAATGTTGATATTGCTTACTGACTCTATGGATTATTGATATAATCAAAGGGTTATGCATGTGTTGCATGCATCTTGATTTTGCATCATGGTGATGGTATGAGTATGTTGCTTCAATCTAAGTTGTCAAAATAATGAGATCTCATTGATAATCATGGAATTAAGTAAGATTTTGTCTTACACATGCACATACTTGACAGTGTTATGATTGTATGAAATTTGAAAAATATTATATGGTGATTTACTTCCTTTGAAGATTGCATTGTTTTTACTAGGAATGTGTGAAATACTATTTGTTGTAATAGTGGTTTGGAAATCTTGTTTAAATGTACATAAATGATTGGTAGAATATTTCTTAAGTATCAAATTGTTTGATTGGGTTAAATTCATTTGTATTACTTCTTGTTACTCTCTCTTTTCATATTTCTTTTAAAATTAGTCTGAAATACTTGAAGAGCATTGAAATAATTACAAATCTGCTATAAATCTAAAAATGTAATCTGCTTTTGTGAATTGTTAAATTCATTATTTCTAATAGCATGTTATTTCAAGTAAGCTTTGACACCAAAACTCTTTTAAACATGTTGACAATGACCTTGTGTTGTCCCAACATGACTAAGAACTAGTTATATAGTAACCTTGGAGTAGTCTTGCTACTTTTCAAGAGGGGCAATAAAACCTTATTTCCTAGCATGTTGTAAGTGATTAAAACCACCCTCAACAAAAACTTAGTAAACATAATATTTTCCTTAATTATGAATTGATAACAAGGATATTTCTATCCTTCTTCATTTTTGGCACTTACAAAGGTGGAATACAAAATGTTTCATTCGTTCCCCTAAGCCAAACTTGCACACCATTTTGAATGTTCATTAAATCAACAATAAAAAAGTTATAGAATTAACACCAATCTCCCTATGATTGCCACTATAATATATTAACAACAAATGAAAAGCAATCTAAAATATCGGGGTATTAGAGATAAAAAATTCTTGAGCTCAAGATATGATTTTTGTAGCTTCTATATAAAAATATTAGCTGCGAGTTAAAAAAATGTAGTTGTGAGGAGAGAAATGTTAAAATCAACAATGAAACAAGTTGTAGAATTGGCACCGAATTAGAAATTTTAAAAAATGAGACGAACCAAAACCAATCTCCTTACAGTTGTTGCTTCAATATTTTCACAATGAACAAAAACTAACAACCACAATCATCACTCACTAGAATGATAGATTACATTTACCAAGCATTGTCGAAGTTTAGTAATTTGTGAAACCAACCCCTATTGAAGTTTAGTATTTGCCACTTCTAATTCTTCATGAGTATATGTGGACAACATATCTAACATGCAACATAATCTAATAAATCATGGAAGACATGCAATAGACACTACATTCATATTTACTGAGTTTATGTTACACTTGTTTGAATGCAACTTGTTAAGTTGGGCACTTGTTTGAATGTTATTTAAACATAGGGTTGTAAAGTTTGAATGATATTTCAATTGTATTTGAAATTTATTTGAAGGAATCTTTTAATATAATATAATATAAAAATACAATTAATATAATATAATTATTATAATAATATGATATAATATAATATAACATAATATTATTATATAATATAAGACAATGATATATTATAATATATATTGAATATTATATTATAACTATTATATAATAAATTATTCTATATCATATTATATACTCTATGACATTGGGGTTTAGGAGAGGTATGTTCGTTGATGTTTGGTATTAGATAATGGTCACATCAAGTTGGTTATGCATTCACATTTGTTTCATCGTACTTTTGGTCTAGCAAGTGTTCTCCTCCTAATTCGATGTGTAAGGGAGAACATGGTAATTTATTGGGATGATAGGGGCATGCTTCTTTGTACATGTTAAAATAATGTAATGGTATCTATCAGGGTTTTAAAACTATGTGTGTTTTTGTCCCTAGCATCAACGTTTTCAATGGTCTAATAATTAGTTGTGAGGAATTGATGTTTTGATGGGATTTCCAATATCATCAAGGCATCAAGGAGCTCAATACTCCCATCTTGTGGGTGGTCATATAAATTAATCCCTGATGAACCGATATAATTCCAATAACTTAACATCATGAGGTAAGTTGATCTTCATGTCAAGGTTTTGGGATGGTCTATCCTCTCATCCTATGCTTTGTTGGTGACTCCATTGAAGAAAAGATCTAGAATCTTCATTTTTGTAGATTATAGCATCCCAAAATATTCATGTGGATTTGAATATTCTAGCAATAAATTTACCTTTTGTGACTTGGTACTCAAGTGGTCCATTACAACAAGGTTGTCAGATTCTTGAATCAATATTTAAGACATTACATAATTTTCATAGAGATAGCTCTATTTTTCCTATCTAGATCATATCTAAGATATTGCTAAGTTAAGCAATATTCATAATGTCATAGATTAGAATATTTATTGCTCTTTGATTGCTTGTTTTTTCTCTTAAAGGTAAAAAATGTGAATGGTTCAGAACTTTGTCATCTGGTTTGATACCAATTTGGGACCAACTCAATGATCTATTTTTTTATCACTTCAAAGTGAGTGTGGATACTAGCTCACTTGTTCAAAGCATTATCACAATCAATAGATACCCTATAAAATACACACATGACTTGATAAGGTACCTCTCTCACTCATATAGAGACACTCCCTATTTCTCCCTTCCTATTCTCTCTATATTCCCCCTCTCTACCTCTCTCTCTATCACTTTCTTTCTTTGTTACCTTTTCTCTCTCTCTTTCTTGGCCCCTCTATCTCTATCTCCCTATCTCTCCTCCCTCTCCCTCTCTACCTATCTCTCTCCCTCTCCCCTCCTCTCTCTCTCTCTCTCCCCTCTTCTCTCTCTCTCTCTCTCTCTCTCTCTCTCTCCCTTTCTATCCCTCCATAACTCTCCCTTTCTCTTCGTCCCTTTTTCTATCCGTCTCTCTCCATCTCTCTGTATTGCTTATAATGAAAATATCTTCCTAATGATCTCTCTTCCTATCTCTATATTTATGTTTCCTTATTGCAAACATAAACAATCTCTCTCTACCCCTATATATGTGTAGATAACATCTCTGATGTATTGTATCGTTATTTTATTGTTATATCTTGGGATCTTCCAATTCTAGGATCCATATATATGATTGATTCTATATTACACAATACAAATTAGTTTAAACTATTAGACATGACTCATATACACATGCAAAATAGATTTTATCTAACATCAATATTGTGTGCAAGCTATATTTTAATGACTTACATCTAGGTTTCTTACCTCTTTATGATGATGTATCTAGTCATGATTTTATAATTTATTACCTTACAATGATAATATCTTCCTTATGATCTCTATTCCTAACAATCATTACCTTCATTTTTTCATGATGGTCATATATTAGGAAACATAAGATCCCTATCGACAAGTTCCATCTTTGAATTGTTGGCACAAAAAAAATTGATCAAAAGTCAATCTCTCCCTTAATCTCTTTTTCCCTTTATATCTCTCATTTCTATCTCCTACTCCATATCTCTCAATTCCTCTGTCTCTCTTTACTTTTCTCTATATATATCTTTGTCTACTCTATCTCTCTTTTTCTTCACTCCCTATCTCTCTCTCCTAATTTTCTCTTTCTCTTTATATCTCTTTTCTCTATCTCTATCATTCTCTAACTTTCTTTCTATATTTTCCTCTTTATGTTGTACATGGATTTTAATAATTACCAAGCAAAGAAAAATAAATTTACAATTTTCAATAAAAAGGAACATTGTCTGCAAAAGAATAAGTTAGATCTACTTTCTTGACCATTGCACCAACAATTCGAAGATGTCACATTTCCTTCTATAGGTACATTGAGTGTAGAATATCATTTTCTTAATAGCTTGGAAATTGAACTTAAGGACCTAACAATGACACTATTTGAATAGAAGTATAAGGGTTTCACATACATTTATCTAAATCTTATGCATGCATATTCCCTCCTCTTAAACTTATAAGCTTAGTGAGAATTCAAAATTACTGCAAGTAAACATGTAAGGCTCAATATAGAAGAATAATAGTAACAAAAATTTACATAGAAGAAACACACAACTATTAAGAGAGAAATATAAAGACATGGAGATATAGAGAGGGAGAGATATAAATCAACACAAAGAGGGAGATGGGTTGAGAGATAATTCCTTGTGGACATGTGCCATCTTTTGATTGTTGGCACAAAAAAGTTGATCAAAATTTAGTCGCTCCTTTCTCTATCTCTTTATCCCTTTATATCTCTTATTTCTATCTTCTACTTCATCTCTCAATTCCTCTCTTTACTTTTCTCGATATTTCTTCTATCCTCTACCTCTATTTTTCTCTCACCCTCTCTCTCTCTCTCCTAATTTTCTCTAATTTTCCCTTTGTATCTATTTTCTCTTTCTCATGCTCTCTCTCTCTTTCTATATCCCCTCTATATGTTGTATTGATTTAAATAACAAAAAACCAAAGAAAAATAAAATACATACAATTTGTAGTAAATAGGCACCTTCTTTTCAAAAAAAAAAAGTTGGATATATTATCATGGTCATTGCTTGCTTAAGAGTTGCTTTGATATAAGTAATTTTTAATACATGAAAATCATGTATATATTGATAGCTACATCAATTTCAAATGTATGATCCAACATAGTCTAACACTAAAAATACTTTGAGAATATCACCTTTATGCCACTTGGTATCAATGACACCTACATTGAAGTTCTTGTCGATGCATAAAATACAAAGGAATTTACTCATCATTTATTTGACAATAATAAATTAAGTGTTATAACATGAAACTTGTGCTACTTTAAGTGTAATCAAAAGGTTCACATTGTGAACCTAAATATAATGGATGACACTTGGAGCCTAAAATCAAAGTGATCAAATTTTCTATGCACCAACAATTCAAAGATGTCACATTTCCATGTAGAGGTACATTGAGTGTAGAAGTTCATTTACATAGTAGCTTGTAAATTGGACTTAAATACCTAACAATGGCACTATTCATATGTAGAAGTCTAAGAGTTTAACATACAAATCTAAGGGTATTATAAATATTCCCTCCTCTTACACTTATAAGCTCAATGAGAGTTCAAAATTACAAGAAGTAAACACAAGGCTCGATATAGAAGAATAATAGTAAATAAAATTTACATAGATGAAACACACAACTACTAAGAAGCCACAATAAAAAACCAACAATTGTGCTCAATTTTAGTTTTACTAGGGTTGTAATTGATACTATTAATCTATATAAATAATAAAACTCATTTAAAAGTATTTCTCATTGAAGCCTATCAACTTCTATTGTAAAATGCCTCTTGGTATTATTTACATAGTTTTATAATTTTATTATTATTATAACTTATTTTTAATATATAAAACTGCTAATATAAACAATCAATATTATAATATAGAAAAAGCTAAATTTTAATATTAATTAATTTTATATTAATTATATGCACAAGACAATTTCATTGTTATATTATATTTTATGTTTATTTTTCTAAATTTAATTTGTTTATTGACTCTTCCATTTATTGTAACATCATTCTCCATTGTTAAGAATTTTGTTAAATCTAGGAACAATCATTTCTATTTTCTCATTACATTCAATCTTAACCTATATTTCTTTATAATTTTTTTTAGATTTTTTTTTGTAGGTAAATGTTTTTTATATTGATTAGAAAAAAAGGGATACATTCCTCTGTTGAAGCAGTCATAGCCAGAAGCTCCACCCAAACCCACCACCCACCCTTACCATTCATGCCTCAAGTGGGATTAACCAACCTAGCTATTTCTGCCATCTCCTAAGCTATAGCCCTACCATCGTCCTCCCTTTACAAACTAGAGCTTATGCTTGACGCTATACTTTGCGAAAAAACAAAAAGGTTACATATTATACCACCAACCAACCAAACGTTATTTGCACCAAGGAAGTAGCCAACCACCTCATTCTACTAGCACCCCTTCGTCCACCAACACCTCTCAAAAACTTTCTTTCTATTCAATGCTCAATGTAGCCTCCAGATACAGAGAAACCTTTTAGAAACTCCACCCCACACATCACCCATTCCCTGTGTTGTTCAAGCTTTAGACCCTTGATGTCAAGTAGGAACAAATACCGTTTGATAGTTATGTTTGGAAAAAAACACCTTGGCCAAGTCTCACAGATGCGGCATGCCAACCCCCAATTCAATGATGATAATGACCTCTTCAACTCCACCAAGTACGTTTGCCATAATTAGTTTCCTAGCCATCAACAACACCAAATCCTTCGGTAGTTCTAAATCCAACAGCGCCACCATGAACCTCCATGCAATATCCAAATTGGTCTAGTAATGTTCAGTGGAAATCATGAACTCCTTGTCGAGCATCAATTCTGCCACCCCTGGCACCAATGGATCCCATTCCTTGAAAACTAAACAGATCCTATTCTCCATAATTTTGTTAAGAAATTCCCAGAGTTTCCTCGTTGTTGTCAATTAGATGGGTGTTTCCATCATCACCACCTTCGGTTCTACACAGAGATGAGACCAAACTAAATTGGACATTGCCCCTTGCCACCTCATAGACTCCATCGAGCATTTGGAATTAATGACCAAGTCCCATCGATTACGCGAAGTGTCCTGCTCAATGTCCTTGGGTGACACTCGCACCACACATCCCACTCTTTAAACATCAGCTACATTAATTTCATTCCCCACTGCCAAACTCTTGTACCATGCCAGCTAGCTCATATGCAGTCCATCCCTTGTTATTAGACAACACCAAGTTTGAGGCCTCTCATCTAGCTTGTTGGATGTTGTGGTGTGTTGCTGATATGTAGTTGTCATTGATGTCAACACTATTAGCATTGTTGCATTAGAAGTTGCATATGTCGAGGATATTGAGAAAATTGTAATAAGAAGTGTTGCAAGTTGTTAGTATGAAGCGAAGATCAGTCTATCGATGTGATCAATACATTGCTAATATGAGGTTGCGGTTTAAAGGGTTTCTTGTTGAGTATGTATAGTTTATCCACGTCAAATTTCAAAGATCCGCATGAAGATCTGATCAAGTTACGAAGATTTGTATTCTAACAGTTTTTCTATTACTTTAGTTTGTGTTCTTGAATGAAGATCATGTGGTTTTTGTAAGTTCAATTTTTGTGGATGTTTCTCTGGTGTTTCATAGTGTTTTTGGATGTTTCTAGTTTGTGCTCTATCTATGTTGCATGTCCACATTGATTTTTGTGCTCGTGATCCAAGATTTTCTTTTGCGTGTTCATGTTTTTCATGTTCATGGCCGACTAGGTGTTGAAGTGTGTTGTGGTTCTACAAGAAGAAATTAATTGAAGTGTTTTTTTGTTGAAGTTGTTATTTTGGGTCTTGACTATGTTGTGGCCGACCTTGGTTGATTCGCATTAAAAATTATCTATTGTTTTGGGCCGACAATTTGTATTCATTTTATTATTTCTTTTTGGCCGATGCAGTTGTTGATTTAATTTCTTGTTGCGGATATATAAGAGTGATTGTTTTATCGATGTATAAGGTGTATGAGGTGTGTGCAAGTGTGAAGTGTGTGAGCCCTATGTGTGAATACTAATTAGATCATTCGAAGGAAAATCACAGTGTGAAGAAGAGTGAAGAAATGTTCATGTGCTTAACTGGAACTGTAATCAAGCATTAGCAGATGTTATTTTCTTAGTTCAAATCTAGATGGTTATAATCCAAATCTTTCTTTGGGAAGTGAGCCCTCTTTGTAATTAAGTAGTGAGCTCTAGGTAGTGTGCCTGAATGCATGTGCATTCCCCATTGATTCTTCTTATACTTTTAATAGGGTATAATCTTATGGACTGATTTCCACCATTGTTTTTCCTCTAACAAAGTTTCCACGTAAAAATCTTGGTGTTCTTCATGTTTCTTATGCGCTGATTATTTATGGTTTATTATTCATTCATCATTTTTGAGATTAAGATAAGTTAAGTTTGAAAAGTTTAAATATTTTGTTACAACTAATTCACCCCCCCTCTCAGTTATTTGTCCTTTTTTTTCCAACAATTTGTATTAGAACAAGTTCCTCTAAAGAAGTTTAAAAGCTTGAGGTGATCTGAGATGGAATCATACAAGGAGAGTCCTAGATTTGATGGAACAAACTACTCTCTGTGGAAAACTAGAATGGAGTCTCATTTGAGGTGTATTTGAGTCAAGGTAAGCTTCACTCAAGCGGTAAGAGATCTACCTAAGTTAGTGAAGCCTACTAATACAATATGTAAGGAATGTCAGATGGGAAAAAAAACTAGAGTTTCTTTTCGAAGAAAACAACATCATTCTAATGGAGTACTGGAGATGGTGCATACTGATCTTTGTGGTCACTCCAGAATCAGAAGTCTATAAGGAGAAAGGTACTTTATGCTACTTATTGATGATTACTCTAGGATGATATGGGTTGCTTCCTTAAGAGAAAAAATGTGAAGCATTAGAGAAGTTCAAAAGTTTCAAAGCTATGGTAAAGAATGAGATAGGTCTGAAGATCAAATACCTAAGGTCAGACAGAGGTGGTGAGGTCACTTCCTGGGAGTTCAATTCTTTCTGTGAAGAGCATGGAATCAAAAGACAGATATCTGCTTCCCGAACCCCTCAACAGAATGGAGTTGTAGAGAGAAAGAACATAACACTTTTGGATGCTACTAGAACAATGATGTTGAAAGGAAATGTGCCTCACATCTATTGGAGAGAAGTTGTAAGCACTGTTGTGTATACTCTAAACCGGGTAAATGTCAATGGTATTTTTGGTAGGACTCCTTTTGAGCTATGGTTTGGTTATAAGCCTACTATTAAATACTTCAAGTTCTTTGGAAGCGTCATATTAAGAGATGAGGACATAGGCAAGTTTGATGCAAGGGGAGATGAAGGAATCTTTCTAGGTTACTCTACTAAAAGCAAGGCTTACTAGTGCTATAATAGAAGATTGAGAAACATGGTTGAAAGTGAAAATGTGAGAGTTGATGATGACTCTACTAGATCATCTAGATATTGTGAATATAATTCAGATGACCAAAAAGATAGTACAGAACAAGGGAAGAATGCTCAGACACAGAATCAAGTTCATGTTGTTCCGGTAAATCAAGAAAGTCAGGAAGGTGAGACAAGTGGAAGTGCAAAAGAAAGGACAAAAGAACTAGAAGTGAGAGAATCCTAAAATTTTGAGGTATGTAAAGCTAAATCATTCTAAAGATCAAATTATAGGAGATAAGAATAAAGGTGTGTAGACTAGAAGAAGGATTGCAGAAGAGTATTGTCTGATTTCCAAGACTGAGCCTAACAATGTCAATGAAGCTTGTAATGATGAACACTAGATGAAAGTTATGAAGTTAGAACTGTTGTAGATTGAAAAGAATAATACATGGATTCTTGTTCCCAGACCTAATGATAAAAATGTGATTGGTACTAAATGGGTCTTTCGGAATAAGTTGAATGAACAAGGTTAAGTGGTTCAGAATAAAGCAAGACTGGTATGTAAAGGGTATTCATAAATGGAAAGTATTTATTTTGAAGAAACCTTTGCCCCTGTTGCCAAAATTGAAGTTGTAAGATTATTTCTTACTTATGTTGCATATAAGAACTACAAGGTCTATCAAATGGATGTGAAGTCAGCGTTTCTGAATGGTGATTTAGAAGAAGAGGTATATGTTGAACAACCATATGGATTTCAAATAACTGATAAGGAAGACATGGTTTGTCGATTGAAGAAAGCTCTGTATGGACTCAAGCAAGCCCCCAGAGCCTAGTATGCTAGATTGGATAAATACTTACTGAAGCTTGGATTCAATAAAGGTATTGTTGACAACATGTATTTTAAGTTGGATCATGATAAAGAGTTGATTATTGAAGTATTTGTTGATGACATTATTTTTGGAGGAGATGAAAATCTATGTATGAAGTTTGTTGATGAAATGAAAAGTGAATTTGAAATGAGTATGATTGGAGAGATGAAGTTCTTTTTGGGATTGCAAATTACTTAGTTAGATAAAGGGATTTTCATATCTTAGTCCAAATATGTGAGAGAATTGTTGAAGAAGTTTGGCATGGAAGACTCAAAGCCTGTTGGTACACCCATGGTAATTGAATGCAACTTAACACAAAATGATGATTCTCCTAAGTCAAATCAAACAAGATACAAGTCAATGATTGGCAGATTGCTCTACTTAACTCAGACCAGACCAAACATAATGAATGCAGTGTGTATGGTTGCTAGATATCAAGCTAATCCAAAAGAATCTCATGTGACTATTGTAAAGATAATTTTTGGGTATTTGAAAGGAACAATTGATTTTGGGCATTGGTATCCTAAAGATGATGATCTTACTCTAAGTTCCTATACTGATGGCAATTGGGTAAGAGATGTAGATGACAAGAAAAGTACTAGTGGTGGTGCTTTCTTCCTAGGGAAGAATCTAGTGTCTTAGTTGAGTAAAAAGAAGAATTCCATTTCCCTATCTATTGTTGAGGTAGAGTATATTGTTGTTACAAATAATTGTACTCAAGTTCTATGGATGAAACAGATGATGAAAGATATCAAAGTTGTATATGATGAGCCTATCGTCATACACTATGAAAACTCAAGTGCAATAAACATATCAAAGAATCCAGTGCTACACTCTAAGAACAAGCATATATCAATCAAGTTCCACTTCTTGAGGGAGAAAGTGAGTCAGAAAGAAGTCAGACTGGAGTATGTGCCTACCAAAGAATAAATTGCAGAAATTTTCACCAAGTCGTTGCCAAAGGATAATTTTGAGTATCTCAGAGGGATGTTAGGGGTGATTACACCTCCTAATCAGAACTAAGGATGCATTGGTTTGCATCAATCTATGCACTTCATGATCATATTTTGATCTAGATTGTTGTTGATGGCTGCTACTCAGGGGGAGTATTAAGATGTTCAAGTGTCCAGATATGTGGTTTAGAGCTTGCATAGAAGAGATCTTTGATATTGATGTCAAAGGGGGAGAAGTGCAATGTGTAAAATATTTCTCAGAGAGAAGAACCTTGTGGGGAGAAGAGTTGTGTGGATGAGTTGAGGAGAGAAGATTCAGAACCTAAGGAGTAAGTGTTGTGTTGATGCTATTTTTCACATCATGTGTTGCCATCAATGCCAAAGGGGGAGATTGTTGGATGTTATGGTGTGTTTTTTATATGTGGTTTTCATTTATGTCAACACTATTAGCTTTTTTGCATTAGAAGCTACATATGTCGAGGATATTGAGAAAATTGTAATAAGAAGTGCTACAGGTTGTCAATGTGAAGCAAAGATCAGTCTATTGGTTTGATCAGTACGTTGCTAATCTAAAGTTGTGGTTTAAAGGGTTTCTTGATGAGTATGTCTAGTTTATCCACATAAAGTTTTAGTTTTAGAGATCCGCGTGAAGATTTGATCAAATTATGAAGATTTATATTCTAATAGATTTTATGTTACTTCAGTTTGTGTTCCTAAATGAAGATCATGTGGTTTCTATAAGTTCAGTTGTTGCGGATGTTTCTCTAGTGTTTCATGGTGTTTTCAGATGTTTCTAGTTTGTGATCTATTTGTGTTGCATGTCCGCATTGATCGTTGTGCTCGTGATCAGAGATTTTCTCTTGTGTGTTCATGTTTTTCATGTTCATGGCTGACTAGGTGTTGAAGTGTGTTGTGGATCTTTGAGGAGAAATTAATTGAAGTGTTTTTGTGTTGAATTTGTTGTTTTGTGTCTTAACTATGTTGTGGATGACCTTGGTTGATTCACATTAAAAATTATCTATTGTTTTGGGCCGACAATTTGTATTCATTTCATTATTTCTTTTTGGCCGATGAAGTTGTTGATTTAATTTCTTGTTGCAGATATATAAGAGAGATTTTTTTATCGGTGTATAAGGTGTATGAGGTGTGTACAAGTGTGAAGTGTGCAAACCCTATGTGTGAATACTGATCAGATCATTCGAAGGCAGAGCAGAGTGTGAAGAAGAGTGAAGAAATGTTCATGTACTTAACTGGAATTGTAATCAGGCATTAGCAAATGCTATTTTCTCAATTCAAATTTGGATGGTTATAATCTGAATCTTTCTTTGGATAGTGAGCCCTCTTTGTAATTAAGCAGTGAGCTCTAAGCAGTGTTCCTGAATGCATGTTCATTCCCCATTGATTCTTCTTATACTTTTAACAAGATATAATCTTGTGGACTAACCTCCAATGTGGTTTTTCCCCTAATAGGGTTTCCAAGTAAAAATATTGGTGTTCTCTGTGTTTCTGATGTGCTGATTGTTAATGGTTTATTATTCATTCATCATATCTGAGATTAAGATAAGTTAAGTTTGAAAAGTTTAAATATTCTATGACAACTGATTCACCCCTCTCTCAGTTGTATGTCCATGTTTTGCCAACATAGCTGTCACAAGAGGGTATAATTTTTTTAGTATTAATATTGACGTAACTATTTAATTTATTTTTTTGATGAATAGGCACTAATCTATATTAAATATAAAGATTAAAATACATATTCACCAAAAAAAGTGGGTGGTAAGAAGGAACACCCTGAGAGTCAAATGGGCAGCACCTAGAAAACCAAAAAACTTAACAATCACATGGGACTAGCCCAGAAATCCAAGATTGCAAACATAAGAAAGGCCATTAAGCGGCCAAAGCAGTACTAACAAATCCAGGAGGGTCTCTATCATCCAAATTCTTTCCCCATACATCAATGGGGTCTGGAGTGACGTCAGGAGGAGGACCCCAACCATCATCAACATCTATATCTTTATCTTCTTTGTCCTTGCGCTGAGGTGAGATTGCAAGCACCAAATATGGAAAGCATTTACCAGAGTTTCGCCAACCAGAGCTGCTAGTAGGAGTATTATCAGAGGGCCACCCAGAACCTCCATTGCTGCTCCCCACCGCTCCTCTAGAGGGCCACCCCTGGCCAGCCCATGGAGGAAGAGAACGAGATCGCTGAGGAGGGTGGGAACCATGTCGAAGAGGAGGCTGAGAGTGGGGGCGAGCAGAGCCACTCCGCTGCTGGCCCTGAGAGGGCGACCAACCACGAGAGGAAGTGGGCGAGTCAAGCACCTAAGCCACAGTACACGAGGCATTTCCCCAATGATCCAAAAGCACCTAAAAGGTGAGCCACCTCAAGTGCAACCTTTTTAGCTTGAACTTGAATCTTCAAGAGAACATTAAAATAAATAATAGCTTGAGAATACAAAGAAACATTTTTATCCATTTGGGTGTTAGCAAATATGCAAACATTTCTATCTTTCCAAATATTGAAGAGGATTTCCATCCTGAAAGTGTGCTAAAGCTGGGTATATTTAGTAGAAATTTTGGGTGAATCCCCCAACATAACCATATGCAAGGAGAAGGGCTCTAGTCTAAAAGGCTGAAAGAATTCATGAATCCAATTCCAAAACCATTGAGCTCTAGTACAAAACCAGAAGAGATGCTTAAAAGACTCAGCTTTCCCACAAAAAGGGCACTGAGGGTCTTGGACCCCCCAAGTGAACAAGCTGAGACCCCACAGGTAAGCCTTGGAAAATAATACACCAAGAAAAGTGGGCAAGTTTCGGCTCAACACTTGTAGGCCAAGTGGTAGAGAATCTTTTTTTCCAGACATGAGTGGGAGATTGAAGAAGCCACCTCTGGTTTAGACTTGCAATCATTAGAAAATGCAGTGAAAGCCACATTTAACCAAGCCTAGGCTTGTAATTCTTGAAAGAGGTGTCTAGATACCACTTCCAGTCCTTCCACCAAGGCTTGGACACACGAATTCCCACCTTATGAAGTATATCTACAAGAATAGCATTCACTAGACCATCATAAGTATCACAGTCCTAGTTTTGAAGACTGTAGAGAGCATGAAAAATCTTCCCATAACATAATGTGCATTGTGGGTCTGTGAAACACATGCAACAAAGTTTGAATGCCTTTCTTGTGGAACCTTGGCACCTTAAGCACAGGTGACTTGGCCAACAGCTGACCATTACTGGAAAAGAGAGGCAACCACCAAACATTTTGTTGATTGAGTGAAAGCCCATCATGAAAACTAGTGCCAGTCCAATGGAGCCAAGAATTAACTGCTTCCCAAGCTCTCCAAATGCTCTTGGCCATGAAATTTCCAACAATTTGAATCGGTTCCTTCATGACCATAAGGGTTTGAAATCCAATCCTCTTCCAGGTAGGTCTTTGAACAAGAAAGTCAGATCGGATGCAATGCCTAAGGAGAATTTTTCAGGCTTCATCTCTAGTAAGGGCTCTAATTATCCATTTCACACACAAGGAAGTCCCTTGTCATTGAGCGGATAGCAGACCAAGTCCTCCAAAATCTCTAGGAAGGCAGCAAAACTACTGGACAAAGTAGTGAAACCCTCTATAGGACTCCGTAGAGGCCCAAAGAAAGTCTCGAAGTATCTTTTCAAGCTTGGAATAGGCAGCTTTCGAAGGATCCCAACAAGAGGAGTAATAAACATATGTAGCCGCCAAAATCTTAGACCACACTTGGAATTTCCCTGCTAGAGAAAGAGGCTTGGTAATCAAATAGGGCAGCTTTTTCTCAATTCTGGAGAGAACAACTTGCCACAACTCAGCTGGAGAAGCTTGGAAGGTGAAGGGAATGCCCAAAAATTAAAAAATTTCCCTTGGCCCAATCCATTTCCAACCGTACTGTTGAAACCAGTGAGGAGTGGGCAAAATAGACTACTTGTAGCAAAAAAAATTATGCCACTAAATAGCGGAGCTGGACGTAAGGCAAAAAATGTTAATACATTCAAGAGCCGCCTTAATATTTTTCTCTTCCTCCAGAAGGGTGAGGAAAGATTCATCAACAAAATGGCCATTAACAAGTTGAGCCTAGGAGTTAGGCAGGGAAATGCTTTTAACACACTTTTGAGAAACCACATTAGCCAACAAATAGCCAAATCCTTCAGAAAAAAGCACATAAAGAGAAGGAGCGAGCATGCATCCTTTTCGAATGGAGCAAAATAAGCTGAAGGAAGAAGATTGGCAGCCATTAATGGTGATACAAGCAGAGACATTTGAGAAAAGAATATGGATAGCCTGAATGAAATTAGGCCCAAACCCCAAGGATTTCAACATGGCGAGAATGAAAGGCCACTCAATGCGGTCATAGGCTTTAACAAAGTCAATTTTGAGAAAAATAGATATCTGGTTCGAATGCCTGGCCCACTTCATACCTTCCCACACAACAATAATCTTATCCAGAATAAATCTGGACTTGATAAAACCAGTTTGCTCCGGGTGCACAATCTGAGGCAAAAGATGGTGGATCTTCAGAGCAAAATCTTTAACAATGATTTTGTAAGAGACATTGAGGACCATGATAGGCTGCCAGTTGCAGATATCCTCAGGATCTCTAGGCTTATGTATGAATTTAATATTTCCTTCATTAATTATATTACCCAGGGTTTTGGAATGAAAAGCCTCGAGATAGACTTTATGCAAGTCGTGCCCAACACTGTCCCAAAGGGACTTGTAAAATTCATAAGGGAAACCATCAATCCTCGGGGCCTTGTCATCAGCCATGGTATGAACAACTTCCTTCAAGTCTTCAACTGTAAGTAATTGCTCACAAAAAAAAAATTGGGCTGAAGATAGCCTATTTGGCACAACAAGACAATCTTGAAGGGATTGTTGTCACTCTGACGTATACTCCTGAGTAGTGAAAACTTGTTCATAATGCCGAACAAAGGCTTGGAGAATGTCAGGTAGCTCAGAAAGCACCTAGGTTCCTTTTTCAAGCTTTTTGATGCCAAGAGAAGAGTGCCTGACACAGGGCCAAAAAAAGCCAAAAAAAACTCCTTGGAGGCACGATCGTCAATCTTTAACTAGTGCAATCTAGCTTTGATTTGTGCACCTGGTAGCATAATTGTATGCAATTTATTTTTTGTGTCTTTATTCCACCACCCTAACTTGTAATGATGGGGAGAAAGGGCTAGCTGCTAGAGCCTCGATAGCTGAGCGCAGGTCAACTATGGTAGCCTCATAAGACCGTTGACAAAAAATGGCTAGTTGGCACCCATAAATGCACAGAAATTTAGCTATGCAAGTGATAACATCATTCCACCAATTAATCTAGCCTATATTATGAGGTGGCCTACACTCCAAATTCTAGACCCTACGAATGTGGGCCAACATGGGTTGATGAAAAAATAGACGTGTTAAAAAAAACTGTGTTTTGTAGGCTCGAGGTTGTCTTATATCCCATTCAATGTGAAAAGAAATGGGGAAATGATCAGACAATGTTACATCCACTAACGGATTAATCGAAAGTGAAGAGTTGTCAAAAGAGAAGAAAGATTGAGCAGAGATCATGGCACAATCAAGGCGCTTTAATATCTTGTCAAAGCCAGCCCTGAAATTACACTAAGTGTGCCAGAGGGAATGAGAATGGCAGTGACCAATATTGGGATCAAAGAGCCCCAATTTATTACGCATGTTAAACCATGCCTCATATTCCCCAACTGCCCATCTGAATGGAAAAGTACTATCTTTATCATACACCATCTCAACCATATTAAAATCCCCACATAATAGCCAAGTAGCAACTGGCAGTGAATCGACAATCCAATGCCAAAGCAAAGAGTGTTCCACAACATCATTAAAGGCATAAACATTAATAATCCCAAAAGAGTGATTATTAATGTTAGGGAGGATCTAGATGAGCTGATATGTGTGGTCAGACCCATGGTCAACCACACAAATGTGCCACCGTGGGGAAAAAAGGGTGACAACTCCGCCATATCTAGCATCATGAGAAGTACAAAACATATGATTGGTTGGCCAAATAGAACGACAAGCCAATGCAAGAAAAAACCATAAATTTTAACTTCTTGGAGACAAAGCACTTCAATACTAGCATACTTCTGAAAAGTATCCCTAACATAATACTTCTTGGAGAGGTCTGTCAGACCTCAAACATTACATGAGAAGAAATTCATGAATGGAACTCCTCCATATTGTCGGAGTCTAGCTCCTCCTCATTCAAAGTAGAGAAGCGATTCTACAAAAATTCTAGTGGAACTGACCCAATTTGAATATTCAAAGAAGAAAATCTTCGTTTCTCCAATACATATTATCCTTCTTCTAATGGCGAAGAAGGACTACGAGACTATCATTGAGCTCCCATCACGAGAGGGGAAACGTTTGGTCGTGCTATCATAACAACAGCAGGCTGAGGCGTAGCCTTCACCCTAGGCTGCATCGGAATATTGTCAACCTCATCTGAGGCCTCTTTCCCCTTTGTCGAAGGGATTAAAACCTCTTTAGCTAGCTCAAGTAATTTGGAAATCATCCTAGAGCCATTGGACTTGTGTTTATGGCTTGTAACTGTGGTCCATTTCTCATCAAGTTTGGCAGCAGAATTATCCACTTGACGAGGCTTCTTAGATTCCCGCAGCGAAGGAATACGAGGCACTGCCAAAGGGAAGTCCTTGATCTTGTGGTCTATGGACTAACATCTATAACACGTTTTCAACATATTAAAATAAGTGACCTTTTGGGTATGTCAGAGAGCTCTAGTTTGAATGTCAATGGAGTCTTTTAAATCTTGTGAAAGGTCCACTTCAACACAGACCTGTTTCTGGGGTCGGGCCTAGAAAAACCTATCTAGCTCAATACAAATGACCTTCCCTAGAGAGGATGCAATATGACTCAAAAAAAGGTACACAAGGAAAAGGCAACCTTAGAAACTCAATCCAGATCGGTACCCGTAATTTGGTGTCATCCGAGACAACGAAGTCCCAGGTCCATGACTTGAAAACCAATAGAGAAGACTTGACATACTAGGGACCATGATTTAGGATTGTCTGAATATGACTGCCCTCTGCCAAACAGAAAAGAAAAAAACCCTTGGTTACATTTTGGACCATATCAAGGCGGACCCCATGAAGGACCCAGGCCTTGTGGACCCATTCTGTAAGTACACTTTCAGGGAGATTCCTCCCAACAAAATACCCAACAAGAGTATGTTGCTCAAACCATTGACAAGCAAAATCAAAATCGGGCAAAAGTAAAACCACATCAACTAGGGAGTCAAAAAACTTACCTCATGAAACACTTTTGGAACAAATTTTTGGGGCCGTTTGTTCAGAGGAGGAGCCATTCAGTAGAGTCATCAAACCACCAACACCAACAAGAACTATTGGGTTAGAACCAGTTGAAGGCATATTAAAACAAAAAAACCATAGTAAATGCAATTGTACACACAAGAAAAGACAAAAATCTTGTGCCAATAGCGTAGTATGATGTAAAAGGGGCCAAGAATGACCGTAGACACAAGAAAACCCTACTAGATCTCATACCTTATTTAATTATTTTTAATTCTATATATGTCTTAGTTTTAATATTAATATTTTAAATATCAATAAAATAATAATACTTTATATTATATTTAATAATTTGTATAAGAGAATATACTATATGATGATAATAATATAATTTATATAGATAATTTTAATTGTATTATATCTATTATATAGTGTACTTATATTTATATGCTAATTTAATGTTCTCCCGACCTTCATAAAAAGAGAAAAATAGAGAAGGAAAAATAAAGAGAGATAGAAGGGGAGACAATTCTATATAGAGGTAGGTAGAGAGAGAGAGCATGAGAGAGAACTATAAGAGATACAAAGGGAAAGAGAAACAAAAAGAGGTAGAGAGATTGAGGTATAAAGAGGAGTGGGAGAGAGGGAGAGATAAATAGTGAGAATATATTTAATATATTTTTATAGTACAAACTAAATTAACATATAAAGAATCTAATAGCTTTATTGACCAAGAGAGGAAATAAATATGACCTAAAGAGAGGAACAAAGAAATGGACAAAGAAAAGGGGGAGAGAGAAAAGTGATAGAGAGAAATAGGGTAGAGAGAGGACGACAGAGATTTGAGTCTCTACTTCTCCTCTCTCCTCTCTATTTATGTGCCTCCCTCTCTATCTCTCTCCATATCTATCTCACACTCATATACACGCACATTCCCTATTTCTCCCTCATTATCTCTATCTTTATATCTATCTTTCCCCTCTCCCTCTCTCTCTCTCTTCCTCTCTCTATACCTCTCTTTCTCGCTAATAATTGTCTGTCTTTATCTATCTATATTTCTTCCTATATATATCATTATCTTTCTATCTCTCTCTCTCTCTCTCTCTATATATATATATATATATATATATATGTATACATATATATATATATATAGAGAATTATGTGTGTGTGTATATATATATATATAGAGATTTATATATGTATGTATGTATGTATGTATGTATGTATAGATTTATCTCTTCCATTTGTATTTATCTCTCTCCTCTCCATCTCCATATCTATCCTCCTCTCTATCTCTATCTCCTTATCCATCTCTCTCACTCACTCTTCCACCTCTATCTCTCTCTATTTCTATCTCTATTTCTCCTTGTTTCTCCCTCTCTCCCTATTGCAAACATAACATGAACCTATTGGTAATGGAGCCTAATTATCTTCCTCATTAAGAAGTTTTGTTTCAGTTGTGTTTGAATCTTTCTAAGTGGATGCATAATTGATTTGAATTTATCACTTCTCCATTGAGACCTTTGTTGCACAAACATCGTTTGTTAAATGGCCTATCAATTGATCTCATGTACTACACAAATTTAATCAACTAATAGACCAAAAAAAACTCTCATTGACCTTCCACACCTCTTAAAGTACCCAACACACCAAGGTGCAATTGCTAGTTTATTTTATTATAGACTAGTTAAACCTCTTCACCTGCTTGTATTGCCAACTTTTTTGGGACACTACCCTAATGCTAAAATTGCTATGTTCATCTCATTTAATTTTTTTTTTAATTCTAATGAGATGTTTTGATTGTAAAATAATATTGATAATCATTAATATTCTAACAAAAGAATTAAATTACATTTACAAAATTAAATTTTTAAATTTTGATTATGAGAGTTGCCTATCAAAAAATTACATATATTAAAATTACAACACTTGTTTATTAAAAAATGATAATAATATTTTAGTTCACGTTTACATTTAAAATATTATATAATTTTTTTTAGAATACTATTAAAGTATATTTATTGAATAATAAATAAATTATTATTATTATAAAGAAATATAAATTGTAAATTGTAAATTAAAATTTTAAAACTTAAATTATTTAAAATACAAACTTTATTAAATATCATAAAAATTAAATAAAGTACATTTATAATTAAAAAATATGTTTTATTTTATCATTAATGACTATGAGGTTAAGATACAATTAGAATTATATAGATTTTTAATCAAATGAAGATTATGTTTATAATTAATTAAAATATATTTAATAATTAAAGATTAATTTCTTTGATTAGATTTAAAATAAAAATTATATAGATTATTTTAGTTATATGATTATTTACTTTGAAGATTAATATATATATAAAACATAATTCTAACTTATAAATAATTATTTTGAAATTTAAAATAACTATAATATATAACTATAAATGTTGTTTGGACAAAACTGTGGATTGATATTAAAGATAAACTATCCTTATAATTCTATTAAATTGGTAAATATAATTATATCAATCTCCAAAAATTTTGTATTGGTTTTCTCAATTTGTTCTTAAATGTCAATCCAGGGATCATAGACTTGTGAAAGGTGTTGCGACGGTATACCTAAAGGTTGAAAACAGTTAATTAAGTGGGGATGAATGCATCTAATACACAAATTTTATCTAATCAAAAATCCAGTTTATTCTTTCTTGTTCCTGTTTGTGACAAGAACTGTGCCATGAAGTGCGACAAGAACTTTGTAGTAACAAAATTGTGCCAAGAAGTGTAGTGACAAAACCGTGTGGTGGCAGAAATAAATAAACTTTACAAACTATGCATAAACAATAATGAATTTGATTAGAGTCTTAATTCCTACACAATGCTTTGAATAAACACATCAACAAATAACTAATAAGAAATCAACTTAAAACTAAATTGCAATCAGATTTAAAACTTATGAAATGAAAATGCTTAAAACCAAATCACACAAATTAGCACATCAAAACTAAACTAGAAAAAGGTCACCTGACAACGCAAGCAGTGGGCCTTGCCTCCTTGGTGGTTTGGTGGTTTGGTGAAGAAACACAAACAGTACTCTACACCACACTAATCATGCATGGACATCAACAACTTAAAAGTATGATTCAAAATAGCGATATGTTCTTATATTATAATATTTGTCTATATCAAGTTTGCTAAAAACACATATTTATACTAGCAAGCATTGATAAGGTTTGTTTTGGTTTGTTTCGGCCTATAGCCAACAAACCAAATATGCTTGATATACAACAAAAGATGGCCGCTAGCCATGTAACAAACTAACTAGTATTCTGTCAAAAAATAGCTTATAGATTATTAAAACTTCAACTCCTCGCTTCTCAATCATCCACGTCCCTAACAGCTTTAACACCTTCATTTAATCATTCTCTATCATTTCAACCATAAGATAATTAATATTTCCATAGATATCGATATTTTCTAATAATTCTAATTTCCTTCACATTATATCAGTTACTGATACTTCCTGTGACAAATAATGACATGAAGGTGATAAAAGTAAAAGAAAAAGGTAAACATAGGGTAAAAGTATTAAGACTATTCAACCCCCATCAAATGTTTTAATCTTGATTATATAATAACCCTCATCCTATTTTTTAATTTATAATTATTTTAAGTTCTTAACTTAAGATGGGTTATTATAATTAAAATAATTAATTATAACGTTAATTTTATAATTATAAATTATTATAATCCTAAAAACATTATGGTTATGGGAAGCATTAGAATTAGGATTAAGATAAAGATTATGGCTAGAACTATTCAATAATTAAAATAAATGAAAAATTAAGATATTATTAATAAAAAGATTAGTAGATATAATGCTATCTTAAGTCTCAAGATTTTCATATTTTATTCATCTAATGTTTTTATTCTAGGTCTTGTTCCCAATATTTTCATGACAACCTCAACATCAACTACTTGTAGAGATCTAACTATCAGACTTAAAATTAACTAATCAATCAAATAGTTGAAATTATCACAATTCTTATTTTGACAAACTCAACTTCGACTATCACTCATTGTTTACATGCTTATATAAAACTAGATTTATATTTGATCATATATGATAACATCAAGTAGATGAATGACCATTTTACCTAATCAATTAGAAAAATAAAATTTCAATATCAATCAACAAGAATTATTATCTTGCTTCCTATGTTTAGTATTGGTTTAACATTGAAGCATCCAAATATATAATAGGATACATTGGCAAAACAATTCTCAAAATCATACTCTATGAACAATGCAACCCTAAATATAGTAATTTAATGTGCTCCCAACCTTCATAAAGAGAGCAAAGGAGAGAAGGAAAAATAAAGAGAGATCTATAGAGGGGGAGACAATTCTATATAGAGGTAGGTATAGAGATAGAGCATGAGAGAGAACTATAAGAGATACAAAGGGAAAGAGAAACAAAAAGAGGTAGAGAGATTGAGGGATAAAGAGGAGTGGGGGAGAGAGAGAAAAATAGTGAGATAGATTATCAAATTTATTTTTAAACTAATATTTTAATTAAATATTATTATATTATATATTCTATAATACAAATTATTAGATATAATATATTTAATATAATTTTATAATACAAACTAAATTAACATATAAATAATCTAATAGCTTTATTGATTAAGAGAGGGGACAAATATGACCTAAAGAGAAGAACAAAGAAATGGAAAAAGAAAAGGGGGAGAAAGAAAAGTGATATAGAGATACAGAGGAAGATATAAATGAAGAAAAATATAGAGAGAAATAGGGCAGAGAGAGGAAGAGAGAGATTGAGTCTCTACTTCTCCTCTCTCCTCTCTATTTATGTGTCTCCCTCTCTATCTCTCTCCATATCTCTCTCTCTCATATACATGCACATTCCCTATTTCTGCCTTGTTATCTCTATCTTTATATCTATCTTCCCCTCTTCCTCTCTCTTCCTCTCTCTATACCTCTCTCTCTAATAATTCTCTCTCTCTCTCTCTATATATATATACATATGTTTGTGTATGTGTGTGTGTATATATATATATTTATCTCTTCCATTTGTATCTATCCCTCTCTCCTCTCTATCATTATCTTTCCCTCTCCTCTACATATCCATCTCCATATCCATATCTTCCTCTCTATCTCTATCTCCTTATCCCTCTCACTCACTCACTCTTCCACCTCTATCTCTCCCTATTTCTATCTATTTCTCCATGTGTCTCCCTATTGCAAACATAACATGAACCTATTGGTAATGGAGCCTAATTATCTTCCTCATTAGGTGTTGTCATAATAGTGGTTTACAATTCCTGAGAGGAATGAATTTTAGCTGAAATCACATATTTTTAGAAAATATAATTATTTAAGCCTTAAAAAGTTCCATTTTAAGGATTCCAATTGAAGAGGGTTTGATCAAATCACCTTAGATCAAACCCCCTTGGATAGAACCTCACTAGTTTTAAACATACCTATAAATGTGTCTCCTTTACAGCTATCAAAATGCTGATAAAAAATGACTTTTGATTTAGATTTTGGGGGATGAAATGAATTCATTTAAAATTTATTTCAAATGATTATGGTATTCCTCAGAACAAGCTATCCAATGAATATAATTTTAATATGTTTTGGTTTTGTTATGTATTTTTTAAAGTTTTATTAAACATAGGTTTTTCATCAAAAATGAATTTATTTGTTCCTCACATGTGGAAAAATAGAAGATTATCAATTTTTTTTTGAAAAAATATGAGTGCACCAGATATTGAAGTCCTTGATCCAACAAAAAAAAAAAAAAAATTTTGACATATACAAAAAAAGTTATCGTTATACTGTCCGGTGTCTGAATTGTAATTCGTTTGACTTTGAAACTTTATTAAGAAAACATATTCAATAAAAAACTATCTAACCAAGTGGAAGAACTAGATATCAGAGTTACAAATCTAAATTTGAAAGAATTAGAATTTTATCCTTCATGGAAAAAAAGTTGTGTTATACGGTGTGCGTCACTTTTTAAAAATGTTGTTTTCTAAAAAAAATCTATTTTCGTGGGAGATAGAAAAAGAAGTGCAATTTGATTTCAAAAATTTTGAAAAAAATATTTTTAGAATCTACAGACAAAATTTGATGAGACTCTAGTTTGCACCATCTTCAAATACTTCACAGTTTAGCCGCTATAGGTGCCCGAATGTGAAGATTTAGTTAAAAATAATAATTTCAGTGTCTAGTTTAGCCAAAAATTGTAAACCACTATTATGGGATCACCCCATTAAGAAGTTTTGTTTCAGTTGTGTTTGAATCTTTCTAAGTGGATGCATAATTGATTTGAATTTATCACTTCTCCATTGAGACCTTTGTTGCACAAACAACATCAATTGCTAAATGGGCTACCAATTGACCTCATGTACTACACAAATTTAATCAACTAATAGACCAAAAAAATTCCTCATTGACCTTCCACGCCTCTTCAAAGTACCCAACACACCAAGGTACAATTGCTATTTTATTTTATTATAGACATGTAAAACCTCTTCACCTGCTTGTATTGTCAACTTTTTTGGGACACTACCCTAATGCTAAAATTTCCATTTTCATCTCATTTTAAATGTGTTTTTATTCTAATGAAATGTTTTGATTGTAAAAATATATAAATAATCATTAATATTCTAACAAAAGAAAATTAAATTACATTTACAAAATTAATTTTTTAAAATTTTGATTATATGAGAATTGCCTATCAAAAAAATTACATATATTAAAATTACAACACTTGTTCATAAAAAAATGATAATAATAATTTATTTCACGTTTACATTTAAAATATTATAGAATTTGTTTAGAATATTATTAAAGTATATTTATTGAATAATAAATAAATTATTATTATTGTAAAGAAATATAAATGTTAAATTATAAATTAAAATTTTAAAACTTAAATTATTTAAAATATAAGTTTTATTATATATCATAAAAATTAAATAAAGTACATTTATAATTAAAAAAATATGTACTATTTTATTTTATTTTATCATTAATGACTATATAGGTTAAGATACAATTAGAACTATATAGATTTTTTAATCAAATTAAGATTATATTTATAATTAATTATTTAATATATTTAACAATTAAAGTAAGATTTATTTTTTGATTAGATTTAAAATAAAAATTATATTGATTATTTTAGTTATATGATTATTTATTTTTAAGATTAAAATATATATAAAACATAATTCTAACTTATCAATAATTATTTTGAAATTTAAAATAATTATAATATAACTATAAATGTTGTTTGGACAAAACTGTGGATTGATATTAAAGATAAGATATCCTTATAATTCTATTAAATTAGTAAACACAATTAGATCAATCCCCGAGATTTTGCATTGGTTTACTCAATTTGTTCTTAAATGTTGATGCAGGAGCATCCCGGTACAGGCGCGATTTTGCATCACCCAAAAATATTTAAATTGAATTTTCAATTTGGGTGTGTTTTGGTTTGCATTGACGTTTTCAAGCATCTTTCAGTAGCAGAATCTAGAAATCTGATCAAAATTGCAAAAATCCAAGTTTTGACCAAATCATTGTTTTAAAGCTCTATGGGCAGTTTTGAAAATTATTTTTGAAAAATCCATTAGGAATCAAGTAAAATATTTTTGCAGGGACATTCTTGAAAGTACTATGTCAAATATGCAAAAATAGTCAAGGTTATATCTTTCACTATTTGAGAGAAACTACATTGGAAATTTGCATTTTTAATGCCAAAAGTGTGTTGCCAATCTACAAATAGTTTAATATTTCAAAAAATTTGAGGGTTGGAACAAAATAATTTTACACAAAACCTAAGGACATCATCCCAAGTCTACTTGCCAAATTTTATGCAATTTGGAGAAGTTTGAATTTTTTTTCCTATCAGTACCAATTCCGCTCTCTCCACACATAGCACGATGAAGTCACAAGGTAAAGTTTCTCCTTCAAATTGAATATGCAGCTTCATGAGGTATATTTTGGAGTTTTAATTTGTGATATATTGCTGCATTAATACATGGAAATTACCATTTTACTACAAAGGGAAGAAGTTGATATGACATTAAGATTTGAAAATTAAAAAAATAAAAATTGGGCTATTTAGAGCAAAAATTGAAGAGGTTTTATTTTTATTTTTATTTTAAAAAGAGAAACGCTTCTTTTAGAAGATGAAACAAAAATAAAAGAGAGAATAGGGAAGAAGGAAAAAGGGCGAATGGGTAAAGATAAACGCCTCTATTAGAGGCTTAGAACAACAAAAAGAAAAAGAGAAGGAAACAAACAAATAAGGGGAAAGTTCTTAGTTTATGATGGGAGTGAATATTAGAGCATGAGAAGCTTCCCAAGAGTGAGTTTTATACAACAGATTGAAGATTATAACATCAATAAGAAAGAAGAAGAGTGCATAGCAAGGAAGATACAAAGTTTTAATCTGCATCAAATTGTAGGAGAAATAATATTGAGGACAAAATTGGAGTGCCTGTGTGAGAGTGAGAGTAGATTGTGTGCATGTTGAGAGAGGTCATGGTTGGCCGATATATTGTATACTATTCTGCAAATTCGATTGAATAATTTTTTTTCTTGTTTTGCTACAATCTTAAATTTGAGATTTTGAATGTGTGTGTGAGAGAGAGAGGGAGTACCTCTTGGCATCAATTGGTATCAGAGCCAAAGGTTCTCAATGCATAGGTAGAGCACCAAACGTGAGGCAACCTATGCCAAGACCTGTGGGTGGAGGGTGACTTGGGCAGTAGAGAAGAGCTCATGTGAGAATTGTTGCAGGTTTGTGAAGTCCTAAACAGTTGTGAGCTGAAGAGCCATAAAGAATCACAGATTGCAAAGAGTGTTATGTGGATTACAAAAAATTGCAGCAAGTGAGATGGGAATATTTGTGAGAAAGAATCCCATCAGTAGATTGAAGATCAAAACATCAATAAGAAAGAAGAGTGCATAGCAAGGAAGATACAGAGTTTTAATCTGCATCAAATTGTAGAAGGAGAAATAATATTAATGAGGATAGAATTGGAGTGTTTGTGTGAGAGTGAGTAGATTGTGTGCATGTTGAGAGAGGCCTTGGTTGGCCAACATATTGTCTATTGTTTTGCAAATTTGATTGAATGAAAATTGTTCTTGTTTTGTTGCAATCTGAATTACGAGATTTTGAACATGTGAGTGAAAAGGAGTACCTCTTGCATCAAATGTCAATCCAGCGGTCATAGACTTGTGAAAGGTGTTGCAACAGTATACCTAACGGCTGAAAACAATGAATTAAGTGGAGATGAATGCAACTAATACACACAAAGTTTATCTAATCAAAAATTTGGTTTATTCTTTCCTATTCTTTTTTGTGACAGGAACTGCGCTAGGAAGTGCAACAGGAACTCTACAGTAACAAAATTGTGTTGGGAAGTGTAGTGACAGAACTGTGTAGTGATAGAAATAAAGAAGTTTTACATATTATACACCAATAGTAATGAATTAGATCAAAATATTAATTCCCACACAATGCTTTGAATAAACACATCAATAAATAACTAATAAGAAATCAACTTAAAATTGAATTGCAATCAAGTTTAAAACTTATGAAATGAAAATGCTTAAAACCAAATCACACACATTACCACACCGAAACTAAATTGGAATCAAAGTCTTAATTTCCACACAATGCTTTGAATAAACACATCAACAAATAACTAATAAGAAATCAACTTAAAATTGAATTACAATTAGATTTAAAACTTATGAAATGAAAATACTTAAACCAAATCACACACATTACCACATCGAAACTAAATTGGAAAAAGGTCATCGGATAGCACAAGCAATGGGCCTTGCCTCCTTGTTCGTCTAGTGAAGAAACACAAACATTGCTCTACACCACATTAATCATGCATGCACATCAACAACTTAAAGGTATGATTCAAAACAACAGTATGTTCTTATATTATAATATCTATCTATGTCAAATTTTGTTGAATACACATATTTATACTAGTAAGCATTGATAAAGTTTGTTTTGGTTTGTTTTGGCTTATAGCCAACAAACCAAATATGTCCTATATACAACAAAAGATGGCCGCTAGCCATGTAACAAACTAACTAGTATTTTGTCAAAAATAGCTTATAGATTATTTAAACTTCAACTTCTCGCTTCTCAATTATCGACATCCTTAACAGCTTTAACACCTTCCCTTAATCATTCCTTTCCATTTGAGCCACAAGATAATTAGTATTTCCATAGATATCAATATTTTCTAATAGTTCTAATTTCCTTCACATTATATCAAATACTGATACTTCCTATGACAAATAATGACAGGAAGGCAATCAAGGTAAAAGAAAAAAGGCAAACATAGGGTAAAAATATGAAGACTATTCGACCCCCATCAAATGTTTTAATCTTGATTATATTATAATCCTCATCCTATTTTTTATTTTTTTCTAATTTATAATTATTTTAAGTTTTTAACTTAAGATGGGTTATTATAATTAAATAATTAATTATAACCTTAATTTTATAACTATAAATTAAATTATAATTATTAATTATTATAATCCTAAAAACATTATGGTTATGGTAAGCATTAGAATTAGGATTAATATAAAGATTATGGCTAGAACTATTCAATAATTAAAATAAATGAAAAATTACGATATTATTAATAAAAAGATTAATAGATATAATGTTATCTTAAGTCTCAAGATTTTCATATTTTATTCATCTAATGTTTGTATTCTATGTCTTATTCCCAATATTTTCATCACAATCTCAACATCAACTACACTTGTAGAGATCTAACTATTAGACTTAAAATTAACTAATCAATCAAATAGTTGAAATTATCACAATTCTTATTTTGACAAACTCAACTTCAACTATCACTCATTGTTTACGTGCTTATATAAAACTAGACTTATATTTGATCTTTTATATGATAACATCTTGTACATGAATGGCCATTTTACCTAATCAACTAGAAAAATAAAATTGCACTATCAATCATCAAGAATTTCTTATCTTGCTTCCTAAGTTTAGTATTGGTTTAACATTGAAGCATCCAAATATATTATAGAATACATTGATGAAACAATTCTCAAAATCATACTCTATGAACAATGCAACCCTAAATATAATAAGAATAAAAGACATAATTATTTGGCAAATAAACTTGCAAGTTTAGAAAGCATGTTTAATGGTTTTTGTGATAGAGTGGACATCTGATGAAGTGAGTAGCCTATAGAAATAAGTATGCATCATGGTATATTTTGTAATATTATTTTGTAACAGTAAATTTTTGCTAAAGTCCTCAGGATAAACAAAGTAACAATTCAAAGCTCAAGACAGAAATATCTAAGTGCAGCTGGAAACTATTGTTAAAGATCACATTGCATTCCTTACTTCCAAAAGAACGTGTGCTATATACTCTTGGAAAAAAGTGAGATGCTATAGAACTGTTTCTTTCAACTACCTTAGACTGATTTGGTCTTACTCTTTATAATGCATAGTTTTATTTGTATTCAGCCCTGAATTTATTACTTTCAAACTAATAGATTTGGAAGTGTCAATCTCCAGACCTTTTTTTTCTTGTTGCCTATTCTATTTTTATTATTAATATATGTATTTTTCTAATAAAAAAGTTTAGTATTGATGATACGCCAACATGAACCAAATGAGTTGTCATGCTTCTTTTATGTGACTGTCTGATTACCTTCCCGAGACTGGAATGTTCTTATTTTCTGAAATTATTTGCACAAGTAAGCATTCTTCCATTAAACTATCTTAAACTAATGGCAAAATAAGTTCAGCCTCTTAGACTCATACCTGGATCACTTTCAGCACATAGCCCATAAAGCTAGAGTTAGAAAGCCTCTACTGATGACGATGGAGACAATAACGATTCTTCCTCATCTTCATCTTCAGGATCAACAACAACCTTCATTGCAGAATCAACAACAGCCACAACATTTTCATTTCCACTGGAAATTCCCGCATCTAGAGCATCAACAACAGCCTTCATTGCAGAATCAGGATCAGATCTATTCTGAATAAGAATTTCACATATGTCTGCAGGAGTTAGGCGCCCTCCGGATTCCATCTTCTCTTGTACAGACGTAAATAGCAAGTGATCCTCTAAACCCAAGTAATTATAAACCAATTGTTTAAAAGCCGCAAACCCACAGTAAGACAGATGTATATGCATATCCATTCGACCACCTCTGAGCAGCGCAGGGTCAAGTCGGTCCTTGTGATTAGTCGTGAAAATCATGATCCTCTCTTCGCCGCAGCTGGACCAAAGCCCGTCTGCAAAATTAAGCAAACCAGATAGAGTGATGATAGGTCTACGCCGTCCAGTGTCTTTATACCCGTCCTTGAGATACTCAAAAGGGCCCCTGCGCCCTGCCCTTGTGGGTAAATCGGCAGCGCAGTCGATGTCCTCGATGACGATAACAGATTTGCTTGAGGTTTCGAGCAAGAGCTGCCGGAGACTGAAATTGTCATACACCATGGTGAGCTCCAGATCATAAACGTCGTAGTTCATATAATTGGCGATGGCGGCAATGAGGGTCGACTTGCCCGTACCAGGAGGTCCGTACAGAAGATAACCTCGCTTCCATGCGCGGCCCGTCTTGCGGTAAAACTCTTTGCTCTGCTGAAAATAGTCGAGGTCCTCCTTAATCTTGCGTTTAAGTTTGAGGTCGACGGCCAGGGTTTCGAAGGTGGAGGAGTGCCTGAACGCCACCGAGCTCCACCCTCCTTGACAGCACCCTCCACTGCTGTTGCTGAACAGCTTCCTGTGCCGATTACGCCTCTGCAGGTCGTCCGCAATCTCTGAAATGTGGTCGATGTAGGATGACAAAACCTTCCCTCTGTCTCTGTTGGAAATTTTGAGGATATATTTTCTTTCGCTTCTTCTGTCGTCTACGGCTCTGATCTCCTGCTTTTCCTTGGTCTCGACAACGTGCGTCCACCACATTTGGGCTCCTTGGAACTCGTCATTGAGCGTGTGTTGAGATGGCACGTTAAACACCAGCCTTGTTTCTCGGTTAGGCCTCGTGATGGAGACTGTGGGGGCGTTTGCTGTTGCATCAAGGCTGTTCAAATACATTCGCACAGAACCGTATATTTCATTGGGAGATTTGAGGGCGGCTTCTTCGAATTCAGGGATTTCTATGTTAGAGTATGCACTTGAATTGTCTCGATACAACTTCCACAGCTCGTAAAATTGACGAAAAAGGTAGGGCAGCGGCCTGGATTGCAGTGACATCAAACCCATCATCGACCACAACATCGCCCTGTCCGACTCCATCTCTGCAACAATGATTTACCAGGCTGCGATCGCTTCAGATGTAACGGTATGAGTATAGACCCTACTCAAGATGGACAATTTAATAGTTTAAATTTGGCGTCGCCGAGGGTTCTTGGAATTTCCATTTCCAAACTTGTAAATAAGAATTAATTTTACAGAGATCGATGGCCGTAATTTCACAGGAAGGATGCAAGACTGCTGAATGCATCCTCGCCGTGCAGGTGCTCTCTGACGTTCTCAGATAACACCACGGCTTCTCAAGGTCTCGTCAATTTGAATGTGTTTAATTAAGTGCTCTGCTCTACCTAGGTAAGACCCGTAGGCTATTCGTGACGTAAGGCCGCCACCAGCAGCTTCTCCGAGAGCTGGGGCTCTATAATGACGGGGATTTGAAAGCTGATGTGATGTACAGAGATCTCTTTGAGGATGTCGCTGTGTAATCTCGATCGTGTTTAGTGTTAATGTAAGTGGAATCCACAACTTTTCAAATCCTCCGAGGCTGTACCAGTGTACTTCCTCTCATGGAATATGATCATGGCACCGTCTATCACTTGTGGCCGACGTCACAATTTATATGTTTAGTATCGAAGATTAGGTACTACATTTATAATCTGAATTTTCTTGATCATGGGAGGTACTATTGTATCTAAATAAATCTGTTCTCAGCCTACCCTGCCTTCACCAAATTCTTAAAAATATCCGTTAAAATCGTCCGACAGAAGATAAATGGCGGCCGTTTTTATCATGAAAAAAGATTAATCTCCATCTAACTTGTCAGGAGTAGATGAATGTGCACCAAATTGTCTGTGTCGGAGCTAAATCTCGACCAAGTGTGTGAGAAAACTGTCCCAAATCTGGGCCAACGGACGAGGCGTCAACAAGATTTCTTCTCAAACCAGTTTCCTTTTTTTCTAATATTGAAACAATGCCAATCCAGCTGCATTATTATTATGTTTTATTTAGTTTGATAAAATTTTGAATATAGCAGCTTTTTTTCATTTCAATGGTGGATACGGAGTGTGATTCAAATTGTTGATGCAACAAAATATCACACAGTATAATTCTGAATAAGCAAATTCTCATCCATATGAACTGTGGAAATCTTGTGTTTTTACTCATGTTCAATTATTATTACAAGTTTTAATTTATTATAGTCATCCTAAACCTCTTCGCTTGCTTGTTATGCTAACTTTTTTGGGACACTATCTTAATGCTGAAATTGTCATATTCGTCTCATTTTAATATTTTTGCTTCATCCAATAAAAAAAATAAAAAATATTTTAATTTGGTTTTTATTTTAACGAAATGTTTTGACTATAAAAATATATTGATAACCATTTATATTTTAACAAAAAAAAACTAAATTACATTTACAAACTTATATTTTAAAATTTTGATCATAAGCGAGCAGTTTATAAAAAGATTACATTTATTAAAATTACAACACTTGCCTATCATAAAAAACAATAATAATAATTTGCATTCATATTTACATTTAAAATATTATATAATTTTTTAAAAATATAATAATTTACATTCATATTTACATTTAAAATATTATATAATTTTTTTAAAATATAATAATTTACATTCATATTTACAAACATAGTGTCAATTGTAACAAACATAGTGTCGAGTGTCAATTCATATTATTATTATTTTATTCTAAGTCCTATTCTTGATATTCTCATCACAAACTCAACTTCAACTACACTTCTAAAGATCTAGCTATTAAACTTAAACTTAACTAATCAATCAAATAGTTGAAATTATCACAATTCTCATTTTGACAAACTCGACTTCAACTATACCTCTCCAAATTTCTCTATCGAATCTAAAATCAACTAATCAATTAATGCTTTATTTTAAGAAATTTTACTCAACTTCAACTATACTAGTCACAATTGTGCATAGTATTAAACAAACTTGGAGTGAAAGTCAACCCTAACAACTATAATCTTCACTAATCAATGACATTGGATAGATTTGGCTTGCAAGAGTCTATTGATCTCAAACTATTGCTGACCTACCTCTAAATCACCATGTCAACCAACTCATCTATCAACTAAACAACAAATTATTTACCTACCTCTAATTTGAGAACAAATACTTGTATTACAGTACTATAAACGCAGGTACTCGTCACTACATCACACTTCTCATACAAGCCACTACTTATTCAACTCTTCTTGAAAAATACATTTTTATGCACCTCACAAATTATGCCATTTTTCCTACACACTTCGATTTTATATAGTATATACTTATCATTACTTTAAATGATGATACTACCTCACATGTAAGTTATCATTTGTACTTCCACCATAACATTGTACAATAAATTTCCTATGCCATTTTTATGAACATGTCTTATACGAAATTACTCATATTGTTTACATGCTTATCTTATATAGAAAACTAGATTTATATTAATCTTATACAATAACATTTAGTACATGAATGACCATTTTATCTAATTAATTAAAAAAAAGGTTGCACTATCAATCAACGAAAAAATTCTTATCTTGCTTCCTAAGTTTAATATTGGCTTTACATCGAAGCATCCAAATATATAATAGGATACATTGAAAAAACAATTCTAAAATCATATTATGTGAACAATGCAACACTAAATATAGTAGGAATAAAAGACATAATTGCTTGCCAAATATGCTTGCAAGTCCATAAAGCATATTTAATGGTTTCTAATTTGTGTTAAAGAGGACATTTAGTGAAGTGAGTAGCCTACAACATTGATTATGCATGGTATATTCTCTAATATTATTTTTCATCAGTCAACTTTTTCTAAAGCCTTGAAGGAGAAACAAAGTAACAATTCAAAGCTCAAGACACAAATATCTGAAGTGCAACTGGCAACTACTGCTAAGGATCACAACAAGTCTCTACTTACTAACGAGCATGTGCTATATACTCTTAGAGAAAAGTGACATTTTCTCTTATTATACAATTTGTTCTAGAACTATTTCTTTAATTTGTCTTAAATTTTGTTCTCTTTTGACTCTTTGTAATGCTTAATTTTAATTGTACTCAATCTTGAATATGTTACTTTCAAGCTATTAGATTTGGAAGTGCCACCTTCAGGCTTTCTTTTACTGCTGTATATTCTATTTCTATTATTAACATATTTATTTTTTCAATAATTTTTTTTTAGTATTGGTGATTGTCCGATTACCTTCCCAATATTGGAATGTTCTTATTTTTTGAAATTATTTGAACAAGTAGCATTCTTCCATTAAACTATCTTAAACTAATGGAAAAATAACCTCAACTCCTTAGACTCATTCTTGGATCTCTTTCAGCACATAGCCCACAAGAGCTCTACCTCTTTGCCTCTGATGATGATGACGACGAAGACGATAATGATTCTTGCTCATCTTCATCTTTAGAAGAGTCAACTACATTCTCACTCCCACTGGTAATTCCTGCATCTAGAGCATCAATAACAACCTTCATTGCAGAATTAGGATCAAATTTATTCTGAATGAGAATTTCACATATGTCTTGGGAGTCAGGCGCCCTTTGGATTTCATCTTCTCCTCTACAGAAGTAAATAGCAAGTGATCTCCCAAATCCAAGTAATTATAAACCAATTGTTTAAAGGCCTCAAACTCACAGTAAGACAAAAGTATATGCATATCCATTCGAACACTTCTGAGCAGAGTAGGGTCAAGTCGATCCTTGTCATTGGTCCTGAAAATTATGATCCTATTCACCGCAGCTGGACCAAAGCTAGTCTGCAAAATTAAGCAAACGAAAAAGAGTGATGGTAGAACTACACCATTCAGTGTCTTTGTACTCGTCCTTGTGAGACTCATATGGACCCCTGCACACTACTCAACTAGGTAAATTGTAGATTTGCTTGAGGTTCCAAGCAGGAGCTGACGGAGTTTTCCCACACCATGTTGAGATCCAGATCATAAACATCATATTCCATGTAATTGGTGATGGCGGCAATGAGGCTATACTTGTCTATACCAGGAGGGTTGTACAGAAGATAACCTCGCTTCCATGCACGACCCATCTTGCAGTAAAACTCTCTACTTTGCAGAAAACAGCCGAGGTCCTGCTTAATCTTGTATTTAAGCGAGGTTTCGAGGGACAAGGTTTTGAAGGTGGATGAGTGCTTGAACACCATCGAGCTCCATCTTGCATGACCCTCTCTATTATCGTTGTTGAATAGCTTCCTATCCTGATTGTGCCTTTACAGGTCATCTGCAATCTCTGAAATGTGGTCGATGCAGGATGATTAAACCCTCCCTCTGTCTTTGTTGGAGATTTTGAGGACATATTTTCTTTTGGTTCTTGTGTGGATTTTGTATCTTGTCTCCTACTTTTCCTTGGTCTCGACAATGTGCTTCAACCACATTTGGGCTCCTTGGAACTCATCATTCACCGTGTGTTGAGAGGGTAGGTTAAACACCAGCTTCATTTCTTAGGTAGGCTGCGTGATGGAGATTGTGGGGGAATTTTCTGTTGCATCAAGGTTGTTGAAATACATTCACATAGAATATGAAGTGCAAATAATAGAAAGCAATATCAACACAAGAAACACCAGATTTACGTGGAAAACTCAATAAGGGAAAAACCATGACAAGGATTAATTCACAATATAAGAGTAATTGCAAAACCGTTTACAAAGAGGCTCACTGCTAAAGGACTCACTGTTCAGATAGGACTCATTGTCCAAATGGGAGGCTCACTGCCTATAGATACAGAAAGATAGAAAGAAAAATGTTACACAAAGAACACTTTCTTAATGCAATAGAAGATCCACCACAACAACTCACTCACATCCACAGTCTTGATTAGAGAATTGCAAACATCATCGACTCATTGCTTTTAGGAGTCTAACACATTGAAGTTCTCGCTACCTCAATTCACTTTCCCACTATCTTCGCATCTATCTTGCTTCTCACACTTGTGGTGTGTGATCCTTAAGATCTTGTCTTATATTTATACCATCTTCAACCTTAGAAACTTTCTCCAAGGTTGGCTACACACACTCCATTTTACAAATTCAAATTAGGTCGGCAACTCAACATTCCCACGGTGGATAAGAATGAGAGCGGACCAAACCAACACATAACCAAGACCCAAAACAACATCTCGGATCAATCACTCACTTCCTCAATTGATACTTATCCTTCGCATGATGTGTAAACAAAAGGTCGGCCAAACCTAATGAAAACACCAATGAACTTTGAAGTACATGCGTTTGCAACAAGAAGATAACATGTAGACTACAAAACAAACTTCACCATATACTAGAACACATCTCAGATGCCTTTAGATTCATCCACAACCACTGCAACAACCATGTTTTTGATAATATTCTTGATTCAATTCAGTGAGTTCACTTTCAATCGTTTCCTTTTCTACAAAGATGTTCTGAAAAGAATGTTTGCTCCAGTCCTTCAATTTGTCCTTTATGTGTAGAAGCTTACACATGAATTTATAGCTCTTTGTGTCTATTCTCTTTAGTGCATTTACCCACCAGACTTCCATTAATGGCACTAGGTCCATTCTTTGCAACCACATTTTTTATAAATTTGAATAGACTCCTTGATGGCCTAGCGTTCAAACGTATGCATAGTTCCATCAGTTAAGTGATCAGAGCTAGAGATTGGAATAATACTTTCTGATAGCACCGATGATGCTGACAACCATGGATCATTATAAAAAAATCTGTCCAACTTCTCTGTAATGCCAATGAAGCCCTTGTGACGATTGGTCCATGCGTAAGAACCATTTTTAATTAGATCTTCATTTAATCTTGCGGAATCGATAAAATCATGGAATCCTTTCATTGCATGGGATTCGTGCCTATTACCACCACTCTTCTCTTCTAGACTCAAAATCGCGTTAAAGTCATCGTCAATTATTAATTTTTGATTTCAGAGACTATACACAATTGGTTTTAGATTCTCCCATAGTCATAATTTCTCATGATTCTTTATTGGTCGATATACATTAAATAGAAGGAATTTCAAAGTAAATTTTAAACTAGTCACCTAGAGAAGCATCTAATTGGATCCCCCACTTGCAATTTTATATCCACTTTGCTTCACCTTCGTACCACCCTAAGCCCACTAGTAGCCCTCATAGCTTCAACATATGACCCCCAGTGGATATTAGAAGTGGAAAAGAATTGGTTATCCTCATATCCTAATTTTGTTTCCTGTAAGATGGCTGTATTTGTTGTTCCAGTTTCTACTTGACGCTTGATTAAACATCGCTTGTTAGGGGTGTTTAATCCCCTAACATTCCATGTAGAAATCTTGATGGCTTCCTAAGGGAGGGGCTTCATCCTTTAGTACTCAATAAGAAGTCCTTGACACTGGTGAAGCCCTTCTCTTTATCCAATTCATCCCTCAATTGTTTATGCGATTTCCTACCCCACCTCTTGTCTAGCCTGATCTTGTAGTTTAGAATGCATGCGGCGGATTGGGAAATGTTTCTTAGGTCTATAATTCCCAACTCATCGAAGTCGGCTTCCTCCTCTGAATCAAAGTTCTTGTCTTCTTCTAGCAAGTCACCGATCGCCACGATGTTAGGGATCCTTTCACAAATGGACTCAACTTTGTCCTTTACTGACTCCAAAGGGGTGAAATTTGCTTCCTTCTCAGGCAATGGCCTTTCTTTCCCAGATGCCAACTCTGGGCTATTATGCATGCCTTGCAAAAGAGGCACATTCGTCATCCGTGAGGAGGAATTTGTCTTTGGTCGTTCCAGAGAGAGCAAGCCCATCTTGGGAGCAGAAGAAAGGTTCTCCGATCGTAAGCCTTGTTTCCCTTCTCTGAGTCACCCTCATGCTTTTTTTGATTATTTTTACTGCATCGAGTCGTGGAATGGTTCCTTCTTTTGCGGTTTAGGTAGTAAACCTTTTTTTCTTCTACTTCAACATTTAAACCCAGTCTTCGTGCTCCGATCTGAGGATTATGTCTGGAGGGATTGGTTTGATGTTGGCAATCTGCATTCGAGCATATATATACGAATTATTTTCTAAAAATTCAAAATCAATATTGATTAGGGTACCCAACGATCTCTTGATCTTTTCCAGACATTCCTTGGGCCAATATTCTAGAGGAAGATTGTATAGCCTGATCCAAATTGGTTCCTTGTAAGGGTCATACTCCCTTGGGTTGAATCTAGGAACCCACTTTTGCATGTAAAGGGGGTATTCATTGATTTTCCAGAGGTCTCCTTGTAGAACTTCTTCCCGTTTCTCCTCCGACAAAAGGGCAACAATGAAAAAGCTATTCGAGAAGAATTTAACATGTTGCCCTTTCCAATTCGCATTCATCCATTGTGAAATTTTTGCCCTATTGAGTCGTGACCCAAGCAATCTGCAAATGATGGTCGAGTACAATAAATATAATGTTATCCTAAGTCCCAAAGAATCTCATATTTTATTCATCTAATGTGTTTATTCTAGTTCTTATTCCCAATATTCTCATCACAACCTCAACTTCAACTACACTTGTAGAGATCTAATTATCAGACTTAAAATCAACTAATCAATCAAATAGTTGAAATTATCACAATTCTCATTTTGACAAACTTAACTTTGACTACACTTCTATAAATTTCACTATCAAATTTAAAATCAACTAATCAATCAATGATATATTTTAAGGAATTCAAATCAACTTCAATTACGCTAGTCACAATTCTATATAGTATGAATCAAACTCGGAGTGACATTCGGCTCTAACAACTATAATCTTCACTAACCAATGGCATTGGATAGATTTGGCTTCCAAGAGTCTATTGATCTCAAACTATTATTGACCTATCTCCAAATCACTATGCTATACCAACTCATCTATCAACTAAACAATAAATTATTTACGTCCCTCTAAATTGACAACAAATATTTGTATTACAATACTATAAAGGAAGATACTCGCCACTACATGACACTTCTCATATAAATCACTATTTATTCAACTCTTCTTGAAGAAAAACATCTTTTTTATGCACCTCACAACATACCATTTATCCTACACACTTCAATTTTATATAGTAAAATTTACCATTACTTTAAATGATGATACTACCTCGCATGTAAGACATCATTTTGTACTTCCACCATAAAATCATACAATAAAATTCCCATGTCATTTTTATGAATACTTCTTATACAACATCACTCATATTGTTTACATGCTTATCTTATATAAAATTAGATTTATATGGATCTTTTATATGATAACATTTGGTACATGAATGGCCCTTTTATCTAATCAATTAAAAAAAAATTGCACTATCTATCGACAAGAATTTCTTATCTTGCTTATTAAGTTTAGTATTGGTTTTACATCAAAGCATCCAAATATATAATAGGATACATTGGTGAAACAATTCTCAAAATCATACTCTATGAACAATGCAACCCTAAATATGGTAAGAATAAAAGACATAATTGTTTGCAAAATAAACTTGCAAGTCTAGAAAGCATGTTTAATGGTTTCTAATTTGTGATAGAGAGGACATATAATGAAACAAGTAGTGTACATAAATGATTATACATGGTATATTCTCTAATATTATTTGGAACACTCAACTTTTGCTAAAGCCTTTAAGGAGAAATAAAATAACAATTCAAAACACAAGACACAAATATCTAAAGTGCAGTTGAAAACTGTTGCTAAGAATCACAATACAATCTCCACTTACGAAAGAGCTTGTACTATATACTCTTGAAGAAAGATATTTTCTCTTATTATTCAATTTGTTCAAGAACTGTTTCTTTCTTTCAACTATCTTAAACTGATTTGTTCCTCTTTTACTAATGCATAGTTATATTCAGCCATGAATTTGTTACTTTCAACCTAATAGATTTGGAAGTGTCATCTTCAGACTTTCTTTTCGTGTTGTATTTTTCCAATAAAAAATAGTTTAATATTGGTAATACGCCAACCTGAACCAAGTAGTATGTGATTACCTTCGCAAGACTAATGTTTATTTTCTGAAATTATTAGAACAAGTAGCATTCTTCCATTAAACTATCTTAAACTAATGGCAAAACAACCTCAACTCTTTAGATTCATACCTGGGTCACTTTCAGCACACAGCCCACAAAGCTCTACCTCTACGCCTCTGCTGATGATGACGGTGGAGACAATAAGGATTCTTCCTCATCTTCATCTTCAGAAGAGTCAATTACATTCTCACTTCCACTGGAAATTCCTGTATCTAGAGCATCAATAACGGCCTTCATTGCAGAATCAGGATCAGATCTATTCTGAATAAGAATTTCACATATGTCTGCAGGAGGCAGCCGCCCTCCGGATTTCATCTTCATTCGTACAGATGCAAATAGCAAGTGATCCCTCAGACCCAAGTAATTGTAAACCAATTGTTTAAAAGCAGCAAACCCACAGTAAGACAGATGTATATGCATATCCATTCGACCACTTCTGAGCAGAGCAGGGTCGAGTCGGTCCTTGTGATTAGTCGTAAAAATCATGATCCTCTCTTCGCCGCAGCTGGACCAAAGCCCGTCTGCAAAATTAAGCAAACCAGAAAGAGTGATGGTAGAACTACGCCGTCCAGTGTCTTTACACTCATCCTTGTGAGAATCAAAGGGGCCCCTGCACACTGCCCTGCTGGGTAAATCGGCAGCGCAGTCGATGTCCTCGATGACGATAACAGACTTGCTTGAGGTTGCAAGCAGCAGCTGACGGAGATTGGAATTGTCCGACACCATGGTGAGCTCCAGATCATAAACGTCGTAGTTCATGTAGTTGGCGATGGCGGCAATGAGGGTCGTCTTGCCCGTACCAGGAGGGCCGTAAAGAAGATAACCCCGCTTCCATGCGCGGCCCGTCCTGCGGTAAAACTTTTTGCTCTGGAGAAAAGAGTCGAGATCCTCCTTAATCTTGCGTCTAAGCGGGGGATCGACGGCCAGGGTTTCGAAGGTGGACGAGTTCCTGAACGCCACCGAGCTCCATCCTCCTTTAAAGCTCTCTCTACTGCCGTTGCTGAACAGCTTCCTGTCCCGATTACGCCTCTGCAGGTCGTCCGCAATCTCTGATATGTGGTTGATGTACGATGACAAAACCCTCCCTCTGTCTTTGTTGGAAATTTTGAGGATATATTTTCTTTCGGTTGTTCTGTCGTTTACGACTCTGGTCTCCTGCTTTTCCTTGGTCTCGATAACGTGCTTCCACCACATTTGGGCTCCTTGGAACTCGTCACTCACCGTGTGTTGAGAGGGCAGGCTAAACACCAGCTTTGTTTTTCGGTTAGGCCGCGTGATGGACACTCTTGGGGCGTTTGCTGTTGCATCAAGGCTGCTCAAATACATTCGCACAGAACGGTATATTTCATTGGAAGATTTGAGAGAGGCTTCTTCGAATTCAGGGATTTCTATGTTAGAGTATGCACTTAAATTGTCTCGATACGACTTCCACAGCTTGTAAAATTGTCGAAGGAGGTCAGGCAGCGTCTTGGATTGCAGCGACATGAAACCCATCATCGACCACAGCATCGTCTTGTCCGACTCCATCTCTGCGACGAGGATTACCAGGCTAAGATTTACGAACAAATCAATAAATCTACAACAAAGTTACACAAGAGGAGAGAAGCGTACAAGGGAATTTAAGGTGGGGTTCAATGAAGTGACAGAATAAATTAGTTTAAACGTTGTGCAATTTCTCCACCTCTCCTTTCTAAATCATGGTGCAGTCCACAAACAAATGCATATCATTCACAATGTAATTTTATAATCAAATGATTTTTCCCACGAGAATCATAATGTACAAACATTATTTGTTTGTAACATTTTATTTTTACAATTGTAATATTGATATTATTTTGAACATTTCATTTCTTAATCAAATATTTAAATTTTTAGTTTAATGTTGTCTATGTGCATAACTACGAGAGTTCATATTTCAATTCTCTTATTAATTATTTTGCTTGTCCACTAATATATTGGTGTAATTAATTATTTAATTACACTTTAGGATAAGTTTACTTAGGTAATTATTTATTTCTTAGGATAATTATCTTTTAATTATTATCTTATCTTATTGAGCTGTCTTTTTGCTCAAGATAAGATTAGGGTTTTTTTTTCCTACTTTATTGCATCATTGTCTTTTCGAAGACTTTTGTATTATTTGTAAAACATTATTCTCAATAATCAATAATTCTGATTTTTGCTTGCACACATTTTTGCTCTAAGAGTTTACAAAACTTCTCTATTTTTTGTTCTGAATATCTTTGCATGTGATAGGTGATTGCTTGCAGGTGATTCTTGGGGACTGTGAAGTGGGACTGTGAAGTTGGTTTTTCAACTTCTACATGGTATCAGAGCTCCAGATCTATTGTTGCATGTTCGTGTTTTGAAGATATTCTCTCACAGCATCTTTTTATGTGCAAGGGTTTTATTCCAGTATTTTTTGTCAGATCAGCGGGGTTTTTCATCATTTTTTAAGAAATTTCGACTTTGATCTCTCAAACAATGCATGCGAGTGCAAAACGGACCTTATAGATGTGCTCGGAAGGCCCAAAAACCCCTATTTTCATATAAAATATGATAGGGTTTGCTAAAAATTAATTTTTTAGTGTTTTTGAAAAATTTCAAAATAGTTGCCAGAAAAATCCGTATGGACACATCAATTTTCATGCCATATTTTTTTGGGGTCTGCATCAATTCTGTACTACCTCTATTTTCGTGCATGAAGGTTCAGCTAAATATTTTATTAATTTTTTCATCTTTAAATCAATTAATTTTTTGGTTTAAAGCCTAAATGAGCATATTTAGTAAAAAGGTCATATCTTTAGCATATGTTCTCCGTTTTTCGAAAACAAGATATCGTCGGAAAGCTGCTTCTGGCGCTGTTCTAATGGTACTAGTATTTTTTCCTGATTTTACCGTTTTGATACCTTTTTTTCCTGTCAAGATAGAAGTTGTTGTTTTCACTCCGGGAGGCGTAACTTTTGCGTCCTGGCTCTGTTTTTCGAAAACAAATAGCAATTGGAAAGCTGGTTCAGTTCTCTACACAGATCTCAGACCTGTTTTTCCAAAAAAATTTACCAGGTATCTAATATTTCTGTTCGATCTCAGCCTTTACCTTTTCAGTTATTTTCTTGGGAAATGTGCAATCAGGAGTTTTTTTTGAGATCCAAGAGGGATTTTTTTGTTTAAGAGTATATTACTGCTGTTTTCTATCATGGATTTACACAACATTGCACCCCTTACTCCATTCAACTATTTTGGTTGGAAAAAACAAATGGAGATTCACTTGAAACATAAAGGGTTGTATAGGGTAACCATGGGTACAAAAATTGAACCTATAGGTGCTACTGAAAAGAGAAAATGGTTTAATAGGTGTGATGAAGCTTATGGCACATTATGTCTGTCTATTTCATCTGACCTCCTTTTCCACATTGAATCTTGCACTACACCAAATGAGATATGGGATACTTTGGAGTCCTTGTTTGGGAAGCAGGATACTATGAGAGGTTTTCAATTAGAGAATGAGCTTATTGGCTTAAATCCTAGAGATTTTGACAGCATCAAGGATTTTTTTACCAAACTCAAGTCTCTTAGATTACAGTTGTCACAGTGTGGTGTTCAGAAAGAAGACTCTCAGTTGGTATTGTCCATCCTTTCTAAGTTTGGACCTGATTATTCAGTTTTTGTTTCTACCTTTTATGCCACTAGGGATGCACTTGGTACAAGATTCACTATGCCCTCTCTTGATGACTTTGCTTCATCTCTCACTCAAGAGAAAGCTAAGTTAGCTAGCATGGGTACGGTGAAACCTTCTTCCTCTTCATAGGCACTTATTGCATCACAGGAGCCCAGAGATCAGAAGGCTTCTACAGGCAAAGGCAAGGAACAGAAACAAAAGGATTCTGAACCTCATGAGCAACAAAAGGAGTCCTCATATTCATCCTCCTCTTCTAAGGGGAAATCATTTAGGAAGGAGAAGTCTACATGTGCATAATGCAAGAGGGAAGGACATGCAGAACATAATTGTTACAAGAAGGACATTGATGAGTTGAAATATCTTCTTCAAAAACATTAGATTGATTTGCCTTATAGGATGTCTACATCATCTTCTTCTCCTCATTCTTCTTCTTCAGAGCAACATAACACAGGCACAACTGGTTTACATAGTTCATGAGATATGAAGGTACATGCTCTTTGTGCTTCTTCAGGTATTGGATCAGGGAGATGGCTTCTAGATTCAGGAGCATCTCATCATATGGCATCTTCACAGTCTATGTTCACTTCCTTTGAGCCTTGCACTATGTCTCCCATTTTGATGGGAAACAACACTTACATGAGTGTTACAGGGAAGGGGTCTATTAGTTTTGGGGACCACTCCTTTCAGGATGTCTTGTGTGTCCCTCACTTGACACATAACCTTCTTTCCATCTCTCAGATAACACCTGGGGGCAATGGGAGATCTGTGGATTTCACACTTGATTCGGTTATCATCAGAGACTTGGAGAGTAGAGCAGTCATTGCTACTGGGATAGTGGATCACTCCTCTTGGTTGTATTCCTTCACTGATTTTGCTACTGGTGGTGCTTCTGTTCCTACAGCTGTTCCACACACTTCGCGTGTGCATCATCATTCAGAGGAGAGATTTGGCTTCTTGAACATTGTTGTTCTCACTTCGGATCTTGTTCTCAAGCCTTCTGCTCCATCTCCTCCTCCTCCTGTTGCTTCTTTTGTTTCAGTGTAGCAGGATCCAGTTGATCATACATCTTTGGAGGTTTCTATTGAGTCTTCACCTACTTCGGCTTCTTCATTTGTTGAGGTCACACCTGCTTCTGTGGAGACATCTTGGGCTGCACCTATTCCACCTTCAGAGATTTCTTTCATTCGACCTCTTCCCTCTCACTTCTTTCTGGAGATGCAGTTTCTTCACTTCTTTTGGAGTTACTTCATTCTAGGGGGGATCTGTGGTCTCTTTCTTCCTCTCTTATGGGGGGATTCTTTCATGTATCTTTGTGATGAATGGTGTCCTTGGGGGGTCTTATGGAGTCCTCCATTTTTCATCACTTAGGTAGTTTATTACATTCTATTTTGGGGAGGAGTTTTATTCCCATGTGGTTTTCTCCTTTACCCCGTTTGATTTAGTTTCCCTTGCATTTGTACATGAGTACCTGATCAAGCCTTGTTGCCGGGACTCATATTTGCATAATAATTTGCTTCTCCCTAAGTTGCACTTATGGGGGGTATTGGTGTAATTAATTATTTAATTACACTTTAGGATAAGTTTACTTAGGTAATTATTTATTTCCTAGAATAATTATCTTTTAATTCTTATCTTATCTTATTGAGCTATCTTTTTGCTTAAAATAAGATTAGGGTTGCTTTTTCCTACTTTATTGCATCATTGTATTTTTGAAGGCTTTTGTATTATTTGTAAAACATTATTCTCAATAATCAATAATTCTGATTTTTGCTTGCACACATTTTTGCTCTGAGAGTTTACAGAACTTCTCTATTTTTTGTTCTGAATATCTTTGCATGTGATAGGTGATTGCTTGCAGGTGATTCTTGGGGATTGTGAAGTTGGTTTTTCAACTTCTACATAATATGATTTTACTACTTTTTGTACCCTGACTCAAGGTGATTCACCAATTTTGAAATAACAATGAAGAACAATTAATCATAACATAGACAAGAAATCAAATGGTAAAGAAAATGAAATTCATTTTTTATTTCTCACCATGGTTTGGCAAGGCACAAGGCTAGAGCCAAAACCAATCACTAATGAGAAATGTAATCCATACTTCCCTTCTTTACTAAGACTCTTAAGATCATTACATGTATCAATTAGTATTAACTAAGATCAATATATGTTTTATCTAATATACCAATTATATATAGCTACTAGTTAAGATCAATACATGTAATGATTAATATTAGTTCATGATGAAAGAGCAAGCTTTATTCAATTCAAATTAAATCATTCCCCAATTCAATCAAATATATATTAGCTCTAAAATTTTAGATTTGAACATACTTTGGATCAAGGATTTTTTGAATTATTTCTTGAATGACATTCAAAATTTTGTGTCTAGGAACATATTGAGATTAAAAAGGTGCAAATAAACCTTGCCATATGCATTCCTTTAGAACTTCTAGTACATCCAAATACGATTGGTGGCAAAATGAAATGATGATTCATAACATCATAAATTCTCTAAAGTGTAAATATTCAATCTCATAGCCTTTATAAACCTAAAATATGAGAAGAAGAAATGCAACACAAAGCCCTACCTCAATAAAACCCACCTTGGATTAGCTTCTATACTTTGGTAGATACAAAGCTACTTTTTTGGCAATAGTTCTCCTTTTTTCATGGGCCCATGAATTTAAGCCTTACCCAAATTTTTATTTGATAATGTTAGGTGTTAAACTAAAGTTCATAATCTTAAGAAACATCAACCCACCCTATAGCTCGGCCTTGGTTTATTTTTCCTAACATCAAATTGATTCACTCAAACTAGTGAAATTAATAATAGCCATCTTGGCACCTTTGAATACCTAAAAATTCAACTTTTCCAATGAAGGGAAAATGAATTGCAATAGTTGCATAATAGTTTAACCATGTAAGATTCTAAGGGGCTATAAAAGATTGTGATAAAACAATATAATTTTGAACGTTCTTGGCAATGATTTCTCTCATGGTTATGTTAGATTGTCAAAAAGGTCCTATGGATATAAAGTAGTGTTATCTTGAATAAGATGATACAAAAATTGGTCTCATCACAAAAGAGAATGCATTCTTGATCCTTTCAAAATATAAACTTTAGGAATGTAATTTTGTATGATTATACATACTCAATTTTTTGCCACTTTGTAATAAAAATATTAAATGGCTTCTAAAAGTACTCTTGTAGTACAAAGTAGGGGAGAGGGCTTGATGGTGGCATGTCTTACCTTCAACAATATCCACAAACAAATTGGTGCCACATCGTCAACCTAAAATAACACAATGGTTAGTCCAACTTGTCATCAATATAAATATTTTATTTACATAACTTAATCTTCCTATAATTTTATCAACCACATCATTTTTTTATAAAAACAATTGATAACTGTTAATTTTAGAACCACATATCATAATTGTTTGTGTACACCATCAATAGTTGAATTATGCCACAACTGCTCCAATTGTTAAATGCATAGGAAACTAACATATTTCATTCTTACAACTAAATGAAATAAACTAGAGATGTGTGATATTGGCATTTAATTCTTGCACCAATTACCCTTCATCCTACTTTTCAGTATCATTAATATTTATCTATATACGCTAAGTTCTATCTCACTGAACTACCTAGCACTGAACACAATAGTATGGTGTTTGTACATTTTATCATCTTCTGTAATATTACATAGACATTGTGACAAATGCACAACTACAAGGAAAGAGATATAAAAATATTCTAAGAAAGCATTTTATGTTTGAGTTATTTAAAAATATTCTAGGAAAGCATTCCTTATTCCTTATTATTGAAAATTTGCATGAAAGATTGTATTCCCTCTCTCCAAGCTTTACCAATTATTTTTCTCTCAAGGACCATCTAATGAGCTTGACATTAAAAAGATTGCCTATCTAACTCTAAATGGTTGGAAAGATCATCTTCTTCTATAGGGATAAACCAAGAAGGTGTTTTGGACTTCATAAATTGAATTATTTAAGGATGCCATTTATAATTTGTTGTATTTATCTAAATTGTAGTGATATTAAAGTGGAAGCTAGAATGTGTTGGACTATTACATCTTTTATTTAGTATATATAAGCTAGTATAGATTAAAAATTAATAAATTAATTAAAATGTGAATGTTACTTTATAAATAGTTGTTAGACACCTAAAATTAATCATGTCCTAGTGACACGACAAACATCACCATTTTTTCGACTTTTAATGCCATACTAGACTTTCTATAACCACAACCTCATCATCTCAATACAAATTAATTAGATAAATTATATTTATTTAACTAATTAAGACTTATTCTCCAACATTTCCTCCATCATCCAAGCTAATCTCCCACTAATAGGACAATCATGTGGCATTGACAATTCAAAATTAAAATAATTCAGCCATCCAAACTGAAGTCAACATTCAATTATAACCATCAAATTAACTAAGCTAATCCTAGCCTCGAATTTCCAACTATCTTCAATCCAAACTCAAACTCAGTTTTAATCCCCTCCATCCATCTAATCAAATCAATTGTAGCCCTTCATCCACCAATAACTAGCATTTAATCTCTTCTCACTCTCAAGTTCAAATTTCCTCTCAAGTAATCCTAGCCTTCCATCTTAAACCAATCTCAAACATCCATTTATCCTCATCAAATTTATAAATCAAACCATTCCCAAGCCATTTTCAAGGGTGAAAATTGGAGGCTAACCAAAATTACACTCTTAGGAATTCCTAAGCAACCACACATCCTCTCCATCAACAAATTACAATTACATGAAATTGGAAAGACAATTTTATATTTATCTTCTTGTTTAAATTGCATTGTCTTTTTACTCTAATGATAGTATAATTAGATGTGAAATAAAATTTATTTCGTGCATCATTTTATCATCTCATTCTAAATTTTGCTTGCACATTTTCACATGTCCAATATTATAGTTTTACATATTTTTATATATAATTTGCCTGTCTATATTCATTGTGTTATATTTGATGATCTTTTAATTCCTTTTACTAGAAGTATTTTACCAAATAGGCCTACGGCCTTGGGCTGTCTATCTGTCTTCGTAATATAATTTTGAAATTATCTGGGACCTGGAGATATAATATAGAAGGATATACACGTATAGAATAGCGTAATCAGTTTGTGATATGTTATTGACTCTATCGTTTATCATTGGCTTTTCCCCTGAATCGAATATCCTCTTTTTCTAACTCAACGTCAACCTCCATTTCACCATCATCATCAAGCCATAGATTATAAATAATGACGTTGGTGCCTTACGTATCTCTCTGCTGGTGAAGATTATTATTTTTTATGGTAATCAATCATAGAGACTTTAAAAAAAAAATGATCAGCTCTTAACAGCTGAGAGAAATGGTATGCTCACCAAGAAGGAAATATAAGTGCGCAGATCAGAATGCTATTTGTTGATAATGTATAAAGTTGATTCTTAGGTAGACAAGGATTGAAAATTAAATTTTGCACATAGCATGATACGTTTATTGTTTTTAATATGTTTATTTGTTTATCTCTCTTTGCATTATAGAAAAAGAGAGGAACGGAAGGATTACAATCGTGATGAGAAGAATTGAATGTGAGCTCCATTTGGGGTCATTGTCTTCAACCTTGACTGGATTTTCGTTGTCAATCTGTTTTGAGTGCAAAAGACATTGTATGTTGAAGACAAATTATAAAACTATTAATTCATAGTGATTGCAGGTTCATTTGTAGAATACGAAAACTCAAAGAGATCTTTCACACATCTCTTTTTAAGGAATAAATTATTCATGTGTGTCATGTTTGCTTTCATTTTTTTTTCTTTGTTTGTTCATGGAATAAATTGCGTACGTTCTCTCACACCATATAGTGATTTTGAGGATAGAAACAATTTTTTTAACTCATGTTTCTGAAAGAACCTTGTGTATGCCCTCTTCTCAGCGTTTAGGCAAATCTTGGAGATCAAAACAAAGTGTCATTTTCTTTAGTTATATTTTTTTAGTAAATCTAGCTTCGATTTCATTGTCAAATGATGATCCAAACTCTCATATTTTGATAGGGTATATAAATTGGAAGGAGAATCAAAAGACTTATCCCTTTAAGGTGCGCTTGTCATTTTGGACTAAGCTTGCAAGAAATTTTATAGCTTCTAAATGAAGGAGAGTGGGTTACCTTCTCATGCCAAACTATTGAACACACACCTGAATTTTATGGAATTGGGCCTCACTTGCCTTCAGTATTGAGGAATTGCCTTAGCAAGCCTTGTGTAAGCTTAGTTTAGTGAACCTTTCACATATTTGGTCTTTGTAGTGCACTTGTAAGGGATTATTCTTCAAAATTCATTCATATTATAGTTTCAAAAATAGAATAGTCAACCTTGTATGCTCTCCTCTTGCATCCTCTTGCAATCTTGAGGATAAAAAGTGGTCAATGCCTTGAGATCAATAGGAAATTTTAATTACGCATGGGTTAAAGTAAATTTGTGGACCTACATGATCAAACACTCCTAGAGTGTATATGTGTCTTCATGTGTCTTCTTTCTTGTACTAAATCCATGTAACAAAGCTGAATCAAACCTTTGCATATCTAATCCAATTAGAAAACAAGTAATCATGGCTTCCTTTTTTAACGAATCCAACAACCCCTTTAAATTTGATGATGATGATAGCCTTGTTGATCAAGAAGAATATCATGAGGATGATAGTCTTGTGGATCAATATGAATATACCAATGAACCCTTTGATGATATTATCTCAAGTAAGCTTGTCATAAGCCTTAATTGACTAGGCATAAACTATTAAGAGCCTATAGACCAAGGACATCTTAACACATATATTTCACTAAACTAAGTCCAAAATCTATTAGCATCCCCATGACAAAGAAAATGATCCACTAGACTCCATATTAAGGCAAGACAAGAATGTCATGATTAGATACCCTATAAGCATTGGAGCTAAGATTAATTCAAACAATAACCTTGAACGCATAGGTAGGGGAAACCTCCCAAATCAAGAATCATACATGACTAATCCTTTATCCATAAGTACCAATTTTGATCCTAAACAATTGAATGCTCCATCCATCGATATTAATATTAATTCAAGTTTATTCATATAGATCTCAATCCATCAAATCATCCCCCATCCTCTTCTAATCCTAGTACATCTATCCATCCACCCATCCCTACAAATCCTAAATCATAAAATTCTCCATCCATCATGATTAATCTCAATCACCCATCAACCCATATAGATCTTAATTCAATGAAACACCAATTAATCCATGTAAACCCTCAAATAACTAAGCATCCATCAACCCCTAGAAGTTTTATTTCATCTATCAATGAACCTCCTAATATAAATAATCCATGTGTCGACACCCACTAGGAAGACATCTTTCAAGAATAAGAATGCCCCTCATGCTTAATCCAAAGCCAAATCGAAGATGTGCTTGACCAAATCCATGTCCCAAATTAATAAACAATTTTCTCTCCTTGAATAAATGTTTCATTAGACAAACCTTCAAATCTCAAGCAATAATCCAATAAATCCAATCAAATTTATCAACCCAATCAAATAAATAAAACCAATCAATTCAATCAACTCAACATAGCTATAAATGATGTTATCCAAGGGCTACTAGTAAGGAATAAAAACATGAATCTAAGGAGTTGTGTCACACCCCTCACAAGTGTGAGCATGTTGAGATCATCCAAAAACCCAGGTACCTAGCCATATCTACAAATCAACCTACAACAAAGGCTAAACAAAGTCAATTCACCTCTTTCATGCAACACATGAGATAAGAATACACAAGCCTTATAACATCCAAAAAAATCCCACTTAACAACACTTGAATTTGAAGAGCTCCATTCAAGAGCCAATTGATCAAGACTTCATCGAGCTTAAAGGAAATGCATCCATATTATAAAATTAACTTCAAAATTCTTATCCTATGCATGATCAAACTTGTCTACAACCAAATCAAGATCAAAAGGTTCACATCAATCCCATCACTCCTAACCAAGACCAAGTATCCTATCAAATCCCTATCAACCCCATCCAAAAAGAGCCAACATCCTATCCATTAGGACCAGCCATCTATGTTTGGTTTGGTTTCCTAACAAACAAACAATTATAAAATCCCCATAATTCCAAACTACCTAACAATAGATTTGCATCTTACTTCCAATGTAACAACTATTCTATCACAAATAATAGGTTGAGACTAAAAATTTATGGCAAAAGTGGCATATAAGGTCGCACTCCCTTACTCTTCAATAATCCACCTAGTTTTCATGTCTCTTACAAATGAGAGTTATATGGTAGGCCACACAAGTGTACACAACTTCTAGTACATTAGATGAATAAGGGACCATATATTTTATAACTATTTGTAGTTAGACAAGTACATTAAATAACTTTACAATCATGTCATTGAGAAGATTTTGATGCACTGGAGAGGAATGCAACATAAAGATGTCACATGAGAGCAAACTAATATTCTATCAAACTAACAAGCTTTGTGGACAAAGTTTATTTTAAGGGGAAAACAATGATATGAACCCTCATTTTAATATATGTACTGGTATTAGTCAATATTAGTTTTGGTACATATACATCATAAATCACCCCATAGACTAAATCAAAATAAATTTATTTATCCCATATGTGATAGTAGTAATTGTATATAATTGTATTCATCCCACATATATAAAATAGTAGATGTTGTCTTTAGCTAGAATCTATACATTATAATGACTTCATTCATATTGACAAGCCATTTTTTAGATGAATACCTTTTATACATCACTTATATTGTTTGCATGCTCCTATCCTACATAATACTATATTTTATATTGATTATATTTGATAATATTTGGAAAATAGCCATACACATTGAGGGGAAAGTGAGGGCCAATGTTTGTCTCTTATTACATGATCATTCACTATCACACGGTACAATTTACATCTACTACCATAACATTGAAGAATTTGACCATTACACCTTTTCTCTAC
>VDFB02047230.1:434921679-434936242 GCA_007258455.2 Sequoia sempervirens | reverse complement strand
TTGATCCTGGTTCAAGATGAACACTAGTGACATGCTTAATACATGCAAGTTGGACAGGAAGTGGTGTTTTTAGTGGCGGACGAGTGAGTAATGTATTAACTAAACTAATCCTAGCCATGTATTTCCAACTATCTTCAATCCAAACTCAAACTCACTTTTAATCCCCACCATTCATCTAAACAAGTCAATTGTAGCCCTTCATCTACCAAGAGCTAGCCTTTAATCTCTTCTCACTCTCAAATTCAAATTCAAATTCAAATTTTCTCTCAAGCAATCCTAGCCCTCCATCCTAAACTAATCTCAACCATCCATTTATCCTCATCAAATTTATAAATCAAACCATTCCCAAACCATTTTCAAAAGTGGAAATTGGAAGCTAACCAAAGTTGGATTGTTGGAATTCTGAGCAACCACACTTATCCTCTCCATCAACAAATTACAAGTACTATGACATCAAAGAGATGTTGGAAAGATAATTTTATATTTCTCTCATAAATTATATTCTCGTTAACTCTAGTGGAAGTACAATTAAATGTAAGATAAAATTTGTTTCGTGCATCATTTTATCATCTCATTCTAAATTTTGCTTGCACATTTTCACACATCCAATATTCTATTTTTACATATTTTTAAATATAATTTGCCTCTGTCATATAAATATTTGATGATGTTTTAATTCCTTGCTAAATTTATCAGGAGTATTTTACCAAATAGGCCTACGGCCTTGGGCTGTCCATCTGTCTATTCGTAATATAATTTTGAAATTATCTGGGAATTGAAGATATATATAGAAGGATATACACGCATAGAATAGCGTAATCAGTTTGTGATATGTTATTGCTTCAATCCTTTATCATTGTCTTTTCCCCTCAATCGAATATCCTCTTTTTCTATGTCAACCTCCACTTCACCATCATCATGAAGCCATAGATTATAAATAATGACCTTCGTGCCTTACGCATCTCTTTGCTAGTGAAGAGTGAAGATCATTATTTTTTATGGTAATCAATCATGGAGACTTTTTGAAAATGATCAGATCTTAACAGCTGATAGAAATGGTATGCTCACAAAGAAGGAAATATGAGTGCGCAGTTCAGAATGCTATTTGTTGACAATGCATGAAGTTGATTCTTATGTAGACAAGGATTGAAAAATAAATTTTGCACATAGCATGATATGTTTATTGGTTTTAGTATGTTTAGTTGTGTATCTCTCTTTGCATTATAGAAAAAGAGAGGAATTGAAGGATTACAATCGTGATGAGAAGAATTGAATGTGAGCTCCATTTTATTTCATTTGGGTCATTGTCTTCAACCTTGATTGGATTTTTGTTGTCAATTTGTATTGAGTGCAAAAATTGAAGACAAATCATAAAACTCTTAATTCATAGTGATTGCAAGTTTATTTGTAGAATACGAAAACTTAAAAACATCTTTCACACATTCTTTTTAAGGAATAAATCTTTCATGTTCATGTTTTTTCTTCTTTTTCTTTTTTTTTTTGCTTTGTTTGTTCATGAAATAGGTTGTGTACGTTCTCCCACACCACATAGTGATCTTGAGGATTAAAAGCAATTTTTTTAACTGATGTTTCTGAGAGAATCTTTGGTATGCCTTCTCCTTAGATCTTAGAGAAATCTTGGAGATTAAAACAAAGTGTCATCTTCTCTAGTTTTCTTTTTTAATAAGCCTATCTTGGATTTTATCACCAAATGATAACCCATACTCTCATATTTTGATAGGGTATATAAATTGGAAGGAGCATCAAAAGACTCATCCCTTCAAGGTGCTCTTATCATTTTAGAATAATCTTGCAAGAAATTTGATAGCTTGCAAGTGAAGGAGAAGAGTGGGTTACCCTCTCATGCCAAAGTATTGAACACACACTTAAATTTTATGGAATTGGGCCTCGCTTACCTTCAATTATATTGAGGAGTCCCCTTAGCAAACCTTGTGTGAGATTAGTTTAGTGAACCTTTCAACTATTTGGTCAAGTTGTAGTGCACTTGCAAGGGGTTAGTCTTCAAAAGTTACTCATATTGTACTTTCAAAAATAGAATATTGAACCTTGTATGCCCTCCTCTTGCACCCTCTTGCAATCTTGAGGATCAAAAGTAGTCAATGCCTTGAGATCAATAGGACATACCAATTACACATGGGTTAAAGTATATTTGTGGACCTATAAGATCAAACACTCCTACTTGGTTAGCTAGGGTGTTCATGTGTCTTCACTATGTTCTTTCTTGTACTAAACCCATGTAACAAAGTTGAGTCAAACCTTTGCATATCTAATCCAATTAGAAAGAAAGAAATCATGGCCTACTTGTCTAACCAATCCAACAATCCCTTTGACTTTGATGATGATGATAGCCTTGTTGATCAAGAAGAATATCATGGGGATGATAGTCTTGTGGATCAATATGAATATACCAATGGACCCTTTGATGATACTATCTCAAGTAATTTTTCCATGAGCCTTAATTGACCAAGCATACATTATTAATATCTTATAGACTAAGGACATCCTAGAACATGATATTCCACTAACCTAAGTCCAAAATCTATTAGCATCCCCATGACAAAGCAAATGATCCACTAGATTACATATTAAGGCAAGACAATAAATCCATTATTAGGTACCTTATAAGCATTGGAATCAAGCTTCCTTCAAACTATAACCTTGAACACCTAGGTAGGGGAAACCTCCCAAATCAAGAATCATACATGACTAATCCTTTATCCATAGATACCAATCTTGATCCTAAATAATAGGATCCTCCATCTATCGATATTAATATTAATTTTTTATTCATATAGATCACAATCCATCAAATCATCCCTAACCCTCTTCTAATCCTAATCCATCTACCCATCCACCCATCCCTATGAATCCTAAATCATCAAATTCTCCATCTTTCATAACTAATTGTAATCACCCATCAACCCTTATAGATCCTAATCCAATGAAGCAACAATTAATCCATAGAAACCCTCAAATATCTAACCATCCATCAACCCTTAGAAGTTTTATTTCTTCTATTAATGAGCCCCCTAATCTAAATGACCCATGTGTCATCACCCACTAGGAAGACATTTTTTAAGTACAAGAGGGCCCCTCACACTTAAGCCAAAGCCAAATCCAAGATGTGCTTGATCAACACCATGTCCCAAATGAATAAACAACCCCGTCTCCTTGAATAAATCCGTCATTAGACAAACCTTCAAATCTTAAGCAATAATCCCATAAAATCCAGTTGAATTTATCAACCCAATCAAACAAATCAAATTGATCAATTCAATCAATTCAACATAGCTACAAAGGATGTTATCAAAGGGCTACTAGTAAGGAATAAGAACATGAAACTAAGGATTTGTGTAACACCCCTCACAAGTGTGAGCATGTTGAGATCATCCAAAAACCCCTACTTGGCCATACCTACAAATCAATCATGTTGAAACAAAGGCTAAACAATGATTCACCCATTTCATGCAACACATGAGATCCAAATCCATGAGCCTCATAACATCCAACAACATCCCACTTATCAACACTTGAATTTGAAGAGCTACATTCAAGAGCCAATTGATCAAGACTGCATCGAGCTTAAAGGAAATGCACTTATATGATAAAAATGAACTTCAAAATTCTTATCCTAGATGCATGATCAAACTTATCTACAACCAAATCAAGATCAAAAGGCTCACATCAATCCTATCACTCCTAACCAAGAACAAGAATCCTCTCAAATCCCTATAAACCCCATCCAAAAAGAATCAACAGCCTATCCACTAGGACCAACCACCTTTATTTGGTTTGGTTCCTTAGCAAACAAACAATTAGAAAATCCCCATAATTCCCAAATACCTAACAATAGATTCACATATTGCTTCCAAAGTAACAACTATCCCATCACAAATCATAGGTTGGGACTAAATTTTTGTGTCCCTTATTAGGTACTACAATGCATGGGGAAAGTGGCATATAAGGTCACACTCCCTTCCTCTTCAATGATCCACCTAGTTTTCATGTCTTTTGCAAAGGAGAGTTATTGGGTAGGTCATACAAGTGTCTACATAACTTCTAGTATTAGATGAAGAGGGGACCAAATTTCTAAAACTATTTGTAGTTAGACAAGTACACAAAATAACTTTACAATATTGCCATTGATAAGATTTTGGTGTGATGAAAGGGAATGCAACATAAAGATGTCACATGGGAGCAAATGAACATTCTATCAAACTAACAAGCTTTGTGGACAAAGTTTTTTAAAAGGGGAAGATGATGTTATGAACCGTCATTTTAATAGATGTATTGGTATTAGTCGATAATAGTTTTGGCATATACTCATCATAAGTCACCCCATAGCGTAAATTAGAATAAATTTATTTATCCCATATGTATGGGGTAGTAGTTATTGTGTGTAGTTAAGATCACATATATTGTATTTGTCCCACATATATGGGGTAGTTGTTGTTGTCTTTAGCTAGAATCTATGTATCATAATGACATCATTCATGTTGACAAATAGCATAGCCTCATTTCTATTTTTTGCATAATTGGATCTTTTGATTGAGCCACTATTACATTGTATATTTTCGTTCATTCTCATCAATCTTCACCTATTTATACTCAACTTGCTTGACCTTTTTTATTACACCTTGTTTATTATGTTGTCATAATTTGATCCTTATTCCTTTGTACATGACTTATTTTATTCCATGAATTATCTTTTCATACATCTTCATTATCCTTGCAAACTTATTAATGTCTCTTTTACATTTATGCCATAATTGTGCACACACCATTATTTGATTTCTTTATGTAGAAGCATGTATTTATCTATTATCTTACACACCAATCTACTCAAGGAAAAAAAATTACATCTCAAAAAAAGTACCATCTATCTTACACACTTTAATTTTATATAATATACCCCATTACTAAACTAAATATGATACCACCCCACATATAATTTATTATTTTATGCTTCCCAACGACATCCTACAACAAATTTCCTATACCATTTTTTAGATGAATACTTTTTATAGCTCCTATCCTCGACAATACTTGAGTTTATATTGATTCTATGTGATAATATTTGGAAAATAGCCATTTTACTCACACCAATGTTTAGCAGAGAAATTGGGGGCCACTCTTTGCCTCTTATTGCATGATCTTTCACTGTCACACGGTACAATTTACATCTAGTACCATATAATTGCAGAACTTGGCCATTACACCTTTTCTCTACCCCTCAAATCAAATTCTATCAATATTATGCACTTTTGGAAAGGTCATTTTATCTCTATTTTATTCTTGATTTTACGTGATTTCATGCCTACTTGGTCACAATCTCATAGTTACCTCATCCATCCTCACATTCACTATGTGTGATCCCAACACTGAAATGGATATCGGATGATTTTGTTTTCTGAAAATACTTGCTTTTGCAACGTTCTTCCATTGAACTATACTAATCTAAAGCCAAACTAACCTGAATTCCTTGAACTTGTAGCCCACGAAGCTCTGCTTCTACGGCTCTTGGATTAGTCCTCTGATGATGATGATGATGTCAGAGACAATGACGATTCTTCCTCATCTTCATCTTCAGAAGAGTCAGTTACATTCTCACTTTCACTGGAAATTCCTGCATCTAGAGCATCAATAACAGCCTTCATTGCAGAATCAGGATCAGATTTATTCTGAATAAGAATTTCACATATGTCTGCAGGAGTCAGGCGCCCTCCGGATTTCATCTTCTCTTCTACAGACCTAAATAGCAAATGATCCCCCAAATCCAAGTAATTATAAACCAATTGTTTAAAGGCCTCAAACTCACAGTAAGACAGAAGAATATGCATATCCATTCGACCACTTCTGAGCAGAGCAGGGTCGAGTCGGTCCTTGTGATTGGTCGTAAAAATCATGATTCTCTCTTCGCCGCAGCTGGACCAAAGCCCGTCTGCAAAACTAAGCAAACCAGACAGAGTGACAGTAGAACTACGCCGTTCAGTGTCACTGGACTCGTCCTTGTGAGACTCAGAGAGGGCCCTGCACACTGCCCTGGTGGGCAAATCGGCAGCGCAGTCGATGTCCTCGATGACGATAACAGATTTGCTTGAGGTTTTGAGCAGGAGCTTACGGAGAGCGGAATTGTCCGAAACCATGGTGAGCTCCAGATCATAAACGTCGTAGTTCATATAGTTGGCGATGGCGGCGATGAGGCTAGACTTGCCTGTACCAGGAGGGCCGTACAGAAGATAACCTCGCTTCCACGCGCGCCCTGTCCTGCGGTAAAACTCTCTGCTCTGCAGAAAAGAGTCGAGGTCCTGCTTAATCTTGTGTTTAAGCGAGGATTGGAGTGCCAGGGTTTCGAAGGTGGATGAATGCGTGAACGCCACCGAGCTCCATTTTGCACGGCCCTCTCTACTGTCGTTGGTGAAGAGCTTCCTCTCCTCGCTGCGCCTCTGCAGGTCGTCTGCAAACCCTGAAATGCGTTCGATGTAGGATGATAAAACCCTCACTTTGTCTTTGTTGGAAATTTTCAAGACATACTTTCTTTCGGTTCTTCTGCCGTTTTTGTCTCCTCTCTCTTTCTTTTCATCGCTGTTGACAACGTGTGTCCACCACATTTGGGCTCCCTGGAACTCATCCGTGACTGTGTGTTGAGAGGGCAGGGTAAAGACCGGCTTGGTGTTTCTGCTGGGCCGCGTGATGGACGCTCTGGGGGCGTTTGCTGTCGCATCGAGGCTGCTCAGATACATTCCCACGGAACGGTATATTTCATTGGAAGAGCCGAATTGGGAATCTTCTAATTCAGGGATTTCTATGTTAGAGTATGCACTTGAATTGTCTCGATACGACTTCCACAGCTTGTAAAGTTGTTGAAGAAGGTCGGGCAGCGTCTTGGATTGCAGCGACATGAGACCCATCATCGACCACAACATCGTCTTGTCCGACTCCATCTCTGCAACAAAGATTACCAGGCTGCGATGGCTTCAGGGGTAAGGTAGGCTAGCTAGGTACGAGTATATTTAACCTACTCAAGATGGACAATTTAATAGTTTAAATTCGCCGCCGCCGAGGGTTCTTGGAAATTCCATGCTTGTAATTAAGTCTAATCATTATTCATTAGAATTTAGTTTAGGCAGATCAATGGTCAAAGTACGACGCACAAAACAGACAATCACTCACACTCAAAACGCCGACTCTTGTTGACTAACCAATCAGAATTTATTTTACGCAGATCAATAAGATAACATGCAACTCTACCGTCCCTTATGAGATTGTTCTCGCTGAGGCCGGGGCTTTTCCTATTGAAGTGTTTGTTATGTTTCTTTGTTAAGCTATCTAAGAAGATTAGATAATATGGAGACTCATCGCTGGTCAAAAATGACAGCTAATGAAAAATTAGATAGAAGAAAGAGCACATGGATGAAACAAAATATCAAATGGATGAGCAAGTGGGGTATTAGCATAAGAGAGTGTCCAAATAACAATGGGGAAATAAAAAGGTATGTGCAAGGAAAGTTCAAAGAAAGCATGTGGAAAGGGCCACTTGGGAGGAAAAAGGAATACTATGTCAAACATTTTAACCCTACACATGACCATACACAAAAGACCTACATCGGAATGGAAATAAAATGGAAAGCAAAAAATGTTAATAGTTCAGATAAAAACATGTTCGCACCAACTTAAATGTGAGACCGAAAGATGGATGATACCTAAAGAGGAGTGGGCAGACAGAAGGTGTAGATATTGCACTCAAGAAGCAGTTGAGACAGAATGACACTACATCAGGGAATGTTCAGCTTACAAGGACATCCGAATCAATTATATTAAGACATTAAAAGGGAACAACTTAGGTGATTTGTTTGAAGAAGAAAATATAATAAGATTTGCAGATTTTCTAGTCAAGATACACAGTAGAAGATCCAAGATGTAGAAAGAAAAGGAAACATAGGTTTTGCGTTTTCTAGGGGTTCAGGGTTCTTCGCTGGCTATATGTGGGTCCCATAGGTTGCTTGGCCTCGTGGACATGATTAAAAACAGTCATTCATTCAATGGCCAAAATTTCACGGGAAGGATGTGAGGTTATTAAATACGGTCAGGCTTAACCGACACACTCTAAGCATTTATAAAGATGTATCCTTCATTTTCCATTATTGCATATGTCATTTCTGTTACTGTTATCGTTTCCGTTATTTAGGAATTCCATTTTCTTACATGTCGTTCTTGTTACCACTCTTGTTAGGGGGGTAAATGGTAGGAGTGAGTGGGGAGGGGGGCAAAGATATATAGAGTGAGGTAGAGAGATAAAGATGGAGGGGGGGAGAGGGTAGAGAGAGAGGAGGGGACTTGGAAGAGAGGAGAAGAGATAGGTAGAGGAGAGAGGGTGTGTAGATTGATATTGGCCCAAACTAGAGAGAGAGAGGTAGAGAGGGATGAAGAGAGATAGAAATAAAGAGGAAGGGGGAGGGATATATATCTCTTTTTGTCCATATATATAGAGAGATTAAAAAAAGAGATAAAGGAGAGAGATAGATAGGGAGAGAGACAAAGAGAAAAAAGAGGAAGGGGAGAGATGGAGAGGGAGGGACAAACAAAGATACTGAGATAGAGAAAGAAAGGGGGATAGAGAGAGGAACAAAGAAATGGGGTTAGAGAGAGAGGTGATAAAGAGAGGGAAAGTAGAGAATGAGAGAAAAAGATAAAGTGATAGAGGAAGAGAGAAGAATAGATATGGAGATTGATAGAGACAGAGGAGAGAAAGGGAGGGAGAGAGGAGTGCGAGGGGAGGGCAGATAGACAAACAAATAGATAAAGAGATAGAGAGAGATAGAGAGATAAAGAGATATATAGAGAGGTAGAGAGAGATAAAGAGAGAAGGGAGAGAGATAAATATATAGAGAGGGAGATTGATAGTGAGAGGAATAGAGAAAGAAACATAGATCAAAGATATAGGTGAGTACCCCTATGGAGATAAAGAGGGAGAATTAGAGAGATAGAGAGATAGAAAGGGAGAGATAGAGTGATAGAAACACAAATGTATAGAGAGATGGAGATAGATGGAGTGGGAGAGAGATGTAGAGATAAGAGATAAATGGAAAGAGAGATAAAAGAGAGGCTAACTTTCAATGAGCCATTTCATGCCAGTAATCCTTAGAGATAACATATATAAATAAAAAGAGAGATAGAGTACAGAGAGACTCACTTTCAATCATTCATTTTGTCTTCATAGGGAGGAAGTCATTTGCATAAGGACCGTGTAATTTACCTGTAAGACCTCTTCGATGTACCCATTGCACACTAATGTGCAATTGCCATTTTACTTATGTAGTCTTTCTTTCTTTTAATAAAAATCATTAATCATGTGACTTAATTATTAGAATATTGGATATTAAATAATATCCAATGATTGAATGAATTGTAATAATAAGATAGGTATTGTATACAAGTTAATAGAGCAAGGCTTATTCATACATTATATACAAGTGACTTCATCTTTATGTCATGGAAAGTGTATAGATTAATTGATTGATTGTATAAGTTACTTAAGAGAAAACTTTTTATTTTTATTTTTTATGTTTTTTTGCATGGATATTGTAAAAGTAAATTTGTAGCACTTAATTTATTTATTTTGGTGTAATAGATGAACATAATCATGAAACATCATTCTTATCTTCTAAATCCATTACTTTCAAAAAATACTAGTAGATTCCTTGTGTTCTGATCTTTCTTACAATAGATTATTCTAATGATAAAAGTAGAGTGTGTATTGAAATTGAAATAAAGAGTGCAATATTGTATATAAATCATAAAATCATATTTCAAAATAACACAAGCCTCTTTAAGGGGGTAATCTTATTTAATCAATGCTCACAACAAAATATTCAATGGATGATCTTTACTCTTACCCAAGCCCTCTATTTAAAAATTCTATTGGAGAAAACCATCACTTCTTATAAATGTAGGAAATTATATTTAGCTAAGGGGATGAGTTACAAAGATTTACCCTTAAAGATTGGATGAGAAAATTGTTGTTGCAATTGGAGTAATGGTTCTTGTTGGGTCCCAAAATCATTCCTCAAACTTTTAGAGGAATCAATTCACTTCAAGGCTAGTGAAATGTCATCATGAAGGGGAATTGATCAACTCATGGATAGAATGTGAATCATTTAAGGTGAAGTTCTAAGAGTGAATATTATCTCCTTCACTTCAAAGCTCCACTACACCCAAAAGCATATTCCTATATGTTTACTTAATAATATTAATCACAACTAAAAATAAACAAATTGAAAGTGTTGTAGTAATATCCAATGTATGCTTGGCCCCAAAGGTTGTCACTAAACCAAAGACTAAGCTATTGCACATAAAGTGTCTATTAAGTTTATCAGAACATCATTACATAGTTGCAATACATAGGTATACAAAACATAATTCATGTTATGCCTTGCATAACCACCCCATTTTTTTTTGGTCAAAATGGGTCCCCCTTGTGTTTGTTTGTCCTTGGTGTTCTTTTTTGGGTCTTAGGAGTTGTTATTTTTCCTCCTAAGTCTTTGTTTCCTTTTTTTTGCGGGTTCGGAATGCGGACCAAAACTGGACTTAAAACCTTTGCAAAGTTCCAATTCTGGTTTTCGTTCTGGTTTCGGGTCCGCTCCTTGCCTTGTCGTTTTCTTTGTTGGCTTGTTTACTTGTAGCTCTTAGGTTTGTTTTCCCCCTTGGGTTTTTTTTCTTTTGTTTTTCTTTTCCCTTTTGCGGAACCAGAATCAGAATGGAAACTAAACCCGAAACTTTGTAAACTTGTTTAGAGTCTGGGTTTTATTCCAATCCCGCTCCCTTTTGTCTGTCTTGTGTTTTGTCTTGTTTTGTGTTCTATTTTAGGATAAGTTTTGTCTCGGTCCCGTTTCCCTTTGTTCTCTCATTTTTCTCTATCGGTTTTTTTTCTTTCCCTTTGTTGGGAGAGGAACTAGAGTCGGATCCGAACTCAAAACTTTGTCAAGTACTAGATCCGGATTTGGTTCCAATTCTACCTCTGTTTCCTTTGTTGTCTTTTCCCTACCACGGGACTGGAACTGGATTCGAAATGAAGTATGGAAATTTCATGAGGTTCTTGATTATATTTCAACTCTTCTTCCACTCCCTTTTTTCCTCTATTGTTCACAGTGGTTGCATACTCGCTTTCATTCTGACTCTACCCCGGCCAACCCCATTAAATGCATTAATTACAATCTCCTCACATACGTGAAATGGTTTTTAAAACCTTAATCAAGGTTATTTGGCTCATTACACTTACTCAAAGCATTTTAATGAGCAAAGAGCCAAGAGAACTTGAGGAGGAGCATGATTTGGCTAAAGGTGAACCTACATGAGCGGATCTCTGTCAAAGTTTCAACCTTTCTAGTTGTGTTTTGAGGTAGGTGGGTTTTCCCTGTTTTGTTTTGTGTTTTCCCGTTTATTTTGTTCCCTTTTTATTTGTCGTGTGTTCGTGGGACTCTTCCCATGAATCTTCGCTTGTTCCTTTCCTACTATTGGCGTTGTGTTTGTCTTTCTTGGTTTTCTTTTCATTTTTCTTCCACTTTTTGTTTATCTTTTTGTGTCCTTCATTTTTTTTGTTTGTCACCTGTTGTTTTCATCATTTTTTGTGACTTTTTTTTGTTTCTCCATGCCCTAGTTTCAATTAGGACTTTCCTTTTTGAGTTTTGGTGCCTTGTAGTCATTTTCAATCCTTTCGCAGACCCCTCCATTCTTGTTTTTGTCGGTCTTATGGGTTTTGATCATAGGGTTGTTGATGCCCTAATTTTATATAAGTCGACGGGTCGTATGAGTTAGGCTATGTGTTTCACACCCTTTTCACATTGTTGCCCTAACCTGCTCGATTCAGTCCCAGTGGTCTGGGCGGAGTCAAGCTTGATTTTTGCCTTCCCCACATCTCTTTTGACTCATGTCAAACTGGTGTCGATGTAAGGAGTGAATCTGCTTAGTTCTAATGATACATGGCGAAACCAGAGTTGGAAATACACTCGTCCATTGAACTCTCGCATGAGAGGTCTGGTTCTGAAAATGATTCTGCCTCCAACCAATTCCAATTCTAATCTTGATCCCTTCAACTTTGCTGGGTTGGGCCCTTGAATGTTACAAGATATTCAAACTCTTTACAGTTTTAGTTCCAATTCCAGTTTTGGTTCTGGTCCTGATAATATTATTTCTTTAACCTCTTTGGTTCCAAATTTTCTCCCAGTTTTGCTCCCGCCAGGTTTAAAATTTTACTAAGTGTGGAGGATTAACTAGGGAAGAATAAAGAAGTGTGAAAGGATAACACTTGTGATAATGGTTTTCATGCCTTCTGTTGGTCTAATCAAAGCTTGTCTTGTAGGAATAAATCATGTTAGGAGCATCAGAGGAGGTCTAACACAAGGAAGGGAAAATTACATAAAGTTCCAAAGGAGTAAAGCCCAAGAAGATCAAGGTGGAGCAATTTCCCTATACTTTGAGATACAAACACAAGGATGCTACTCTCACAACTAGTAAGCTGGATTCAGAATGGGAAGGCATCACAGACACAAATCTAGGCCCATTTAACTATGAGGAGCTACTAGTGGAAAATTTTTGTGAAGAGGTGAGTGGAAGGACTAAGAGAATATCCCAATCTGGGCTGGCACATGTTACACTTTTCCCCTTATGAGTCCAATGCCCAGAGCTCATCCTCATAGTAGTAGGGGCATACAACCCCTTGTCAAGATAGTCTATGGACCTTCAAGGGAATGTCATCATTGATCTATCCCCACAAATGATGAGGTTCATGTTTAATGCACCTACCCCAAAGAACCCCAAGCAATTGATTGAGGCAAAGGCATTGGAGTTGTTCAACAAGGACAAGGAAGCCAATAGGTCCCACATGAACAAGAAATGGTTAAGAACTGAGAAGAAGTCCCTCACCAAGGTTCCTGAATAGCCCAAGAGGGTAGACTTAAAGAAGGAGATTGATGATCTAATCTTGATGCTTTCGAGAGTATTTGGGAAGAGGGACTCAACATACTTCAAGGAATAAATGTTTCCATTCATCCAAACCATTTTAGATGGTAGGCAACAATTTGATTGGGGTATGATTTTATTAAAGAACCTACATAACCAAATGCTCAAGGTGGGGAAAACCAAGAATTTCTTTATGACTTCTTATGTCATATATTCAACAACAAGAAGGGGCATATTGCCTGGTTTAAATGCAGTGAGCACATTAGGAGAGGCTACTAGGAAAAATAAGGCATGGGAGAATTATGATCAATTGACCCTACAAACTTCAAAGCTACACTATAGAAGGGTCAATGATGCATTCCTATATGTCATCATCAACCAGTTGACAGGGGATGTTGGGTATAGAATGAGCAGGGAGGCCATGGCTTTTATTTCTAATGGGGAAATTAGTACATCCAGTACCCAAAGTTCTCCTATTTTAGATTGGCAGGATTTGATGGACATCCTCATCAACTGCCAAGATGCTGCAATGATAGAATTATACTTATGGAATTCATTTATCAGGTTCTGGGGGTTAATGCAAAATTTTCTAACAAACACAAGCCTGGAATCCACAAATTCCCCATGAAGTTGGGAGAATACTGTCGTGCTCATAATTTGGCTACAAAGGCAGTATGTGAAGAGTTAAGGTTTCTAAGCTTGGGGTTGTATACATCAAGGAAACATTTTGACCTGGAGCGCAAGATGAATGGCTTGGATCCTACCATTTTTGAGAAACATTTCAACTTGTTAGAAGATTTTTGGAAGGATATGCAAGATGATTATGATGTTATAAAAAGAAACTATGAAAGGCTTACCATCCCATAGATGATTGAGTATGGGGTGAAGGAGGATATCCCTAACACACTATCAGATGATGGTGTGGTTTTAGACCTCAAGTACCAAGCTGAAAACATAAGCACTAAAAGCTTGGACCGAATAAATTGGGATGAGGAGGAATTCATTGACAATAAACAAATTTCTAGGTCTGTAATGGATAGAAGCATCCAATGGGTTGTTATAAGGACAAAGGATCTAGATGCACAATCCTAAAAGAAGAGGAAGGGAGTAGGTACCCAAGGATATAGAAGAACAAAGAGGAGGTCAACTCCTAAAGAACAATTGGAGTACCTTCCTCCTAGCTTTGGAGGAGATGTTGATCTAGGGATGTCCACTAAAGAAACTTAGGAGTCACAAGGTGTAGAGGCCACCACTACTGGAGAAGAAGCTCCATCTCAACTGTCCCACCCAGAGGAGTCTACTAGGGAAGTACCTCAAGGAAGCTTTCATGATCAGGCTGAAAATGATAAACAAAAGGAGGTTGAGATTTATGAGATTGACACTGATTCAAAGGCTACACAATCAAAACATGAGCCTCTTGTGACCACAACTACTAAAGACATTCAGGATGTTGGGACTAAGCATGTTTTGACTGTGGAGGATTAATGAAAATTGTTTGAGGATGCCAACAAAAAGGTTGATGCCAAAGCACAAACTAAGGCACTTGCAAAGAAACAAGAGGTTGAAGCCATAACCAAGATTGAAG
>VDFB02047230.1:434517424-434921579 GCA_007258455.2 Sequoia sempervirens | reverse complement strand
CACGCTACCAATCACTTTATTCCCAAATCAATGTGAAAGTTTTCGATTACCACCTTCAAATGATGTTTGCAGAAAAGTTACAAAGAAAGATAAGGGATGAGCTTACCATGACAAAGTTTCCTTCATGCATTTATGCACTGCCCTTCGAGACTATCAAAATTCCCTAACCAATAGTGAACCAAAAACCACCCCTACACATCCCGAAAATACTAGAGCCCCAAACAAAAAAACTTACCAACCTTTCAGAAGACAAATAAAAGTTTCCTTCAACTAAATTCCACCTCTCAACCTACACAACTATTTGATACCCAAGTAGCTACTATAAAAAAGAGTAATCCTTATATATTTGGGGGCCTGCAAAGACAGTTTACTCCCTTACCCGACACACTTCACAACATTTTGACCCAAATTTTAAACAAAAACATGCTTACCTTACCTCCTATTCAACCCCTTGACCCTAGCAAGCCATTACCTCTGAACTTTAGACACAATGTCTATTGTGCTTATCACCAACAAAAAGGACATGATACAGAACATTGCAAGCATCTTAAACATCTTGTGCAAGACCTCATTGATTCTAATCATATCCAAATTGGAGGTATAAATGACAAAGGTAATAAGTATGTGGCTCCTCCCAACAAAAACTTGCAAATATTTACCAATACCATGCCCAACCATAATATTTCATTTGTTAAAGCTAGTGAAACTAAGCCTGATGTGATGAATGTTGACACAAATGATGAAAATCTGAGCAATCATGAACAAAGTCCTCTGGATGATGATGAAAAAATCATATGGATATTAATGAAAAAATTCCTATTGATACACTGATAGGAGTGGTTGACATCAAGCCTTGTAAACAACAAACCATGGACATTACTTTCTCTTCAGAAGAAACAATCAAACATGCACTTGATGGTCCTCTTTACATAGCCAATAGAATCAATAACAAGCCCACTTTTGGGATTTTAATTGATCTTGTCTGTGGAGAGAATGTGATCATAGAAGAACTTTAATATGTGCATGAACTTACTCAAGATAGATATGATAAACAAAAATCATGGATTAAAACACATGATGGTTTTTCTCGTGCTACGATGGGCTCAATCACACTCCCTTTACAAGTAGGACTGAAGAAATCAAATGTATCATTCTCTATCATCTCTAATTCAAACCAATTGCATGTGATGTTAGGATATAAGTGGTTTTCTCCATGAATTCAATCCCATCTGTTGTCCATTAGTGTTTAAAGTTTCTAGTTGGCAATGAAATATTCACAGTGAACCATTGTGGCTTTAGATCCCTGTCTTCGTGTGGAAATTTCTCCTTAGATTATTTTTGGCCTGAACCTATGGAACCTATAAGTCCCCGTGAAAGAATTACTTTTCCTATCCTATAAAAAATTCAAAGCAAAGTGCATAGTCAAACTATCCCTTGAAAACTTGCCTCCACCCATGATTGAACCTCCACCCATGCTTGAACCTCCGCTACCTAGAGAAAATAATGTTGATTCTAAAACTCTTCCAACAAACCATGACCCATTCATGAACAATCCCTTGCCTATTTCCTACATGAGACCTAAAGAAAACCAAACAAGTCCTAATCTACCTCCTAAGAAAATTTACAAATCCAAAGTGAAAGTGATTGAACAACCCTCCATGGTTTCTTTTGTTCTTCCTTCACAAGAAGAAAAGGAACCTATGGTTGAAAAACCGTCTCCTACATACATGCAACTTGAAAAATGTAATAAAAGAAACCACAATTCTTGAGATCATAGGAATAGACCTCATGCTATTGCTTGAAATATGAATAATGATAACAATATTGAAAATTAAAATCCAAGCTTGATAAAAGCAATAAATGATGACTCTCCTCTTTTACCAAAACAAACAAAGGCTATATCTTAACCACGACAAGGACTAGCAACTTCTATGGATATTATCTTTCATCCTCCTATTGTGGTTAACTTGGATGATGAATTTTTTATTTTGCTCTTCCATGAGCTTAAACGACAACAACCATGGTGATCCTCCTAAACCAAGAAATTCACCATGTGTTGAACCTAGTGATTCTCCTAGTAAAACACTTGATGTTGTCCCTCTCGCTAGTGATCTACATTCTAAGCATATACCGGCAGCAAGACTTCAGGGATGTGATTGACCTACTGATAAGCACTGCGGCTTTACTTTATCTTTTCCTTTATGATGAGCATAATATGATCCCTATAATTTGTTGGTTTTGATGTTTCTATAGATTCCTCTATTTAAATTCCTTTATTCTTCTATTATCGATAATTTTATTCTCGATTGATCTTTGACGCCTTTCATTCTTGATGATTGCGAATTGAGATCTGTTCCTCTATGGCGATCCGGTTTTTTCTTTGTCTTATGTTTTCATTTTGGGGATGACGCAAGGTGTCGAAACACCCTATGTCTCTTCCATGTTGACCCAAAAAGCTCTTTATTTTTCTTTGTTTTCTCTCTTTTGTGTCATTCTTCTAGTTCTATGTATTTGGGGAATGATGATAGTTCCAATATTTCTAATATCATTGTAGCAAAGAACATACTAACCCCAAATCCATAGATCCCTTATGTGTTTGGTGTTTTCATTTTGGGGACAACCCCTTTCTTTTCCTTTTCTCTCGCATGATGCAACTTAACTCAAAAACATGTGACTTGGCGTAGGGCTTTCCAAGTTGGCTCTCATGTCTTCCTTTTTTATTGCATTTTAATTTTGCTACTTTAAATTAATTTCTCACAACATGGTGTCAGAAATTTATTTAAAGTGGGGGCATACATTGGAATTATTTTAGCATTATTTCACTTGCATTTTTTTCCTTTTCATGTTCTTTGATTCGATTTTCTTATTTCACACGACGTGTTTTCCTCTTTGTGGTGATATTGGGAGTAATGTCCTTCAAGAATGTGATCTATCTTAGCATATTATATTCCCCTTAGTGGTGATGCAACACACTACATCCCCTAAGTGGAAAATATTTTATCCTTTGATTAGTCCTCTATTGGAGACATTAGGAACAATGTCCCCTAAGAGTAAGACCTCACATGAACTAAGAAAAATCTCTTTGAGCATTCCTCTTTCTTGTTGTGTTTTTGTACCTTATTAAAGTCATGGAGGTATGGTTTTGATATGGTCCCCTGGGGCTCACCTAGTGAACACCTAGCTTCACTAGCCTATGTGAGCATGCATTTTTGTACCTTATTAAAGTCATCGATGTATGGCTTTAATATGGTCACTTGGGGCTCAAATAGTGGAAAAATAGCTTCCACTAGCCTTTGTGAGCATGCGTTTTGTTTGCATAGTGGACAACACATTCCACTTGTAAACTTATTTTTGGAAAAACAACCTAGACCTGGTCCATCGCGTTGGATGACCAATCAAAGCTTGAGTTGTAGTTTTTCCTTTTTCTTATCTTTGATGGTGTATGTGTGTGATCTAGTTATGTCTTCATATATCATCCACAAGCATGTTCCTTTTTTCTTATATTAGTTTTTCCATAGGATCTTGATAGTGGGGGCTTGGCCACCCTCTTGATTATTTTCATCCTATCTTGCTAACATTTGTACATTTTAACCCCTCTTGATTGTGTGGTTGGATACTTTAGAGTGAGTTTGAAGCAAGTTCATCATCTCACTAAAGTTGGGGCTAAATTTAGTGTAGTAAAATACATACCCTTGCATTTTCACACTTGTTTGGTCCTGCCTTGGTTTATTTATGCTTCTTTATGGCTTAATTGGTCCTATTTTGTGTCCACAAGCCCTATGAATGACATATTTTCCTGGTTGATCCTGATGTTCTCCTATGCATAAATGATAATTTAATGACTCCATCAGTGTGTCCCTGATTTTTGGGTCGACACTAAAATTCCACCTAGAGTGTAATAGTCCCCCAAGGCTCTCGAGACCCTGATTTTGGCATCTCTGGATTGGGCCCCTTTTTGGTGTCTATGCCCCAAGGTTTTAAGAATTGGGATTAAGACTCCACCTAGGGTGTCTTAGTCCTCCTTGAGTCATTTTTGATATTTAATTTCAAATTCTAGTGAGATTTAACCTCCTTTATTTAATGATTTCATATGTCAGCTTGGTGTGATATAATTTTGGGATATTGAGCATAGATAAGTATAAATACAAGGTTACTTCATTCATTTCAACCTAAGTCTTTTGTGAGATCTTTTATCGTAACATAATTGAGTTCACAAGAGCATTCAAGAGGAAATTCATCAAGCATTTGGAGCCATTTTCAAATTCAAGCATCATATCAAAGAGTTTTCTTGCATCATGTGTGTTGTTATGCTAACATTTGTGATGTAGGGTTTTGATTCAAGTAAGCAATTCAAGTCCTATCTTTCAAGCATTCAAGATCCATATCCATTGTAACCATTACACACAAGTTTGTAGACTTTACAAGGGTTTGGTGAGTTGTAGCATTGCATATTCTTCACTCATTATTTCCTTTATTATTTCCATTTCATTTCAAGGTTTGATTACCAACAAGGGGCTTGACCAAGGAAAACCCCCATTCACTAAAAAACAAGTTTTTCCCATTTTGCATATTTGTGATTGTAGATCTAGGTTGTAGACTTGAAGATCACTTGGAGTGAAAAGTTGTCATCTTCATGGAAACTCACCTACAAGCCATATTCAGAAGTTTCAGAACCTGAGATCGAAAGGGAAGCTAGTGCAAACCTTGGAGCTCAGGATCCTGTTTAGAGTTTTCAAAAATTCAAAATGGGACTAATATGCCATCTTGGGTGTCTTAGTCCTCCTAGGCTCATTTTCAGAGATTTTTTAGAGATCCAGTTTCAAGATCCGAAGACTTTGTATTTTCCCTGAAAAACAACAGTGATACTAATACGCCATTATGGGCATCTTAGTCCTCCACAACATATTTTGGCAGATTCTTTGTATTTCTAGAATCCTCATAGCATCTCCAGATTTCCCAGGTGCACACATAATATCTCCGTGTTGCATAATTTCATCATTTGCATCTCTCATTTAGCTTGAATTTTTAGTTATAAGTCATTTTGCATATCATAACATGTTTTCAAACATTTTCTTTTCTAAGCATTTGCTTGGTGGTGAACCCATTAGAACTTAAAGAACCCCTTCCTAGGACCCTCCTAATTGAGAATTGGCTTACTTTGTGAGGTTTTTAGTCAATCCAATTAAGAATCTTGGGACATTAATGAATGGTTGAATGAGAAAAGTGTGATATCCCAAAAAGGTATCAATTTTCCTATTCATTAGGGTTTTAGGGTTTAAGGGTTGAGGGTAGAGGGTATATGGTAGAGGGTAGAGGGTTGAGGGTAGAGGGTAGAGGGTAGAGGGTAGAGGATAGAGAGAGAGAGAGGAGGGGTTGATGGTTTAAGGGTTGAGGGTAGAGGGTAGAGGGTAGAGGGTAGAGGGTAGAGGGTAGAGGGTTGAGGGTAGAGGGTAGAGGATAGACTATTTAAGCATTTAGGGTTTAAGGGTTAAGGGTAGAGGGTTTATTGTTTAGGGTTTAGCGATTAGGGATTATGGTTTATGGTTTAAGGGTAGAGGGTGTAGGGTTGAGAGAGAGAGAGTGGGGGTTGAGGGTTTAGGGTTGAGGGTATAAGGTAGAGGGTTAATGGTATAGGGTAGAGGGTTTAAGGGTTTAGGGTTTAGGGTTTACTATTTATGATTTAAGGGTTGAGGGTTAAAGGGTTTAGGGAACTTAAGGGTTAATGGTATATGGTAGAGGGTAAAGGGTTGAGGGTTGAGGGTAGAGGGTTTAAGGTTTTAGGGTTTAAGGGTTTAGGGTTTATGGTTTAAGGGTAGAGGGTCTAAGGGTTTAGGGTTTAAGGGTTAATGGTTAAGGGTAGAGGGTAGAGGGTTGAGGGTTTTAGGGCTTAAGGGTTGAGGGTTTACGATTTAAGGGTTGAGAGTAGAGGGTAGATGGTTTAAGGGTTTGGTTTTAAGGGTTTAGGGTTGAGGGTTTAGGTCTCCTATCACTCTATCTCCCACTCCCTATCTTAGGTCTTCCCATCAACTCTAACTGAATAAATCTCTCTCCCTCTCAATTCTCTCTCTCTCTCTCTCTCAGGTCTCACTTCCTCCCATGCTACCTAGACTAATATGTCTCACACCAATACCCTCTCTCACACTCCCTCTCTATCAGGTCTCACATACCTCCCACCCTACCTAGAAAAATATATTTCACTCCAACCCCCTCTCCCACACTCCCTCTCTCTCTCCCCCTTTGGAATTTTTGTATCTCTCAGGTCTCATCCCTCCTAACCCCTCTCCCGTTTTTAGGTCTTTCCCCACACCCTAATGGGATAACTCTCTATCCCTCTCAAGTCTCTATTGCTCTTAGGTCTCAGTCCCTACCACGCTACCCCTTCCTCTCTATATTGTGAAAATATTTCAAAGAAACACATTTGGTGCTTGCCAAATTTGGTGAGTGCCAAATGTGTTTTACCTTGAAATGGTAAAATAGTGGTTGACCCATGATTCAGGTCCACATGCTTATGCATTTGTCTAGTTCAACACTTTATCCGAATTAGAAACACCTTTTTTATATAGTTTACTCCCTATTGTACTAATCTATGCTTGATCCATCACGTTTTTACCACCAATTTACATGTTAGACAACATAAAAGAAGACGTTTTGAAGTTTCTACATCATTTTACATTATCTTAAGTAATATATTAATGTTAGTAATATTGAAATGCATATATTTAGTATATTTGCTTGATTTTGACAATATAAACTAAATTACTTTAATGATTTTATTAATCATAACAATTGGACATAGAATTCAACATTGAATTAGATGGGATTTGCATAAAAAAGTTTATTTTTTATGAGTTTGAAGAAAAAATTGAAAAAAATAACATAATTTAGATGAATTCATGTTTAAAATTATATAAACGGCATCATCTTAACACAAATTTGCTTATGAATTCTATTTGCATTGCTTATAGTAGTCCATTTCCAACATGGCTAGTGGAATTCACTCTATTTCATTTTAGGTAGATGTTTATATTGAGTTTTTTGTTTTGTTTTGACAATTTTTAGACCATTCATTTGATGATTTTATTAATCTTCATTGTTACACATAGAATTCAACATTAAATTAGATGGATGCTGCATGTAAAAGTATAATTTTTAGGACCTTGAATATATAAAATGGAAAACATGACATAATGGATTCAAATTCATTATTAGTGATGGTTATGGGAAAACTTTTATTTTCAACTAATTTGGAAACCTAAGAGATTTCATCAATGTTAGTGTAAGTTTCCATTAATTTTTTTGTGCCATAAAATTTCACCTTCATCATGTGCTTAGATAAATTCAAGTGACTTGATAGAGTTGGCTTAATGCAAGTTTCCATTCATTCATACCATTTACCTTTCTAATAAATAAAAAAGGGAATTTTTTTTGCAATTGAAAATGCTTTTTGTCTTTCTAAGTCACCTCATTGCCAAATAAATAGTCAATAATTCCAAGATATAGCATCACAAAACCTTCTTTGAATTCATGTTCTTCATGGATTGGTTGACAATCACAATGTGGTTTTGTCAACAATAAGCACAAGAATCTCTATTTTCCAAAGGTGGAAACAACTTTCACAAAACACCTAATGAAGCCAATTGCTTCAGTGAGGTTGAAGCAAACATAGTTACAAAACTTTCCTCAAATTTTTACAAAGATATATTGGTGGAAACAAAAGTTATGACATTTTTCCCAAAACAGATAACCCTAGGTAGGGTTTCAGGAAAGTCTTAGTAAATTTGCAATAACTTTCAAAATACTCAATGAAAAGGTACCAAACCAAGTGAAAATGAAAGTTAGTTCATCACTCTATCAAACAAGATCAATCTAAGGACCGTACCAATCCGTACTAGTCCATACCATGTAATGGAGCAGCAATATTGCAGAAAAGAAACATAGAAATAGTCTCTACATTGATTCAAATTTCATTCAAATCTTCAACCAACCCACCTCCAACCCTTGGGTTGTGCATAGAACAAATATTTATGCTTGTACAAACAAGAAACAACTCCCAACTGACCCTCAACCAACTTCTAACAACAATTCAAAAAGTTGACATTACAATAAAAAAAAGTTGTCATTGACAACATTGACAACAATTGAACAATTTTTGCAACTTTTACACAAATAACACAAAACTTTACAAAATGACCCCAAATGATGGAAATTGGTCAAAAATGACCTTATTGACATGAAACAACACAAAACAAGACAAAAAATCAAACTTTTCCTCTTGTAGTTGTTAGTGTAGGATTTTTATTTTCCTTATGTTTGGGGTATTTATTTTTTTCCTACACATTATTTAAGCTTGCTTAGGTTTATTAGATGTGGTAATATGAGGACATGTGGAAAAATACAATAGCTACATGTGTCACTCTCTCCCCACACATGGGTAGTTGAGCTACACATCCTCTTTTGGCTTGTTGTGCCACCTCTCATAACCACTATTTTGTTTTTACCTAAGTAGTTTATGGGGTAGTTGGGTTTCTCACCCTCTTTTGGATTTATGTGCCACCTCTCTCCTGTCTTTACTTGAGGAGGTTATGCCACATGTCTTGTCATTTTCCAAGTAGGTAAAACCTCCCACCTTTTATGGGTAGTAGGAGTTAATGCACCTCTTGGATGTATTTGCCCTTATTTTTCTATATGTTGAGCACTCTCCTCTCACCTTCACTAGTTCAACTAGTTTGGTGATTGTTTCGTGGGAGTATTGAGAGTATTTTGCAATTTCTCTTGCCTTGTCTCTATTTGTTCTCTCATTTTGAAATTTATCTTCATTCTACTATTTTGCTCTTCGATCATCTATTGAGTGAAGTTGCATGTGATCTATGACCGACATTAGATCCTGGCTCGGTTCTTACTTCTCGAATAATCTAACATGGTATCAGAGCGGGTTTGTCTGGTATAGCTCATTATTTTTTCTGAATTTATTTTGAGAGATTTGAGACTAATATACTATTGAAGTTTTCCTCAAAAACCAAGTATGCTCTTCTCCTGCATCCTTGAATGACTTGGAGAATCAAAACAGTTTAAAGGAAAAATAAACATCTATTTAATCTGGTTTATATATGTATGTCCCTGTGAGATCTAGGTGATTGCAGTTTTTTGGTAATATTGGAGGCTTTTTCAGCATTTCTAGAGTGTCCAAAAGGCTTTAGAAAGTCAATATTGAATTTTACTTCACCAAAATCAGAGATTGGAGGACGCAGTAAAAATCAGAGTAAATTTTTTTTAAAAAATTTTTACTGGAGCCGTTTTTATTTTGGCTTCAAAATTCTAGCTTTCACTCATTTACAGAAAAAATGATTTCTGGGTTTTATTCCTAGGGTCGAAAAACCATTTGAGTAGTCATTACATTTTGCAGAAAGTTGATAAATTGTGTAGAAATCAAGTCAGAAAAAGGCGTGAGTCGTTTTCACGGGCAGATTTTGCACTATTCTTCAAAGTTGCATAACTTTTGCCTCGGGTGTCAGTTTTTTGCAAACGAGTACTTGACGGAAAGCTGAAAAGGAGAACTTTCCATTCATAAAGGTATTGATAAAAAAAATTATCTCTTTTTATCAAATATTAAAGGTTGAATCTGCTGCATTTTCTTACCTTCAGTAAATCATATCTTTCATTTTTGTAATCTATTTTTCAAAAAAAAAAAGGTGTAAGAAAGATATTGAAGAGTAAATCACAGCTTCAAGGATTTCTTTTTCAGATTTTAATTCAAATATTGTAATTTTGGCGATAAAAAAAATCCTTATAAGCTTTGTAATCTGGAAAATCCTTGTAAAAGCACTAATCATAAAGTGCCAACATTGTAATATTTGGGGGGGTGATTTTTGATACTAGTGGAAAGGGGGCGTGTCTCGTGTGTCTTCTTTCTTATTTGCAATCTTCTTTTCTGCTCTCATGGATGCATCTACACTTCCAGTTTTAACTCCATATAACTATTTTGAATGGAAATCTAAGATGATAATATATCTGAAAAGACATGGATATCATCGTGTTACAATGGGACTTGAAACTGAACCAAAAGATGATGCAGAAAAGATTAAATGGTTCAACAAATGTGATGAAGCCTTTGGTACTCTATGCATGTCAGTCTCTCCGATCTTCTTTTTCACATTGAATCTACCACTACACCAAATGAAGTGTGGACTAAATTGGAAAGCCTCTTTGGTAAGCAGGATGAGTTAAGAGGTCATCAGTTAGAGAATGAACTCATAGGGTTAAGTCCTAGTAGTTTTGACACTATACAAGACTTCTTCACAAAATTGAAGGCCATTAGATTGCAGTTAGAACAGTGTGGAATCAAGAAGGATGATAAGCAATTGATCTTGAGTATTCTTTCTAAGCTTGGTCCTAACTATTCTGTATTTGTTTCTACATTCTATGCTACAAAATGTGCCCTAGGTTCAACCTATAAAATGCCTTCTCTAGATGAATTTGCTGTAGAGCTCACTAGGGAGCAAGACAAATTGGTTCTAATGGGTACAATTAAGCCCTCTAAGTCACATGCCTTAGTTGTCAATCAAGGCATAAAAGAATAGAAAGGGCCTAGTAAGCAAGATAAGAAACAAAAGAACCAAGGAGAGAAGAAGAAAGATCAGAAATCTGCTATTTCAAAAGCAGATAATCAGACCTCTTCATCAAAAGGTGATCAACCTAAGAAGGAGAAGGTCAGGTGTTCTTACCGTAAGAGGCCTAGTCATGATGAACATAAGTGTTTAAAGAAGCAAATTGATCACCTTTCTCATCTTCTAGAAAAGAACAATATCAAGGTGCCTGATTTAGTCAAACAAAGTTCATCAGAAGGGTCTTCTAAGGACATAGACAAAAGTAAGGGGAAAGGAAAGGGTAAGGCCCTAGTTGCTGTTGTTTCACAACCAGAGTCTTGGATCATTGACTCAGGTACTTCGCACCACATGGCCTCATTAGAGGATAATTTTACCTCTTTGGAGCCATGTTCTATGCCTACCATATTAATGGGTGATGACACTCTTGTTGAAGTGCATGGGAAAGGGTCTGTTGATGTGGGTGAAGGGAAATTTGAGGATGTTCTTTGTGTTCCATCTTTTTAAACTAATCTCCTATTTGTTTATCAGATCACTCACACTGGTACTGGAAAATGAGTTGAGTTCACTCTAGATACAGTAGTAATCAGTGAAATATATAATGGGTCTACAATTGTTGTGGGAAAAGCAAATCATCAGTCTAGACTATATCAGTTTTCTCACTTTGTTCCTGACTCTCCTTTGACAGCCTTACTTACTCATGCAAATGAGTTGAGCTATTTGTGGCATCAACGGTTTGGCCACTTGAACTACCGTTACTTGCAGCAACTCAGTCAGCAGGATATGGTTACAGGGTTGCCTTCTATTCAATTTTCTGATGGTGTTTGCCAAGGATGCATTCTTGGTAAGCATTCTAAGGAGAAATTTGATAAAGGAAAAGCATGGAGGGCTACTCAGCTATTGGAGTTGGTACATAGTGACTTGGCAAGATCATTTCCACAACCATCTTTTAGCAGGGCTAGATATGTCTTGACATTTATTGATGACTTTTCCATATACACTTGGGTTTACTTTCTCAAACATAAGTTTGAGGTCTTTGAGAATTTTCAAAATTTCAAATCTTTTGTAGAGAAACAGTCTGGGAAGTTCATCAAGATTCTGCGTACAGATAATGGGGGTGAATATGTTAATCATCAATTTGAACAGTTTTGTGCTTCAGAAGGTATTAACATGCAACACACAGTTCCATACAGTCCTCAACAGAATGGTGTCGCAGAACGCAAGAATAAGTCCTTAAAAGAGATGGCTAATTGTATGATACACTCCAAATCTTTGGCACCTCAATACTAGGCAGAGGCCATCAACTGTGCATGTTACATCTAGAACAGAGTTCCTCACAAAGTTGTAAAGGGGGTAACTCCTTTTCAAGCTTGGACTGGTCAAAAACCCACAGTTAAGCACTTTAGAATGTTTGGCTCTCTTGCATGGGCCCACATTCCAGTAGAGAAATGCAAGGCTATGGATCCGTAGAGCAAGCCTTGCATATTTTTTGGGTATCCAGATGATGTCAAAGGCTATAGGCTTCTCCATCCTACCACTCATGAGTTGTTCATTGAGAGGAGTGTTCATTTTGAGGAGAGCCCTTCGAGTTCTTCTCTTACCACTTCTCCATCCACTATTAGATTGGAGCCTGTGCATCATGATGATAGTTCTTCAGAGGATCTTAATCCTCCTAATCTTGATGAGGAGTCTTCTTCCTCCACTTCAGATGATGACAATGATGATGTAGGTTCACATTCTTCTCCTAGTCATCATTTTGAGGGTGATGATTCTCCTCCAGACTCTCCATCCCTTTCACCTCTATGGGCTCGTCAGACATTGGAATTAGCAGGTGATTGGGTTGGTGATCCATCAGATACTAGAAGAACTAGGTCACAATTTCAGCAGGCTCCTCATCTCTTCATTGCTTTAGCTTTTGATCCAAAATCTTTTTGAGAAGCCTCAGGTATTCCTGAGTGGGATGCTGCAATGCAGGAAGAGTTCAATTCCTTAGAGAGGAATCACACATGGGATCTAGTCCCTCTTCCTAAAGGAAGGAAACTTGTTCGATGCAAGTGGATCTATCAGACAAAATTTGCAGCAGATGGGTCAATTGATAAGTATAAGGCTCGCTTGGTTGCAAAAGGATTCTCCCAGGTTCCCGGGATTGACTACTCTGAGACTTTTGCACCAGTTGCTAAGATGAATTCCATTCGACTTGTCCTTACTATAGCTGCAACACATCATTGGGAAGTTCATCAGATGAATGTGAAGAGTGCTTTTCTTCATGGTGACCTTCAAGAGGAAATCTACTTGGAGCAACCACAGGGGTTCATCCAGAATCCTTCACTTGTGTGTTGTCTTCAAAAGTCTCTCTATGGCCTTAAACAAGCTCCTCGAGCTTGGTATTCCAAGATGGACTCCTTCCTTCTGACAGTTGGGTTCACTCGATGTCATTCTAATTCGAATGTCTACATTCTGCAGCAGGATGACACTCTCACATTTTTGGTTCTATATGTCGATGACTTGTTGATCACTGGGGGTCGCTCATCCACCATCAAGGCGGTGAAAACTGCTCTACATAATAGATTTTTGATGTCAGACTTGGGTCTTTTGCATTATTTCTTGGGCATTGAGATCACTCAGTCATCTTTAGGTATCTTCCTTGGACAACCCAAGTATGCACTTGACATGCTCTCTTGATTTCGCATGGCTGACTGTAAGCCTGCATCAACTCCATTTTTGTTAGGGGTCAAACTTGAGGCTAAGTGTTCCTCACCTTTGGTTGATGGAACTTTATACCGACAACTTGTTGGGAGTCTCATCTACTTGACTCATACGAGACCTGACATTTCATATGCTATGGGCATGGTCTCTAGATTCATGCAGGAGCCACATGACTTGCATTGGAAGGCAGCTAAAAGGATCCTCCACTACATTAAGGGTACTCACAATTATGGGATTCACTATGTAGCAGGTGTAGATATTGACTTGATGGGATATACAGATTCAGATTGGGCAGGTGATTCTCAAGATCGTAAGTCTACTTCTGGGTATTGCTTCTCTCTTGGTTCTGGTCCAATTTGTTGGTCGAGCAAGAAGTAGTTTGCAATTGCTCTTTCATCAATAGAGGCTGAGTATCGAGGGCCAGTTAATGCCACCACTGAGGCTATTTGGCTTCAGAATATTCTCACTGAGTTTGGCATTTCATTCAGAAAGCCTACAGTCATCTTTTGTGATAATTAGAGTGCTATACAGATATCAAAGAATCCAATTCATCACCAGAGGAAAAAAACACATTGAGATACATATGCACTACATTAGGGAGCTGATTCAAGAAGGAATCACTGATCTTCAGTATTGTTCTATCTCAGAGCAAATTGCGGACATCTTCACCAAACCCTTCACTAAGAGCAAGTTCCTTCATCTGTGAGCTTTGCTAGGGGTGCGACAAGTGTCTACTTCAGGAGGGGCTTCTTAGTCCTTCTTTCTACTCTCTCTATTTTGGGGGGGTATTTTCTCTCTCTATTTAGGGGGGGCTATTCTCTTATGGGGGGGATCTCTATGTACATGGGTACCTAACATGGCCTCATTTGCTAGGACCCATCTTCACCCACCTAAGCTATGCTTAAGGGGGGGTGTTAGTGTAGGATTTTTATTTTCCTTATGTTTGGGGTATTTTTTTTTCCTACACATATTATTTAAGCTTGCTTAGGTTTATTAGATGTGGTAATATGAGGACATGTGGCAAAATACAACAGCTACATGTGTCACTCTCTCCCCACACATGGGTAGTTGAGTTACACATCCTCTTTTGGCTTGTTGTGCCACCTCTCATAACCACTATTTTGTTTTTACGTGAGTAGTTTATGGGGTAGTTGGGTTTCTCACCCTCTTTTGGATTTATGTGCCACCTCTCTCCTGTCTTCACTTGAGGAGGTTATGCCACATGTCTTGTCATTTACCAAGTAGGTAAAACCTCCCACCTTTTATGGGTAGTAGGAGTTAATGCACCTCTTGGATGTATTTGCCCTTATTTTTCTATATATTGAGCACTCTCCTCTCACCTTCACTAGTTAGCTAGTTTGGTGATTGTTTCGTGGGAGTATTGAGAGTATTCTGCAATTTCTCTTGCCTTGTCTCTATTTTTTCTCTCATTTCAGATTTCTCTTCATTCTGCTATTTTGATCTTTGATCATCTATTAAGTGAAGTTGCATGTGATATATGACCGACATCAAATCCTAGCTCGGTTCTTGGTTCTCGCAGAATCTAACAGTAGTAAGTTTGTTCTGAGAGTGCTCCTGCACCATTCCATTGGACCATTACAACCTATTCATACTTTTCCAATCATTTACAATTGATTCCAATGATTAGGAACTGTTTTCTTGATTGCATGTAATTGTTACCTAATTTTTGACAACTTTTTTTTTCCCATTTGGTAACTTTTTATAACTTTTAAATCAACGGCCCTCTAAGCACAATAAAGTGGATTACATGATTTCACATGGTCATGAATGACCTTAGGAAACTCCTAACCACACCAAACAACTAAATCCAATATTACACAAAATACCAAAAGGGCAGAACAACATGAATAGTGGGGGCATCAATGTTTCAATACCCTCCAACACCTTTAACAACTTCGAAAAATTCTTCAACCAACCAATCTCTCCAAATAGTCACTTGGAATTTGGTGCTCTTGTCAACTTTGGGAACATAGTCACATGGCCAATAGCACAAACAAATGATGTAACAATATGAGCACATACCAAGTGAATGCAATTAGAGTCAAAAGGTCAATCGAATGGACTTACAAGTGAATGTTTCCAAGACACTTCATTTGAAGCAAGGATATTTATAAAATTTCTAAGGATTTACACGTGTGGTAATAAATAGTTTTTCAGTAACTTTTAGCTTATTTAGGTGAGGTACTAGTTTTCGCTCCAAGCTGCATTCAATTGGCAAAATATCTTATGAGTCCAAAGTACAAAATGACTGCAATCTTTGACAAGATGTTACTTGAACACCGTGACACTTAGAAACTTCTCGTCTGAGGCTATGGGATCACATTGGGCTCCTCTATAATAACCTCTCAATTTTTTCTATTTCAGAGGTGTTTTCTCATAATGGGGACATTTCTCTTGGGGAAAAAGTTGTTAAATGCAAGTAGTGCAAAGTTGGAAAGTGTTATAACTTTTGTTATGCAACTTGTCCGACCAACCAAACTATTCAAATGCATTCAAGTGGGTACATTAAGGCTAGGCATGGTCCTCTTTCACACCCAAACATGTCGAATCACTCTGAGCTACGTTCAACTGACATAATCTCTTAAGAGTCAAAGTGCAAAATGGTTGCAATCTTCGATGGGCTATTACACAAATACTATGATGCTTAGAAAATTCTCTTCTAATCCTATGTGTTCACATTAGGCCCTTCTACGGTATCTCAGAGGCATTTTCCTGTGGTGGCGAATTTTCACTTGGAGGAAAAATTGTTAAATGCAAGTAGTTGAAAGTTGCAAAGTGGTACAAATTTTGTTCTGCAACTCGTGTGACCAAATGAACTATTCTGATGTATTCGAGTGGGTATTTTTATGCTATGAATAGTCCTCTTTTATACCCAAACATGCCGAATCGCTCTGAACTACATTCAACTGGTAGAATTCCTTATGAGTCTAAAGTGTAAAATGACTGCAATTTTCAACATGTTACTTAAATACCGTGATGCTTAGAAACTTCTCGTTTGAGCCTATGGAATCATATTGGGCCTCTCTACAATAACCTCTCTCATTTTTTGCTATTTTGGAGGCATTTTCTCGTGGTGGTGAATTTCACTTGGGAAAAAAGTTATCAAATGCAAGTAGTTAAAAGTTGCAAAGTGGTGCAACTTTCGTTCTGCAATTTATGTGACCAAAAAAATTGTTCCACCACATCTTGGTGGGTATGTTTACACTAGGAATGGTCCTATTTTGCATCCAAACACACTGAATCACTTCGAGCTACATTCGACCAACAAAATACCTTAAGAGTCCAAAGTGCAAAATGATTACAAATTTCAACATGTTACTTGGATACTGTGATGCTTAGAAACTTATCGTCTAATCCTATGGGATCATGTTGGACCCCTCTACAATAACCTCTCTCAATTTTCACTATCTTGAAGGCGTTTTCCTATGGTGGAAAATTTTCACTTGGAGAAAAAGTTGTCAAATGCAAGTAGTTGAAAGTTGTAAAGTGGTGCAACTTTTGTTCTGTAACTCGTGTGACAAAATGAATTATTCTAACACATCTAGATGGGTACATTTACACTATGAATGGTTCTCTTTCACACCCAAACACATTGAATCACTCCAAGCTACATTCAACTAAAAAAATCCCTTAAGAGTCCAAAATGCAAAATGGCTGCAAACTTCAGCATGTTGTTTGGATACTGTGATGCTTATAAATTTCTTCTCTAAGCCTATGAGATCACGTTGGACCCATCTATAATAACCTCTCTTGGTTTTCACTATCTTAGAGGCGTTTTCTTATGGTGGTGAATTTTTTCTTGGAGAAAAAGTTGTCAAATGCAAGTAGTGCAAAGTTACAAAGTGGTGCAACTTTCATTCCGCAACTTGTGTGACCAAATAAATTGTTCCAATGTGTCTGTGTGGGTATTTTTATGCTAGGAATGGTCCTCTTTCGCACCCAAACACACCAAATCACTTTGAGCTACATTCAACCGGAAGAATCCCTTAAAAATCCAAAGTACAAAATGACTGCAATCTTCGACATATTGTTACTTAGATACCGTGATGCTTAGAAACTTTTCGTCTGAGCCTATGAGATCATATTGGGCCCCTCTAGAATAAGCTCTCTTGGTTTTCACTATCTTGGAGGAATTTTCCCATGGTTATAAAGTTTTGCTTGGAGAAAAAGTGTTGAACACCCAAGATACTGAGAGGGGGGCTGAATTAGTATCTTCTAAACTTATTGAGCATACACCATCCAAATACTTCAATGCATATAATAGTAAGAATGAGCAAGAGCATATGCAGACCATAAAAGCACACAAAACATGAAAACCAAGATTTTTACGTGGAAAACTCAAAATAGGAAAAACCATGGTGAGGATTAGCTCACAATATAATATAACTGGTTATGAGATATTACAAAGGGTGGCTCACTGCCAGGACTCACTATCCAAAATGGGAGACTCACTGCCTACAAAGATACAATGTAGAAATGGTTTACAGTCAGAATATGAACTGATAATGTTACACTCAACAAGTGTTGATTCATTTCCTTTGATGCTCAATAAACTGACTTTACACACTTCTTCTGATGAACTCGCATACCAGTAGATATGTATTCACATTGATTCATCTTTGCATACTTATCTATCTCACTTTCATTCTCAAAAAATATCCAATATACATCTAACTCATCCATGGGAATCAATTAGTTCGGCTTAATTAGATGCAACCCTTATTCACCAAGAAGATTAATTGTCAGCTTCAAGCTTGTACAAAACTCTTCCAAAAACAATTCAAGCATGTAGTATTCTCACTTTGTCAACATGGACCTAAGATATGTCACAAATACATTTGCAACACAACATTAATTTATTACAACATCAACTATTGATTAGGTCGGCTAGGGATAGACCTAATAACAAAATACAACAATTGAGTGATGCCAAGTCACCATACAAGCACTTGAGAACATGAAATTCTAAATATACAATCTTCTAACATCCAAAGACTATTTCCCAAAGCCGCAAGTTATGATATTTATTAGCGGAGGATTGCAGAGCAAAATATTAGAGGATAATAACTATTTTTGCATACTGATTTTGAATACCAGATCAAGCTTGAACATATATAACATGGTGACATCAATGACAACACAAAAGTTGCATAATGAGATGTTCTTGATTCTTCTAACAAAAAGTTGTCAAATACAAGTAGTGCAAAATTGCAAAGTTGTGCAACTTTCATTCTGCAACCCTTGTGACCAAAATAATTATTTTGACGTGTCCGAGTGGGTATGTTTACACTAGGCATGGTCCTCTTTCACATCCAAACACGCTGAATTTCTCTGAGCTACATTCAACTAGTAAAATCCCAGAAAAGTCCAAAGTGCAAAATGGTTGCAATCTTCAGCATGTTGTTACTCAGATACCATGATGCTTAAAAAATTCTCATCTAAGCCTATGGGACTACATTAGGCCCCTTTAAAATAACCTCTATCAGTTTTTGCTATCTCAGAGGCATTTTCCCATGGTGGCAAATTTTTGCTATCAAATGCAAGTAGTGAAAAGTTGCAAAGCGGTGTAACTTTTATTTTATAACTCATGTGACCAAAAAAAATATTTTGAAATATCTTGGTGAGTATGTTTACGCTAAGCGTGGTCCTCTTTCACACTCAAACACACTGAATCACTTTGAGCTACATTCAATTGAAAAAATCCCTTAAGAGTCCAAAGTGCAAAATTGTTGCAATCTTTAGCAAGTTATTACTTAGCTATCATGATACTTAAAAACTTCTTATTTGAGCCTATGAGATAGCATTGGTCCCCTTTAGAATAACCTCTCACGGTTTTCACTATCTCAGAGGTGTCTTCCCATGGTGGCGAATTTTTACTTGGGGAAAAAGTTGTCAAATGCAAGTAGTTGAAAGTTGCAAAGTGGTGCAACTTTCATTATAAAACTTATGTGACTAAATGAACTATTTCAACGCAGCCAAGTGGGTACTTTTACACTAGGCATGGTCCTCTTTCACACCCAAACATGCCAAATCGCTTCAAGCTACGTTCAACTAACAAAATCCCTTATGAGTCCAAAGTGCAAAATGGCTACAATCTTCAACATACTATTACTCAGATACCATGACACTTAGAACATTTTTGTTTGATCGTATGGGATCATGCTGGGCCCCTCTATAATAACCTCTCTCAGTTTTCACTATCTTGGAGGCATTTTCCCATGGTGAAAATTTTTCACTTGGGGGAAAATTTGTAAAATGCAAGTAGTGCAAAGTTGAAAAGTAGTGCAACTTTTGTTCTACAACTAGTGTGACCAAAAAAAATATTTTGATGCATCCGAATGGGTACATTTATGCTAGGCATGGTCCTCTTTCACACCCAAACATGTCGAATCACTCTGAACTATGTTCAACTAATAGAATCTCTTGTGAGTCCAAAGTGCAAAATGGCTACAATCTTCAACATATTGTTACTCGGATACTGTGATGCTTAGAAACTTCTCATCTGATCTTATGTGATTGCATTGGGCCCTCCTACAATAGTCTCTCTTAGTTTTCACTATCTTGTAGGTGTTTTTCCATGGTGGTGACTTTTCGCTTGGAAAAAAACTTATCAAATGCAAGTAGTTGAAAGTTGCAAAGTGGTGCAACTTTCATTCTACATCTTGTGTGACCAAAAAAAATATTCTGACACATTTGAGAGGGTATGTTTATGCTAATAATGGTCCTCTTTTGAATCCAAACACGTCGAATCACTCTGAGCTACGTTCAACCTGCATAATCCCTTAGGAGACCAAAGTGCAAAATGGCTACAATTTTTTATGGGTTCTTACTCAAATACCATGATGCTTAGAAAATTATCATTTGATCCCATGAGATCACATTGGGCCCCTCTAAAATAACCTCTTCTTGTTTTTTCTATGTCGAAGGAATTTTCCCGTGGTGGCGACTTTTCGCTTGGGGAAAAAGTTGTCAAATATAAGTAGTGCAAAGTTACAAAGTGGTGCAAATTTCGTTCTGCAACTTGTATGACCAAAAAAATTGTTTTGATGCATCCATTTGGGTATTTTTACGCTAGGAATAGTCCTCTTTCACACTCAAACGCATCAAATTTTCTAAGCTACATTCAACTGACAGAATCCCTTATGAGTCAAATGTGCAAAATGGCTGCAATCTTTAGCATGTTGTAACTTGGATACTGTGACATTTAGAAACTTCTCATCTGAGCCTATGGGATCATGTTGGCCCCCTCTACAATAATCTCTCTCAGTTTTCACTATCTCGGAGGTATTTTCACTTGAGAAAAAAATTGTCAAATGTAAGTAGTGCAAAGTTGCAAAGTGCTGCAACTTTTGTTCTACAATCCGTGTGACCAAAAAAATTGTTCCAACGCATCCGAGTGGGTATGTTTATGCCAGGCATGGTTCTTTTTTGCACCCAAACATGTTGAATCACTCCAAGCTACATTCAATTGGAAAAAACCCTTATGAGTCCAAAGTGCAAAATGACTGCAATCTTCAACATGTTACTCAGATACTGTGATGCTTAGAAACTTCTCACCTAAGCCTATGGAATCATGTTGGGCCCCTTTACAATAACCTATCTTAGTTTTCGCTATCTCGAAGGTGTTTCCCCATGGTGGAAAATTTTCACTTGGAGAAAAAGTTGTCAAATACAAGTAGTGCAAAGTTGTAAAGTGGTACAAATTTTGTTTTGCAACTCGTATGAACAAAAAAACTATTCTGACGTGTTTGGGTGTGTACGTTTATGCTAGGCATGGTCCTCTTTCACACTAAAACATGTCGAATCACTCTGAGCTACGTTCAATCGACAAAATCCCTTAAGAGTCCAAAGTGCAAAATGGATGCAATCTTCAACATGTTGTTACTCGGATACTGTGACACTTAGAAAGCCTATGAGACTGCATTGGGCCCCAATACAATAACCTCTCTTAGTTTTTGCTATCTCAGAGGTTTTTTCCCATGGTGGTGACTTTTTTCTTGGGGAAAAAGTTATCAAATGCAAGTAGTGCAAAGTTGCAAAGTGATTCAACTTTCATTTTGCAACTCATTTGACCAAAAAAACTATTCTAAAACATCTAGGTGTGTACGTTTACGCTGGGCATGGTCCTTTTTCACACCCAAACATGTTGAATCGCTCTAAGCTATGTTCAATTAGTTGAATCCCTTAAGAGTTCGAACTATAGTTGTTGTCACCAAATAGTGCACCCTTGTTGAGATGCAAAACTTAACCTACTAGTGAAACATTGGATTTGAATATTCAATATCCATGATGTATAGTTTTTTGTGCTCTAGAGTTATAAAACATGATGTGGTAGCAGTTCTAGACTATGTTTTTCAATGATTTGTCATGTTATTTCATGCATAGAAAATGGAAGGAGGTTTTTAAACTTATTTAAATGATGAATATGGGAGAAATGTGATAATTGCACATGGGTGATGTTGGAATTGTAAAAATATGGTGTTTTACATGTTCATTTTACTCATAAATTTCCAGATTGGTCCTACCGTGTGCATATTTTACTCATATTCTGCCCATATAGCCCCTTTGAATCCATCGAGTCATGCATCTTTGCTAGCATTTGTTTTCTGCAAGCTTATCGACGTGACAATATCGAGGTCTCCCCAATCCGTTTTTCTGATAAAACGTCTGTGTTGCCTATCGGCAAGACATTTTCTGTGTCATGATGATTGGAGTTTACTCACTGGCTGTTATCGACATGACTTTCATGTTGTTTCAGCGACAGAGGAATGGTATATAAGTATAAGTATTTTCATCTATGTGAGGTCTCCCCGAATGGGTCAGGTCTCACCGACTTGCACATATGAGGATTCATCAGCGGAGCTAGGCGGTATCAGCATTATGTCTTGGTGAGTCTTGCTTGTCTTGCCGACTGCCAGTGGTGGGAGGAGTCTTATCGGTATAGGTTGGGGCTATCGATATAAGGTCTCGGCTAGTGACCTTCGGTCTCCCCAACACTTCGTTTGAGTCTTCGCTTCGTCCAAACATAATGTCTTCAGCGTGTGGTCATGGTGATGTGTATGTCTCACTGACGAAGCTTGAAGGAATTTCTTATATTGGCTTTTGGTGAGAGTTTTGTGTTCTCTTGGTGATCTCGGTGTTCTCGGTTGATTGGGTGTGACAAAGTAATCTGTGTGACGTCTCACCAAGGGTTGCAAGTTATAGCGACTGATGGACTCATCGGCAGGAAAAGTCATATGTTTCGATGACCAATATGTTTCATTTGGCCTTTCGCTATAGCTTGGAAAATCTCTATAAGGTCTGTGCGAGTGCGATGTGTCACAGCGACAATGAATTGAATGAAAGATGCTTCTTAGCGAGAGTTTTCTCTTATCTCAACAACTTGAATATAGATGTTGGCTTTCGGTGAGACATAATAATCTACAAGAGGTCCTCCCAACATCATAAGGCTACAACAAAGCGGATGAAGCGAAGGGGGAACATTTTAGTAAGAAAGTTGCTTGTGTCTCAGTGATTGGAAGGAACTTAACATATGAGTTTTTGGTATGACATAAGGTATTTGATATGATGTTTCCTCGACTCTGGCGGGTATTGGAAAAATGCAGGGGACAAAGGGATACTTCTTGATTTTGGCATAGCAAACAGATGGTCATGGTGAAAGCGAATAACGCAAAGAATAGAGGAACACGGGATGACAACGATCAACGTTATAATTACCTTCGGCATATTGCTGCATTGTCTCGGTGACTGTTCCATTGGCGATTAATATTCAAATGCTATGGGCCGACATATGAAATTTCTAAATACTGTTGAGGGCTGACATGAAAATTGCCCGAATTCTACGGTAGCCGACATGGATTTCCAATATGATTTATTTTCTTGATACTGGTGTATAAATATGCACCCCAATTGTAATTGAGATAAGATCAGATTTTAGATTAGAATACAGTAGGTAGAGATGGATACAGTAGAATAATTTTCTCATGTTAGAGACCATGGTGCATGTTTTCAAATGGCGATTTCAATGAAATTCAGCTGGTGTTGCAGTTTATTGTTGGTATCAATTGTATGTTGAGTTTATTGAAAAGTATTGCTAAGCTGTCTCCATTTTGATTCTTTTTGGTTGTTTAAATTGACATAACAAGTTTATGTTCAGTTTGTCAATGCACATTTGTTGTATCTGTGTGATTAATCTATTGGTTCTCTCAAGCAGAGATTAAATCCTTTTTGTTGATCACAGTAATCAAGAAGATTCATCTGGATTATTAAAGTAGAGCTTAGTAGTCATAATCTTGCATTGTTTATACAAGTTATGAATAGATCATATGCCTGTAATTTGATTTTCTACCATAATAAGTTACCCTCTTCTATTTCTTTTGACTCTGCATACCTAATAAGGCACTGGTCTCTGCAATTTCATTATTTGAATTCATTTAGTTTCTTTATATCTATTAATTAAGCATTTTAGGATTTAGATTATAAGATTGCTATTGCTGTCAGTTTTGATTTCATTTGTTCACTGTCATCTGCCCTTATGGACAAAGCATTTTAAAAGGATAAATCATAAGTTAAGTCTACTTCATTTAGAAAGGTACACCCGCCCAGGTTAGCAACACCTGAAGAGTAGAAGGTTGAGTTCTCTTGACCTTGTCTATTACCCTAAAGCTTATCAAGAGATTGGCAGCCTCTTGAGGCATTCAACCTACATTTTTAAGAGCTAACAAATTGGCGACTCTGTTGGGGATTACATCAAAAAATTCGGTTGAAGACCATCATATAGAGTCAGTGAAGAAAAGATTTGTAATTTGAGAAATTTCAGAAAAGGGTGATTCCACTGGGAGAAAGATCAGAAATAATGATTTTCCTACTTTTGGAAAAGTAGTTGGCAACTTTGAAAGAAACATTGCATTTGTTCAAACATGAATGATAGAGGATCTTAGTTCAGGGGAGGTCATACTGGAGCTCCTCATGGTCAGTAGTATATGACATATTATCATTCACAATACAATGGTCCACCATACCAGCATCAGTACCCACCTAGCACCCCCCCTCATCAATACACAACAATGATCATACAGTTTGATTTGGCAGGGATTAAATTATCCCCTTATCTAATGGATAGCAGTTGGAGAAGTATGGTTCCAAAGTTTACTAGGAGTGATGCAGTCACTGCTGAGGAGCATCTAAGAAGTTTCAATGCTTTCATCCAAGATTTGGATATGCCATATGAAGATTTATGCATGAGGCTATTCATGATATCACTTGTTGAAGACACCAGGGATTGGTTCAATAGCTTACCAGCAGTCTCTATTGATTCTCTCCAAGGATTTTAGGATCAATTCCTTGAGGAATATGGGAATCCAAGTGCACCAGATGCTGCTCTTTATGAATTAATATGGATTCAGAAAGATTAGAATGACACAATTTATGATTTTAATCAGAGATTCAATAAATTGTAGAATAAGATACCTCATGGATCAAAGTTGCCAGATTTTGTAACATTGAGTGTTTATTTGAATGCTTTTGACCCTAAGACAGGGTATGAATTGAGAAATAGATTCCCAAGAGATTTGGCTAAAGCATAGAAGATGGCACAGACAATTGAAAACAATAGGAGGGCTACAGGGATAATGGATAAAAGAGACAATCCCAAGGTTCGTCAGCAAAGCAGCAGTTATCAGTACCGACAGGAGAATACTTACAGGAATGAAAAGCCAAGGTTGCATGACATGTCTTATAATATAGATTGGAAGGACAGAAAACCTATAATAGCTAGGCCTGGAAACAGGGAAGCTCCTGATCCATTGACAAAGGGAACCTACATGGTAAGTAACAATTATTTCTGTGAAATTTGTGATATGCCACATTCCCCAGATTATTGTGTTGTAGCCCAAAGAATGCAAGAAGAGGGAATGCTGATGGAAAACAATGAAGAAGATCACACAGTATATTTGACCTCAAATAATTTTCACCATGTTGAGGAAGATGAAGGTGAAAGGAATCTTTCTTGCACAACAGATTGTCACAGTGAAGGCAGGGTATGTTGTGAGGAATCCAATGAATATCCTGATTTTGATGATGAACCTAAGGATTTTGATCTGTAGAAAAGGGATTCTTCTACTTCTTATGAAGATCTGGATGAAGTGGCAATGGGAGATGTTGATTCATCAGATAGTAAGTATACAATACCTTTGGCTACAGTTGAAAGTTATGAAGATACATTTGATCATGATAAGGTTTGTACATTTGAAAATGATTTCCAAACTTTTTCAAACTCATTGTATGATGAAGAGTTAAATGAAGATCAGATGATTTTTTGCCAAGGTATGTCCATGAATGAGTTTCAGATATTTTCAAATCCATTCTATGAAAAAGAGGAAATAATTTCAGATAAACAAAGTATTTATGGCATAAATGACAGCGCTGATGATGTTTCTAATTTCCCATTCTCTTATGGTATTGGATCTCTTTTTGATGATGACAAAAGTGAAGAATGTAACTGTAGTGGTCAAAATGTTGAGACTTGTTCACTTGTCGATGAATAGATTGCAGATTTGTTAACTCCTGTATGCCAGGGATGTGCACATGAAGATGATCTTGAAGTATTGTGTCCAACTTACATTTGTTTTGACAGTGAAGGATCTTTGTGTAGAGATTCATTTTACTCATAAATTTCTAGATTGGTCCTACCATGTGCATATTTCACTCATATTATTTCCATATAGCCCCTTTGAATCCATCAAGTCATGCATCTTTGCTAACATTTGTTTGCTGCAGGCTTATCGGCGTGACAATATTGGGGTCTCTCCAATCCGTTTCTCTGATAAAACATTTGTGTTGCCTATCAGCAAGACGTTTTCTGTGTCACGGCGATTGGAGTTTACTCACCGGCAATTATCGGCATGACTTTCATGTTTTTTCGGCGACAGAGGAATGGTATATCGACATAATTATTTTCATCTATGTGAGGTCTCCCCGAATGGGTCGGGTCTCACCGACTTGCGCATATGAGGATTCATCGACAAATCTAGGCGGTATCAACATTATGTCTTGGTGAGTCCTGCTTGTCTTGCCGATTGCCGGTGGCGGGAGGAGTCTTATCGGTATAGGTTGGGGCTATCAATATGAGGTCTCGGCGAGTGACCTTCGGTCTCGCTGACACTTCGTTTGAGTCTTCGCTTCAGCCAAACATAATGTCTTCGGCATGTGGTCATGGGTATGTGTATGTCTCGCTGATGGAGCTTGAAGGAATTTCTTATATTGGCTTTCGGCGAGAGTTTTGTGTTCTCTTGGCGATCTTGGTGTGCTCGGTTGATTCAATGTGATAAAGTAATCTGTGTGATGTCTCACCGAGGGTTGCAAGTTATAGCGACTGATGGACTCGCTGGCAAGAAAATTCATATGTTTTAGTGACCAATATGTTTCATTTGGCCTTTTGCTATAGCTTGGGAAATCTCTATAAGGTCTCCCTGAGTGTGATGTGTCACATCGACAATGAATTGAATGAAAGATGCTTCTCGGTGAGAGTTTTCTCTTGTCTCAGTGACTTGAATATAAATGTTGGATTTCGGTGAGATATAATAATCTGTGAGAGGTCCTCCCAACATCATAAGGCTACAGCAAAGCAGATGAAGCAAAGGGGGAAAATTTCAGTAAGAAAGCTGCTTGTGTCTCACTGATTGGAAGGAACTTAATATATGAGTTTTCGGTATGACATAAGGTATTCAATATGATGTTTCCTCAACTCTGGCAGGTCTTGGTGAAATGCAGGGGACAAAGGGATACTTCTTGACTTCATCATAGCAAATATATGGTCATGGCGAAAGCGAATAATGCAAAGAACAAAGGAACACGGGATGACAGCGATCAACATTATAATTGCCTTCGGCATACTGCTACATTGTCTTGGTGACTGTTCCATTGGCGATTAATATTCAAACGTTGTGGGATGACATATGGAATTTCTAAATACTATTGAGGGCCGACATGAAAATTGCCCGAATTCTACGGTGGCCGACATGGATTTCCAATATGATTTATTTTCTTGATGCTGTTGTATAAATATGCACCCCGATTGTAATTGAGATAAGATCAGATTTTAGATTAGAATATAGTAGGTAGAGATGGATGTACAGTAGAATAATTTTGTCATGTTAGAGACCATGGTGCATGTTTTCAAATGGCGATTTCAATGAAATTCAGCTGGTGTGGCAGTTTATTGTTGGTATCAATTGTATGTTGAGTTTATTGAAAAGTATTGCTAAGTTGTCTCCATTTTGATTCTTTCTGGTTGTTTAAATTGACATAACAAGTTTATGTTCAATTTGTCAATGTACATTTTTTGTATCTGTGTAATTAATCTATTGGTTCTCTCAAGCAGAGATTAAATCCTTTTTGTTGATCACAGTAATCAGGAAGATTCATCTGGATTATTAAAGTAGAGCTTAGTAGTCATAATCCTGCATTGTTTATACAAGTTATGAACAAATCATATGCCTACAATTTGATTTTCTGCCAAAATAAGTTTCCCTCTTCTGTTTCTTTTGACTCTGCATACCCAATAAGGCACTGGTCTCTACAATTTCATCATTTGAATTCATTCAGTTTCTTTATATCTGTTAATTAAGCATTTTAGGATTTAGATTATAAGATTGCTATTGCTGTCAGTTTTGATTTCATTTGTTCACTGTCATTTGCCCTTGTGGACAAAGCATTTCAGAAGGATAAATCATAAGTTAAGTCTGCTTCATTTAGAAAGGTACACCCACCCAGGTTAGCAGCACCTGAAGAGTAGAAGGTTGAGTTCTCTTGACCTTGTCTGTTACCCTAAAGCATATCAAGAGATTGGTAGCCTCTTGAGGCATTCAACCTGAGTTTTTGAGAGCTAACAGGTGATGCATCCAAAAATTAGGCTTATATTGTTGTTCATACACATCTATTAGCATATGCAAATAAATTTTGTTGGTTGGATCAACAACTATCATGTGTTTTGATGCACGTTCATACAAGTTCATAGAGTATATATATATATATATTCATGAGAGGTTTGAAATATCCACTCTTTCTATAGATGCAAATGAAATGATTGCTAATCTTTAGAATCAAAACAATTAGTTGTTGGATGCCAGCCTCAACCATCAGTAAAAAACAATACATTTTTCTATTATTATTTTTTTATGTGAATTAGCTCTTATAGTTCATTTGAAACCTTTGGGTGTTAAAGTCCTTTTCACTAGACAACAATAGAACTCAAGAAGTATGGAGCAGACAAGAAAATACAAGAAAATAATGGTCAAATCTTTTGAAGGTAGAAGTAAAGTGAGAAGAAGAGCAAGCAAACTGTGCTTAACCGGAATTGTAATTAGGCATTAGCAGATGTTATTTTGTCAATTCAAAATATTTCGGATGTAATCCGAGTGTTTCTATAAGAAAGTGGGTCTTCCTTTGGGAAATAAGTCTTTTGTATTTGAGCAGTGAGCTCTAGGTAGTGTGCTTGAATGCATGTGAATTCCCCATTTATAATTCTTTTATACTTTTAACAGAGTATAATCTTGTGGACTAACCTCCACCGTGGTTTTTCCCCTAATAGGGTTTCCACGTAAAAAATCTTGGTGTTATGTGTGTTTCTGATGTGGTGATGGTTTATGCTTTCATGTTTATTTATTAGATTTGAGAATAAGTTTAATAATTTTAATTTTTGTGACAACTGATTCACCCCCCTCTCAGTTTTATGCCCTTGTGTTTCCAACAATTGGTATTAGAGTAGATTCCTCAAAATAAGTTTAATAGCTTGAGGTGATTTGGGATGGCAACATATAAGAAGGATAGTCTAAGATTTGATGGAACTAATTATTCTCTATGGAAGACTTGAATGGAGTGTCATATGAGATGCATTGGTGAATCTTAATGGAAAATTACAAAGAATAGGTATATCATTCCACATAATGGTCCTTCTACTATAGATGAGATTTAGGAAGCTGAGTACAATATCATGGCTAAGGAAGCATTATTGAGTGCTATGATTGATTCTAAAATAAAAAATGTAATGGAGTTGAAGACTGCTTATGAGATCTAGAAAAAGTTGGAAAATATGTATGAAGGTGATGCCCATGTGAAGATTGCTAAGTTGCAAATCCTAAAAGGGAAATATGAAATGTTGAGAATGGGAGAAGATGAGAATATCACTTCTTTTATGCAGAAAGTGAATGAACTTGTGCGTAGTATCAGATGTGTTGGTGGAACATTGGAAGAATCAGAGATTGTTGCTAAAGTGCTTAGATCCTTGCTTGTTGCATACAAAGCCAAAGCTATTGCTATTGAGGAAATCCAAACTTTGAAAAATGTAACTAGAGATATGTTGATTGGTAAGCTTACTACTTTTGAATTAAGTGAGTTTGGTGATTCTCTTCCTAAGACAAAATCTGCATTCAAAGCTACTATCTCCAGAAAAGATAAGCATAGATATGATCCAGGTGAAAGTTATTCTAGAAAGGTGTTCAAGTATGAGGAGGAAATGCGAGAGATTGAAGAAGAAGAGAGAAAACTAGATGATCTTGAAGAACTTATTGTCAAGAGGGAAGCCAGAGGAGTAGGTAAGTATAAAGGGAAATTGCCTATTAAATATTTTTCTTGCAATAAGATAGGTCATTTTTCCTCAAGGTGTTCAGAAAGAGTAAGTGATGAAGGTGTGACAGATGATGAATTTTATAAAGGGAATGTAAGTGAGGATGAATGGGTATTTATTGCTATCAAGGAAAATGATCATGTACCTACTGAATCTGCTAAGTGCACAAATGTGGAGAAAGCCCTAGCTGCTCGAGTTGAAAAAAAATATGAATGGGTGATTGACAGTGGATGCTCTCATCACATGAAAGGTGATAAAAGTAAATTTGTGAGCTTGGAAAAGTATGATGGTGGTGTTGTAAGATTTGGTGATGACAAATCTGGTGTAATCCATGGCAGAGGATCCATTTCTCTTGATGGTAAGCATAATACTAATGATGTTCTATATGTGGAAGGTTTGAAGCATAATATCTTAAGTGTTGGATAGATGGTTGACAAGGGATAGCATCTTCAATTCAAGAATGGAAAGTGTAGAATATTGGGGAGTTCTAGAAATGTGATTGCATCTAGTACAAAAACAAAAGTTAATATCTTTCACCTAAATGCTAGTAGTAAAAGTTGTCTAATTGCTCAAGTTGATGAAAGTTGGTTGTGGCATAGGAGAATGTGTCATGTAAACTTTGATAATATTATCAAGATAAGTTATACTCAGGCTGTGAGAGATCTTCCTATGTTGATAAAACCTACTAATACAAAGCAAGAAATTTTAGTTAGGGAAACAAACTAGAGTTTCATTCCGGGGAAAACAACATTGTTCAAATGAAGTGTTGGAGTTTGTGCATATTGACTTGTGTGGTCCTTCTAGAGTTAGAATTTTACAAGGATATAGGTATTTCATGTTACTTATTGATGATTATTCTAGAATGATGTGGGTTACTTTCTTAAGGGAAAAATATGAAGCTCTAGAGAAATTCAAGATTTTAAGGCTATGGTTGAGACAGAGACAGGTCTGAAGATTAAACGTTTGAGATCAGAAAGAGGTGGTGAATTCACTTCCGGCGAGTTTAATTCTTTTTGTGAAGAGCATGTGATAATGAGACAATTATCTTCCCTACATACCCCTCAACAAAATGGAGTTGTGGAAAGGAAGAACATGACAATTCAAGAAGCTACTAGGACTATGATGCTAGAAGGAAATGTTTCACATATCTACTGGAGAGAAGCTGTGAGAACTACCATTTATACTCTCAACCAGGTACAAATCAAAGGTGATATTGGTAAGAATCCTTATGAGCTATGGTATGGTCATAAGTCTACTATTAGATACTTCAAAATATTTGGGAGTAAAGGCTATATCAAAAGAGATGAAGATATAAGAAATTTTGATGCTAGAAGTGATGAAGGAATCTTTCTTGGTTATTCTACTAAAAGTAAAGCCTACCGGTGCTACAATAAGAGATTGAGGAAAGTAATTGAGAGTGCTAATTGCAAGGTTGATGAAGACACAGTTAGACCATCTAGAACCTTTGGATATGATTCAGACGATCAGAATGACAATTCAGATTAAGGAAAGAAAGTTCAGACTTCAAATCAAGTTCAAATAATTCTGTTGAATCAGGAAAATCAAGAGGAAGGAACTAGTGAAAGTGCATAAGTAAGATCACAAGAGCCTAAAGTTCAAGAACATCCCAAGACTCCAAGGTATGTAATACTAAATCATTCAGAAGATCAGATTATTGGTGATAAGAACAAAGGTGTTCAAACTAGGAGAAGAATTGCAGAAGAATATTGTTTGATCTCGTAGACTGAGCCTAATAGTGTCAATGAAGCATGCAAAGATGAAAATTGGGTGGAAGCAATGAAATAAGAACTAATACAAATTGAAAATAATGATACATGAATTCTTGTTCATAGAACTAAGGACAAAAATGTAATTGGAACTAAATGGGTCTTTCGGAACAAACTGAATGAGCAAGGTGAAGTTGTTAGAAACAAAGCAAGACTAGTGTTTAAAGGATATTCTCAGATGGAAGGAATTGAATTTGAGGAAAAATTTTCTCATGTTGCTAGGATTGAAGCTGTGAGACTATTTCTTGCTTATGCTTCTTACAAAAACTTCAAGGTTTATCACATGGATGTCAAGTCAACATTTCTAAATGGTGAACTAGAAGAAGTGTATATTAAGCAACCTGATGGATTTCAATTGATTGATCAGGGAGATATGGTTTGTATGTTGAAGAAAGAATTGTATGGACTCAAGCAAGCCCCAAGAGCATGGTATGCCAGATTGGACAAGTATTTGTTGAAGCTTGGATTTAATAAAGGTACTGCTGACAGTAATTTCTATTTCAAGATTGATCATGATAAAGATTTGATTGTTGAAGTCTTTGTTGATGATACCATTTTTGTAGGAGATGATAGTTTATACATGAAGTTTGATAATGAGATGCAGAATGAGTTTGAGATTTCTATGATTGGAGAAATGAAATTCTTTTTGGGATTGAAAATTACTTAGCTAGATAGAGGGATCTTTATATCTCAGTCCAAGTATGTGAAAGAATTGCTAAAGAAGTTTGGTACGGAAGATTCAAAGCCAATTGGTACACCTATGGTGACCGAATGTAAGTTGACACAAGATGATGATTCTCCTAAAACAAATTAGAAAAGATACAGATCCATGATTGGTGGATTGCTCTATTTGACTCAAACTAGACATGATATCATGAATGTTGTATGCATTGTTGCAAGATTTCAAGATGATCCTAAGGAATCTCATGTGACAACTGTGAAGAGGACTTTCAAGTACTTGAAAGGGATAGTTGATTTTGGCCTATGGTATCCTAGAGAAGATGACCTTACTTTGAGTGCTTATACTGATGCTAATTGGGCAGGAGATGTGAATGATAGAAAAAGTACCAGTGGTGGTGCATTTTTCTTGGGAAAGAAGCTGATTTCATGGTTAAGTAAGAAGTAGAATGCCATTTCTTTATCTACTACAGAGGAAGAATACATTGTTGTTGCTAACAATTGTACTCAAGTATTGTGGATGAAGTAGAAGTTGAAAGATATCCGAGTTTTGTATGATGATCCTATTGCTATATTCTGTGATAATTTAGGTGCAATTAAAATTTCTAAGAATCCGGTGTTGCATTCAAAAACCAAACATATATCTATCAAGTTTCACTTTTTAAGAGAGAAGGTGAGCGAAAAGGAAGTCAGATTGGAGTATGTGCCCACTAAGGAACAAATTGTAGATATCTTTACCAAGCCCTTGCCTAAGGATACTTTTGAGTATCTCAAAGGGAAGCTAGGGGTGATTATCCCTCCTAATCAGAATTAAGATGCATTGAATTGCATTAACTTCCATGCATTTCATAGTCATACCTTATGATCTGGATTGATGTTATGGTGGCTGCTACTCAGGGGGAGTAGTCAGATGTTCATAAATGTGGTTCAGAGCTTGTGTGAAGAAAAGATAATGTACATATTTTTCATTGATGTCAAAGGGGGAGAAGAGTCATGTGAAAAAATGTGAAAAATTTAAGGAGAAAAGAGTCAAAATTTAAGGGGGAGAAAGTGCTAAGAGAAAGTTGTGTTGATGGTGTTTTTCACATCATGTGTTTCCATCAATGCCAAAGGGAGAGATTGTTTGATATTGCTGATATGTGGTTGTCATTGATGTCAACACTATTGGCATTAATGTATTTAAGGTTGTATATGTCGAAGATTATGAAAAAATTGTAATAAAATAAGTTGCAAATTGTAAGTGATGCAATGAAGTTCAGTATAGCCATCATGTTGTTTTATAGCTTAGTATATTAATGATAAGAGGTTGTGGATTAAAGGGTTTGTTGTTGAGTATATCTAGTTTATCCACACAAAGTTTCAGAGATCCACATGAAGATTTGATCTAGTTATGAGTATCTGTGTTTTGATAGTTGTTTTGTTGCTTTAGTTGGTGTTCTTGAAAGAAGATAATGTGATTCTAGTAATTTGAATTGTTGCAAATGCTTCTGTAGTGATTCATGATGCTCATGGATGTTTCTAGATCGTGCTCTATCTATGTTGTACATCTGCATTGATCGTTGTGCTTACGATTGGTGATTTTCTTCTTTGAGTTTATGTTTTTCATGATCATGGCCGACATGGTGATTGTAGTGTGTTGTGGATCTTCAAGGCATAATTTTTGGAGGTGTTTTGTGTTCAAGGATGTTGTTTTGAGTCCTCACTATGTTTTGGCCAACATCGGTTGGTGCACATTGATAATTGTTTATTGATTTGGGCTGACATTTTGTACTCATTTTATATTTTGTTGAAGACGACATGTAGATGATGTTATCCTTAGTTGCAGATATATATGAGCAATTGTTTATACCATTTGAAGGTAAGTGATGTAGTGGTGTGCGAGTGGTGTACAAAGTGTGTGAGTGCTATGTGTGAATAATGTTCTAATCTTTTGAAGGTAGAATTAAAGTGAGAAGAAGAGCAAAAAAATTGTGCTTAACTAGAACTGTAATTGGGCATTAGTAGATTCTATTTTCTTAGTTCAAAATCTTTAGGATGTAATCCAAATATTTCTATAAGATAGTGAGTCTTCCATTGGGTAGTAAGCCTTTTGTATTTGAGCAGTGAGCTCTAGGAAGTGTGCCTGAATGCATGTGTATTCCCCATTTATAATTCTTTTATACTTTTAATAAAGTATAATCTTGTGGACTAACCTCCACTATGGTTTTTCCCCTAACAAGGTTTCCACATAAAAATCTTGGTGTTATGTGTGTTTCTTATGTGGTGATGGTTTATGCTTTCATGTTTATTTATCATATCTGAGAATAAGTTTAATAAGTTTAATTTATGTGACAACCGATTCACCCCCCCTCTCAGTTGTTTGCTCTTGTGTTGCCAACGATATACACATGAATAAGTGAAGCATACATGTGAATAAGTGAAGCACAAGTAATTGAAGCAGTGCAAAGGATACAAACCACCAACAATGGAGCTTATTTACACAATACACATTAGATGGAGCTTATTGAGCAATCAACAATAATTAATTAAGCATTAGATGTAAAAAATCCATTTCTACAACATTCAGGTATAAAATTTACACAATACACATGATAACATCATTCAAGAATGGCAGTAGCAAAATAATATTTTCTTTAATCAAAAATTCATAAGGCTATACAATGATATATATTGATAAAAGCATATACAATATATCCAAAAAAATCATGTAGGATTAGTACAAAAGAGCCATATGGACATAAAATGTCTAATTATATATCGATAGTACAAAACATATGTTCCAAAATGCCACAAAGGCATACAACAAATGACCCTAATACATAGTCATTTCCCTCTAGGGGAAGGAAAAAGATCTCGTGTTGCCTTCAAAATTTGACTGGATGGAGTGCCTATTGGTTCTCTTATCTTTTGAATACACTCACTAGTCCTCCTCTCTTCACTTTGGACCTTCAATTGATACAATAAAAAGTAAAGATGTTAATACATATAAATTGAATTGTGGAATGGCATATAACAAAATATAATAACTTCCCACATACATAGAGTCATCATGCACATTTACAACAATACCACGTCCACGATCTGGAGTGACAACCACCTGTAGCAACCATCAAGATAGAAACTAAACTACATAAAAGTATCATGAAAATTTTCTATAATAGAACATAAAAGCGCAAATATAATGTCATATCGACTAATCTATTGCATACCTTTCTCAATGGACTAGAATTGGCTATTGCTGCAACAACTCCATGGTCCGTCGTGCCACCAACATCACTAGGGTTGTTTGATATCAATAACTACAAATGAAACAACATATATAAATGACATAAAATAAAAGTGATTTACAAATCACTAAGATAATGTCTTGCAATTGACAAAAATGCAAAATAATGATACTTAAATGCTTGCAAAAGCATTAAGCAAAAAAAAATTCTTCCAAGGCATTGGATTTAGCTCACACATCATTTTTGCATTTTCAAAGCCATAAGTGGCTTATGATTATCACCTTATCAAAGCTCTAATTTTCAAAGACAAATAAACGGCCCAATATTCAGCCTATATGATCACAAAAGGATTCCACCATCCTTGGAAGAAATATTTTGTACTCCTCACATGCTTCAAAGGCATCACATGTTTCAAATTTGGAGGACTTAGCATGTTTTTAAAACAAGGCATAAGTGTTCAACATGAAAATAAGGCAAAAGAAATGCCTAAGTTATGACTCCATCATTCATACCACACACCACACTAAAATGTGTTTGCATTTTTAAAACAATGGGAAAAAATCCCATCAGCCTCCAATAGGGTTTCCAACCCTAAATTAAAGAAAGGGAAAAATGAAAAAAAAAACATTTCATTTTGCTTCAAGCCTTTGGAAGTCGACCTTCTGCTGCCATGAAGGTTTGATGAAGACACTGGAAACATGATTTCTGTGGTCGATTCTTCACGTTTTTCTAATGAAAAAAAATAAAATAACAGGTAATTACTATTTTTTTGCATGAAATCTGTATTTTGCAGTCTTTAAAATGCCATTTCATGCATTTATGTCGTGGCTATGAACATTTTCCTAATCAATTTTTGTTGCTTCTTTACCTTTTGTGATGATTCATCCTTCCTTAGCTGCCATTGGTTATTCCCTGAAGCTCGAATGGAAGGTTTTGTATAAAAAATGTTTTTCACATTGCAAGAAAATGAGCAAAAAAGCTCAGGTAAGCTTTTTACCAGACCCAAATCATGGATTTCTCCTTTATTTCAGTGAATGGAAGTTTGAATGGAATCCTTTCTATTGTCAATATGAGACAAAATTTAGTTTTTCTTTGTATTTGAAGTTGAAAATAAAGAACCCCCAAATTTCTTTTGTGATTTTTTGTGAAGAAAGACTCAAAATTTAGCCATGACCATGAAGAATGAAATATGGTTTCATATTCTTTTAATTTTCTTAAAAACTACATGATAGCTTTTTACATGCTCTGTATTTTCAATTTTTAACTTAAACCCCAAGTGGGTTTCATGACTTTGACGAAAAACATACTTGTCGACTACGGCCATGGAAAGAGAACCTGGCTTTTTAAATGACATTTTCTGTAGAAATCTCTCCATAAATTCTCTTGTAGTTGCATATTTTTTAACAAACCCAGATGGGTTTTTCCATGTGTAAATAAAACTTGGTTTTTTCAAATGGAATTTTCTATAGAATAAAATCCATGAAATGTTTCAATATATCTAAATTTTTTGTAGTTTCTACACAAACCCCAAGTGGGTTTTTGATTTGGTGAAGAAAGAACCAAATCTTTGGCCACGACTATAGAGAAAAGCTGGGTTTTTGAAATGTATTCCAATTCTTTATTGCTCTTTTCTAAAAAAGAAACTCAATACTATTCTCCTTTAATGTCTACATTTTTTCATTTTTCTCAAACCCAGATGGGTTTTGTCAAGTGAATACAAAGCCAGACCTTTCCACCTCTGTATTTTTGCATTTTGAATAGACCCAGATGGAGTTTTCTCTTGATTTTGTGAAGCAACTCAAATTTGTTGGCATGAAGAGAATGTGGCCCCCAAAGGTTTAGTTGTAAAATGATTCAATGCCATTGAAAAGTGTGGGTATAATTTAAAGGCTCCATGCATCTTTTCATTCCTTCATGAACACCACCATTTCCTTCTAGAACTCTCACAACACTGCTCTGTTTGATACCTGTTTGCCATTCCTTTCTTAGATATGCCAATAGGTTATACCTTGGCTTTCAAATTCTCATCATAACCACAAAATAGGTCTCTCCATGACTCCTTGACTTCCATCTCCAATATGCTTCCACATTGAAGGTTAATAAAGTATGCTAGGAGATTCCCTATGTGAGTAGGAACTTCAATTGTTCTCTGCAAGATCACTAGCTATCACATTGTCACATTTATCATTTATGCTTACAAACTTTCTATTTTTGAGTGATTATCCATTGCTATACTTTGTAAGCACTATAGTGACTATCTAATAAAAGCTCTAACCTTGATATCCTAGAATCGAAAAAATCTCATATTATGACTTCTTGAAATAAATGTTTGTCATTCATGATAGTGATAAATACTTATCTCAAGGAGATCAAATGATTGCCTTAATTTTGTCACTATCATCAAGGCTGTCATACACATAGTTTTATCTCACAAGGTGTAGATAGAGTACCATGACAAAATATTTGTCCTCTTTATTTGATGGTTGTCACTGTCTTTGGGCATTTAAAATGTATGCATGGTTGTAGCAGAGTTAGTTTCCCTCATTGCTTTTACTTTGAATTTTTTTATTTTGAAAACAAACTCTATTGTTGCGCACTAGAAGAAGCTTTCATGACTCTTTGGTTGTCCTTATTTTAATGTTTTCAAATGTTGACCTCCACTTCTGTACTTCAAACATGATCATGCATTGTTTTCATTTGAAGCACTGTTGTTGCTCCATTGTGTTATGAAACTCTTTGTGATTGAAGGAATTCTGTTGTGCTTTCTTATGAACTATGGCTACTATCCTTGTACTATTTGATTTCTTTTCATGAATGTCTTAGATATTTCAACACCAAATCCACTTAACTCTTATTGTGATTATCATATAAAAGAAAGATTGCTTCAATAAGAAAAAACAAAAAACTATCTTTCTTTCATAGTAAGTGAACACTGTATCCTCACATTCAGAGCACTTGTGCATTCCCTCTCATATTGTGCTTGAAGCAAATGACTTATCTTCACTATTTGATACTTTTTCTTTAGTCTCTATTGAACGCATTTTGAAATACATTTATTTTTTGGACCTTGCTGTCCTATAGCATGGAATGGCTATTTCATGCCTCCGTTGAGTGAATGATCATTGACTTGTTCCATGTGAATAGTATATGGTTCCTTTGGATCATGTAGACTTGTTGTGTCTTTCACCATGTTCTTTTCTTTACTTGTCATTGACTCTTGGCACACAGATTGTTATTGCTCATTGATTCTTGTTTTCCTTTTAATGTAGATCATTGTTGTTGTCCCACTATGAAATGTAGCATGTATTCTCCTTTAGGATTGCTCCAATCTTCATGGTTTCCATCACAACATTTCATTCTTTTTGATCATGTGCAACAAGAAAACACCATCTCCTCACTTTAATCCTAGTGCGTAGACATATGTCACCTATGTTGGTGTCCTAAAAGCTCACCATCCTATGTGATGTGTGGTGGTCCAATAGGATTGAGGTGAGATGAGTTGGAAAGTTCCTTGAAATGTTCCTTCTTGCTGCTGCATGATGGCTTCAGGCATGCCTTGACTTCTCCTTCATTATTTTAAGAGATGCATAATTGAACTTGATGCATCTATAATTTAACTTGATGTATCTGTGAAATAATTTACTTCATTTAATAAACTGGATCATGGATCCACTTAAGATGATTGAAAGACATGTCCAACAAGATGTACCTTCCTTTTGGCATGATGGCAGCCATATGACTAATTCATTATGAAAAGATGAAGTATGAACTCTTGAAAACTCAAATTATGTGTTGCATCTTTTGAATCTGATAATGAAAGTTGATGAACTGGTGTGATTTCATATTGATTTAATGCATTAATAGCACGTCTATCATTGATTTGATCAAGTTTCTCAATTCCCTATCCCTCTTAAAACATCAGAGGGAAACACGCTGATCTCTACCCTTGTGGGAGCCACATTTACCCCACATGTTGTAATTAGTTGAATAAGAACACAATAACAAGACTTGTCCTAAATATGCACAAGGAACAAATAGTTAGATAAACAAAGCATATCATAGGTGTGTTTGATCACTCCTTTCTTGTTTTCAAAGACACTTATGGCATGCTACTATTGTAATGTTTGTAGACATTAGATTACATGTTTATGGATGTTTTGCATATAATTTTGATTAGGGATATTTTATTGCTCTAACAACAATGTTTTCATTCAATGAAGGAAACCTAGGAGTAGAGAGGAGGGTGTCAAACATAAGCAAAGTAGTAGAGCAGCGGGAAGGATCAAGATGATGTGAGGCCAAGTCAACAAGATTTGTCATTCCACTAGGAAATGACAGGTCCCTTTTCATGTTATATGTAATTTATTTTTGTTATCCATTTTTGTATGATCTCTTCTTTACTAGCATTAGGATAGCTAGTCCCTTGGCTTGTGAGGGACATTGATATGCTCATGATTATCAATAAAGATTACATTTGCAATACATATTGGTTCTCTTTCTTATTTGTCTATAATTGCAACACTTGGAATAAAATGCAATATGTTATTGACAATCTCTTTTATGCATATTAATGAACTTAGCAGAATATGTTTTATATTTTAATGTTTAAATGAAACACAAAAGAATAAACACTAAGTTACCTGATTTCAGGTGAAAGCTAAAATCAGGTAACATTTTTTGTGACATCTGCTATATGTTTGCCTACAAAATATCTTGACCAGTTGCCTAAAGCTTATCCATTGGGCACTAAGTTAACTAAAGGCTGACACCACTTGAAAAAAACATTGTATGTTGTTGTAACTCACTAAACCAACAAGAGACACTTTGAAAAATTATTCAAAACACACCATAAAACAAGGAAAATGTTGGAATTATGTGCCTCAATCTCATAGGTTGAAACCTCTAAAAGAGCAAAGTTGGTGTGACACCCTTATTGTCTGGCCGACTAGCAGTTGTGCAACCTTGTGGAATACTCAAGTTGCCGAGACCTTGTTACTGTCATGTCGATAGAAGCTATCGCTGTGACTTGTGGTGTTCGGTGTAACCCTCTACCAAGTGGGTTGGTTTGGCCGACAGTTTGGTTCCTAGCAGATGTCGGGGAAACTCATGGCAACTGCAGTTATCGGGGAGAATCTTTGCCAATTTTTTTGATTTGGTATGAAGTCTTACCGATATGAGATGTCTTGCCGATAGTTATACACTTGGAGTCATCGGTATAACATGTGACTTCGGTAAGAACTCCTGGCAATAGATGGTATGTCTCACCGACAGTGTTACACTCGAAGTCTTTGGGGAGAGACTTGAACACTCAGTAAGAGCTCTTGGCGATGGGTGTTAGTCTCGCCGATGCTTTAGTCTATTTTCGGTATGACTTCTGGTGAAGGGTGGTTTTGGGGTGACTTGGAACCCTCAATATTACCTCTCAACAATAGCGTAAGTCTTGTCGACGAGTGTTCTTTTCGATATGACTTGAAGGGCTCGGTATGATCTCTTAGCGAATAGCAATAGTCTCGCTAATGGGAATGTTGATGTCTATGTGACTTTGGAACTTTGGTATGACCTCTCGCCAACTAGAAATTGTCTTGGCGATAGCGCTACGTGTGATGGATATTTGTATAATGTCTTGGTGACAAGGGGAAGTCTGAGCGACTTTTTTTGAACTCGGTGTAACGTCTTACCGAAGGAGATGACTCTTGGTGATAACGACAATTAGGTCCTATGGCATCAGGGAGACAAGTTCAGTGTCTCACCGACATGCGAACATAGGTTGAACACCTTGACCGATTGGAAGACTATCCTACGTGGTGTGACTTTGACCTATTAGGGAGCAGAATGGGAACCGCTAGCAGTTGGACTGTTGTGGCCATTACTGAGAGGAAGTTCAATAGACCAGGGATGACATGGATATACTTAGAGATTGATGATGATATTTTTTTTGGACGAATGGCTAGATGAACTGTTTGATGAGTGACCAATGTGAATTAAATTCATAGAGCATTGTGACTTGAATGTTCTATACAAGGTTGATCATTTTGTATGCTGTTGTAATTTGACATCAGAGAGTGAAGCTTGTACACTGTATGTAATTTTTTTACTATAATACAAAGGGGTTTTTCTTGGTGTGGTGGGTTTTTCTCCCATAAGGGTTTTCCCACATAAATCTAGTGTTCATCTGTGTATGTCATTTCTTTATTTCTCTTATAAGTTTCAAGTGTATCTTAATTGGACTGTAATTGAAAATTTGAAAACACCTCTGCATTCTTCCCTGAGGTTTTGACGTTAGGAGAGTTGTTTCCGCAACTTAGCTTTCCTTACAAGTGTATCAAAGCCTAGCCAGTTGTGTTATCCTTGTGGGTAAGTTAGGTTTTTTGTGTCAATATCTCTTCAGTGGGAGTCTTTTAGAAGTTTGGTAATTTGAATTACAGGTTAAGATGGTAAGCATGCCAGGAAAGATTGAAATTGAGAAATTCAATGGCAGCAATTTTGAGTTGTGGAAACTTAAAATGAAAGATCTATTGGTTGATCGTGATCTTTGGATTGTTGTGTCTAGAGCGAAGCCTACAAGCTTGAAGCAAGAATATTGGGACCTTACAGATAGAAAATCAAAGGGGCTAATAAGGCTCTATTTAGCAGACTCTATTCTTCTAAATGTTCATAAAGAAAAGACTGCATCTTCCTTGTGGAAAAGACTGGAACCTATTTATCAGGGCAAGTCCTTGGTGAATAAATTGTTCTTGAGGAAGAAGTTGTACTCTTTGAGAATGTAGGAAGGAGGGTCTGTTGCTGATCATTTGAATGCATTCAACATGTTGATTGCACAATTAACATCTGTGGGTGTGAAGATTCATGAAGAATATTTTTGTATGTTGTTATTATGTTATTTGTCAGATTCTTGGGATCACCCAGTGATGGCTATTGGGAGTACGACATCCACTTTTAAGATGGAAGATGTTGTTTCTTCTTTGTTATTAGAAGAGATGAAAAGGAAATATTCTAAGATGGCGAAGGAGGCTCTTGCTATTAGAGGTAGATCGAAAGGAAAAGGAAAGAAGGACAAGAAGTCCAAATCCAAATCAGAAGGGAGATCAAAGTCTCCTGACAAGAAGTCCAAGGTGAAGTAATAGAATTGTGGGAAACCTGGTCATGTCCAAAAGGATTGTAAAGAGGAGAAAAAGAAGAAGAAGAATGATTCTTCCTACAATGATTCTTCTCAGAGTGATGTAGACGCCCTCATTGCAGCCTTGGCTACATAGGCATCAGATGATGTCTGGCTGATTGATTCTGGAGCATCTTTCCACATGACATCTCATAGAGACTAGTTCACGAAGTATGAAAAATACGATGGTGGAAACGTGTATTTGGCAAATGATTCATCTTTGGAAATTGTTGGTCGTGGAAGAGTCATAATTCAATTCCCTAATGGAAGAGTGAAGGGAATCAATGATGTAATGCATATACCAGGTCTGGTTCAAAATTTATTTTCTGTTAGTAAGTTGAATGATATTGGAGTGCAAGTCACATTCTCTGGAAATGGCTGCAAGATGACTAGAGGCTCAATGGTGCTAGCAAGGGGTGCTCATATTGGTACCTTGTATAAGCTAGATGCACATGCTATTCAATGCAATAGTGTCTCTATAAAGTCACATAAAGCTACTCATGGAGAAAAGAATGTAAAAATTCTTGATAGTGTAAAATCTATGGAAGTTAAACTTCCAGCAGAAAGAACTATGCTTTGAAATCATAGGCTAGGCCACATTGGTGAGAAAGGTTTAAAAACCTTGAAGAATAAAAACCTGGTTGAGGGGCTTGATGACTGTAACCTTGAATTCAAATTTTGTGAACATTGCATATATGGTAAACAACACCATGTTTCTTTTTACTCCAGTCCTCACAAATCTTCTGGTTTGCTTCATTATATGCATTCTAATGTTTTTGGTCCAGTGAATGTTCCTTCTCTATCTAAGTCAAGGTACTATGTATCATTTATTGATGATTATTCAAGGAATTTGTCTATTTTAAAAAAAGTAAATCAGAAGTGTTCAGTCATTTTAAGGAATTTAAAAACCTTGTAGAAAATCAGACCGGAAGAAAAATAAAATATTTAAGGACTAATAATGGTGGTGAATTTTGTTCTGATGAATTTGAGAGGTATTGTAAAGATCATGGGATTAAAGGACATAAAACTACACCTTACACTCCGCAGCAAAATGGAGTTGCAGAAAGGTTCAATAGGACAGTGATGGAAAGAGCACAAAGTATGCTGAGTAGTGCTAGCTTGGAGGAGAAGTTTTGGGCTGAGGCAGTTGCTATAGCATGTTACTTGATAAACCGTTCTTCTAATTTTTCTCTTGTTGAGAAAACACCTTTGGAAGCATGGTTTGGTAAGAAGCCCTCTCTGAGACACATTCGTGTTTTTGGCTGTGAGGCATATGCATATGTACCGAATGAGAAAAGATATAAATTGGAGAACAAGGCTTTCAAATGTATTTTTATTGGTTATAGTGTTGGCATAAAAGGATACAAGATTTGGAATCCTAATACAGAGAAGGTTATATATAGCAAAAGTGTTATCTTTCATGAGCTGAAGCCTTCTACCTTGGATCTGCAATCAAAGATAAAATCAGAAAACAAAAAGGATGTAGTTGAAATTCCTCTGACTCCAGATAAAGAGGAATTGAAAATTTAAAATGTACCTGAATCTGAGGAGAGCTCAAGTAGTTTTAAGAGTTCTAATGAATAAGAACAACCTCAGCCTCAGCAAGTGAGGAGGTCAACTTGTGAAAGAAAGCAACCAGATAGGTATGAGTTTTCTTTGATAGATTCTACTTGTGCCTATGCTTTAATTTCTAGCACTGATGAGCCTAGGACTATGAAAGAGGTATTTAGAATGTCTGATTCAAACTCTTGGTTGGAAGCCATGAATGAAGAAATGACATCATTAGAAAAGAATGATACTTGGAGTTTGGTGCCCTTGCCTAAAGACAAAAAAGTTGTGGGATGCAAATGGGTATTTAAAAATAAAATAGGTCTGGATGGCAGTGTGGAAAAGTATAAGGCAAGGTTAGTTGCGAAGGGTTATTCCCAGGTAGAGGGGATTGATTATGGGGAGATTTTTTCTCCTGTAGCTAAGCTAACATCTATCAAATTCCTTTTGTCACTTGCGGCAGTGTATGACTTAGAGATTGAATAGATGGATGTGAAGACAACATTTCTTCATGGTGATCTTGAAGAAGAAATTTATATGTCCCAGCCTGAGCACTTTGTGGAGAAAGGTAAAGAAAGACTAGTTTGCAAGTTGAAAAAATCTTTGTATGGATTAAAGCAGTCTCCTAGAATGTGGTACGAGAAGTTTGACACTTTTGTTTTTTCATTGGGATTTGTAAGATCAAAATCTGATCATTGTGTGTATTACAAAGCTGAAAGTGATCAAGTTCTTATTATTGCTCTCTATGTTGATGATATGATGTTCATAGGCAATAGTATGTTAATGATTTCTGATCTTAAGTCTCAGTTGTCTGCAAAGTTCAAAATAAAAGATCTTGGTGTAGCAAGGTATATTATGGGAATGGAAATAACCAGGGACATGAAGGGTAGAAAACTTTGGCTCAGTCAGAGTAAGTATATTAAGACTGTTCTAGAGAGATTTTGCATGAATGATTGTAAGCAACTAGTTGTTCGAGTTTTACAGGGAACGAAGCTATTTGTTGAAAACTGTCCAAAATCTCCTACTGAGATGGAGGACATGACCGGTGTGCCTTATGCTAATGTGGTTTGTAGTCTTATGTATGCAATGGTTTGTACAAGGCCATACATTTCCCAAGCAGTGGGAGTACTTAGTCAGTTTATGGATAATCCTAGGACACATTGGGATGCTGTGAAAAGCGTATTTAGATATTTGAAGGGCACTTCAAAATATGCTTTGTGTTACCATGGGAACTTGGTTGAATCACAGAGGACTCTCAGTATTTAAGGCTTTGTGGATTCTAATTGGGAAAGGGAAATTAACAGTAGGAGATCCACTAGTGGATATATTTTCATGATGAATGGTGGTGTAGTTAGTTGGATGAGTAAGCGGAAGGCTCTAGTCAGTTTGTCTACTACAAAGGAAAAATACATGGCAGCAACACATGCCTGTAAAGAAGCAATCTAGTTAAGATGTTTGTGTTCTAACATTAGTTTTGATGCAGGGCAAATAACAATTTACTGTGATAGTCAGAGTGCTATTTGTTTGGAAAAGAATCCTACTTTCCATGCCAGGATGAAACATATAGATGTACAGTATCATTTTGTAGGGGATATGGTGGAGGATGGAAAGGTCTCTTTAGAAAAAGTGGATACTCTAGAGAATGTTGCAGATGCATTGACGAAGCTAGTGAGCAAAGACAAGTTCAGGTGGTGTACCAATTCGATGGGCCTCAGTGCCCATGAATTTCAATAGTTTTTTTGTGCTTTGGAGGTGCTTGTGTGATCTTCTTCAAGTGGGAGATTGTTGGAATTATGTGCCTCAATCTCACAGGCTAAAACCTCTGAAAGAGCAAAGTCGGTGTGACACCCTTATTGTCTGGCTGACTAGTAGTTGTGCAACCTTGTGGAATACTCAGGTCGCCGAGACCTTGTTAGTGTCATGCCGACAGAAGCTATCGCTGTGACTTGTGGTGTTCGGCGTAACCCTCTGTCGAGTGGGTTGGTCTGGTCGATGGTTTGGTTCCTAGCAGATGTCGGGGAGACTCATGGCAACTACAGTTATCGGGGAGACTCTTGGCCAAAATTTTTGCTTCGGTATGAAGTCTTACCAATATGAGATGTCTTGCTAATAGTTATACACTTGGAGTCATCGGTGTAACATGTGACTTTGGTAAGAACTCCTGGTGACAAATGGTATGTCTCACTGACAATGTTACACTTGGAGTCTTTGGGGAGAGACTTGAACACTCAGTAACAACTCTTGGCGATGGGTGTTAGTCTCGCCGATGCTTTAGTCTATTGTTGGTATGACTTCTGGTGAAGGGTGGTTTTAGGGTGACTTTGAACCCTCAGTATTACCTCTTAGTGATAGCCTAAGTCTTGCAAATGAGTGTTCTTTCTGGTATGACTTGAAGGGCTCAGTATGATCTCTTGGTGAATAGCAATAGTCTCGCCAATGGGAATGTTGATGTCTATGTGACTTTAGAACTTCGGTATGACCTCTCGCCAACTAGTGATTTTCTTGGCGATAGCGCTACATGTGATGGATATTGGTATAATGTCTTGGTGACAAGGGGAAGTCTGAGTGGCTATTTTTGAACTCGATGTAACGTCTTGCCGAAGGAGATGACTTGGTGATAACAACAATCAGGTCTTGTGGCATCGGGGAGACACGGTCAGTGTCTCATCGACATGCAAACACAGTTTGAACACCTTGATCGATTGGAAGACTATCCTACATGGTGTGACTTCGACCTATTAGGCAGCAGAATGGGAACCGCTAACAGTTGGACTATTGTGGCCATTACTGAGAGGAATTTCAACAGACCAGGGATGACATGGATATACTCAGAGATCGATGATGATTTTTTTTTTGACGAATGGTTGGATGAACAGTTCGATGAGTGATCAGTGTAAATTAAATTCTGAGAGCATTGTAACTTGAATGTTCTGTACAAGGTTGATCATTGTATATGCTATTGTAATTTGACATCAGAGAGTGAAGCCCATACTTTGTATGTAATTTGTATACTGTAATAAAAAGGGGTTTTCTTGGTGTGGTGGGTTTTTCTTCTGTAAGGGTTTTCCCACATAAATCTGGTGTTCATCTATGTATGTCATTTATTTGTTTTTGTTATAAGTTTCAACTATATCTTAATTGGACCGTAATTGAAAATTTAAAAGCACCTCTACATTCTTCCCAGAGGTTTTGATGTTAGGAGAGTTGTTTCCGCACCTTAGCTTTCCTTACAAAAAACTACCACCTAACTATGCAAAACAAAACTTAGGGAAAATTGAAAAGCATCTAACTAATGTGCATCAACACTTAGAGGAAACAAAAACCTACTCTAATTTGTTCAAGGCAGATTTTAGATCATACCTCAAAACAAAATTTGAGGTGTATCCCATTGACTGGGATAGGAAGAGCTTCTCCATCCATTGATGAGAGTTGAAAATCATTATACTCTTTGCACTCAATAATGACAAACAAGCCACTCCACATGCTATGAAATTTAGTATGTTTTCTAGGCCTGCTCTTTAATACAACATCTCTCTCTTTGGACACCCTGGGTGTTACTCTTTTATCAAACACCTTTGTTTGGAGTTGATGTAGCTTCATTGTTTTCATGGCTCTATCTCTTGTTTCATCCAGTTCTATGAGTTGCACATATCTCATAGCCATTGGATCCTCCTCTTCAAACATTTCAAGTTGGTTCATTATGTCAAGGGCTAGAAGCTCAACTGATAAAGGAAGCCTTGCCTCTTTACCATATACCAACATATAAGGGGAATTTCCAAGGGATTTCTTTGGAGTTATTTTATTTGCCCACAAGGAAAATTTTAACTTGTTGTGCCAAGTTCTTTGGTTATCCTCCAAAATCCTTTTGATGATTTAGATCAGGTTCTTATTAGTTGATTAAGCCAAACCATTACCTGGAGGGTAATAATTTGATGAGGTATTCAAGTGAATACCATTCTTTACAGCCCAATCACTTACTCTTAATCCAACAAATGCCAAAGCATTATTAGAAATGATTGATTTAGGTACCCCAAATCTGGTTACTAAATCATCATAAAAGTTTAAAATAACATTTTCGTTGGCTTCTTTCAAGGCCATTGCTTCAGTCCATCTTCTGAAGCAATCGGTTGTAGTAAGTACACACCTGTGGCCTGCACTTGAAGGCAAGTTAATGGAACCTATAAAATCAATGCCCCATCTCATGAAGGGTTGTTCTACTTGAATGGGTTGCAATGGTAAAGTTGGAAGCCTCTCTTTTCCTGAAAAAATGACACATTTGACACACTTTCTGGCCCAAGCATGGGCATCTTTAAACAAGATTTTCCAATAGTAGCCAACTCACATTATTTTCCATGTAGTTGTTCTTGGGGAAAAATGACCCCCAACAGTTCCATCATGGAACTCATGAAGTACTTTGTCAACTTGATTTTGATCAATACATCTTAAAAGGACAACATTAGGATCCTTTCTGAAAAGAATGTTACCAACCAACACATAAGGAATGGACTGTAATCTGAAATACCTTTGTTTGGTTTTATCTAAACCTGGTGGAAACTCACCATTTTGCAAAAAGTGATTCAGATCTTGCACCCAACCTGCATTTGTTGCTAGTGCATCAGTTGTAAGCTCATTATCAACAACCAAAATTGCCTTTGTTCTTGCATTTTCTTCATTTTCATCCCTTGTAGCTAGATGTTCACACAACCCTTTACCTCTTACAAGCTTTGTCACCTTGATGTCAACATCATACTCCATAACTTTTGTAATCCAGCCAGCCCTCTTTTCATTCAAGGTCCCTACTTAATAAGAACTCTATCACACTAGGGTGGGCAACCATTAAATGCACTTTTTTGTTAGAAATCAGGGGTTTAAACCTTTTCAAGTTTCTGATGGCAGCAAGAACATGTTTCTCTACAAAAGTATATCTTTGTTCATACTCTTCTAAACGTTGACTAAAAAAGGCAATTGGTTGTTCTAAGCCAACATCATTTTGTTGTACCAGCATTGCAGAAATGATATCAATGCTACCAAAAGCATATAAAATGAAATATTTTGAGAAGTTTAGGTTTACCAAAGTAGGATTTGTTGATAAGGCCTCCTTTATGAATTCAAAACTATGCTTGCCCTCTTTGGTCCAACTGAAACTGGCATTCTTTTTTAACATGGCAGTTAGTGGTTTCAAAAGATTTGCAATATTAGGAATAAATCTTCTAACAAAGTTAATTTTTCCACAAAAACTTTGCAGCCCCTTTTTATGGCTGGGTAAAGGAAGATCCAAAATGACACTTACTCTTTCTGGATCAATGGCGATCCCTTGTTTTGACACAATATGTCCTAAAAGCTTTCCTTCATGGATAAAAAAGATACATTTTTTGGGGTTGAAGGATATACCATACTCCCTACACCTCTCAAATACTTGCTTCAAATGTGCAAGGTGTTCATCAGCCTTCTTTGAAAACACTATTACATCATCAAGGTAAATAAGTACAAGTTTGTGAATCAGACCTTGAAATGTCATGTCCATTTCCCTCTGAAACATGGCACCAGCATTGGACAGGCCAAATGACATCCTTTTATAGGCCATGGTACCCCATTTTGTGGTGAAGGTAGTCTTGTACTGATCTTACTCTTTGGCTAAGCCTTGATTATAACTTGAATAACCATCAAGTAATGAGAATCTTTCTGAACTAGCTACAATTTGCAGAATCTGCTCCATTGAGGGCAACAAATAATGATCCCTTAATGAGGCTCTATTTAGGTCCCTAAAATCAACACACAACCTAATCTCACCATTTTTCTTTCTAACCAAGACAAGGTTAGAGACCCGTGAGGTATGTTTAATTGGAAAAGTGATGTCTCCCTCAATCAGTTTGGTCAACTCTTTGACCATAAGAGGCTCAAGTTTGGGGTTTAAAGGCCTCTATTTTTTCCTAACAGGTTTTGAGTTTGGCTCAAGCTCTATGGTATATTGCACAATTTGGGGATCAAAACCCTTTAAATCAAAATATTCCCATGCAAATACTTCTTAAAACTCTTGACAAAGAGCAATGAAAGCTTGCCTATCTGCATGTGAATAGATTTTACCAACTTTAAGGAGCTTACCTTTGAAAATTTCAAGCTCCTCATAATGTTCTTCTTTGACCTACATGCTGGTCTTACTCTTTTTCAACTGGTCATCATTGTTGAAAATGGATTCTAAGGTGACTAAACCCTTGGGCAGCTTGTTAGACCTCAATTGGATGATCTAATCATCATACTGCTGTTTGATCTTGTCTTGGTTCACTGTTGCAAATTCATCTTCTTGCAACATAAAGCTCAAGACCTGTTCATCACTCTCAAAGACTTGCTAATGGAAATTATTATCTGGAATAGAAGGTCTAATAACTATTTTAACATATGGCTGCAAATTTTCTTTCCTAATTTCACTTGGAATGTCAACCTAAGCACCTATTGCAGCCAATCTATCTGCATGTTTATTTTGATCCCTAGGAAAAAAACCAAATTGAAAGCGTCAAACTCTTCTATCATATCCCACACCCTATGTTTGTAGGATTTTAAGACATCATTTTTAGTTACATGTAGACCTCTCACCTGATTCACGATCAATTCACTGTCACCATAGACTTGCAAGCAACCAATCCCTCTTTTTCATGCCCACTCCAAGCCTTGAATTAGAACTTCATATTCAACAGTGTTGTTAGTACAAGAGAAATCAAATCTAAAGGCTGAGTAATATTTGTCACCTTATGGGGACACAAGAATTGCACCCCCACCAACATCGTTCTTGCTTCTAGAACCATCAAAGAACATCTTCCATACTTCACCTTGTTGTTCTAACTGTTGTTCCACCTCCTTTTCGAGGTTTTGGATCATTGAATCAATTTCATGCAACACATAGACACCCAACCAGTCTCCTCAATGTTATCATTCGAGCTGTCAATGATATTTTCTACTACCCACTCATTTAAAAGTGTGTTTGGTATGCTTTCTGCATGTAGTTCCTGAGCAACAACAAGTTCATCATCCTCAAAAATAACACAATTAGCACTGACAACACTTGGGATATATGGTTCAACGTGATCTTTAGCAAGTAATTCAGATTTAATGACCACTTTAGCCCCATATCTCGTTCTGAACACCATGTGGGACCAATTTGATGACAAGTAACCTCCTATCTTGGTAGTGAAGTCTCTTGACAAACATAAAGAAAAATGAGGTGGTAAGTCAATGACTGAAATGTCTTGGGAGATGGAAAAATTAGGGTAGGCATGTAAGGTAAGGCTTAAACCTTTGATGATACCTACGGTGTTAATGGTTGTCCCATAAATTTGGACATTTCCCTTCTCAAGAGGCTGATATTTTAGTCCTAACTTATCAACAATTTGTTTGGGCATGACAAAACTACTTTCCCCTGAATCTACCATGCAATTATGAACTTATCCCCTATTATTAAAGACACATAAAATGGGGGAGGTTTGACATCCTTACTTGGTTGTTTATTGTTGTCTTGAGGTGCATTTGTAAAGACAGCCTTGACTTGACCTACTGGCACATCATTTGGCATACTACAATCAGTTAAGGCAGATTGCAATAATTCTTTCTAACCTAGGATGGATAAAGAATCCCACATTGATATACTTACATTCATATTTTTCATGGATTCAATGATGTTGAAGGGTGTGGCAACATTTACCTTTTGATGGGTCCTTGCAACAACAGGGTCTGTCTGCAAGTGGGCTGGTTGGGGTTGGTTCCCAAGCTGTCCACCATCGATGCCTTGTGAATTTCTTTGTAAGATGTGTGTTACATGAAGATTGGAAGGTCCAACAACTTCCTTGTCTTTATTTGCTTCTTTTCCAATCTAGAAAGCTCTCTTTTTGGCTCAGGTGTTGGGTGCTATTGTAGAGCTATCACTATTTAATCTACAAAACTCCTCTCCTTCCGAATTTAGGAGGGTTGTGTCACTTGTAGGGAGCTCCTGTTGTTGGGAAGATTCACCATTAGACATGTCCTACACACCTAAAACATTTTGAACCATCAATGCTTGATTGATGACACCATTTAAACATGTAGTTTGATTATGGGCCTGGTTGCAAGGATAGTGTTGATGGTCAAAATAGCACAGCAACATTAAACAAAATATTTCTATCATATTTCTCTTGAAAAAGATAACTGATCTAAAACCACCTATCTTCCAAGGTCTATGTAGTTAGTTCTCAACTGTGCTGATGTTACTCAGTGACCAATGCAACTATAATATTCAAGGGTCAAGTTAGTAGAAAGAAATACAAACTGCATCATGTGAACTAATCTACTTTGGGGGTGTAAATAAACAAAAAAAGGTAGAACAAGGCTTTAGAGCAACAAAACATGAATATAAATTTCTTCACATCTAGACATGTATCTTAACAATGAGTTTTCTCTCAAATAACCAAAACTATAAAATGATGCAATCCATAGCTTGACCTATACTATTGCATACATTCATAGTGAAAAAATCAATAACCATATCCATTCATCAAAACTTCATTCCAAAATCAAAACACATCACCAACTCATTGCTAAAATTAACATATCAATAGATATAAATAAATTACATTCATAGATAATTCAATGAAATAGTCTCAAATCTGGATTCTTCTATCGGTTTGCATCAAATAAAAAAAAATTACACACAACATTCATTGGCATACGAATGACTATGATTCATTAACATCATCCCTTAACTACTAAACTTGAAGTAACATGAAACTGTATTGAAAACCTCTAAAAGTATCTAAGTGTCCTTGCATAAAAGCTTGTAAAATAGAGTTTCTCAAAGTATCTTTCTTAAAAAACTTATTAAAATTCTAAAACTATGCAAACACTATCTACTATCTCATTAGGTGTTTAATCCTTCTTCAATCAACCGACCTTTACAAAAATGGAGCCCAAAATTACATAGAGGCAAGCTGTGCACCAATCCCTCTCAATCAAAAATTGAGATCCACAAATTAAGGAACTAGAACTGCATGAAGTAACTGCCCTGTTGATTCTCAGTTTTCTTGTCGATGAACCTGTTGTCAAAATATGACACCCAAAGGAAGGAAGGTAGAACTGTTGAAAGATCTCTAGTTAGACTCATGTCAAGATCCTACAAAATAGGGGAGAAAAAGAGAGAGTTGTCCATCAAGAACAGAACATTCCATTGCCACCTCATTTCTGCATATTTTTCTCAAGAAGGTACTCATCATAATTGGTGAAAACTTGTTGAAGTATGTCTACATCAGGTCCATCTACCCAATCATCTTCAAATTTGATTCTTTTTAATTCCGTGGAGAAAAACTCTTGCATATCTTTCAATTTAATTAACTCCCTCCTAGTAGCCTTCACTTCATCCTTGATATCCATGAGTCTATCAAGTAACAAGTCATCACCATCATCCTCTTTTTGCATCTCTTCCTCAAATATATTATTACATTTTTCCTTCAATTTATCAAGAGGAAGACCTTCCTTCACAGGGATATCCACATTAACCAAAATAGCAAGCATTGCTTCTAATTCATCAATATGCTCATTTAATCTTTACTAGCTTCTTGAACTATATTTCTATGTTCATAAATGAATTTAGATCTGAACTTGATTATGCTCATTTTCTTCTCAATAAATTCTACATTATCCTCATCGAGGATAGATTGCTCCAAGAGAGTTTGCTTTGGCACCTTGTTGATATCCTTTAATTTCTTGGTATGCTCTCTATACTCTTCTTCTTGTTTCTCCAAGACTTCAACATGTTGATTCATATCTTCCATAAACTCCAATGCACCTTCATGAACTTTAAAACTGTCAACAAGCAGCTCATCAATATCTTGATTAAGCCGATCAACCCATCTCTCAAGCATTCCAACCTTACTTCTCATTTGTACCAAACCATCAGCTTCTTTCTTGCTTAATAAGACTGGGGTCTTTGGAGCAAAAACTTGTTGAGAAAAAGGAGTGGAGACATCCTTCAAGAAATTTTGCAACTGATCCAATTGGGCTTTAAGTTCATCCTTCCTTTGTTTATCCTTGATCATCTTAGATTTGGTGGAGGATGCCACAATGTCAATAAGGTTCATTTGTCGATTCCTTGTGGGTCTCCCCAAATTAACAGTACCCAACTAGTAGTCAATCAATTGCATATCTTGTCTGTCCTTGTCCACCATAGGGATTGCACATTCAACTATGATTTCACCTACATCTATTAGCTTTGTGGAATGGAGGACCCTAGCCTTTTTCTTGGGCCTCTCTTTCTCTATTTCTCTCATCATGTCTTCCCAATTCAAGGGCTGAGGTTGGACTACTTGTTTCCTTTCAAGGTCTAGTTTTATCCATGTTGGAGCAGCAAGAGTGGTAACCACTTGTGTGGAAGAAGAAGCAGTAGTGGTAGAGGAAAGAGGTTGCAGAATGGTGATCTTAGGTTGAGAATCAACCTCTTGTACTTGTTGTTGCTCCCTTTCTGTAGCTTCTTTTGCAAGCCTTTCAATTTCATCCTTCTACCTTTCTTCCTCTAATCTCCTTTCTGCTTCTCCAACTATTTGACCTTATCCCATGTTTTCTTGGATTCTTTCTCATATTTGGCCAATGCTTCAGCTTCCTTTTCTCTTTGCAGGGCGTTCTACTTCTTCCTTCCTTTTTTGTGCTTCTTCCATAGCCTTGAACTTGGCCTCAAGAGCCTCTCTATCTCTTCTTTGTTGAGCTTTCTCTTCCTCAAGCTCGTGAATTTTCTACACCAAAGCTATCTTATCATTCTCTTCCTTAATCCTCAACTCTTGTTCTTTTTGTTGTTGCATAAATTCTTCCTTTTCCTTTTGTTTCCTTGCTAGCTCCTCTTCTTTAGCCTTAGCTTCAGATTCTTATTGCCTAGAAAGTGCCTCATCTTGAGATTTAGCATCTACTTCCTTGTTAGCATCCTCAAAGAGTTTCCATTGATCCTTCAGAGTGAGGACATGCTCAGTCCCCACATCTTCAGTCTCTTCACCAAATGTAGTCACAAGAGTCTCCTTGTCTGCTTGGGTAGCCTCCAAATTAGTATCAATATCATGGATCTCAATCTAGGGATCTTTCCCTTTTAAAGAATCGTCCTCCTTATGAAGGGTTCTAGTAGGCATATCCTCAATAGGTTTCTCTATAAGAGGAGGTTGAAATGAGGTTTCACCTCCAGTAGTTGTTGAAACACCAGGTTGAGATGAAGCCTCCTCTCCTTGTGATTCAGGAACATCCTGGGAAAGAATTTTTGGATCAAACTCCTCTCCAGAATTGGGAGGGAAAAACTCCTATGGCTCCTTAGGAGTTGTCCTTTTTGTTCTTTTATACCCCTAGGTGGTACCTGTAGCTTTTCTCTTTTTAGAAATTTGAGCCTTTGGATCCTTAGTCCTCATAACCACCCACTAGATAATTCTATCTAGGACTGTCCTTGCAATTTGCTTGATGTCAATGGACTCCTCTTCATCCCAATTCACTAGATCCAAGTCTTTGGTACCTATATGATCAACATTATACTAGGGATCCAAGGTTACACCATCATCTGATAATGTGTCAGGAATATCTTCCTTCACCCCATACTCAATCATTAATGGGATGGGAAACCTTTCATAATTCCTCCTTAAATCATACTCATCCTGTAGGTCCATCAAAAAATCTTCCAGCAAATTGAAATGCTTGTCAAAAACTATAGGGAGCAAACCTTGCATGTTGTGCTTAGGATCAAAATGCTTCCTAGATGTATATAAGCCCAATTTCAAATAGATCAATTTATCACAAATTACCTTTGCTACCACACTGTGTGCACAACTATACTCTCCTAACTTCATGGAAAATTTATGACAACTAGACTTATGTTTATTAGCAAATTTGAGATTGACTCCTATGGCCTGATAAATGAATTCCATCATAACAATTCTATTATTGCAACATCTAGGAAGTAAATGAGGATGGCCATCAAAACCAGCTAGCCTAAAGTAGGTGAACTTGGGGTATTGGATGTACCAATGTACCCATTTCACAATGAATTCCATGGAATCCTTGCTCAACCTATACCCTACATCTCCTGTTAACTGATTAATGATGACATACAAGAATGCATCATTAACTCTTCTATAATGTAGCTCAGAAGTTTACAAAGTTAACTGATCATAGTGATCCCACACCTTCCTCTGTTCAGGGGCTTCTCCCAATACTCCAACTACATTCAAACTAGGGAAAATGCCCCTCCTAGCAGCTACATAAATCACATTGGAATTCATAAAGAAGCTCTTTGTCTCCCTCACTCTGAGCATCTGGTTATGTAGGCACTCTAGTAAAATCATTGGCCAACCAAATTATTGCCTGCCGTCCAAAATGGTTGGAATGAATAGAAACATCCATTCCTTGAATTGTGAAGAATCTCTCTTCCTGAACACTCTAGAAAGCATCATGATTATGTCATTGATATCCTTACTGAAATTTGATCTCTTAGGCTAATCAGGAAGCTTGGTCAAGGATTTCTTTTCAACTTTGATAAACTTTTTTTTCATGTGAGTCCTACTGGATTCCTTTTTGTTTCTATATAATTGCAATGCCTCTACCTCATTGAGTTTCCTAGGGTTCTATAGTGTAGGTGCATTAAACATGAACCTTATCATTTGTGGAGTAAGATCAATGATGATATTCCCCTGCAAGTCTACACATTGTTTGGTTGCGAGATTGTAAGCCCCAACTATAGTAAGTATGAGTTTTGGACATTGGACTAATAGAGGAAAGAGGGAAACATGTGCCAATCTAGACTGAAAAATTCTTTATGTTCTCTCTATCACATCCTCTATGAAGGTTTCTTCAAGCAACTCCTCATAATTGAATGGACCTAAGTTTGTATCAATGATATCAGCCCAATCTGAAACCACCTTGTTGGCTATAATAGTAGGACTCTGGTGCTTGTATCTCAAGGTTTAAGGGAGTTGTTCCACTTTTATCTTTTTAGGCTTGGTTCCTTGTCTTAAACTTTCTACAGCTTGGCTTCATTGAGAAGCTTCCTCCGATGCTCCTAACATCCTCTATTCCTACAATACAACTGTGGATTAGATCATTAAAGGCAAGAAAATCATTACATCATACATTACCTCTCATACCATTCCCTATTCCTTCAGGACAACTCTCCATACTTTATAAAATTTTATATCCACCAGAAGCAGAGTTAGGAAGGAATCAGGAACATGAAGCCTTTTAACATAGGTGGGATTGGGATCAGAACCAAAATGAGACCGGAATCGAGATCAGAACAAAAACCGAACTCGAAACCAAGCGATAGTTCCAAGTTATTTTCCCACTTTGGTTTCGCCTCCACCAAAGAACAATGGTGAAGAAAGGAGTCAACAGTCATTGGAAGTGGGATCATTTTTGGAATTAACTCTCATGAAAACACTTATGGGACGAGTTCGTTCCCAGATCCGCTTCCTCCAGTTTACCATTCAAATGAAGAAATTTTGAAGACGTAGTCACATTAGCTTAAGACTTGGGTCACATGAAACCATAAGGAAAATTTAAGTAAGGGGCTTAACCTTACCCATAATAGGACAAGACGAAATTTGAACCTTTTAGGGCTCAACATTGTAAAGGTCATCTCACAAACCCTAGTTTGCGCGACTCATTGATTCAAATAATTATGGAATCAAGAACCCAACATGAAAACTAATGAATTGACATGGGAATAGGATCAAAGGGGTCATCAAACAGATTTTGAAACATTTAAAGCACATAAGATCCCACAAAATGAAACCCTAGTTAAAACTAGGGCACGACATAACAAACACGCCACAAAAATGACAACAAAATGACAACACAAATGAGAAAACCAAGAAAAACAAAATGAAAAATGGAAGGTGTAGACACCGAAATTTGGTCTAAGCCTGCGACTTCAATATTCTTTATAATTCCTATTCTTCATGGTCATGATTAAATAATCTTAATTATTTAATTAATTCATCTTAACATAAATTCTTCTATTGATTAAATAATCTTAATTATTTAATTAATTCATCTTAACACTAATTCTTCTATTAATTAAATAATCTTAATTATTTAATTAATTCACACTTTTCTTTATTCTATCTGATTAATTAAATAAACACTTTTTATTTAATTATGTTACTAATTAACCTTATCCTTCTTGTCAAATTAAATAAATTCTTTATTTATTTAATTATTCAATTAAATCCTTTCATCACTTAATTAAATAAATCTTATTTATTTAATTATTCTTCAAATATCAAATCTTGAATTAAATGAATTATTTAATTCATAAATTCTATTTTAACTCATTCCTCTATATTTGGATAATTCTGTGAGTTATCTACGTATTCACTTTTACTCGACTCAAAGATCTATTTCAAATCGCTTAGTTAACTCTTGCTTTAATGTTTGAATGGCGTTCTCGAGTAATCTCTTCGTCAAATCATTCAATCATCCAGTTCTAACTCATTTGCGTGTACATGTGAATTAATTAAATATTCCTATTTAATTAATTAAACCTTGTCTGTGCATTCGAACATGAGTTGCTTTAATCCATATTCATCTTTGTCATGCAAAGATAATTCTTCTATTTTCGAATACCAAACTTGAAGATTAAATCATTTATTTAATCTTTAATTCTATTTCTAATTTGTATCACTCATCTCACTACTGACAGTTATCAAAATGCATGTCTAATCAGTTGATCTCAACCGTTCGTTGATCTTTTGATCCTGACCTATCATTCGAATAATCAATTTTCTATAAAGTGATTTACCATTCTTCATTCCAATCTCTCTCACAAAATCTTATGACTTTTGAGAGCACTTAATCTTGAATCTTTGATGTTTTGCTAAATCATTATTATAGGCTATACTTGCACGAACTTATGAAAAATTTGAGGGCAATTATACTACACAAGCAAAATGGAGAAGGGCAATCGAGATGAATCATGGAAATACGTTTGAAATTGGTGAGATTGTTTAGTTTATTACATTTTTTGACTTTCCTTTGTTCTTTGTTGCTTAGCATTAGATTTGCATTTAGATTTGTATTGCATGTTTGCTCTTAATCTTGTCTTGTGCATTTTCTAGGCATTACATTTGGTGAACCTAACATGAAGACACCATCTTCGCGTACCTGTAGACTGTTATTTTGATTTTTGTAGGTTTTTCGTATGGAACGACACATCAGCTTGACGAGACACCACAATTGAAATTTATAGACGCATCAGTTTGATGAAACAACACAACTGATTCCTTGAACTGCATCTAACACCTGAAACGCCACATCTGAAAAACCATGACACATCTAAAAAATACTGAATTGCAATTGACTGGTGAATATCGAGACGTAATTGAAGAGAATATCGACACATCTGATTGGTAACCTTTATTTCTATTTTTGGAAATCTGAAATTTTCAATTAATTTGTGTGTTACTAATATTTGATTTTCAGCGTGTGGCCTTTTGGAAGTTAACAAGTTTTTGCAGGATGATTGACGAAGACGATATTGAAAACTACTAACGAATTTTTCTGTAGGACGCTTGTCGAAGACCCTAGTTAATTTTTGAAACAGATTATTTGGTAGCATAGAAAATCTCTCCTTTGGTTTAAAATTAACAAGTGTCTACTGTGTTTGGTGTGAAATCACAAGTTTGGTTACCCTCACGACTTGGTACATCGAAGTATCCTCTCCCCTTGTGCATCCGTGCGATCCTGGGTGTAAGAGAAACAATTACCAACTCTAGAACTTGGGCCTGTTCTAGTGGGAAAAAGTACTCACCCTAGGATGACTCAGACCGGTAGCACCCTAAACCCGAGGGACTTCCAGCTGGTATATAAAAGTGGGTTCTTGGGGAAAACCCAAGAATCACGAGTGTGGTTTCGACGAGATGGATCCAAAAGGGGACTCTTGCTGTATGGATCATGCCCCACAAACAGAATGCCCATATTAAACACCTTTTGTTTTAGAGACCAACCGTTCTATTGGTCATTGCTTGGTATAGTGTAGGGTACAGTATCATGCCCGAAGACACTCACTACTGATCCCCTTGAGTAGAGATAGCAGTTCTTGGGAGGTCATTTCCCAAAGAATTCAAAATTGGTGTGCTCAAAAGATGTTAATGAGCAGTGGAGGGGAGCCAATGCCACCAAATTTCTAAGCTATCCGCTCTCGAGAAGGAAAGGTGTTTATCACCAATCCGGGGTATTTCAGTGGGCTATACCAAGTATACAAACCCTAGGCCTTTTGGCCTATTAGGATGTGCTTGTCTGTTGTCAACTTAAACATTCTTTGAGTCCAAAATTAAACTTAAAACACTTTGTCTTATGATTTTTCTTGTTTGCCAAAATTTGATCACAAAAAACACGGTTGGTTTTAAAATCTCATCACTAAAAATACATAGAGAGTTGCAACTATTCACTAGAAAGTTGCAATTGATTTTTAGAGTCGCATCTATTTAACTTTGAGTCGCATTTTTTATTATGAGTCGCATCTGTTTAACTTTGAGTTCCATCTTTTATTACGAGTCGCATCTGTTTAATTTCAAGTCGCATCAGTCAGTTAGAGTTGCATCTATTTAGCATAGAGTCGCATCTGCTAGATCAATTTGCAATTGTTTTGCGAAAAAACCACATGTCATATTTTGAGTCACAACTATCATTACAAGTCACATCTGTTCAAAGGTTAACCACATCTATCAGAGTCACACATTGAAATTTACTAGAGAAACACAATTGATCACTAGAAAACCACAACTGGTAAACTTGACCGCATATGTGAGACCCTGCGATGCATTTGTCTGATTATCAGAAAGTCAGAATTTACAGTCACTATGTAGTCAACATGGTCACATCAGTTTCAGTTATCTTGCCACTAATAGTCCTAGAATAGAAACAGGAAACGATTTTGCTCAATTTTGCATCCCTTAGGTTCATTTAGTCATTTCCATAGTTGTCCTAATTCAGAGTTGGGTCTCATCTTAGAATACATTTTTTCCTTTAGAGTAAACTTCTAGGAAGGTCACATTTACAAACTTTAGAATAGGTCCATCATCTACACTCTAGAAAAATTGTAGCGTCAACAAAATCTGTCATTGAACCTGATCTCATCATTTTATCCTTTGTCCTACAGAGAGTCCTCCTAGCTCATTAGTCTAGTTAGGAAACTCGACTTGTCTTTGATCTTCATCCTACATTGGTTCCTTGACTTGACAAAATTGACGCCTTGGTTAGACTTTAGGTAGTTGGTCCCTCCGTCTTGGGTTTATTGAATTGATCACTTTAGTGTCTTGCTTAGACTTTGAATCTTTAGAGTTTAGACTAGTGTCATCCTAGAACATTCCTTATTTTGCATTTAGAAAATCCCAAAAACATAGATTAGAGTCATATTGTCCATAGACATAGTTTTGCATTCCTTGCATATTGAGCTAATCTTACATGGTCGAAACTAGGTCTAAGAGAAGAGAGAGAGAAAAGATGTCGAACCCAAACAAATTCATCAATCCATTTTCTTCAAGACCTCATAAGATTCTATTAGACAAATTCACCACTAGAAACACTCAAGGACATATTGCAGTAGAAGACATAGAGGCTGCCGCACAGGACCCTCAATTTGCCTCTTTTGTAGATGAGTACCTAGCAAATGATCGACAACGATACTTAGCCAAATTGATAGCTAAAGGTGCTACCTTACCTATAGGATTTGATATCAGCACTTTACACACTCAACCTACACAAGGGACAAATACCACAACTACTAGTACTACTATACCTCAGGTCAGCACAACTATGCCATCTAGCACACCTACACATAGTACGACAGTCCATACGTCCCCATTTGGTACATCTAGCATGACATCAGGACTTAATTTCACTATAGGGGCTTCATCATCCACTCCCTTCGGTCCTCTTGTTGGGAGTAAAAGGCCTAAAACCTCAGCCTCTACACCTTATGTTGATGTCACAAGTTCACAGTCAACAGTCATACCTAACGCTAGTATCACGAGCACCATACCACAGTCAATGGCCACACCTAGTGTTCAGGTCACTAGTAATATACCATAGACTACACAAACAAGAGGCATTCCCTCATTCTAGTATGGTAATCAGAAGCCGCTCCCCTAGATTGGTAGTCAGAATACTTTCACACCAATTCCCAATCAGAATCCATTTTCTCAGATTGGTGGTCATAATCCATTTACATAGATTCCCAATCAGAATCCCTTTTCCCAAAGTGGTACTCAAAATCCTTTTACACAGCTCCCAGGTCAACACCAATTTATGCAGATTCCAGACCAGAACACATTTACCAACATTCTGAATCCAAATCCACCTCAGATGCCAACATTCAATCAAAACCCATCATGAGACTTTGGATTTCAAAATACATACACAAATCCGCATAATCCCCCTAGCACATCTTTGACCCAAGTTGACGTCTTACAAACAAAAATTCATGCATTACAAACGCAAATGGATAACATGTCGGTGTCAACTAAAAAATCATTTTCAACAAAGGACACATACCCATTCCCCTTTGATAGATCATTGTACATGACCCCTTTCCCTCACGGATATGTCATATTGAATCTCCCTAAGTACAATGGAAAACGAAATCCAATAGAACATATAAGGGAATTTTCTACCATATGCATAGATGTTGCTTATGACCCCACGTATCTTATGAGGCTATTTCCAAGAAGTCTTGTAGGAATTGCACTAGAATGGTTTTCGGGTCTAGATTCTGGCATTAGATCTTGGGGTGAACTGGTTGAGAAATTTGTGGAGCAATTCTCCTTCAACATAGACCATGAGATAAATATAGAAACCTTGTTTCACACAATGCAAGATGAAGGGGAAACATTCATTGCTTTCTTCTAGAGATGGAGGACTATAGCTAGTCGGTGTCCTGTTGAGATACCTGAAAAACAAAAAGTTACTATGTTCCAAGAAAACCTTCATGCGAAACTAAGGAGTAACTTAAGGGTACATTGTTGTACATATTTTTCAGAACTAGTGGAAAAATGGGTTATAATAGAGAAGGATCTCATCGAAAAAGGTGAACTTAAGACATCAACATCCAATAGAAATCCAATCGTGCAAAACACCCCCACTGACAGAAACATATTTTGGTCTCGCAACAAAAATGTCACCAATGATGGGGTAGTTGATGCTAGAATGATACAAGCAGGACCACTCATCACATTACAGGGACCTCATACTTTTGCCAACACGCTTAATGCTATCAATCAACCTCCTAACATGGTCCAAAATACTCAACATCCACAACAAAGGAGGTTTCAAAAATGCAAGTTCACTCCCTTAGGGGAACCCATTGAGTCGGTGTTCAAACAACTGTTACAACATAATCTTATACAGCTGCAAGAACCAAGACAATATGACTCGGGCCAATTTAAACCAGCTTGGTGGGATGATAATGCCTTTTGTGATTATCATAGAACTAAGGGACATAACTTACAAAATTGTCGACAATTGAAGAATATCATACAGGATCTTATTGAAAGGAGAGTTATTGAAGTTAGTGGAAAAAAACAAAAGTCCTCGAACACTGATCATCAAGTCTTTTCTGACCTGCTACATGACCATGGGAAAGGAACTGTCCCCAGTTCGAGTACTAAGACCAATATGCCAACCAACTATGTGAGTATCAAGCATGATTATAATAGTGGAAAAATCATTCATTCCCTTCGCGCCACTGATGAGAATATTAATACCATTACTATTAATACAAATCCTGAGTGTGCGGTCAATACTCATCGTACTAAGTTCACTATCCAAGGCCCTCCATTGCAACAAACACCACAATCTTCCAAGTTACAATATAACCTACTTGACCAGTTGGGGAAGACCCCAGCCCAAATTTCAATCTTGGAACTTGTGAACCATGATCCTAATACCTACAAAACACAACAAACAAACACATTAGAAGATTGAAATGCAAGTTAGAAACATGATTCCTCAAGAAATCCATTTATCAATGCTCTAAATAGGAAAATGAAAGCAATACAATGAGAAATCAACAAAAGAGATTAAATCCTATGAAAGCAATGTAAATTCTTGATCTCTTGAGGGAGTTGGTGCCAATTTGATGTGAAAATTGGCCCTTTCCCAACTCCAATGCTAGCTTTGATGATTTAATGAAGATTGTGATCCACTTTGATGAAGATTGATGAATGCTCCAAGCTAAAATCTGCAAAAAACCTAGCTATGATTCAATGAGATGGATGAGAATTGCTAAGTATTTTAGCATGGTAACTTTGCTTGAGATGTGGATGATGAAATAAGGATATAAGCTCTTTATTTATAGATTGATAAGTTGAAGAGATGTCCAAATTTGATCAATGTGGGACAAAGATTCAACCAATGATATGATGCCACTTGTCAACATGTGAGAGGATGAAGGTTGAGCAAGTTTTGATCCATGTGCAAGTTTGAAATTTGAATTTGATGAGATGACATGTTTAGGGGGATGAAAGATGAGTTAAATGCCAAGTGGGAGACATGTAAGAGACAATGTAAGAGCTTTAAATGCTTTGTTGGATGGACAAGTCCTTTTGGGGGGAGATTTCAAATTTGAGGAATATTCCATCTTTGATGCCTTTTTTGAATGAAAATAGGAAATTATTAAATCAAATAAATGATTTAATTGTGCAAGTTAAAATCTAGAGGATTTGAGTGATTAGGATTAAATTGTCGAGTTTGATTAATTTAAGGGGATATTTAGCTGATTTGACAATTTGATTTAGATTTTTGGATTAATTTAAATCAAAAAGAGAGGAATATGATAAGAGGCTAATTAAATAAAGATTTTGATTTATTTAATTAAAAGGGATGGTGTTAGATTAAATCAAATAAGGTTTTAATTTATTTTATTTAATAGATAGACTTCAGAGATTTAATCAAATAAATTGATTATTTAATTAAATAGGGATAATTTGATCAGATGAAATGATTTAATTAACAAGGGAAAGTGACTTAATTAGAAAAAATAATTTATTTAATTAAGAGATGAACATTGATGAATTTAATCAAATAAGGGAATTTGATTAAATAGTTAGACCGAGGGATGATTTAGGAAGAAACGATGTTAGTAGATCAGAGTGTGATATCAATCTGTATATTTTCGATGTCTACAGAATTGTTGCGTATTTCCCCTGAGCATTGATCTGTTCTCGATAAAGATTTACAGAACACCATGGTCCCTAATGAACTTGATGTCAATCATTTCCAGGAAATGGTGGGCTACTTGACCAATAATCACCATGCCACATTTTCTGAACAAGACTATGCAACTGAAAAGACAAACCACAACAACCCTTTACATATAGAAGTCCTTGTTGATGATACCAAAGTTAGATGAGTTTTGGTAGACGGAGGAGGAGGGTTAAATCTATGCACTTTAAAACTAATTAAGGCATTAGGCATCTCAAAAGCATGCGTAGAAATGACCAAAAGTATTTTCATTAAAGCTTATGATGATGAGGAACGAAAATCAAAGGGGGTGGTAACACTTCCTATCAGAATTGGTCCTGCAGTAATGGAGACAAAGTTCCAGGTCTTGGATCTCACCCTCCCTTATAACCTTCTACTAGGTAGACCATGGATTCATGCCATGAAGGCGGTCCCTTCCACATATCATCAATGTCTTAAATTCCCTTACAATGGCACAAAAATAACTATAGATGGTGATCCGGATCCCTTCCAGTAATGCACCAATCTAAAAGAGATCCCCCAATGCCAAGTGCCAGTAAACCAAGAGGCCTCATCTTCCAATTCATCCTCCTATGTTGATCTATCCACACTCACTCGAACATCTATTTCACCCTCAATTCCTACTATTCCTAGGGTTGAGATCCAAGACAAGGGTTGTGGAGAGTATTACATGAAGACTTCTTATTGTGTTAGCCATTTGATCCCTCCTAAGACATATGGTTTACCTACATCAGATTGGGAAAAATCTATGGTCACAATACATGTTCCTCCCACAACAAATTTCATCAAATGGGGAGAATTAAGCAAAGAGGCCGTAAATATAGAAGATGTCTCTTCCTGACTATATAGGGAAGATGATGAGGAACCCCTCTTACTTGCTCATATTCCTACAAATCTATATGGAAAGGGTTTCAAAATCATGCAAAGAAGCATATGATGGACAGAGTGGTTTAGGCTTAAACCAAGATGGGAGGATTGAACCAATATTTGTTTCTCAGTGGCCAAAAGGAGTAGGGCTAGGGTTTCAACCAATTCAGATTGGCGTTCCTAGTACCCATTACCCTTACTTGAGGAAGTAAGTGCTTCAGAAGATATTAAGACATCTCATGAACCAGTGGACCAATATCATTGTGACTCCCCCGACTCTAACGATTATGAGTGGGATTCCCCTATCTACTTCCATGGACCTTGACAAGTTATTTGGAGAACTTGACTTGATGTTAAGTTCCTCACCAAATCCCTTAAATTCCTATCCACCAAAGAAAATGACAAAAGAGGAATGGTTTAAACACTACTATTGGGAATCACTTGATCCTACCTCTTGGCAACCTGAAGCCACCTATTTCAGATAGTCAAACCTTGGCATTAGGCCCACCTATCCATCCACCTAGACTTAAACCTAAGAGAAAAAAGGACCTGGTACAAGACTTTTGTAACCACATGAATAATTCAATCTTTACCTTGACCCCATTAAACTTTGATAACTCTGACGCTGACATGCCCTTAGTTTATCCCCAACTCATTGATTGGGACCAACAAGACACACCCATCTTAGACATTTTTGAGAATGACGAAGCAATTGATGAGTTCCTGGGATTACAAGAAGGCATACCAAATAGTGATCATAAGGCTGGTTTTACCATTGACTTGGACAACAAAGCATATTTTGGGGAATCTGTTCAACCCTCCAGTCACAAAAATGAGAAAAAGAATAAACAAAATAAAAAGGATGAGTCTTTAGGTGAAAACCGAAAGGCACCTTTAGACAATGAAAAAGTAAAAATAAAGGATGCATCCAAAGGTGAAAACCTCTCTGAGGCACCTAAGGATGGAGGTTTGAACATTCTCCCCTTTGCATAGGAAAAGTCACCCATGCTCATAGAAGAATCGGTAGAAGTCAACATAGGCACAAAAGAGAATCCTTGACTGGTTTATTTTGCAGCGTCATTGACAACAGAAGAGCAGCCAGAGTTCCACAACTTCTTTGCATAGAGACAAATAAATTTTGCCTAGTCAAATGTAGACATGCCGGGGTTGGATCCTGAACTTGTTCTGCATCATTTTCCCTTACAACCAGGTGCCAAACCAGTGAAACAAAAATTGAGAAAAATGCACCCACAAATTGCTTTGTTAGTCAAGGTAGAACTCAAGAAACTCTTAGATGTTGGTTTCATCAGATCTATCGACTATGCAGATTGGATTTCCAATCTTGTACCAGTCACTAAACCAACTGGGGGCATCCGCATCTGCACTAATTTTAGAGATATCAACAAAGCTTGTCCTAAGGATGACTTCCCTTTGCCTAACATAGACATGATAGTTGACATGATAGCAGGATATGAGATGTTGTCCCTTATGGATGGATTTTCAAGATATAACCAGATCAGAATTGCAACTAAAGACCAACCTAAGATGGATTTCACTTTTTTTGGGGGAACGTATTCCTAGAATGTTATGCCCTTTGGACTCAAGAATGTTGGAGCAACCTATCAACGTGCCATGACTACTATCTTTCATGATCTAGTACACACTCTTATGGAGGATTATGTTGATGACCTTATTGGAAAATCCAAGACAAGGGAAAAACATTTACAGGTTTTAGACAAGATATTTCAGAGGCTGGAGAAGTATAAACTGAGACTCAATCCAAAGAAATGTGTGTTTGGATTCAAGTCGGGAAAGCTATTAGGTTATATCATTTCTAGATGAGGCATTGAAGTGGATCCGGCTAAGGTAAAAGAAATCATGGACATGCCTCCACCCACTAATCTTAGTCAACTAAGGAAATTACAGGGAAGGTTGCAATCTATCAGAAGATTTATAGTGTAGTTAGCAAATAAGACACATCCTTTTCAACATCTACTTAAGAAAGGAGTACCCTTTGCATGGACAGCTAGGCGTGGAGAGGCTTTTCAACTGATTAAAGAATATTTACTCACACCACCTGTCTTAATGCCACCTATTGAAGGAAGACCATTGATTCTTTATATTATGGCAACCCATTCATCACTTAGAGCATTACTTGCACAAAATGACGATGAAGGTCATGAAAGGGAAGTCTATTATATCAGTCAAACTTTGGTAGGTTATGAGCTCAACTATAGTACTATTGAATGTGCCTGTATTGTCGTAGTATTTGCTACCCAAAAACTATGGCATTATATGCTAAACCACCAAACAATGTTGATTGCTAAAATAGACCCTTTGAAATATCTTCTCAGCAAGGCAGCATTAACAGGGCGACTGGCCAAATGGGTTATGATACTTAGTGAGTATGATATCCAATATGTAGAAAGAAAGGCTATTAAAGGACAGGTCATTGCTGATCAGTTAGCTGACACACCCATACAGGCAGATCACCCATTAGTTTCAGGCTTTCTTGATGAGTTCATATTCACAATTGACACAAACATAACATGGAAACTATACTTTGATGGCTCACATACAAATCATGGTTCAGGGGATGGTATACTGTTTATTACACCATAGGGTGATTCCATCCCTAAGTCATTCAGGATTGCATTTCCATGCACTAACAACATAGCAGAGTATGAAGCTTTAGTGATAGGGTTACGCATGGCAGTCAAGTGGAAAATTAAGAACCTACAAGTATATGGCGATTCCCAACTGGTAATCAGACAGGTAAATGATGATTATGAGACTAAGGATGAGAAGCTTGCCCCCTACAAATGCATGGCTGATAGCTTTAAGAAGTACTTCGAAAAAGTCAACTTTCATTAGATACCTCATGTTTTAAATAGGGTAGAAGATGCTATGGCTACAATTGCATCACTTCTCGACATTCCTAGCAACGTGCCTAAGTTTGAGTTCTTGGTAGAACAGCTTTTGGTCCCAGCCTACAATATCCCAGATTCTGAAATGGTGTGTGACATTGTTGGTCTTGATTCCCCATGGTATAAAGAAATCTATGATTACCTTCATGCCGAAGTCATACCCATTGGCCTATCAAATAACCAACGTAGGACATTCCTTCGCAAGTCAGCCAAATACACCATCATCGGAGACACCTTATATAGACACGCCTTAGATAATACCCTACTGACATGTCTAGATTCTAATGAAGCACAAGCAACTTTGCATGGGGTGCATGAGGATATATGTGGTTCCCATTCTAGCGGTCCTACCTTAGCCAAAAAGATTATGAGACTGGGTTATTACTGGCCTACTATGGAAAAAGACTCATATGTCTTTGTAACGAAATGCTGCCAATGCCAAGTCTTCATGGAGACTCTGATACAAATCGCTACCAAGAGCTCCATCCCATAACCTCACCATGGCCCTTTGCCCAATGGGGACTTGACCTCATTGGTAAGATCCACCCCACATCATCTAATGGACACAAATTCATTATCACTGCCACTGAGTATTTTACGAAGTGGATTGAAGCTATTCCTATGACATACATTACCAGCACATAGATTTCTAAATTTATCCTGAACTATATCATCTGTTGGTATGGTGTCCCTCAGTCCATAATCACTGATAATGGCCGCCCATTTAAGAACCAAGAAGTCTGCCACCTATGTGATGAATTTCATATCCAACATCACTTTTCCACTCCACACTACCCACAAGGTAACGGCCAAGCAGAGGCATCTAACAAGATCATCATTAGAATCCTCAAGAAGATTGTCAATGATGTTGGTCGTGATTGGCATTTACAGCTTAACCCTGCCTTATGGGCTTATCGCACAAGTATCCGTACTGCCACTGGTGCTACTTCATATTCACTGGTCTTTGGTTCTGAAGCTATTCTTCCTATTGAGGTCGAGATCCCTTCGCTAAGAGTATCCTTGAAAGGCCACATTGATGATGAAGAGTACCGGGTATTGAGACTCCATGAGCTAGAATTCCTGGATGAGCGAAGATAGAAGGCACTAGAGCATCTTCAAGCATATCAGAATCACCTTCGTCATAGCTATAACAGGAAGGTATTGAACAAAAACTTTGACATTGGTGAACTAGTTTTAATGGAGAACCCAAAGAATCAAGCAGAAAGAGAAAAACTAGGAAAGTTTGAACCAAATTGATTAGGACCTTATGTTGTTATGGAAGCTTTTGGATCAGTATCATACCAACTCTCTACTCCTGAAGGGGAACAATTGTCCTCACCAATCAATAGTCTGCATCTGAAGAAGTTCTACACATAGCTTCTGGGAGCTTTTGTCTTAATTAGCAAAAATACAAAAAAAAAAAATCACAAAATCACAAAAATCGTTATCAAGGTGAAAACCTGGCAAACAGGCATCTTGGTAACACCAAAAAAAAAAAGATAATCTAGAAAATGGTAAAGAAAAATCATTCATCCAATAGTGAAAACCACTTCGGTGGCACTTTGGATAGGTACCATGGCGAAAACCTGGCAAACAAGCGCCATGTGTAGTTAACTCTGCTCCTTTGTCTACTATTATTCTAATCTAGTCCTTATCCTTGTACATAGTCCTTATCATTGTACATAGTCCTTATCATTGTATATAGTCCACGGCCATGTACATAGTCCACTTCCTTGTACATATCCCTTATCCTTGTACATACTACCTATCGCTATACATATCCTTTATCTTTTATATCTATCACTCGTATATACCATTCATAATAAGTGGTAGTCTTTCCCATAACCTGGAATGATTGACATCAAGTGCATTTCATATCCCCCATTTTACCCTATTCATAGTCAATTGGTCTTATACTCAACTGGGGGCAAACACTTGATATGTGTCATATTGCTTCTTACATTGGTTGTGTTGGAGACGTAAAACCATGGAAAATCCATGAACATCGCAAAATGACCTAAGAAAACACAAAAAACATCAGAAAACTTCAAAAGAAAAAAAAATCAAAACATTTCAAAAAAATTCAAAAACAAAGTCAAAGTCAGTTGCACTTGTCAGTATTTGTTGTTTGTCGAACTACGCTAACTCTGCGACTGGACATAGGCAAGGCCATCACTGACATGTGCTCCCCCTTGTGGCATTAGGTCAGTCCGGCGAAGCTTCTATTTGTATAAATTCATGATTTAATCCTATATGTCTATAAGGACAAGGTCGCTATCGTGGTTAAACTACGCAGGTCTTTGCATGTATAACATAGGCAAGGCTATCAATCGATGAGCCCCCGAGGCCTACTGTGGGTCACCCATTAGGTTCGGCTACATTCATTTTCACATCTTTCTATTTGTAGTTAGTCTTGTCGGGCCAAGTCAAGTCGAACTAAGGAGGTCTCGCTAGCGTATAACGTAGGCAAGGCCATCAATCAATGAGCCCCGAGGCCACCTAGGGTCACCTTAGGTTTGTCGTCAATAGTCAATTGTCGTACATGTCATATCGTAAGTCATGCATCAATCGTGAACAAGCTCGCAAGAATGTCTCTACATCAAATCAAATAGTTTTACAAATGAAACAATCAACACAAATCAACTTATGTCTGCTATAGGAGGTGTCCTTCCTGGAAATAGTCATCATCAAAGCAATCAACCTGTGTCAAATTGTTCAGGATGAGTCCTTCCTGACTATTGATATCAACAAAATGATCTATCTTATATAGGATGAGTCCTGTGAATCAATCTAGGTCAAACAATCAAACATAGCCTTACACAGTATCACATCAACGCCATCCGACTCAACGCCTTATATGATAATGCGCTTTCTAAAACCAAAATTTTGGCATGCCTTATACTGATAGTCATAACATCGGTAAAACCAGGGAATTCCTCAAAGTCTTATCCCAGATGTGTATTCCCCTAAAATCGCTTTATCAATCAATCCTTTATCAATCAAAACAAATCAAACAAACAAGATCAAGTTTTGGCAAATATTTTAATCGCTTTTTGGACTTTTCTCGACTCTATTTATTCTTATCTTTTCATTTGACTGGGAATTATGTTACTAGCTTTTCAAGGGGATGTCCCATGAAGGGGATTTAGAGAATCAACCCATGTAATTCTTAATTCCTATTTTCTTTGGATTATTGGTTCCAATAACCTGCCTTTTAAATTTGATTTTGAGTCATGTTACTAGTTTCAAGGATGTCCCATGAAGGATTTAGAGGAGCCGCATACGCCTCATGACCCATCTTTTTGTTTTGTTTGTTGTATGTGGTTTGTCTTGACAAAAAGACGGGCAACTTGTGCCCTTAGTATGAGTTAACGACACTCTTTGTCTGTGACTGTTTGTTATTAGCAAGTGGATGACCTTGCACACCTTGATCTATGTCATATCATGGTATTTTTCTCCATTTGTATTAGTCCCGCCCAATGATGAAAAAGTGCAATACCTTTTGTGATACGATGAAACATCGAAGATTGCTAATACTAACATCGTGGTCTTTTATTATTCATTTCACTAATATTTTTACATCTTTCACCTTAATTATTATCTATTTTTCTATTTCATTTTTCATCTTCTGTTCTTTATCGATTTCTTTGAGCAGACTCTTTATGTTCTTTAGAACCTCATGACCTTCGGCATACCTTTCACCTCGCTTTAGAAGACCATTATCAGTATATTTATCGTTTTCTTTTCACAATAATATGAAAATGACATTGTATCAGTAGGGCAAATAGACACCAATTTGTCTAAGCCTACGACTTCATTATTCTTCCTTCACAATTCTGTATTCTTCATGGTCATGATTAAATAATCTTAATTATTTAATTAATTCATATCTTTAACATAAATTCTTCTCTATTGATTAAATAGTCTTAATTATTTAATTAATTCATCTTAACATAAATTCTTCTATTGATTAAATAATACACTATTTAATTAATTCATCTTAACATTAATTTTCTACACTAAATAATTCACTATTTAATTAATTCACTTTCTTTGCTTCCCATTTTAATTAATTAAATAAATGCTTTTTATTTAATTATGCTACTAATTAACCTTATCCGTCTTGTCAAATTAAATAAATTCTTATTTAATTTACTCTTTATCATACTTCAACTATAATTAAATAAATTCTTTATTTATTTAATTATTCAATTAAATCCTTTCATCACTTAATTAAATAAATCTTATTTATTTAATTATTCTTCAAATATCAAATCTTGAATTAAATGAATTATTTAATTCATAAATTCTATTTTAACTCATTCCTCTATATTTGGATAATTTTGTGAGTTATCTATGTATTCACTTTTACTCGACTCAAAGATCTATTTCAAATTGCTCAGTTAACTCTTGCTTTAATGTCTGAATGGCGTTCTCGAGTAATCTCTTCGTCAAATCATTCAATCATCCAGTTCTAACTCATTTGTGTGTACATGCGAATTAATTAAATATTCCTATTTAATTAATTAAACCTTGTGCATGCATTTGAACATGAGTTGCTTTAATCCATATTCATCTTTGTCATGCAAAGATAATTCTTCTATTTTCGAATACCAAACTTGAAGATTAAATCATTTATTTAATCTTTAATTCTATTTCTAATTTGTATCACTCATGTCACTACTGACAGTTATCAGAATGCATGTCTAATCAATCGATCTCAACTGTTCGTTGATCTTTCGATCCTGACATGTCGTTCGAATAATCAATTTTCTATAAATTGATTTATCATTCTTCATTCCAATCTCTCTTGTGAAATCTTATGACTTTTGAGAGCACTTAATCTTGAATCTTCGATGTTTTGCTAAATCATTATCATAGGCTATACTTGCACGAACTTACAAAAAATCTGAGGGCAATTATACTACACAAGCAAAATGGAGAAGGGCAATCGAGATGAATCATGGAAATACGTTTGAAATTGGTGAGATTGTTCAGTTTATTATGTTTTTTGAGTTTCCTTTGTTCTTTGTTGCTTAGCATTAGATTTGCATTTAGATTTGTATTGCATGTGTTGCTCTTAATCTTGTCTTGTGCATTTTCTTAGCGTTACAGAAGGAAAAAAAATGAAAACAAAAACAAGGGAACAATAAAAAAATCCATGGGAATGGCCTTGTGAACGCGCAAGAACACCACGGATAGGAAAATGAAAACACCAACAAAATGGGAATATGACCCTACCTCGAAAAGCCACCAAGAAAGGTTGAAACTCAACAAGAACCTGCTCACCAATGCGCCTCCGCAATCAAAACATGCTCCTCTCAAAGTTACTCAAGCTGTGGTTTTCTAAAACAACATAGGTAATAAAGATAATGAGCCAGTTAACCTTGATTAAGGTTTAAAAAACATTTCACACATGTGAGGAGGTTGTAATTAATGCAATAAATGTGGTTAGTTAGGTGCAAAAACAAAAACATAAATGAGTAAGCAACCAAAGTGGAAACCGAAGGAAGGGCAGATGCATAAGCGGAGTCAAAATAGAACAAGAAACTTTACCCAAATCTCTTAATCCAATTCCACATCCAGTTTTAGTCCCGAGGTAGGGACAAACAACAAAGGAAAGCAGGGGTGGAATCAAAACCAAAACCAGACCTGTAACTTTTACAAAGTTCCAAGTTTGGTTTCGATCCGATTCCGCTCCCAAAAAAGGAACAAACACTGTCACGAGGACATCAAAAAAAGAAAATGAAAGAAAGCGAGGCCGAAACAAAAATGACATCTAAAACTTTTACAAAGTTCCAGGTTCGGTTCCAATTCCAGTTCTAGTTCCGCCAAAGTGAAAAATAAAACATAAGCAAACGAAGGACAACTTTAGGGAGAAATGGACCCAAGAGTGCAAGAAAAATAAAAAAGACAAAGAAAAACAACAAGGAAAGGGTGGGGTTAGGTCTGTAACCAAAACCGGACCTAAAACTTTTACAAAGTTTTGAGTCCAGTTTCCATCCTGGATCCGCTTCCGCCAGACCCAAAAGAAACAAGGACTTAAGAGGAAAAAGAACAACTCCTAAGACCCAAAAAAACACCAAAGACAAACAAAAACCAAGGGGGACCCATTTTGATCCAAAACAAAATGGGGTGGTTATGTAAGGCATAACAAATAACACCACTCATATTCTACTGTAAGGTTATTTTGAACAGGTACCATATCTCTAGCTGCACTGATTGGAACTGGATTGTATGGTTAAAAAGGAATCAGATTCATATTTTTTCTTGCACCTTGAAAGTTTCCCTTATATGGCTACTTGTTAGCTTGAAATGGTTGACCTTGACCTTTATTTTGAGGTTGCCAAGGCTTGAAACCTTGGAATTGCTGCTTTTTAATGCTCACAAGTCTGTTTCCAAAAGTCTGAAGCAGATTCTCAATCTTCTATTGGCTTCTTTTTATCTCTTGTAACTCTTGAGATGGTCCTTGGACAACAAATTCTTGGCTAACAATAGCTAGTAAAGGGGCTATTTGAGGTGTTGGAAAAGTTTTAGGAGGTTGTATATCAGGGAAAAAGGGCATAGGAGGCCTAGGGGCAATTTTTTTCAGCCCTTACAGCTATATCATAAGTTGTTGGTAAGTTATTTCCACCCATAGACTGTATCAAAACAACAACTTCACTATTTAAGGCCCTCAAAAAATAAAGGAATCCATACTCAACTGGAGGCCTTGTGGGTTCCAGAATTCTGTCCCACATTCTTTGAAAATGGAAATTGAAGTCTATCATCCATTCATGAGGAGCTCTTTTGATGTGGGTCAACTGCTCCACTAATGACAAGTTGTCATACTTGTTCTCAAATTGCTTGCATAATACCTCCCCCAATTCATCCCATGTTCTGATGGAATTGACTGCTAAACTCCTAAATCATTGGAGTGCTTTCCCTCTAAATGATGCTTCTAACAGCCTCAAAGCAACGTTTTCTTGAGTTATATTGTGCACCAAGCACATATTTGAAATGTCTTTAATGTGTTCAATTGGTGTGGTTTGATCTTCACCTAAAAAATATGGCATGCTTTTAAGGGCAGCCATGGGAATGTCATCATGTTGAGCCAATTGCAGTGGGATGTCTCCATTAAAAGTGACAAAAACCTAATTCTTTGGAACAACCATATTTTGCACCAAGGTTTGCTTCCTTACAGGACTTGAAACTCTCATTGTAGGTGGAGTTGAAGCTATTTTTCTTGATGAAACAACAACTTTCTTTATTGGTCTGCCTCTCCTTCGGGGTGGTTAAAGCTGCAAATAATTAAGTAGGACAGAGTTTCCCCTTGTCTGAACCTTTCTTCATATGTTGTTATAACACTAGTTTGCTGCTAAATTCCACATTCAGAGTCACCAGATATGCTTATGTGAACTCTTAAAGACTGAAAAATTGATGGTTGCATATCAAAACCTGAAAATAGATGTATTTTTCTAATCTAAACCAATTAGAAGTGTCCCATTAGACATGCCAAAACTGTTAGTGATCCAAATCTGTATCCCTTATGCCAAGCTATGAAAGAACTCAACAGGTTTGGATGTAACATGGGACTGCTTTTAGGTTGTGGGTTTCCTATTTTGAAACCAGACCTCCAAATTATGGGTTGGATCTCCTTTTGATGTCACCTAACTAATGATTTCTAAGGAAAAGGGTAAAAGATGCATAAAAAATGAGCATTCAACTAAAACTACCTAGTGTAATACACCAAAAACTGACTAAGACTTGTAAACAACCTATCACATTCAAAACAATGTCATAAAACCTTGTTCACACAACTCATTTTCACATGCATTTCACATAAGTAATTTATAAGGAGGTTTCTTAACAAGACTCTTAGAAGGAAAACAAAATATCACAACTAGCAACACTTGCATGAACGAACACAACTTATAACCTTTAACAATGCATGTTATGCTAAATAGGTGCTTAACCTTGAGACAAGATTACAAGGAAAGGTAATTTCACAAATAATTTGATCAATCACTATAAACACACAATAAAACATGAAATAAGAAGGTAAATGTTCTATTTTATTGATTCAAAGTACTCACTATATCACAAGTCCATCTGAGTTACAATACTACTCCTACTGAAAAAGATAACTACCAAAACCAAGCTATCACTCTATTGGAAAGAAAGAACTAACTTCAATAACAAAGATTGAAGTTACTTAAGCAAAAAACAACCAACTCCCCTCACACATGTCCATCTAGAAAGTTTTGGTCACATGAAGCACAAAATCCAAAATGGAAGCTTCCAAAACCCCTCCAAAAGGTCCTCCAAATGTAGAAACGTCAAGCTAAGTCCAAGGTCACACTAATGGTGTGACAAAATAGTCAAAACAAGCTCACACACTCTTCTCATGTCTACCAAACATCGTTGGTCCTCACACAAGTATTGACCCACACCTTTGTTTCTCTTTGAAAATAGAAGACTCTAATATGCATTCAAAGTAATAACTTGATTAAGTGATTCATAATACACCACTTAATCAAACTATTTTACATTTTTAAACAAAATGCAAAAGGGCACCACCACCTCTTTGAATTACATTACATTTGTATTATAAATGACATAAAATAAAAGTGATTTACAAATCACTAAGATAATGTCTTGCAATTGACAAAAATGCAAAATAATGATACTTAAATGCTTGCAAAAGCATTAAGCAAAAAATAAATTCTTCCAAGGCATTGGATTTAGCTCACACATCATTTTTACATTTTCAAAGCCATAAGTGGCTTATGATTATCACCTTATCAAAGCTCTGATTTTCAAAGACAAATAAATGGCCCAATATTCAGCCTATATGATCACAAAAGGATTCCAAGATCCTTGGAAGAAATATTTTGTAGTCCTTACATGCTTCAAAGGCATCACATGTTTCAAATTTGGAGGACTTAGCATGTTTTTAAAACAAGGCATAAGTGTTCAACATGAAAATAAGGCAAAAGAAATGCCTAAGTTATGACTCCATCATTCAGACCACACACCACACTAAAATGTGTTTGCATTTTTAAAACAATGGGAAAAAATCCAGGTTTCCAACCCTAAACAAAAGAAAGGGAAAAATGAAAAAAAACATTTCATTTTGCTTCAAGCCTTTGGAAGTCGACCTTCTGTTGCCATGAAGGTTTGATGAAGACACTAGAAACATGATTTATGTGGTCGATTCTTCACGTTTTTCTAATGAAAAAAAATAAAATAATAGGTAATTACTATTTTTTTGCATGAAATCTGTATTTTGCAGTCTTTTAAATGCCATTTCATGCATTTATGTCATGGCTATGAACATTTTCCTAATCATTTTTTGTTGCTTCTTTACCTTCTGTGATGATTCATCCTTCCTTAGCTACCATTGGTTATTCCCTGAAGCTCGAATGGAAGGTTTTGTATAAAAAATGTTTTTCACATTGCAAGAAAATGAGCAAAAAAGCTCAGGTAAGCTTTTTACCAGACCCAAATCGTGGATTTCTCCTTTATTTCAGTGAATGGAAGTTCGAATGGAATCGTTTCTATTGTCAATATGAGACAAAATTTAGTTTTTCTTTGTATTTGAAGTTGAAAATAAAGAACCCCCAAATTTCTTTTGTGATTTTTTGTGAAGAAAGACTCAAAATTTAGCCGTGACCATGAAGAATGAAATATGGTTTCATATTCTTTTAAATTGCTTAAAAACTACATGATAGCTTTTTACATGCTCTGTATTTTCAATTTTTAACTTAAAACCCAAGTGGGTTTCATGACTTTGAGGAAAAACATACTTGTTGGCCGTAGCCATGGAAAGAGAACCTGGCTTTTTAAATGACATTTTCTGTAGAAAGCTCTCCATAAATTCTCTTGTAGTTGTAGATTTTTTAACAAACCCAGATGGGTTTTGCCGTGTGTAAATAAAAATTAGTTTTTTCAAATGGAATTTTCTATAGAAGAAACACCATGAAATTCTTTAATATCTCTAAATTTTTTGTAGTTTCTACACAAACCCCAAGTGGGTTTTTGATTTGGTGAAGAAAGAACCAAATCTTTGGCCACAACTGTAGAGAAAAGATGGGTTTTTGAAATGTATTCCAATTCTTTGTTGCTCTTTTCTAGAAAAGAAACTCAATACTATTCTCCTTTAATGTCTCTGTATTTTTTCATTTTGCTCAAACCCAGATGGGTTTTGTCAAGTGAATACAAAACCAAATCTTTCCACCTCTGTATTTTTTGTATTTTGAATAGACCCAGATGGGATTTTCTCTTGATTTTGTGAAGTAACTCAAATTTATTGGCATGAAGAGAATGCTGCCCCAAAAGGTTTGGTTGTAAAATGATTCAATTCCATTGCACAATGTGGGTATAATTTAAAGGCTCCATGCATCTTTTCATTCCTTCATGAACACCACCATTTCCTTCTAGAACTCTCACAACACTGCTCTGTTTGATACCTGTTTGCATTCCTTTCTTAGATATGCCAATAGGTTATACCTTGGCTTTCAAATTCTCATCATAACCACAAAATAGGTCTCTCCATGACTCCTTGACTTCCATCTCCAATATGCTTCCACATTGAAGGTTAATAAAGTATGCTAGGAGATTCCCTATGTGAGTAGGAACTTCAATTGTTCTCTGCAAGATCACTAGCTATCACATTGTCACATTTATCATTTATGCTTACAAACTTTCTATTTTTGAGTGATTATCCATTGCTATACTTTGTAAGAACTATAATGACTATCTAATAAAACCTCTAACCTTGATATCCTAGAATCGAAAAAATCTCATATTATGACTTCTTGAAATAAATGTTTGTCATTCGTGATAGTGATAAATACTTATCTCAAGGAGATGAAATGGTTGCCTTAATTTTGTCACTATCATCAAGGCTGTCATACACATAGTTTTATCTCACAAGGTGTAGATAGAGTACCATGACAAAATATTTGTCCTCTTTATTTGATGGTTGTCACTGTCTTTGGGCATTTAAAATGTATGCATGGTTGTAGCAGAGTTAGTTTCCCTCATTGCTTTTACTTTGAATTTTTTTATTTTGAAAACAAACTCTATTGTTGCGCACTAGAAGAAGCTTTCATGACTCTTTGGTTGTCCTTATTTTAATGTTTTCAAATGTTGACCTCCACTTCTGTACTTCAAACATGATCATGCATTGTTTTCATTTGAAGCACTGTTGTTGCTCCATTGTGTTATGAAACTCTTTGTGATTGAAGGCATTCTGTTGTGCTTTCTTATGAACTATGGCTACTATCCTTGTACTATTTGATTTCTTTTCATGAATGTCTTAGATATTTCAACACCAAATCCACTTAACTCTTATTGTGATTATCATATAAAAGAAAGATTGCTTCAACAAGAAAAAACAAAAAACTATCTTTCTTTCATAGTAAGTGAACATTGTATCCTCACATTCAGAGCACTTGTGCATTCCCTCTCATATTGTGCTTGAAGCAAATGACTCATCTTCACTATTTGATACTTTTTCTTTAGTCTCTATTGAATGCATTTTGAAATACATTTATTTTTTGGACCTTGCTGTCCTATAGCATGGAATGGCTATTTCATGCCTCCGTTGAGGGAATGATCATTGACTTGTTCCATGTGAACAGTATATGGTTCCTTTGGCTCATGTAGACTTATTGTGTCTTTCACCATGTTCTTTTCTTTACTTGTCATTGACTCTTGGCACACAGATTGTTATTGCTCATTGATTCTTGTTTTCCTTTTAATGTAGATCATTGTTGTTGTCCCACTATGAAATGTAGCATGTATTCTCCTTTAGGATTGCTCCAATCTTCATGGTTTCCATCACAAAATTTCATTCTTTTTGATCATGTGCAACAAGAAAACACCATCTCCTCACTTTAATCCTAGTGCGTAGACATATGTCACCTATGTTGGTGTCCTAAAAGCTCACCATCCTATGTGATGTGTGGTGGTCCAATAGGATTGAGGTGAGATGAGTTGGAAAGTTCCTTGAAATGTTCCTTCTTGCTGCCGCATGATGGCTTCAGGCATGCCTTGACTTCTCCTTCATTATTTTAAGAGATGCATAATTGAACTTGATGCATCTATAATTTAACTTGATGTATCTCTGAAATAATTTACTTCATTTAATAAACTAGATCATGGATCCACTTAAGATGATTGAAAGACATGTCCAACAAGATGTACCTTCCTTTTGACATGATGGCAGCCATATGACTAATTCATTATGAAAAGATGAAGTATGAACTCTTGAAAACTCAAATTATGTGTTGCATCTTTTGAATCTGATAATGAAAGTTGATGAACTGGTGTGATTCTATATTGATTTAATGCATTAATAGCACGTCTATCATTGATTTGATCAAGTTTCTCAATTCCCTATCCCTCTTAAAACATCAAAGGGAAACATGCTGATCTCTACCCTTGTGGGAGCCACATTTACCCCACATGTTGTAATTAGTTTAATAAGAACACAATAATAAGACTTGTCCTAAATATGCACAAGGAACAAATAATTAGATAAACAAAGCATATCATAGGTGTGTTTGATCACTCCTTTCTTGTTTTCAAAGACACTTATGGCATGCTACTATTGTAATGCTTGTAGACATTAGATTACATGTTTATGGATGTTTTGCATATAATTTTGATTAGGGATATTTTATTGCTCTAACAACAATGTTTTCATTCAATGAAGGAAACCTAGGAGTAGAGAGGAGGTTGTCAAACATAAGCAAAGTAGTAGAGCAGCGGGAAGGATCAAGATGATGTGAGGCCAAGTCAACAAGATTTGTCATTCCACTAGGAAATGACAGGTCCCTTTTCATGTTATATGTAATTTATTTTTGTTATCCATTTGTGTATGATCTCTTCTTTACTAGCATTAGGATAGCTAGTCCCTTGGCTTGTGAGGGACATTTATATGCTCATGATTATCAATAAAGATTACATTTGCAATACATATTGGTTCTCTTTCTTATTTGTCTATAATTGCAACACTTGGAATAAAATGCAATATGTTATTGACAATCTCTTTTATGCATATTAATGAACTTAGCAGAATATGTTTTATATTTTAATGTTTAAATGAAACACAAAAGAATAAACACTAAGTTACCTGATTTCAGGTGAAAGCTAAAATCAGGTAACATTTTTTGTGACATCTGCTATATGTTTGCCTACAAAATATCTTGACCAGTTGCCTAAAGCTTATCCATTGGGCACTGAGTTAACTAAACGCTGACACCACTTGAAAAAAACATTGTATGTTGTTGTAACTCACTAAAACAACAAGAGACACCTTGAAAAATTATTCAAAACACACCATAAAACAAAGCAAACTATCGCCCTAACTATGCAAAACAAAACTTAGGGAAAATTGAAAAGCATCTAACTAATGTGCATCAACACTTAAAGGAAACAAAAACCTACTCTAATTTGTTCAAGGAAGATTTTAGATCATACCTCAAAACAAAATTTGAGGTGTATCCCATTGACTAGGATAGGCAAAGCTTCTCCATCCATTGATGAGAGTTGAAAATCATTGTACTCTTTGCACTCAATAATGACAAACAAGCCACTCCACATGCTATGAAATTTAGTGTGTTTTCTAGGCCTACTCTTTAATACAACATCTCTCTCTCTAGACACCCTGGGTGTTACTCTTTTATCAAACACCTTTGTTTGGAGTTGATGTAGCTTCATTGTTTTCATGGCTCTATCTCTTGTTTCATCCAGTTCTATGAGTTGCACATATCTCATAGCCATTGGATCCTCCTCTTCAAACATTTCAAGTTGGTTCATTATGTCAAGGGCTGGAAGCTCAACTGATAAAGGAAGCCTTGCCTCTTTACCATATACCAACATATAAGGGGAATTTCCAAGGGATTTCTTTGGAGTTATTTTATTTGCCCACAAGGAAAATTTTAACTTGTTGTGCCAAGTTCTTTGGTTATCCTCCAAAATCCTTTTGATGATTTAGATCAGGTTCTTATTAGTTGATTAAGCCAAACCATTACCTGGAGGGTAATAATTTGATGAGGTATTCAAGTGAATACCATTCTTTACAGCCCAATCACTTACTCTTAATCCAACAAATGCCAAAGCATTATTAGAAATGATTGATTTAGGTACCCAAAATCTGGTTACTAAATCATCATAAAAGTTTAAAACAACACTTTCGTTGGCTTCTTTCAAGACCATTGCTTCAGTCCATCTTCTGAAGCAATCGGTTGTAGTAAGTACACACCTGTGGCCTGCACTTGAAGGCGAGTTAATGGAACCTATAAAATCAATGCCCCATCTCATGAATGGTTGTTCTACTTGAATGGGTTGCAATGGTAAAGCTAGAAGCCTCTCTTTTCCTGAAAAAATGACACATTTTACACACTTTCTGGCCCAAGCATGGGCATCTTTAAACAAGATTTTCAAATAATAGCCAACTCTCATTATTTTCCATGTAGTTGTTCTTGGGGAAAAATGACCCCCAACAGTTCCATCATGGAACTCATGAAGTACTTTGTCAACTTGATTTTGATCAATACATCTTAAAAGGACAACATTAGGATCCTTTCTAAAAATAATGTTACCAACCAACACATAAGGAATGGACTGTAATCTGAAATACCTTTGTTTGGTTTTATCTAAACCTGGTGGAAACTCACCATTTTGCAAAAAGTGATTCAGATCTTGCACCCAACCTGCATTTATTGCTAGTGCATTAGTTGTAAGCTCATTATCAACAACCAAAATTTCCTTTGTTCTTGCATTTTCTTCATTTTCATCCCTTGTAGCTAGATGTTCACAAAACCCTTTACCTCTTACAAGCTTTGCCACCTTGATGTCAACATCATACTCCATAACTTTTGTAATCCAGCCAGCCCTCTTTTCATTTAGGTCCCTACTTAATAAGAACTCTATCACACTAGGGTGGGCAACCATTAAATGCACTTTTTTGTTAGAAATCAGGGGTTTAAACCTTTTCAAGTTTCTGATGGCAGCAAGAACATGTTTCTCTACAAAAGTATATCTTTGTTCATACTCTTCTAAACGTTGACTAAAAAAGGCAATTGGTTGTTCTAAGCCAACATCATTTTGTTGTACCAGCATTGCAGAAATGATATCAATGCTACCAAAAGCATATAAAATGAAATATTTTGAGAAGTTTAGGTTTACCAAAGTAGGATTTGTTGATAAGGCCTCCTTTATGAATTCAAAACTATGCTTGCCCTCTTTGGTCCAACTGAAACTGGCATTCTTTTTTAACATGGCAGTTAGTGGTTTCAAAAGATTTGCAATATTAGGAATAAATCTTCTAACAAAGTTAATTTTTCCACAAAAACTTTGCAGCCCCTTTTTATGGCTGGGTAAAGGAAGATCCAAAATGACACTTACTCTTTCTGGATCAATGGCGATCCCTTGTTTTGACACAATATGTCCTAAAAGCTTTCCTTCATGGATAAAAAAGATACATTTTTTGGGGTTGAAGGATATACCATACTCCCTACACCTCTCAAATACTTGCTTCAAATGTGCAAGGTGTTCATCAGCCTTCTTTGAAAACACTATTACATCATCAAGGTAAATAAGTACAAGTTTGTGAATCAGACCTTGAAATGTCATGTCCATTTCCCTCTGAAACATGGCACCAGCATTGGACAGGCCAAATGACATCCTTTTATAGGCCATGGTACCCCATTTTGTGGTGAAGGTAGTCTTGTACTGATCTTACTCTTTGGCTAAGCCTTGATTATAACTTGAATAACCATCAAGTAATGAGAATCTTTCTGAACTAGCTACAATTTGCAGAATCTGCTCCATTGAGGGCAACAAATAATGATCCCTTAATGAGGCTCTATTTAGGTCCCTAAAATCAACACACAACCTAATCTCACCATTTTTCTTTCTAACCAAGACAAGGTTAGAGACCCGTGAGGTATGTTTAATTGGAAAAGTGATGTCTCCCTCAATCAGTTTGGTCAACTCTTTGACCATAAGAGGCTCAAGTTTGGGGTTTAAAGGCCTCTATTTTTTCCTAACAGGTTTTGAGTTTGGCTCAAGATCTATGGTATATTGCACAATTTGGGGATCAAAACCCTTTAAATCAAAATATTCCCATGCAAATACTTCTTAAAACTCTTGACAAAGAGCAATGAAAGCTTGCCTATCTGCATGTGAATAGATTTTACCAACTTTAAGGAGCTTACCTTTGAAAATTTCAAGCTCCTCATAATGTTCTTCTTTGACCTACATGCTGGTCTTACTCTTTTTCAACTGGTCATCATTGTTGAAAATGGATTCTAAGGTGACTAAACCCTTGGGCAGCTTGTTAGACCTCAATTGGATGATCTAATCATCATACTGCTGTTTGATCTTGTCTTGGTTCACTGTTGCAAATTCATCTTCTTGCAACATAAAGCTCAAGACCTGTTCATCACTCTCAAAGACTTGCTAATGGAAATTATTATCTGGAATAGAAGGTCTAATAACTATTTTAACATATGGCTGCAAATTTTCTTTCCTAATTTCACTTGGAATGTCAACCTAAGCACCTATTGCAGCCAATCTATCTGCATGTTTATTTTGATCCCTAGGAAAAAAAACCAAATTGAAAGCGTCAAACTCTTCTATCATATCCCACACCCTATGTTTGTAGGATTTTAAGACATCATTTTTAGTTACATGTAGACCTCTCACCTGATTCACGATCAATTCACTGTCACCATAGACTTGCAAGCAACCAATCCCTCTTTTTCATGCCCACTCCAAGCCTTGAATTAGAACTTCATATTCAACAGTTTTGTTAGTACAAGAGAAATCAAATCTAAAGGCTAAGTAATATTTGTCACCTTATGGGGACACAAGAATTGCACCCCCACCAACATCGTTCTTGCTTCTAGAACCGTCAAAGAACATCTTCCATACTTCACCTTGTTGTTCTAACTATTGTTCCACCTCCTTTTCGAGGTTTTGGATCATTGAATCAATTTCATGCAACACATAGACACCCAACCAGCCTCCTCAATGTTATCATTCAAGCTGTCAATGATATTTTCTACTACCCACTCATTTAAAAGTGTGTTTGGTATGCTTTCTGCATGTAGTTCCTGAGCAACAACAAGTTCATCATCCTCAAAAATAACACAATTAGCACTGAAAACACTTGGGATATATGGTTCAACGTGATCTTTAGCAAGTAATTCAGATTTAATGACCACTTTATCCCCATATCTCGTTCTGAACACCATGTGGGACCAATTTGATGACAAGTAACCTCCTATCTTGGTTGTGAAGTCTCTTGACAAACATAAAGAAAAATGAGGTGGTAAGTCAATGACTGAAATGTCTTGGGAGATGGAAAAATTAGGGTAGGCATGTAAGGTAAGGCTTAAACCTTTGATGATACCTACGGTGTTAATGGTTGTCCAACAACTTCCTTGTCTTTATTTGCTTCTTTTCCAATCTAGAAAGCTCTCTTTTTGGCTCAGGTGTTGGGTGCTATTGTAGAGCTATCACTATTTAATCTACAAAACTCCTCTCCTTCCGAATTTAGGAGGGTTGTGTCACTTGTAGGGAGCTCCTGTTGTTGGGAAGATTCACCATTAGACATGTCCTACACACCTAAAACATTTTGAACCATCAATGCTTGATTGATGACACCATTTAAACATGTAGTTTGATTATGGGCCTGGTTGCAAGGATAGTGTTGATGGTCAAAATAGCACAGCAACATTAAACAAAATATTTCTATCATATTTCTCTTGAAAAAGATAACTGATCTAAAACCACCTATCTTCCAAGGTCTATGTAGTTAGTTCTCAACTGTGCTGATGTTACTCAGTGACCAATGCAACTATAATATTCAAGGGTCAAGTTAGTAGAAAGAAATACAAACTGCATCATGTGAACTAATCTACTTTGGGGGTGTAAATAAACAAAAAAAGGTAGAACAAGGCTTTAGAGCAACAAAACATGAATATAAATTTCTTCACATCTAGACATGTATCTTAACAATGAGTTTTCTCTCAAATAACCAAAACTATAAAATGATGCAATCCATAGCTTGACCTATACTATTGCATACATTCATAGTGAAAAAATCAATAACCATATCCATTCATCAAAACTTCATTCCAAAATCAAAACACATCACCAACTCATTGCTAAAATTAACATATCAATAGATATAAATAAATTACATTCATAGATAATTCAATGAAATAGTCTCAAATCTGGATTCTTCTATCGGTTTGCATCAAATAAAAAAAAATTACACACAACATTCATTGGCATACGAATGACTATGATTCATTAACATCATCCCTTAACTACTAAACTTGAAGTAACATGAAACTGTATTGAAAACCTCTAAAAGTATCTAAGTGTCCTTGCATAAAAGCTTGTAAAATAGAGTTTCTCAAAGTATCTTTCTTAAAAAACTTATTAAAATTCTAAAACTATGCAAACACTATCTACTATCTCATTAGGTGTTTAATCCTTCTTCAATCAACCGACCTTTACAAAAATGGAGCCCAAAATTACATAGAGGCAAGCTGTGCACCAATCCCTCTCAATCAAAAATTGAGATCCACCAATTAAGGAACTGGAACTGCATGAAGTAACTGCCCTGTTGATTCTCAGTTTTCCTGTCGATGAACCTATTGTCAAAATATGACACCCAAAGGAAGGAAGGTAGAATTGTTGAAAGATCTCTCGTTAGACTCATGTCAAGATCCTACAAAATAGGGGAGAAAAAGAGAGAGTTGTCCATCAGGAACAGAACATTCCATTGCCACCTCATTTCTGCATATTTTGCTCAAGAAGGTACTCATCATAGTTGGTGAAAACTTGTTGAAGTATGTCTACATCAGGTCCATCTACCCAATCATCTTCAAATTTGATTATTTTTAATTCCGCGGAGAAAAACTCTTGCATATCTTTCAATTTAATTAACTCCCTCCTAGCAGCCTTCACTTCATCCTTGATATCCATGAGTCTATCAAGTAACAAGTCATCACCATCATCCTCTTTTTGCATCTCTTCCTCAAATATATTATTACATTTTTCCTTCAATTTATCAAGAGGAAGGCATTCCTTCACAGGGATATCCACATTAACCAAAATAGCAATCATTGCTTCTAATTCATCAATATGCTCATTTAATCTTTACTAGCTTCTTGAACTATATTTCTATGTTCATAAATGAATTTAGATCTGAACTTGATTATGCTCATTTTCTTCTCAATAAATTCTACATTATCCTCATCGAGGATAGATTGCTCCAAGAGAGTTTGCTTTGGCACCTTGTTGATATCCTTTAATTTCTTGGTATGCTCTCTATACTCTTCTTCTTGTTTCTCCAAGACTTCAACATGTTGATTCATATCTTCCATAAACTCCAATGCACCTTCATGAACTTTAAAACTGTCAACAAGCAGCTCATCAATATCTTGATTAAGCCGATCAACCCATCTCTCAAGCATTCCAACCTTACTTCTCATTTGTACCAAACCATCTGCTTCTTTCTTGCTTAATAAGACTGGGGTCTTTGGAGCAAAAACTTGTTGAGAAAAAGGAGTGGAGACATCCTTCAAGAAATTTTGCAACTGATCCAATTGGGCTTTAAGTTCATCCTTCCTTTGTTTATCCTTGATCATCTTAGATTTGGTGGAGGATGCCACAATGTTAATAAGGTTCATTTGTCGATTCCTTGTGGGTCTCCCCAAATTAACAGTACCCAACTGGTAGTCAATCAATTGCATATCTTGTCTATCCTTGTCCACCATAGGGATTGCACATTCAACTATGATTTCACCTACATCTATTAGCTTTGTGGAATGGAGGACCCTAGCCTTTTTCTTGGGCCTCTCTTTCTCTATTTCTCTCATCATGTCTTCCCAATTCAAGGGCTGAGGTTGGACTACTTGTTTCCTTTCAAGGTCTAGTTTTATCCATGTTGGAGCAGCAAGAGTGGTAACCACTTGTGTGGAAGAAGAAGCAGTAGTGGTAGAGGAAAGAGGTTGCAGAATGGTGATCTTAGGTTGAGAATCAACCTCTTGTACTTGTTGTTGCTCCCTTTCTGTAGCTTCTTTTGCAAGCCTTTCAATTTCATCCTTCTACCTTTCTTCCTCTAATCTCCTTTCTGCTTCTCCAACTATTTGACCTTATCCCATGTTTTCTTGGATTCTTTCTCATATTTGGCCAATGCTTCAGCTTCCTTTTCTCTTTGCAGGGCGTTCTACTTCTTCCTTCCTTTTTTGTGCTTCTTCCATAGCCTTGAACTTGGCCTCAAGAGCCTCTCTATCTCTTCTTTGTTGAGCTTTCTCTTCCTCAAGCTCGTGAATTTTCTACACCAAGGCTATCTTATCATTCTCTTCCTTAATCCTCAACTCTTGTTCTTTTTGTTGTTGCATAAATTCTTCCTTTTCCTTTTGTTTCCTTGCTAGCTCCTCTTCTTTAGCCTTAGCTTCAGATTCTTATTGCCTAGAAAGTGCCTCATCTTGAGATTTAGCATCTACTTCCTTGTTAGCATCCTCAAAGAGTTTCCATTGATCCTTCAGAGTGAGGACATGCTCAGTCCCCACATCTTCAGTCTCTTCACCAAATGTAGTCACAAGAGTCTCCTTGTCTGCTTGGGTAGCCTCCAAATTAGTATCAATATCATGGATCTCAATCTAGGGATCTTTCCCTTTTAAAGAATCATCCTCCTTATGAAGGGTTCTAGTAGGCATATCCTCAATAGGTTTCTCTGTAAGAGGAGGTTGAAATGAGGTTTCACCTCCAGTAGTTGTTGAAACACCAGGTTGAGATGAAGCCTCCTCTCCTTGTGATTCAGGAACATCCTGGGAAAGAATTTTTGGATCAAACTCCTCTCCAGAATTGGGAGGGAAAAACTCCTATGGCTCCTTAGGAGTTGTCCTTTTTGTTCTTTTATACCCCTAGGTGGTACCTGTAGCTTTTCTCTTTTTAGAAATTTGAGCCTTTGGATCCTTAGTCCTCATAACCACCCACTAGATAATTCTATCTAGGACTGTCCTTGCAATTTGCTTGATGTCAATGGACTCCTCTTCATCCCAATTCACTAGATCCAAGTCTTTGGTACCTATATGATCAACATTATACTAGGGATCCAAGGTTACACCATCATCTGATAATGTGTCAGGAATATCTTCCTTCACCCCATACTCAATCATTAATGGGATGGGAAACCTTTCATAATTCCTCCTTAAATCATACTCATCCTGTAGGTCCATCCAAAAATCTTCCAGCAAATTGAAATGCTTGTCAAAAACTATAGGGAGCAAACCTTGCATGTTGTGCTTAGGATCAAAATGCTTCCTAGATGTATATAAGCCCAATTTCAAATAGATCAATTTATCACAAATTACCTTTGCTACCACATTGTGTGCACAACTATACTCTCCTAACTTCATGGAAAATTTATGACAACCAGACTTATGTTTATTAGCAAATTTGAGATTGACTCCTATGGCCTGATAAATGAATTCCATCAGAACAATTCTATTATTGCAACATCTAGGAAGTAAATGAGGATGGCCATCAAAACCAGCCAGCCTAAAGTAGGTGAACTTGGGGTATTGGATGTACCAATGTCCCCATTTCACAATGAATTCCATGGAATCCTTGCTCAACCTATACCCTACATCTCCTGTTAACTGATTAATGATGACATACAAGAATGCATCATTAACTCTTCTATAATGTAGCTCAGAAGTTTACAAAGTTAACTGATCATAGTGATCCCACACCTTCCTCTGTTCAGGGGCTTCTCCCAATACTCCAACTACATTCAAACTAGGGAAAATGCCCCTCCTAGCAGCTACATAAATCACATTGGAATTCATAAAGAAGCTCTTTGTCTCCCTCACTCTGAGCATCTGGTTATGTAGGCACTCTAGTAAAATCATTGGCCAACCAAATTATTGCCTGCCGTCCAAAATGGTTGGAATGAATAGAAACATCCATTCCTTGAATTGTGAAGAATCTCTCTTCCTGAACACTCTAGAAAGCATCATGATTATGTCACCGATATCCTTACTGAAATTTGATCTCTTAGGCTAATCAGGAAGCTTGGTCAAGGATTTATTTTCAACTTTGATCAACTTTTTGTTCATGTGAGTCCTACTAGCTTCCTTTTTGTTTCTATATAATTGCAATGCCTCTACCTCATTGAGTTTCCTAGGGTTCTGTAGTGTAGGTGCATTAAACATGAACCTTATCATCTATGGAGTAAGATCAATGATGATATTCCCCTGCAAGTCTACACATTGTTTGGTTGCGGGATTGTAAGCCCCAACTATAGTAAGTATGAGTTTTGGACATTGGACTAATAGAGGAAAGAGGGAAACATGTGCCAATCTAGACTGAACAATTCTTTATGTTCTCTCTATCGCATCCTCTATGAAGGTTTCTTCAAGAAACTCCTCATAATTGAATGGCCCTAAGTTTGTATCAGTGATATCAGCCCAATCTGAAACCACCTTGTTGGCTATAATAGTGGGACTCTGGTGCTCGTATCTCAAGGTTTAAGGGAGTTGTTCCACTTTTATCTTTTTAGGCTTGGTTCCTTGTCTTTAACTTTCTACAGCTTGGCTTCTTTGAGAAGCTTCCTCCGATGCTCCTAACATCCTCTATTCCTACAATACAACTGTGGATTAGATCATTAAAGGCAAGAAAATCATTACATCATACATTACCTCTCATACCATTCCCTATTCCTTCAGGACAACTCTCCATACTTTATAAAATTTTATATCCACCAGAAGCAGAGTCAGGAAGGAATCAGGAACATGAAGCCTTTTAACATAGGTGGGATCGAGATCAGAACCAAAATGAGACCGGAATCGAGATCAGAACAAAAACCAAACCCGAAACCAAGCGATAGTTCCAAGTTATTTTCCCACTTTGGTTTCGCCTCCACCAAAGAACAATGGTGAAGAAAGGAGTCAACAGTCATTGGAAGTGGGATCATTTTGGGAATTAACTCTCATGAAAACACTTATGGGACGAGTTCATTCCCAGATCCGCTTCCGCTAGTTTACCATTCAAATGAAGAAATTTTGAAGACGTAGTCACATTAGCTTAAGACTTGGGTCACATGAAACCATAAGGAAACTTTAAGTAAGGGGCTTAACCTTACCCATAATAGGACAAGACAAAATTTGAACCTTTTAGGGCTCAACATTGTAAAGGTCATCTCACAAACCCTAGTTTGCGCGACTCATTAATTCAAATAATTAGGGAATCAAGAACCTGACATGAAAACTAATGAATTGACATGGGAATAGGATCAAAGGGGTCATCAAACAGATTTTGAAACATTTAAAGCACATAAGATCCCACAAAATGAAACCCTAGTTAAAACTAGGGCACAACATAACAAACACGCCACAAAAATGACAACAAAATGACAACACAAATGAGAAAACCAGGAAAAACAAAATGAAAAATGGAAGGTGTAGACACCGAAATCAACAACACTCACACATTCTTTGTATAATTCTATCTCTCATGGCCAAATAAACAATCCACCATTTAATTAATCCACCTAACATAAATTTCATTGATTAAACAATCTTTACTATTTAATTAATTCATCTACACACTTTCTTATTACTAAATAACTAAATCATTTAACTAATTCACACTTTCTTTATTCTATCCTATTTAATTAAATAAACACTTTTTATTTACACACTAACCTTTATCCCTTTGTCAAATTAAATAAATTCTTTATTTATTTAATTATTCAATTAAATCCTTTCATCACTTAATTAAATAAATCTTATTTATTTAATTATTCTTCAAATATCAAATCTTGAATTAAATGAATTATTTAATTCATAAATTCTATTTTAACTCATTCCTCTATATTTGGATAATTCAGGAGTTAGCTCCACGATTCACTTAATTAATCTAAAAGATCTATTTCAAATCAAGACCCTTGCTTTGAATGTTTGAATGATGCCTTTGTAATCTCTGTCAAATCATTCAATCATCCCAAATTCTAACTCTTACTTTATGTACATGTGGAACAATTAAATATTCCTATTTACTCAATTTAAACCCTTTGTCTCAGGTGATTCAAGGTGGAGTTGCTTTAATCCATATTCATCTTTGTCATGCAAAGATAATTCTTCTGTTTTCGAATACCAGACTGAAGATTAAATCCTTTATTTAATCTTTAATTCTATTTCTAATTTGTATCACTCCTATCATCACCATCGACAAATTATCAAAAATGCATGGGTCTAATCATTGATCTCAAACTGCTCAAGGATCTTTTGATCCCGACCTATCATCTCGAATAATCAATTTTCTATAAAGGATTTACCATTTTTCACCTAACTCTCTCACAAAATCCTAGTGATCCTTTATGTTAACTTAATCTTGAATCTGATGTTTTGGTTAAATCATTATTATAGGCTATAATTTGCAACGAACTTTAAGAAAATTCCAGAGGCAAATTATTTCACACAAGCAAATGGAGAAGGGCAATCAGATGAACTGAAATACGTTTGAAATTGGTGAGATTGTTTAGTTTATTACATTTTTTGACTTTCCTTTGTTCTTTGTTGCTTAGCATTAGATTTTCATTTAGATTTGTATTGCATGTTTGCTCTTAATCTTGTCTTGTGCATTTTCTAGGCATTACATTTGGTGAACCTAACGTGAAGACACCATCTTCGCGTACCTGTAGATTGTTATTTTGATTTTTGTAGGTTTTTCGTACGAAACGACACATCAACTTGACGAGACACCACAATTGAAATTTATAGACACATCAGTTTGATGAAATGACGCAACTGATTCCTTGAACCGCATCTAACACCCGAAACGCCACATCTGAAAAACCATGATGCATCTAAATAATCCTGAATTGCAATTGACTGGTGAATACCGAGATGCAATTGAAGAGAATATCGACACATCTGACTGGTGAACTTTTATTTCTATTGGAAACTGAAATATCTGTGTGTTACTAATATTTGATTTTCAGCTGCAATAGTCTTTGAAGCAACAAGTTTTTGTGATGACTGATCTACACGATATTGAAAACTACTTAACTGCACTTTTTTCTCTGACGCTTTGTCAAGACCCAGTTAATTTTTGGTTCTATTTATTTGCAGCATAGAAAATCTCTCCCTTTTGGTTTAAAATTAACAAGGTTCATCAAGGTTTGTGAAACGCCAAGTTTGGTTTCACTTAATTTGCTATCAAGTATCTCTCCCTAGCATCCCTGTACATCCTTCAAGGAGAACACTACTAGTCCCTAGAACCTAACCACTTCTAGTAAGTACCAATTTAGGATGACTGTGTGACCCAGAAAACCCTAAACTCCAGGGACTTCCCAAATTGGTATATAGGCACTTTGGGGAAACCCAAGAATCAGACAGTGTGTATTTCAATGTGAGATGGATCCAAAAGGGGACTCTTGTCGTGATGGATCTATGCCCCACAAACGAATGCCCATATTAAACACCTTTTTTTTAGAGACCAACCGTTCTATTGGTTGTTGCTTGGTATAGTGCAGGGTACAGTATCATGCCCGAAGACACTCACTACTGATCCCCTTGAGTAGAGATAGCAGTTCTTGGGAGGTCATTTCCCAAAGAATTCAAAATTGGTGTGCTCAAAAGATGTTAATGAGCAGTGGAGGGGAGCCAATGCCACCAAATTTCTAAGCTATCCGCTCTCGAGAAGGAAAGGTGTTTATCACCAATCCGGGGTATTTCAGTGGGCTATACCAAGTATACAAACCCTAGGCCTTTTGGCCTATTAGGATGTGCTTGTCTGTTGTCAACTTAAACATTCTTTGAGTCCAAAATTAAACTTAAAACACTTTGTCTTATGATTTTTCTTGTTTGCCAAAATTTGATCACAAAAAACACGGTTGGTTTTAAAATCTCATCACTAAAAATACATAGAGAGTTGCAACTATTCACTAGAAAGTTGCAATTGATTTTTAGAGTCGCATCTATTTAACTTTGAGTCGCATTTTTTATTATGAGTCGCATCTGTTTAACTTTGAGTTCCATCTTTTATTACGAGTCGCATCTGTTTAATTTCAAGTCGCATCAGTCAGTTAGAGTTGCATCTATTTAGCATAGAGTCGCATCTGCTAGATCAATTTGCAATTGTTTTGCGAAAAAACCACATGTCATATTTTGAGTCACAACTATCATTACAAGTCACATCTGTTCAAAGGTTAACCACATCTATCAGAGTCACACATTGAAATTTACTAGAGAAACACAATTGATCACTAGAAAACCACAACTGGTAAACTTGACCGCATATGTGAGACCCTGCGATGCATTTGTCTGATTATCAGAAAGTCAGAATTTACAGTCACTATGTAGTCAACATGGTCACATCAGTTTCAGTTATCTTGCCACTAATAGTCCTAGAATAGAAACAGGAAACGATTTTGCTCAATTTTGCATCCCTTAGGTTCATTTAGTCATTTCCATAGTTGTCCTAATTCAGAGTTGGGTCTCATCTTAGAATACATTTTTTCCTTTAGAGTAAACTTCTAGGAAGGTCACATTTACAAACTTTAGAATAGGTCCATCATCTACACTCTAGAAAAATTGTAGCGTCAACAAAATCTGTCATTGAACCTGATCTCATCATTTTATCCTTTGTCCTACAGAGAGTCCTCCTAGCTCATTAGTCTAGTTAGGAAACTCGACTTGTCTTTGATCTTCATCCTACATTGGTTCCTTGACTTGACAAAATTGACGCCTTGGTTAGACTTTAGGTAGTTGGTCCCTCCGTCTTGGGTTTATTGAATTGATCACTTTAGTGTCTTGCTTAGACTTTGAATCTTTAGAGTTTAGACTAGTGTCATCCTAGAACATTCCTTATTTTGCATTTAGAAAATCCCAAAAACATAGATTAGAGTCATATTGTCCATAGACATAGTTTTGCATTCCTTGCATATTGAGCTAATCTTACATGGTCGAAACTAGGTCTAAGAGAAGAGAGAGAGAAAAGATGTCGAACCCAAACAAATTCATCAATCCATTTTCTTCAAGACCTCATAAGATTCTATTAGACAAATTCACCACTAGAAACACTCAAGGACATATTGCAGTAGAAGACATAGAGGCTGCCGCACAGGACCCTCAATTTGCCTCTTTTGTAGATGAGTACCTAGCAAATGATCGACAACGATACTTAGCCAAATTGATAGCTAAAGGTGCTACCTTACCTATAGGATTTGATATCAGCACTTTACACACTCAACCTACACAAGGGACAAATACCACAACTACTAGTACTACTATACCTCAGGTCAGCACAACTATGCCATCTAGCACACCTACACATAGTACGACAGTCCATACGTCCCCATTTGGTACATCTAGCATGACATCAGGACTTAATTTCACTATAGGGGCTTCATCATCCACTCCCTTCGGTCCTCTTGTTGGGAGTAAAAGGCCTAAAACCTCAGCCTCTACACCTTATGTTGATGTCACAAGTTCACAGTCAACAGTCATACCTAACGCTAGTATCACGAGCACCATACCACAGTCAATGGCCACACCTAGTGTTCAGGTCACTAGTAATATACCATAGACTACACAAACAAGAGGCATTCCCTCATTCTAGTATGGTAATCAGAAGCCGCTCCCCTAGATTGGTAGTCAGAATACTTTCACACCAATTCCCAATCAGAATCCATTTTCTCAGATTGGTGGTCATAATCCATTTACATAGATTCCCAATCAGAATCCCTTTTCCCAAAGTGGTACTCAAAATCCTTTTACACAGCTCCCAGGTCAACACCAATTTATGCAGATTCCAGACCAGAACACATTTACCAACATTCTGAATCCAAATCCACCTCAGATGCCAACATTCAATCAAAACCCATCATGAGACTTTGGATTTCAAAATACATACACAAATCCGCATAATCCCCCTAGCACATCTTTGACCCAAGTTGACGTCTTACAAACAAAAATTCATGCATTACAAACGCAAATGGATAACATGTCGGTGTCAACTAAAAAATCATTTTCAACAAAGGACACATACCCATTCCCCTTTGATAGATCATTGTACATGACCCCTTTCCCTCACGGATATGTCATATTGAATCTCCCTAAGTACAATGGAAAACGAAATCCAATAGAACATATAAGGGAATTTTCTACCATATGCATAGATGTTGCTTATGACCCCACGTATCTTATGAGGCTATTTCCAAGAAGTCTTGTAGGAATTGCACTAGAATGGTTTTCGGGTCTAGATTCTGGCATTAGATCTTGGGGTGAACTGGTTGAGAAATTTGTGGAGCAATTCTCCTTCAACATAGACCATGAGATAAATATAGAAACCTTGTTTCACACAATGCAAGATGAAGGGGAAACATTCATTGCTTTCTTCTAGAGATGGAGGACTATAGCTAGTCGGTGTCCTGTTGAGATACCTGAAAAACAAAAAGTTACTATGTTCCAAGAAAACCTTCATGCGAAACTAAGGAGTAACTTAAGGGTACATTGTTGTACATATTTTTCAGAACTAGTGGAAAAATGGGTTATAATAGAGAAGGATCTCATCGAAAAAGGTGAACTTAAGACATCAACATCCAATAGAAATCCAATCGTGCAAAACACCCCCACTGACAGAAACATATTTTGGTCTCGCAACAAAAATGTCACCAATGATGGGGTAGTTGATGCTAGAATGATACAAGCAGGACCACTCATCACATTACAGGGACCTCATACTTTTGCCAACACGCTTAATGCTATCAATCAACCTCCTAACATGGTCCAAAATACTCAACATCCACAACAAAGGAGGTTTCAAAAATGCAAGTTCACTCCCTTAGGGGAACCCATTGAGTCGGTGTTCAAACAACTGTTACAACATAATCTTATACAGCTGCAAGAACCAAGACAATATGACTCGGGCCAATTTAAACCAGCTTGGTGGGATGATAATGCCTTTTGTGATTATCATAGAACTAAGGGACATAACTTACAAAATTGTCGACAATTGAAGAATATCATACAGGATCTTATTGAAAGGAGAGTTATTGAAGTTAGTGGAAAAAAACAAAAGTCCTCGAACACTGATCATCAAGTCTTTTCTGACCTGCTACATGACCATGGGAAAGGAACTGTCCCCAGTTCGAGTACTAAGACCAATATGCCAACCAACTATGTGAGTATCAAGCATGATTATAATAGTGGAAAAATCATTCATTCCCTTCGCGCCACTGATGAGAATATTAATACCATTACTATTAATACAAATCCTGAGTGTGCGGTCAATACTCATCGTACTAAGTTCACTATCCAAGGCCCTCCATTGCAACAAACACCACAATCTTCCAAGTTACAATATAACCTACTTGACCAGTTGGGGAAGACCCCAGCCCAAATTTCAATCTTGGAACTTGTGAACCATGATCCTAATACCTACAAAACACAACAAACAAACACATTAGAAGATTGAAATGCAAGTTAGAAACATGATTCCTCAAGAAATCCATTTATCAATGCTCTAAATAGGAAAATGAAAGCAATACAATGAGAAATCAACAAAAGAGATTAAATCCTATGAAAGCAATGTAAATTCTTGATCTCTTGAGGGAGTTGGTGCCAATTTGATGTGAAAATTGGCCCTTTCCCAACTCCAATGCTAGCTTTGATGATTTGATAAAGATTGTGATCCACTTTGATGAAGATTTGATGAATGCTCCAAGCCAAAATCTGCAAAAAACCTAGCTATGATTCAATGAGATGGATGAGAATTGCTAAGTATTTTAGCATGGTAACTTTGCTTGAGATGTGGATGATGAAATAAGGATATAAGCTCTTTATTTATAGATTGATAAGTTGAAGAGATGTCCAAATTTGATCAATGTGGGACAAAGATTCAACCAATGATATGATGCCACTTGTCAACATGTGAAGGATGAAGGTTGAGAAAGTTTTGATCCATGTGCAAGTTTGAAATTTGAATTTGATGAGATGACATGTTTAGGGGGGATGAAAGATGAGTTAAATTCCAAGTGGGAGACATGTAAGAGACAATGTAAGAGCTTTAAATGCTTTGTTGGATGGACAAATCTATTTGGGGGGAGATTTCAAACTTGGAGGAATATTCCATCTCGATGCCTTTTGAACAGAAAATAGGAAATTATTAAATCAAATAAATGATTTAATTGCGTTGCAAAATCTAGAGGATTTGAGGGATTAGGGATTAAATTAACTGTGGATTTGATTAATTTAAGGGATATTTAGTCGATTTGGACAATTTGATTTAGATTTTCGATTAATTTAAACTCAAAAAGAGAGGAAGGATAGAGGCTAATTAAATAAAGATTTTGGATTTATTTAATTAAAGTGGATGGTGTTAGATTAAATCAAATAAGGTTTTAATTCTATTTTATTTAATAGATAGATCTCTGTGAGATTTAATCAACAAATTGATTATTTAATTAAATAGGGATAATTGATCAGATGAAATGATTTAGAATTAAGGAAAGTGACTTAATTAGAAAAAATAATTTTATTTAATTAAGATGAATATTGATGAATTTAATCAAATAAGGGAATTTGATTAAATAGTTAGGACCGAGGGATGATTTAGGGAAGAAACTATGGTAGATCAGAGTGATACTAATCAGATGGCTTTCGAAGGTTCAATGTGAATTGTTATGTATTTCCGGTAGCATCGATCTGTTCTTGATAAAGCTTTACAGAACACCATGGTCCCTAATGAACTTGATGTCAATTGTTTCCAAGAAATGGTGGGATACTTGACCAATAATCACCATGCCACGTTTTCTGAACAAGACTATGCAACTAGTAAAGACAAACCCACAACAACCCCTACATATAGAAGTCCTGTTGATATACCAAAGTTAGATGAGTTTTGGTAGACTGAGGGAGGAGGCAATCTATGCACTTTAAAACCACTAAGGCATTGTAAGTACTTCAAAAGCATGCGAATGACCAAAAGTATTGTCATTAAAGCTTATGATGATGAGGAATGAAAATCAAAGGGGTGGTAACACTTCCTATCAGAATTGGTCCTGCAGTAATGGAGACAAAGTTCCAGGTCTTGGATCTCACCCTCCCTTATAACCTTCTGCTAGGTAGACCATGGATTCATGCCATGAAGGCGGTCCCTTCCACATATCATCAATGTCTTAAATTCCCTTACAATGGCACAAAAATAACTATAGATGGTGATCCGGATCCCTTCCAGTAATGCACCAATCTAAAAGAGATCCCCCAATGCCAAGTGCCAGTAAACCAAGAGGCCTCATCTTCCAATTCATCCTCCTATGTTGATCTATCCACACTCACTCGAACATCTATTTCACCCTCAATTCCTACTATTCCTAGGGTTGAGATCCAAGACAAGGGTTGTGGAGAGTATTACATGAAGACTTCTTATTGTGTTAGCCATTTGATCCCTCCTAAGACATATGGTTTACCTACATCAGATTTGGAAAAATCTATGGTCACCATACATGTTCGTCCCACAACAAATTTCATCAAATGGGGAGAATTAAGCAAAGAGGCCGTAAATACAAAAGATGTCACTTCCTGACTATATAGGGAAGATGATGAGGAACCCCTCTTACTTGCTCATATTCCTACAAATCTATATGGAAAGGGTTTCAAAATCATGCAAAGTGAAGGATATGATGGATAGAGTGGTTTAGGCTTAAACCAAGATGGGAGGATTGAACCAATATTTGTTTCTCAGTGGCCAAAATGAGTAGGGATAGGGTTTCAACCAATTCAGATTGGCGTTCCTAGTACCCCATTACCCTTACTTAAGGAAGTAAGTGCTTCAGAAGATATTAAGACATCTCATGAACCAATGGACTAATATCATTGTGACTCCCCCGACTCTAACGATTATGAGTGGGATTCCCTATCCTCTACTTCTTCCATGGACCTTGACAAGTTATTTGGAGAACTTGACTTGATGTTAAGTTCCTCACCAAATCCCTTAAATTCCTATCCACCAAAGAAAATGACAAAAGAGGAATGGTTTAAACACTACTATTGGGAATCACTTGATCCTACCTCTTGGCAACCTAATCCACCTATTTCAAATAGTCAAACCTTGGCATTAGGCCCACCTATCCATCCACCTAGACTTAAACCTAAGAGAAAAAAAGGACCTGGTACAAGACTTTTGTAAGCACATGAATAATTCAATCTTTACCTTGACCCCATTAAACTTTGATAACTTTGACAATGACATGCCCTTAGTTTATCCCCAACTCATTGATTGGGACCAACAAGACACACCCGTCTTAGACATTTTTGAGAACGACGAAGCAATTGATGAGTTCCTAGGATTACGAGAAGGCATACCAAACAGTGATCATAAGGCTGGTTTTACCATTGACTTGGACAACAAAGCATATTTTGGGGAATCTGTTCAACCCTCCAGTCGCAAAAATGAGAAAAAGAATAAACAAAATAAAAAGGATGAGTCTCTAGGTGAAAACCGAAAGGCACCTTTAGACAATGAAAAAGTAAAAAGAAAGGATGCATTCGAAGGTGAAAACCTCTCTGAGGCACCTAAGGATGGAGGTTTGAACATTCTCCCCTTTGCATAGGAAAAGTCACCAATGCTCGTGGAAGAATCAGTAGAAGTCAACATAGGCACAAAAGAGAATCCTTGACTGGTTTATTTTGCAGCGTCATTGACAACAGAAGAGCAGCTAGAGTTCCACAACTTCTTTGCATAGATACAGATAAATTTTGCCTAGTCAAATGTAGACATGCTGGGGTTGGATCCTGAACTTGTTCTGCATCATTTTCCCTTACAACCAGGTGCCAAACCAGTGAAACAAAAATTGAGAAAATGCACCCACAGATTGCTTTGTTAGTCAAGGCAAAATCAAGAAACTCTTAGACATTGGTTTCATTAGATCTATCGACTATGCAGATTGGATTTCCATCTTGTACTAGTCACTAAACCAACTGGGGGCATCCGCATCTGCACTGATTTTAGAGATATCAACAAAGCTTGTCCTAAGGATGACTTCCCTTTTCCTAACATAGACATGATAGTTGACATGATAGCAGGATATGAGATGTTGTCCCTTATGGATGGATTTTCAAGATATAACTAGATCAGAATTGCAACTAAAGACCAACCTAAGATGACTTTCACTTGTCCTTGGGGAACGTATTGCTAGAATGTTATGCCCTTCAGACTCAAGAATGCTGGAGCAACCTATCAACGTGCCATGACTACTATCTTTCATGATCTAGTACACACTCTTATGGAGGATTATGTTGACGACCTTATTGCAAAATCCAAGACAAGGGAAAAACATTTACAGGTTTTAGACAAGATATTTCAGAGGCTAGAAAAGTATAAAGTGAGACTTAATCCAAAGAAATGTGTGTTTGGAGTCAAGTCAGGAAAGCTATTAGGTTATATCATTTCTAGATGAGGCATTGAAGTGGATCCGACTAAGGTAAAAGCAATCATGGACATGCCTCCACCCACTAATCTTAGTCAACTAAGGAAATTATAGGGAAGGTTGCAATCTATCAGAAGATTTATAGTGCGGTTAGCAGATAAGACACATCCTTTTCAACATCTACTTAAGAAAGGAGTACCCTTTGCATGGACAGCTAGGTGTGAGAGGCTTTTCAACTGATTAAAGAATATTTACTCACACCACCTGTCTTAATGCCACCTATTGAAGGAAGACCATTGATTCTTTATATTATGGAAACCCATTCATCACTTAGAGCATTACTTGCACAAAATGATGATGAAGGTCATGAAAGGGCAGTCTATTATATTAGTCAGACTTTGGTAGGTTATGAGCTCAACTATAGTACTCATTGAACGTGTTGTTTGTCAGTAGTATTTGATACCCAAAAACTAAGGCATTATATGCTAAACCACCAAACAATGTTGATTGCTAAAATAGACCCTTCTAAATATCTTCTCAACAAGGCAGCATTAACAGGGCGACTTCAAATGGGTTATGATACTTAGTGAGTATGATATCCAATATGTAGAAAGAAAGGCTATTAAAGGACAGGTCATTGCTGATCAGTTAGCTGACGCACCCATATAGGCAGATCACCCATTAGTTGCAGGCTTTCCTGATGAGTTCATATTCTATTGACACAAACATAACATGGAAACTATACTTTGATGGCTCACATACAAATCATGGTTCAAGGGCTGGTATACTGTTTATTACACCATAGGGTGATTCCATCCCTAAGTCATTCAGGATTGCATTTCCATGCACTAACAACATAGCAGAGTATGAAGCTCTAGTGACAGGGTTACGCATGGCAGTCAAGTGGAAAATTAATAACCTACAAGTATATGGCAATTCCCAACTGGTAATCAGACAGGTACATGATGATTATGAGACTAAGGATGAGAAGCTTGCCCCCTACAAATGCATGGCTGATAGCTTTAAGGAGTACTTCGACAAAGTCAACTTTCATCAGATACCTCATGTTTTAAACAGGGTAGCAAGATGCTATGGCTACAATTGCATCACTTCTCAACATTCCTAACAACGTGCCTAAGTTTGAGTTCTTGGTAGAACAACTTTTGGTCCCACCTATGATATCCCATATTCTGAAATGGTGTGTGACATTGTTGGTCTTGATTCCCCATGGTATAAAGAAATCTATGATTACCTTCATGCCGAAGTCATACCCACTGGCCTATCAAATAACCAATGTAGGACATTCCTCCACAAGTCAGCCAAATACACCATCATCAGAGACACCTTATATAGATGTGCCTTAGATAATACCCTACTGACATGTCTAGATTCTAATGAAGCACAAGCAACCTTGCATGGGGTGCATGAGGGTATATGTGGTTCCCATTCTAGTGGTCCTACCTTAGCCAAAAAGATTATGAGACTGGGTTATTACTGGCCTACTATGGAAAAAGACTCATATGTCTTTGTAACAAAATGCTGCCAATGCCAAGTTCATGGAGACTTGATACATGTGCCAGCATAGGAGCTCCATCCTATAACCTCACCATGGCCCTTTTCTCAATGGGGACTCGACCTCATTGGTAAGATCCACCCCACATCATCTAATGGACACAAATTCATTATCACTGCCACTGAGTATTTTATGAAGTGGATTGAAGCTATTCCTATGACATACATTACTGGCACATAGATTTCTAAATTTATCCTAAACTATATCATCTGTTGGTATGGTGTCCCTCATTCCATAATCATTGATAATGGCCGCCCATTTAAGAACCAAGAAGTCCACCACCTATGTGATGAATTTCATATCCAACATCACTTTTCCACTCCACACTACCCATAAGGTAACGGCCAAGCAGAGGCATCTAACAAGACCATCATTAGAATCCTCAAGAAGACTGTCAATGATGTTGGTCGTGATTGGCATTTACAGCTTAACCCTGCCTTATGGGCTTATCGCACAAGTATCCGTACTCCCACTGGTGCTACTCCCTATTCACTGGTCTTTGGTTCTGAAGCTATTCTGCCTATTGAGGTCAAGATCCCTTCCCTAAGAGTATCCTTGAAAGGCCACATTGATGATGAAGAGTACCGGGTATCGAGACTCCATGAGATAGAATTCTTGGATGAGCGAAGATAGAAGGCACTAGAGTATCTTCAAGCATATCAAAATCGCCTTCGTCATAGCTATAACAGGAAGGTATTGAACAAAAACTTTGACATTGGTGACCTGGTTTTAATGGAGAACCCAAAGAATCAAGCAGAAAGATAAAAACCAAGAAAGTTTGAACCAAATTGGTTAGGACCTTATGTTGTTACAGAAGCTTTTGGATCAGGAGCGTACCAACTCTCTACTCCTAAAGGGGAACCATTGTCCTCACCAATCAATAGTCTGCATCTGAAGAAGTTCTACGCATAGCTTCTGGGAGCCTTTGTCTTAATTAGCAAAAATACAAAAAAAAAAATCACAAAAATCACAAAAATCGTTATCAAGGTGAAAACTTGGCAAACAGGCGTCTTGGTAACACCAAAAAAAAATTAGATAATCTAGAAAATAGTAAAGAAAAATCATTCATCCAATAGTGAAAACCACTTTGGTGGCACTTTGGATAGGTACCATGGTGAAAACCTGGCAAACAGGCGCCATGTGTAGTTAACTATGCTCCTTTGTCTACTATTATTCTAATCTAGTCCTTATACTTGTACATAGTCCTTATCATTGTACATAGTCCTTATCATTGTATATAGTCCACGGCCATGTACATAGTCTATTTCCTTGTACATATCCCTTATCCCTGTACATACTACCTATTGCTATACATATCCTTTATCTTTTATATCTATCACTTGTATATACCATTCATAATAAGTGGTAGTCTTTCCCATAACCTGGAATGATTGACATCAAGTGCATTTCATATCCCCCATTTTACCCTATTCATAGTTAATTGGTATTATACTCGACTGGGGGAAAACACTTGACATGTGTCATATTGCTTCTTACATTGGTTGTGTTGGAGACGTAAAACCATGGAAAATCCATGAACATCGCAAAATGACCTGAGAAAACACAAAAACATCAGAAAACTTCAAAAGAAAAAAAAATCAAAAAATTTCAAAAAAATCCAAAAACAGAGTCAAAGTCAGTTGCACTTGTCAGTATTTGTTGTTTGTCAAACTACGCTGCCTCTGCGACTGGACATAGGCAAGGCCATCTGCCGATGTGCCCTCGAGGCATTAGGTCAGTCCGTTTAGGTTTATCTGTATAAATTCATGATTTAATCCATATGTCTATATGACAAGGTCATTGGTCGTGTCAAACTACGAGGTCTCTGCATGTATAACATAGGCAAGGCCATCAATCGATGAGCCCCTGAGGCCGCACTAGGTCAGTCCATTAGGGTTCGTCACATTCATTTTCACACATGTCTTCTATTTGTAGTCAGTCTTGTCAGTCAAGTCAAGTCAAACTATGAGGTCTCTACATGTATAACGTAGGCAAGGCCATCAATCGATGAGCCCCCAAGGCCACACTAGGTTAGTCCTTTAGGGTTTATCATCACACACAAGTCAATTGTCAGCATGTCATATCAAGTCATGCATCAATCTGGTGAACAAGTAGCAATGTCTCTACATCAAATCAAACAACTTTCCAAATGAAACAATCAACACAAATCAACTTATGTCTACTACAGGAGGTGTCCTTCCTGGAAATAGTCATCATCAAAGCAATCAACCTGTGTCAGATTGTTCAGGATGAGTCCTTCCTGACTATTGATATCAACAAAATGATCTGTCTTATATAGGATGAGTCTTTCCTGCATAATCGACGAGGTCAAACAATCAAACATAGCCTTACACAGGTTATCACATCAACGACATCTAACTCAACGTCTTATACGATACACGTCTTTCTAAAACTAGGCTTTGGCATGCCTTATACAGATAGTCATAACATCCAAACTAGACTCAAAGTCTTATCCGGTATGTGTATCTCCTAAAATCAGGCTTTATCAATCAATCCTTTTATCAATCAAAACAAATCAAACAAACAAGATCAAGTTTTGGCAAATATTTTACTGGCTTTTTGACTTTCTAACTTATTTATCTTATCTTTTCATTTGACCGGGAATTATGTTACTAGCTTTCTCAAGGATGTCCCATGAAGGATTTAGAGAATCAACGATGTATCAGAATTCTATTTTCTTTGACTGTTGTTTGTCGACTGTCTTTTAAATTTGATTTTGAGTCATGTTACTAGTTTCCTCAAGGATGTCCCATGAAGGATTTAGAGGAGCGATACGTCTCATGACCCGTCTTTTTTGTTTGTTTGTTGTATGTGGTTTGTCTTGACAAAAAGACTGGGGCAACTTGTGCCCTTAGTATGAGTTAATGACACTCCTTGTCTGCGACTGTCTGTTATTAGCAAGTGGATGACCTTGCACACCTTGATCTATGTCATATCATGGTATTTTTCTCCATTTGTATTAGTCCCACCCAATAATGATAAAGTGCAATACCTTTTGTAATACAGCGAAACATCGAAGATTGCTAATACTAACATCATGGTCTTTTATTATTCATCTTTATTTTTCACTAACATTTCTTCTTTTCTACATCTTCACCACCATTATCTATTTTCCTCTATCATTTCTTTCTTTCTTTCATCTTCTAGTTCTCTCATCGATTTCGAGAGCACACTCATGTTCTTTGAACCCGCTTGTCCTCTCGAGGGGGCATACCTTCACCTGTTTTACACTGGGGCAGTACTGGGGCATATTTGTTATCGATTTTCTTTGACACAACACCGAAATGACATTGTATCAAAGAGGGGTAAATGTAGACACTGAAATTTGGTCTAAGCCTGCGACTTCAATATTCTTCATAATTCCTATTCTTCATGGTCATGATTAAATAATCTTAATTATTTAATTAATTCATCTTAACATAAATTCTTCTATTGATTAAATAATCTTAATTATTTAATTAATTCATCTTAACATAATTCTTCTATTGATTAAATAATCTTAATTATTTAATTAATTCATCTTAACATTAATTCTTCTATTAATTAAATAATCTTAATTATTTAATTAATTCACACTTTTCTTTATTCTATTTGATTAATTAAATAAACGCTTTTCATTTAATTATGTTACAAATTAGCCTTATCCTTCTTGTCAAATTAAATAAATTCTTATTTAGTTTACTCTTTATCATACTTCAACTATAATTAAATAAATTCTTTATTTATTTAATTATTCAATTAAATCCTTTCATCACTTAATTAAATAAATCTTATTTATTTAATTATTCTTCAAATATCAAATCTTGAATTAAATTAATTATTTAATTCATAAATTCTATTTTAACTCATTCCTCTATATTTGGATAATTTTGTGAGTTATCTATGTATTCACTTTTAGTCGACTCAAAGATCTATTTCACATTGCTCAGTTAACTCTTGCTTTAATGTCTGAATGGCATTCTCGAGTAATCTCTTCGTCAAATCATTCAATCATCCAGTTCTAACTCATTTGCGTGTACATGCGAATTAATTAAATATTCCTATTTAATTAATTAAACCTTGTGCGTGCATTCAAACAGGAGTTGCTTTAATCCATATTCATCTTTGTCATGCAAAGATAATTCTTCTATTTTCGAATATCAAACTTGAAGATTAAATTATTTATTTAATCTTTAATTCTATTTCTAATTTGTATCACTCATGTCACTACTGATAGTTATCAAAATGCATGTCTAATCAATTGATCTCAACCGTTCGTTGATCTTTCGATCCTGACTTGTCGTTCGAATAATCAATTTTCTATAAATTGATTTATCATTCTTCATTCCAATCTCTCTTGTGAAATCTTATGACTTTTGAGAGCACTTAATCTTGAATCTTCGATGTTTTGCTAAATCATTATCATAGGCTATACTTGCACGAACTTACAAAAAATCTGAGGGCAATTATACTACACAAGCAAAATGGAGAAGGGCAATCGAGATGAATCATGGAAATACGTTTGAAATTGGTGAGATTGTTTAGTTTATTATGTTTTTTGACTTTCCTTTGTTCTTTGTTGCTTAGCATTAGATTTGCATTTAGATTTGTATTGCATGTTTGCTCTTAATCTTGTCTTGTGCATTTTCTTAGCGTTACAGAAGGAAAAAAAATGAAAACAAAAACAAGGGAACAATAAAAAATCCATGGGAATGGTCTTGTGAACGCGCAAGAACACCACAAATAGGAAAATGAAAAAACCAACAAAATGGGAATATGACCCTACCTCGAAAAGCCACCAAGAAAGGTTGAAACTCAACAAGAACCTGCTCACCAATGCGCCTCCGCAATCAAAACATGCTCCTCTCAAAGTTACTCAGGCTGTGGTTTTCTAAAACAACTTAGGTAATAAAGATAATGAGCCAGTTAACCTTGATTAAGGTTTAAAAAACATTTCACACATGTGAGGAGGTTGTAATTAATGCAATAAATGTGGTTAGTTAGGTGCAAAACCAAAAACATAAATGAGTAAGCAACCAAAGTGGAAACCGAAGGAAGGGCAGATGCATAAGCGGAGTCAAAATAGAACAAGAAACTTTACCCAAATCTCTTAATCCAATTCCACATCCAGTTTTAGTCCCGAGGTAGGGACAAACAACAAAGGAAAGCAGGGGTGGAATCGAAACCAAAACCAGACCTGTAACTTTTACAAAGTTCCAAGTTTGGTTTCGATCCGATTCCGCTCCCAAAAAAGGACAAACACTGTCACGACGACAACAAAAAAATAAAATGAAAGAAAGCAAGGCTGAAACAAAAATGACATCTAAAACTTTTACAAAGTTCCAGGTTTGGTTCCAATTCCAGTTCTAGTTCCGCCAAAGTGAAAAACAAAACATAAGCAAACGAAGGACAACTTTAGGGAGAAACGGACCCAAGAGTGCAAGAAAAATAAAAAATACAAAGAAAAACAACAAGGAAAGGGTGGGGTCAGGTCTGGAACCAAAACCAGACCTAAAACTTTTACAAAGTTTTGAGTCCAGTTTCCATCCTGGATCCGCTTCTACCAGACCCAAAAGAAACAAGGACTTAAGAGGAAAAAGAACAACTCCTAAGACCCAAAAAAACACCAAAGACAAACAAAAACCAAGGGGGACCCATTTTGATCCCAAAAAAAATGGGGTGGTTATGTAAGGCATAACAAATAACACCACTCATATTCTACTGTAAGGTTATTTTGAACAGGTACCATATCTCTAGCTGCACTGATTGGAACTGGATTGTATGGCTGAAAAGGAATCAGATTCATATTTTTTCTTGCACCTTGAAAGTTTCCTTGATATGGCTACTTGTTAGCTTGAAATGGTTGACCTTGACCTTTATTTTGAGGTTGCCAAGGCTTGAAACCTTGGAATTGCTGCTTTTTAATGCTCACAAGTCTGTTTCCAAAAGTCTGAAGCAGTTTCTCAATCTTCTATTGGCTTCTTTTTATCTCTTGTAACTCTTGAGATGGTCCTTGGACAAAAAATTCTTGGCTAACAACAGCTAGTAAAGGGGCTATTTGAGGTGTTGGAAAAGTTGTAGGAGGTTGTATATCAGGGAAAAAGGGCATAGGAGGCCTAGGGGCAATTTTTTCCAGCCCTTACAGCTATATCATAAGTTGTTGGTAAGTTATTTCCACCCATAGACTGTATCAAAACAACAACTTCACTATTTAAGGCCCTCAAAAAATAAAGGAATCCATACTCAACTGGAGGCCTTGTGGGTTCCAAAATTCTGTCCCACATTCTTTGAAAATGGAAATTGAAGTCTATCATCCATTCATGAGGAGCTCTTTTGATGTGGGTCAACTGCTCCACTAATGACAAGTTGTCATACTTGTCCTCAAATTGCTTGCATAATACCTCCCCCAATTCATCCCATGTTCTGATGGAATTGACTGCTAAACTCCTAAATCATTGGAGTGCTTTCCCTCTAAATGATGCTTCTAACAGCCTCAAAGCAACGTTTTCTTGAGTTATATTGTGCACCAAGCACATATTTGAAATGTCTTTAATGTGTTCAATTGGTGTGGTTTGATCTTCACCTAAAAAATATGGCATGCTTTTAAGGGCAGCCATGGGAATGTCATCATGTTGAGCCAATTGCAGTGGGATGTCTCCATTAAAAGTGACAAAAACCTAATTCTTTGGAACAACCATATTTTGCACCAAGGTTTGCTTCCTTACAGGACTTGAAACTCTCATTGTAGGTGGAGTTGAAGCTATTTTTCTTGATGAAACAACAACTTTTTTTATTGGTTTGCCTCTCTTTCGGGGTGGTTAAAGCTGCAAATAATTGAGTAAGACAGAGTTTCCCCTTGTTTGAACCTTTCTTCATATGTTGTTATAACACTAGTTTGCTGCTAAATTCCACATTCAGAGTCACCAGATATGCTTATGTGAACTCTTAAAGACTGAAAAATTGATGGTTGCATATCAAAACCTGAAAACAGATGTATTTTTCTAATCTAAACCAATTAGAAGTGTCCCATTAGACGTGCCAAAACTGTTAGCGATCCAAATCTGTATCCCTTATGCCAAGCTATGAAAGAACTCAACAGGTTTGGATGTAACATGGGATTGCTTTCAGGTTGTGGGTGTCCTATTTTGAAACCAGACCTCCAAATTATGGGTTGGATCTCCTTTTTATGTCACCTAACTAATGATTTCTAAGGAAAAGGGTAAAAGATGCATAAAAAATGAGCATTCAACTAAAACTACCTAGTGTAATACACCAAAAACTGACTAAGACTTGTAAACAACCTATCACATTCAAAACAATGTCATAAAACCTTGTTCACACAACTCATTTTCACATGCATTTCACATAAGTAATTTATAAGGAGGTTTCTTAACAAGACTCTTAGAAGGAAAACAAAATATCACAACTAGCAACACTTGCATGAACGAACACAACTTATAACCTTTAACAATGCATGTTCTGCTAAATAGGTGCTTAACCTTGAGACAAGATTACAAGGAAATGTAATTTCACAAATAATTTGATCAATCACTATAAACACACAATAAAACATGAAATAGGAAGGTAAATGTTCTATTTTATTGCTTCAAAGTACTCACTATATCACAAGTCCATCTAAGTTACAATACTACTCCTACTGAAAAAGATAACTCCCAAAACCAAGCTATCACTCTATTGGAAAGAAAGAACTGACTTCAATAACAAAGATTGAAGTTACTTAAGCAAAAAACAACCAACTCCCCTCACACATGTCCATCTAGAAAGTTTTGGTCGCATGAAGCACAAAATCCAAAATGGAAGCTTCCAAAACCCCTCCAAAAGGTCCTCCAAATGTAGAAAAGTCAAGCTAAGTCCAAGGTCACACTAAAGGTGTGACAAAATAGTCAAAACAAGCTCACACACTCTTCTCATGTCTGCCAAACATCGTTGGTCCTCACACAAGTATTGACCCACACCTTTGTTTCTCTTTGAAAATAGAAGACTCTAATATGCATTCAAAGTAATAACTTGATTAAGTGATTCATAATACACCACTTAATCAAACTATTTTACATTTTAAAACAAAATGCAAAAGGGCACCACCACCTCTTTGAATTACATTACATTTGTATTATAAATGACATAAAATAAAAGTGATTTACAAATCACTAAGATAATGTCTTGCAATTGACAAAAATGCAAAATAATGATACTTAAATTCTTGCAAAAGCATTAAGCAAAAAATAAATTCTTCCAAGGCATTGGATTTAGCTCACACATCACTTCTGCATTTTCAAAGCCATAAGTGGCTTATGATTATCACCTTATCAAAGCTTTGATTTTCAAAGACAAATAAAAGGCCCAATATTCGGCCTATATGATCACAAAAGGATTCCAACATCCTTGGAAGGCATATTTTCCAGTCCTTACATGCTTCAAAGGCATCACATGTTTCAAATTTGGAGGACTTGACATCTTTTTAAAACAAGGCATAAGTGTGCAACATGAAAATAAGGAAAAAGAAATTCCTAAGTTATGACTCCATTCGGCCCACACAACACACTAAAATGTGTTTTCATTTTTGAAACAATGAGAAAAAATCCCAGCAGCCTCCAATAGGGTTTCCAACCCTAAACAAAAGAAAGCAAAAAATTCAAAAAATCATTTCATTTTGCTTCGAGCCTTCTGGAAACCGACCTTCTACTGCCATGAGGGCTTGATGAAGACACTGGAAACATCATTTTTGTGGTTGATTCTTTACACTTTTATAATGAAAAACACAGAAAATAACAGGTAATTGTTGTTTTTTTGCACGAAATCTATATTTTGTAGTCTTTTGAATGCCATTTCATGCATTTATGCCGCGACTATGAACATATGGGTATGTGCAAGATCATGGTGCGCCAAAAAGTGGCAATATTTGTAGGGTATGTGGCTGATGACTTTTTTTTCACCCAAAATTAATGAAATGAAAAGGGTTTTTAGAGGAGATTCTCAGCTTTCCAAAAATATAAATTATGATTTAATTTGAATTTAATAAATAATTATTATTCATTTTCTATTAGAATTACAACTAAAGTCCGATCATATTGATTGAAAACATCTATAACTTTCAAAAACGGTATCATTTTTGAATCCAAAACATGCACATTCTATGCTTCACATATTATAGGATTAAAAAAGAAAAATTAAATTTCATGAAGTTTTGACCAAGTTAAGGGTGGTTGAGACGAGTTTTTATATTTTCTAAAAGTTGTAATAAAAATTCATAATTAATTATTTACTTGGAAATTATAAAAAATATGCATCCAGACATGAGTCCTCTACTTATATATTAAATCTTACAAAAATATTATCATTTTATTATGGTTAGGGTGGTCAGACATACACCTATTCTTATTTTTTGAAATTTAAGTACTACTACATTGAAATTTCAAATTTTCACCAAATAGATTTTATTTATTTTTAAATAAACCTAGTATTTTAGAAACTACATTCAATTTTCTACAAATTCTATTCTTACATATTTTTGAAATAATATAGATAACTTATTCAAATATTTACGTCAAGTTTCCTAACACTGATTTTTCTAATTTTTTTGCCACTTAAGGGCCTATTTTTTGCATGATGATCCTGCACATACCCATATTCCTAATCATTTTTTGTTGCTTCTTTACCTTTTGTGATGATTCATCCTTCCTTAGCTGCCATTGTTTATTCCTGAAGCTCGAATGGATGGTTTTGTATAAAAAATGTTTTGCACATTGCAAGAAAACGAGCAAAAAAGCTCAGATAAGCTTTTTACCAGACCCAAATCATGGCTTTTTCCTTTATTTCAGTGAATGGAAGTTCGAATGGAAGCCTTTATATTGTTAATATGAGACAAAAATTATCTTTTCTCTATATTTGAAGTTGAAAATAAAGAACCCCCAAGTTTCTTTTGTGATTTTTTGTGAAGAAAGACTCAACGTTTAGCCGCGACCATGAAGAATGAAATATGGTTTCATATTATTTTAATTTTCTTCAAAACTACATGATAGCTTTTTGCATGCTCTATATTTGCAATTTTTAACTTAAACCCCAAGTGGGTTTCATGACTTTGACGAAAAACATACTTGTCAATTGCAGCCATGGAAAGAGAACCTGGCTTTTTAAATGACATTTTCTGTAGAAATCTCTCCATAAATTCTCTTGTAGTTGCATATTTTTTAACAAAACTAGATGGGTTTTTCCATGTGTAAATAAAACTTGGTTTTTTCAAATGGAATTTTCTATAGAATAAAAACCATGAAATGTTTCAATATATCTGAATTTTTTGTAGTTTTTACACAAACCCCAAGTGGGTTTTTGATTTGGTGAAGAAAGAACCAAATCTTTGGCCACGACTGTAGAGAAAAGCTGGGTTTTTGAAATGTATTCCAATTCTTTATTACTCTTTTCTAAAAAAGAAACTCAATACTATTCTCCTTTAATGTCTCTACATTTTTTCATTTTTCTCAAACCCAGATGGGTTTTGTCAAGTGAATACAAAGCCAGACCTTTCCACCTCTGTATTTTTTGCATTTTGAATAGACCAAGATTGAGTTTTCTCTTGATTTTGTGAAGCAACTCAAATTTATTGGCACGAAGAGAATGTGGCCCCCAAAGGTTTAGTTGTAAAATGATTCAATGCCATTGCAAAGTGTGGGTATAATTTAAAGGCTCCATACATCTTTTCATTCCTTCATGAACACCACCTTTTCCTTCTAGAACTCTCACAACATTGCTCTATTTGATACCTATTTCCCATTCATTTCTCAGATATGCCAATAGGTTATGCCTTCGCTTTCAAAATATCATCATAACAAAAAGATCTCTCCACAACTCCTTGACTACCATCTCCAATATGCTTCCACATTGAAGGTTAATAAAGTATGTTAGGAGATTCCCTATGTGATTAGGAACTTCAATTGTTCTCTCCTAGATCATTGGCTATCACATTGTCACATTTATCATTTACGCTTACAAACTTTCTATTTTTGAGTGATTATCCATTGCTATATTTTGTAAGCACTATAATGACTATCTAATGAAAGCTCTAACCTTGATATCCTAGGATGGACAAAATTTCATATTATGACTTCTTGAAATAAATGTTTGTCATTCGTGATAGTGATGAATACTTATCTCAAGGAGATCAAATGGCTACATATATTTTTTCACTATCATCAAGGGTTTCATACACAAATTTTTATCTCACAAGGTATGGAGAGAGTATCATGACAAAATATTTGTCCTCCTCATTTGATGGTTGTCATTGTCTTTGGGAATTTAAAGTGTATGCATGGTTGTAGCATAGTTAGCTGCCCTCATTGGTTTTACTTTAAATTTGTTTATTTTGAAAACAAAATCTATTGTTGCATATTGGAACAAGCTTTCATGACTGTTTGGTTTCCCTTCTTTTAATGTTTTCAAATGTTGACCTCCACTTTTGTACTTCAAAGATGATCATGCACTATTTTCATTTGAAGCACTATTGTTGCTTCATTGTGTTCTAAAACTCTTTGTGATTGAAGGAATTATGTTGTGCTTTCTTATGAACTATGATTGTTGTCCTTGTACTATTTGATTTCTTTTCATGAATCTCTTAGATCTTTTAGCACCAAATCCACTTAACTCTTAATGTGATTATCATATAAAAGAAAGGCTGCTTCAACAAGCAAAAACAAAAAACTATCTTTCTTTCATAGTAAGTGAACACTGTATCCTCACATTTAGAGCACTTGTGCATTCCCTCACATGATTGTGCTTGAAGGAAATGACTCATCTTCACTATCTCATACATTTTCTTTAGTCACTATTGAATGCATTCTGAAATACATTTCTTTTTTGGACCTTGTTCTCCTGTAGCAAGGAGTGGTTGTTTCATTCCTCCATTGAGTGAATGATCATTGACTTGTTCCATGTGAATAGTGTATGGTTCCTATGGCTCATGTAGACTTGTTGTGTCTTTCACCATGTTCTTTTCTTTACTTGCCATTGACTCTTGGCACACAAATTGTTATTTCCCATTGATTCTTGTTGTCCTTTAATGTAGATCATTGTTGTTGTCCCACTATGAAATGTAGCATGTATTCTCCTTTAGGACTTCCCCAATCTTCATGGTTTCCATCACAGCTGCTTGCTGCCCCACAAATTTTTTACTTGGTCTTCACAACATTTCAGTCTTTTTGATCATGTGCAACAAACAAACACCATCTCCTCACTTTAATCCTAGTGGGAAGACATATGTCACCTATGTTTGTGACCTAAAAGCTCACCATCCTATGTGATGTGTGGTTTTCCAATAGGGTTGAGGTGAGATGAGTTGGACAGTGCCTTGAAATGTTCCTTCTTGCTGCCCCATGATGGCTTCAAGCATGCCTTGACTTCTCCTTCATTAATTTAAGAGATGCATGATTGAACTTGATGCATCTCTAAAATCATTTACTTCATTTAATAAAATGGATCATGGATCCACTTAATATGATTAAAAGACATGTCCAACAAGATGTACCTTCCTTTTGACATGATGGCAACCATATGACTAATTCATTATAAAAAGATGAAGTATGAAATCTTGATAGCTCAAATTATGTGTTGCATCTTTTGAATCTGATAATGAAACTTGATGAACTGGTGTGATTCCATATTGATTTAATGTATTAATAGCATGTATATCATTGATTTGATCAAGTTGCTCAATTTCCTATCCCTCTTAAAACATTAGAGGGAAGCATGTTGAGCTCTACCCTTGTGGGAGCCACATTTACCCAATATGATGTAATTAGCTAAATCAAAACAGTAACAAGACTTGTCCTAAATTTTCACAAGGAACAAATAGTTAGATAAACAAAGCATATCATAGGTGTGTTTGATCACTCCTTTCTTGTTTCCATGGACACTTATGGTATGTTGCTAGTTTAATGCTTGTAGAAATTAGATTACACGTTTATGGATGTTTTGCACATAATTTTGATTAGGGATCTTTCATTGCTCTAAAAGTACTATTTTCATTCAATGCAGGAAACCTAGGTGCAATGAGGAGGGTGTCAAACAAAAGCATAAAAGCAGAGCAATGAGAAGGATCAAGATGATGTGAGGCCAAGTCAATGGGATTCATCATTTCACCAGGAAATGACTGGTCCCTTTTCATGTTATATGTAATTTATTTTTGTTATCCATATATGTATGATCTCATCTTTACTAGCATTAGGATAGCTAGTCCCTTGGCTTGTGAGGGACATTTATACGCTCATGATTATCAATAAAGATTATATTTTCAATACATATTGGTTCTCTTTCTTATTTGTCTATAATTGCAACACTTGGAATAAAATTCAATCTTTACTTGACAATTCTTTTATGCATATTAATGAACTTAGTAGAATATGGTTTAGATTTTAATGTTTAAATGGAAAACAAAAGAATAAACACTAAGTTACCTGATTTTCTGAAAGCTAAAAATCAGGTAACAGTAAGTTCCTTTGCTCTTGTGTCAATGTGGGCATTGCACATAAAAATCACTAGTGAATTCAACCTTATCAATGTGTATGATATTCTTTACCTTAATTTTCTCTACTACACATGACAATTTTCAAGAGCCCAATTAGAATCCTCTAAACCAAAGGTCACATCAAATCTCTTCTTATCTAGAACATAACTTGATATCTCATTGTCACTTGTCCTATTCACAAAATAATGAGACCAATAACTCTTCAAAAATTATTTTATTCTTTGTGAACACCAACATTTATGTCACATAATGGCTTGTGCATTGTCCAAATTTCTTCTCAATAGATATCCAAAATTTTCCTTCCACTGTTGCATTATTCGGTTAGTCATCAACAAATAAAATATCATTTCCCTAAGATCTATTATTATTATTTTTCTTTTATCATCTATTTATTTACTAGCCCTTCATTTTTTACTCTATTGAACAATGAGTTAGTGGAAGGTTTATTCTACAACTTTTGTACCTCTAAAGAGTTGTGACCAATTACTCACCCACTTAGAGTTCACATCCCATCACTTGCTCTACTCATTGTCATCCTACCATTCTCCACACTAAATCTTCATACTTATTCTATGAATTTCCACCTATAATCTACATGTGCTTCCAATATGTAATTTTCATAAATATATTTTCTCTCTAGTATAGTGTCACTTCACCCCCCACCCTCATCCTATAGTTTAGTTTAGTTTAGTTTTCTATCATATAATTCTAAACCTTATTTAAACAATGTTCTTCTCCAAGCAATTAATAATTCACTTGTGTATTCTTTTTTGAGTTTGTGGAAGTTAACTCAATTTGTATTCAAAGAAAGGATTTTGTGATTTCTACAATTTTATAAACTTACTTCTCTCAAAGTCCAATAATAATTATCTTCATGTTTGTTGAAATTTTTGTCACTTCAAATTTTATTCCATTACAAAAGAATTTTTGCAACTCCACATATGTTTCCATAAGTATTCTTCAATCTCATTATTTTTTGTACTTGTATGTATATAATCATTCAAATTATTGGCAATATATTGGAGTGCATTTTTTAAGATGTCACTATATTTATTTATAAATTTGATAAACATATTTTCTTCTATAAGGCACACTTTTTTAGAGACATGTTTTATCCTAATTGTACTTGTATTTGTTGGCGTAAATAGGTGTTTTACGTATCTAGGTCATATTTACATGTTAATTGCACTTAGTTCCTAAGAGGGAATCTTTCTAGATAGTGTTAGATGTCACTAGATCTTATTTTATCTTTTGGAATTTAATGCTTGTCTCCTAAGTCATTTAATATTTATTGAGGTAGTTTTCCCATGATATAGGATTAAGTGACATGTCAAGGTCTTGTCTAATCCTATCTCAAAGCTTTCCTTTATAAGAAAGGCATCATATGCATTATGCACATGATATTCAATCTGGAAATCTTGTATCCATAATCATAGCATGATGTTTCTATCATTTCTCTCTTGTGGAAGCTATTGTTGTCCTGTAGGTGATTCTAGGGTGTTGAGGAGTTCACCATAAACTCCTACAATATTATCATGTGATTTTATAATGATCATCCAATTACAATCTTATATGTATTTAATTATAGGAATTTTGACTCATACGTGATAATTTAAGATGATTAAATATTTGATGATTTCTAGTATGTTAATTGATTTATTTAAGTAAATTAGATTAGAGATCAAGAGTAGTCTTGTTCTTATGATTATCATGATTTATTTGATTTATGATGTTATAAATCACTATGGAACTATACATGAATTATTTTATATAATAATTATGAGATATAATATTATGGGTTTTTTCTTGTAGATGTAATATTGAAATACATTACTATTATATACATGTCTTGATTATCTTATAGATTTAAAATTTATTTTATAATGAGATTTATATGTGATGTATTACACACATTATTTGAGATCACTAGATATGTGAGATGTCTTGCACGTAATCATCTACTCCATGGCTTAATTTTATTAATGTTTCTACTTGAATAATCTATTTGATTTTTCATATATGAAGCAAAATATTTCATTTGGTTCCTTCATCTATAGAGTTGAAAATTTTGGAGGTATATTCACATTCCCTACTTTTTTTCAAAAATAATTTCATGTGATTTTCACTATACAATTTAAAGGTTTTAAACACCTCAACATAATGTTTTTTGTTTGAAAAAAAATAAAAATTGTTAGGGTGGACATGGAACTGTTTGCTGTTTTCCCAAAATACAAGCTAGTCCTTCCTTAGTAATTAAAAGTAGTTTGAATTAACATTCCAAATTTATGTTATCAAATCATTGATTTTGTTACTCCAAATTAGTAACACCCAATGCTACTTATAACAATGCTACACAGTCTATACATTGTTACCCTCTTTAATTCCTCTAGTAACAACACTAACACATTGTTCCCCATGTTCTTCTTTCAAGAGTTCTAGACGATTGTGTCTAAGGATGTTGTCGATGAGACTAAAGATTTTTTTGGCAAAAATAATTTTCTTAAAGAATTGAATTCCACTTTTTTGGTGTTGTTTTGAAGACCCCTAGGGTTTCGACCTTTAACGAGCTTGGACCAATTAGCTTGTGTAATTCAATTTATAATATTTTCTCTAAGATTTTGGCTATTAGGCTGCAGAGGGTTCTACCTTTGATTATTTCTCCCAACCAAAGTGGATTTGTTGTGGGAAGGAAAATTCTTGACCCTATTATCACTATGCATGAAAATATCCATTCATTGATGGTTAACAAAAGGCCTGGCTTCTTTTAGAAACTAGATTTGGTTAAAGATTATGACAGGGTGAATTGGTCCTTCCTGTATAAAATTCTCCTTGCTTTTGGCTTCTTAGATACCTTTGTTTAGTTATTTAGGAGCCTCATTTCTATGGTTTCATTTTTTGTGCTCATGAATGGCTCTCCTTTGGATTTCTTCAAAATCTCCAAGGGGTGTGGCAGGGGGACCCTATTTCTCTCTTCCTTTTTATTATTCAGGCTGAAACTTTGGGCAAGTTCCTGCAATTAAAGCTTTCCTCGGGAGCCCTGAAGGGTTTGAGACCCTCTTCTTCTTCTTCTTCCCCTTGTGCACATCAATAGTTTGTTGATGACACCTTGATTATGGGTGAGGCTTCTATTTTAGAAGTGAGAACAATAAAGTTGGCCCTTTAGAAGTATGAAGCAGTGTCTAGGCAATTGGTGAGTCTCCCCAAGAGCACAATCTTCTTCCTCAACACTCCATATAGAAGGGCTCAGAGAATTGTTGGTATCCTTCAATGTGTTGTGGGTTCTCTCCCGTCAACCTACCTTGGGTGGTCTCTTGGTGCTAATTTGTCTCATGATCACTTCTGGAATGGCTTGATTGATAAATGTAATGTGAAGTTGGCTAGATGGAAAGGAGCATTGCTTAATCAGGCTACAAAATTGGTGCTTATCAAGTCTACTTTATAGTATCTTCCATTGTATGCTCTCAGCCTCTTTCAGATGCCTCATAAATTCTGGGAGAAAATTGAAGATATCCAGAGAAGGTTTCTTTGGTCGAGAGTGGAAGATAAAAAGATATTGAGTCTAGTTTTGTGGGAGAACGTGTGTCGATCTAAAAGACAAGGGGGTTTGGGTTTTCGCAGAATCAAACCTTTCAATTTGGCTCTTGTGGCCAAGCAACTTTGACATTTCCTCCGTGGTGAGAAGGATTGGTTGTAGATTCTAGCTTCTAAATATCTTCCTTAGGTGGATAAATTTTAGGAGTTTCTAAATGAAGATTTCTCTCCTCCTTTGGGATCCTTCTTCTAGAATTCGCTAATTAGATCTAGAGGTGTTATTTCTATTGGTTTACATCAGTTAGTTGGGGATGGTTGAGATATTCTCTTCTGGGATGATTGGTGGTTTGGGCACTGTCCTTTGCAAGATTCTCAATGGGCAATCCCCTAGAGGGACCTATGTATTCACGAATTTAAGATTCATGTGGCCACTTATATTGTCAATGGGGAATGGAGGAAGATCCATGAGGTATTCCCTATGCTGGTGGATCTGTATAATGAGATCTCTAGAACTAACATCCCTGTTTCTCCACAAAGGGATAAGGTGATTTGGAAATGGCACCCCAGTGGGGTCTTCTCCTTGGCCTTTGTATTCAAGTCATGTAATGACATTTTGGGTCCTAGGCTACCTTGGGGCTTAGTATGGTCTTCACAACTAATCCCCAAGATTAATATCTTTCTATGGTTAATGGTGCAGGACAAGATTCTCACTATTAACAATTTGTGGAAAAGGGGGTTCTCCATGCCCAATAGATGCTACCTTTGTATGATGGATGCAGAAGATTGCTCTCATTTTTTTTTACTGGTTGCAACTTTGCTCAGGAAGTTTGGTCCCTTTTACTCAATTTGTGGTGCGTCGAGTGGATTTTTCCTGCTTCAGTTTGGGATTTGTGGCTCTAATGGCATGCTCCTTCTGTTAATCCTTCTCTCAAGCTATTGCATATCTTTTGGGGATTATGGAAGGAGGGGAACAATAGAATTTTTAGGGATGCCTCCCTTTCTCCTTTTTCCCTATTCTTCAAAATTGTTTCTTCTATTAAGTAAAATTTTATGTTGGTGGTGGAAAAAATTGATATTCCTCAGAGAGTGTTGGTTTCAGATTACGATGCTTTGGTAGTGACTAATTGGAAAATTCCTTATGATATTGCTAAACCCTTGAAGAAAGCTAATCTTGGTAGGGTTGGGGTGGCCTAGCTTCCCCCTCCTCCTAGATGGTTCAAAGTCAACTTTGATGGTTCATCTAAAGGCTATCCAGGTCCTGCTAGTTGTGGGGGAGTGTTGAGAGATCACAATGGTAGGTTTGTTTCAGCGATGGAACTCCCTTTGGGATTCTAGACAAACCACTTTGTTGAAGTTGCTATAGCCTATCATAACATCAAGTTGGCTAGAGACTTGGGGATCTCTAAACATTGGTAATTGTGTTAAGAAAGGATCTCCCCCATCTTGGTCTATTAATAATCTTATAGTGGATGCCTTGTCCTTAAGTGGTGATTTTGATGATATTTATATCTCATGCCTATAGAGAGGCAAATTTTGTCACTGATTGGCTGGCTAATTATGGAGTGACATTGGAAAGGTCATGAGATGTGGATGACGTCCTCCCTATTGAATTAATGACCCTTATTCTTAATGATCAACATTTGTTGGTTTTTCCCACCTCCTTGGCTTTTGGTATGCATGGGTATCATGAATTTTTTTGTTTGATTAGACTTCTCACACTACTGATGCTCATTGAAATTTGTGGCATTCCTCAGCTGAGTTATTTAAGTATCATCCTCATTATTTTGATTGGTACTGCCCTGGATAGCATCACATGCTTTCTAGGTGTTTTTCTTGCTCTTGCTCTTGGTTTCCTTCATTTGTTGTTTCTTTCTGCAAGTGATTCAATTATGGGTGGGGATAGGTACCAAACAGAGCCTCTATCTTGTGAGGATATTAGAGCCAATACCGACATCTAGAAGATTCTGCAGAGAGGTGGTGTCACTCCCTTCATGGAGAGGCTGATTGGCTTTAAAGTCAATCTTTCTAAGGAATTTTTCAATGCTTGGCATGGTCATGTTATGAGTATGTTTGGTAGGGATACCACCATTAATGAAGATTTTATTACTGAAGTTACCAATATATCGATGGAAGGCAGAAAATTTTATAGGGATAAGAACATTTAGTAGACAGCTAGACAAAAATTTCTTTGTGATAGAGAAAGGGCTAAAATGGTTAGATTGGGCTGCAGTGGCTATGATAGAACTAAGATAAAACCCATCTGGCAGGAGGTTTTGGTGGCACTGATGCGATATTTCATGCTAGATGGAAAATATACGACACTATATGGTCACCATTTCGTGTCATTTAATCACTTTTTTCATGGTAAGATTGTGTCCTTCCCATTTTACCTGTTGATGTCTTTCGAAGAAGGAATTTTGAATTTTAGGAAGAACCCTAGGAACCCCTTTTGCATGAAGGTTTGATGTTACTCATTGTTGAGTTTATCAAAGCAAATTGTATTGTTAGAGCTCCTTAGTCCCTTGTTTCTAAGAAGAAGGGGAAAGGGAGTGGGAAATGTCAAATTGAAGAAGTTTTGGAGTCTGAGGGTACATATATGGAAGAGGAGTCTGAGGGTTGGTCCAATGGCTATGATACTGACTTGGATTACACTCCTTCTACTGGTGTTATGAAGCCCTCAACATCCACGGCTAAATCTCTCCTCCCATGTGCCAAATGTAAACTGAAGGAGGCATTTGTGGATGTTGCTGAGGAGGGTCTTTCTAGTGGTAAGAAGGCCAAGGGTCATGCAAAGGATGTGGGTGAGAAATTTTAGGAGGTGGTGGAGAATATCCAGGGTGATGATTTTGGTTTTGGTGGGTCCCCTATGGCTAGTAAGAGGAATTCAGTGGTCAATCTGTATGACTCTGCACAGGTGTCCACATCCAAGTATAGGGGCAAGGCTAAGCTTTTCCCTTAGGGTTTGCAAAAGGAGGATCCTCTTGCTAGTTCGCATCAGGGGAGGGGTGTGTTTTGGGGGGCTATGTATTTCTTGTAGGCTTCTGGTTTGGTAAAAGAAGGGGCTAATATCTCATTTAATCTACTTATGTGGCTCATGCAAGAGGTGTAGGACCTCCACAACAAGCATGATACCATTGCCCATTGCAATATTTCTACTCTTCGTAGTCTCAAGGAGAAGGAATATATCTTTGGGCTGACTACGTCTTTAAATTCCGGTGTTGATTGTGTTGTTGATGAGCTTGCTAATTTGAAAAGTGATTATGGTCCAAGGTTGGATTTGCTAGAAAGATAGAATAGGAAGCTTCAAAAAGGCTTGGAGATGATTATAAACATTAGCAGAGAGAAGTTGGAGGATTCAACTGAAGGTATGATATTCCTTAATCAGAAGGCGAAGGAAATGACTAGGAGAGGATTGTTTGAAGATCATGCAACTAAGGAACATGGGGAGGGTGTTGTGATGGACGTGCATGCTATGGACTTGGATGTTGGACCAAGTGTGTGTACTCGGAGTAAAACCAAGAAAGGTAAAACGGTCCCTACTCATGATGTTAAGGAAATCATGGAGATGCATGATAGGCTGGCGTCCAAGGATATGGATGCGGCAAAGATGCTTAAAGAAATTCTCTAATGGCCATTTGGTGTGTGTCTCTATTTTTTTTGTTGGTTGTTTTTGTTTGCTAATGGTCAGTTGATGGTCTATTAATCAACTTTTTTTTGTTGGGTCTGGGTGGGCAATCTATTGTTTCATCTTTTTTGCCATTGTCTCTTTTTGTTCAGGGTTTTAGGTACCCTTCAAAACCTGTTTATCATTAATAAAAAAGACATTCATTCAAAGTAAATAGTGCAAGAAAGAATTCAAAAATTAAAAAGGAAAAAAATGCAATGTAAGAGAATCCTATTTGAAATCATTACAAACCTCTAGATAGAGCTCACAAAAGAGAATTTAAAAAAAAAAGACATCAAACAATCAAATAAAATATTACCATAGCCTTCATTGTGATTTTATTTGCTCCAATGAATTTGATATGTGGATCCTCCTTGCTTGAAGTCTAACAATTTGAAAAAATTTGCTTATATCTTAAAATTATAATTGATGATAATGAAGGATAAAGTGTCTAAATTTATAGAATTTTGGAAGGAGGAATGAATGGTCAAAATCTAATGATGTGATCAATGGTGAGGAATTTTTGAGAGGATTTCTCTAGGATCAAGAAGAGGATGGGGGTGGAGATGAAGGTTGTTAGACTGTGAATGGCCAAGATGAACTTAATAAATTTAGTAAGTGGTTGTGATCATGAGGTGAATAAGGGATATATGCATTGAGTGGGGTTATTTTCTTGGGTTGTGTTAAGAGAATAATCAAACCATAAGTACAAGTGTTCATAAGAGTTAGGTCCCCTTTATTTTTGGAATGTGTTGAGGGAATATATGCTTAATTAAATATATTTTAGCCATGTCTGAGATGGATAATAGGTGGAAATGAGAATTATTTATTTATTTATTGTGAGGAGATAGAAAAAGGGGATTAATTAAATATTATGACTATTTAATTAAATGTGTAAGGCCAAATATAAAGAGGACTAGACTAGGTGATAGGTTTAGTCAATTAGGACTAGTTGAAGGTGATTAGGTCTAGGTGATGGAATTGAACAATTAGGGTTAGGTGATAGAAATTGGGGAATATTTTAGGTGTCTACATTTTTCATTTTTCCCCTCTTTGATATTATTGAGTAAATTCTAGGTTGCAAAACATTTATTTTTTGAAATCTTCAACCCACATAATGTTTTAAAACCTTTATAAGTAACAACCCAATCGGTTACAAACCCCTCACCTCAATTTCATTGGTATTTTTGTCTCCCCCAACTGCAACTCCGCCCCATGCTCTCCAACCTTTCACTTTCAACCTGTAGAATGTGAAAACCCACAACTTGAGTGTTTTCCAATAACAGTACTTGTTACAATTTAAAATTCATGTCTTAATCATGTCACCTCCCCTTCCCACCCATAGTGAACAGACAGTTTCTCACACAAGGAAAAACACTCCGAATTTATTTGAAGCATTGAGAAAACTGACCTGACGAAATTGTTAGGGGAGAAGCTAATATCCTAACAAAAACACCTACGTATGTAACATTATAACATAACACCCCATATCCCATCCCATGCACTAGAAAAAATGCATTGACAAAAATACTTGATGGGAAAACTGACCTAACATTTGCATTGTGTTTATTGAACAACAATTCCAATAAAAAACATTTGGGAATCCTAATGACCATTTGTGTGTTATTATGGTCTCGCCTTGGCATTTTTTATGGTATATTATACTAAGTAAAAACAATTTAAATAACAATATTCCTTAATCACAACCTTATGAAACCCAACTATGCAAAGATGCTTCACAACTGAACAAAGGTACATAATTTAAATAGAGAAATACTATTAGTGTAAAATGATATATATTATGTTCTTTTGCAAATATATTTGTTCTAATTACCAAGGATCTAAAAGTTCCTATTCTATTTTGGGAGATAAATCATACGGATGTAATGTTGGAGAAATCATCCTAAAATTAACACAAATAAATTATGAGGAGGATAATTAAAAGGATGTAGTATCATCGTTCACTGTTGTTTTGAGCATTTCCCATGTAACACTCACACTTCAGGGAGGAAACATCCTTCGTGTAAAATTTTGGAATATAATAGGCACACAATAATGTAACATTTATTTTATTTAAATTAAACTAGAAATTGTTTGCATTCGCCACAATAAGAATCTCATCTATAAATAAATCAGAACTAAATGCAAAATAAATTTTGGAAATTTAACTATCCAGTACACTTGCAATTCAAGCTACAACAACTAGAATCACCTTTATTTAGTGCAGAAGCTTCACGTCTCCTAAAGCATCCTTCTCAATCCACCTGCCCTTGTTTTATTCAATTTTGTTTCCTCAAATATATCAACCACCTAGAAGGAAGAAAAGTGTTAGCAATAGATTAAATTGGAAAATTAAAGACATTTGGTGCTACAAAGAATTCATTTTATTCCAAATTTAACCAATATAGGATTATATGTTGTGGTGATTGCAAAATTCCACCTTTAACAGATAATAAACAAACATATTAAACTGTACAATGGGAATTTACTTTCTAATTTAACCCATCACTAACACTAGTAATATATATCAAGTATATCTACCATTTTTCCATTCTACAAGAACTGTGAAACACTTTCATTCAGATATATGAAAAACTCATCTCTCCTAACATATGAAAGAGGTCATAACTTGCAATAATCAATAAGGGCATAGAAGATAGACAAGAAGGATACCACATAACACTATCAAACTTTTTTTTATATCTCGTGTCTCTCAATGAACACCTAAATGGCGTATCAATATTGTAACCATTGTTCAATTATATTGTAAAATAAACCATTACTTGTATAGATGATTGAAAAAATATGGATTATTGCAAGACACATTGGTTGCTAATCATAGTGTGCATTAGTTATGCAAGAATAAAGGTTAACAAGTCAACAAAAAACCTTGGTGATCACCTTGATTGACCAAAAAATAACAACTAATTATGAGATAAAATGTACCTATGTACATACAAAAACACATAGAAACATACATAACATGAAAAGAAGGCAATATGAGATGTTAGTGTAGAAAAGAGAATCAGTTGGATGGAGACATGACAGTTTTATGTGAAAATGTAGACAAATTTGTAAACTACTTATTAAAAACAAAACATCTGAATTCTCTAATCAAAAAGAGAGTCTCAAAGCTAAGAATAGTATTTGGGTTATAGGTTTCATAACACATAGTGTTTTCCAACATGCAATTATATATAGACAACATGCTTCTAATGAAAACCTTTAAGTTTGTACATAGACTGTAAGAATGTAGTGAAGTTCATTCACCTTCATAGTTTATAGCAACTCTTACACAAAAAAATTGCATTTCAATTTCCTCATATTATTTAAAATAAATGCAGAATATCAATTGCAGGTTGGAAAACACAATGCAGTTTTCCATTTATTTCATTTTGTACATTCAAACCTATGTGGTGGAGAGTATGGGGAGGAATGTCTTGAAAATATTTTGTTAATTAGACAGTAGGAATGTAATGAAAGACATTGTTTTATAAACACCTAGTGTTTTCCAACAACCATTAAAACTCTATATGATTGCAAGTTGGAAAACACAGTGGGAGGTGAGTGCATGATTTATGAAACCCTCAACACACACAATGTTGTAAAACCCTCTACAGAAATAGCTAATCTCCCAAAAAAAATGCACCTATGTACATGCAAAAATGCATAAAAACATACATAGAAACATACATAACATGATGAAATGGCATAGTGCAGGGCCTGCCAAGACAGATGATAATTTAAGTGATGAAACTAGTAGATGAGAGGAAATGTCATGGAAAGGGAAGCGAGGAGATAATGGTGGCATCAACTCATTTTTCTTGACTTTCCAATTGGGTTGTTACGTATAGAGGGTTTTACAACACTATGTGGGTTGTAGATTTCTTAACACCTACTGTTTTCCAACTTCACTACATTCTTACTATCTAATTCACAAAATGTTCTCAAGGAAATCACAAAACACACCAAATTGAGGTGAGGGGTGAGTAACCAATTGGGTTGTTACTTGTAAAGGGATTTAAAACATTATATGGGTTGCAAATTTCATAAAACCAGTGCTTTGCAACTTGGAATTTTACAAAACAATATGAATGTCTTAAAAATATTTTGTTAATTAGACAGTAGGAATGTAATGAAAGGCACCATTTTATAAACACCTAGCTTTTTCCAACAAACATTAATAGTCTGTATGATTGCAAGTTGGAAAACACAATGGGAGATGAGTGCATGATTTATGAAACCTCCAACCCACACAATGATGTAAAACCCTTTACACACTGAAGCCAAATAAAATACCTCATTTTCCCTGTTGCTTCGAATTATGCCAGTGTTTTTTTCCTTGCGCAAGAAGCTATCCATGCACCGCAGGAGGGAAGGCTGACGTGACTAAGACATGCATTTTAAATTGTAACAAGTATTGTTATTATTTGTCATCTCAGTTCATCGTCTTTCTATCGGTGCATTTTATCGAGAGAGTGGGATGGGGAATGGGGTGTTATGTTATAATGTCTATACATGGGTGCTCGGGAGATTAGCTTCTCCCATTATTTAGCACTTACTACTAATTGTTTAAAGTACTGTTATTGGAAAACACTTTGTGTTGTGGGTTTTTTCATTTTGTAGGTTGAAAGTGAAAAGTTGGAGAGTAGGGGGTAGAGTTGTAGGTGGGGGAGATGAAAAGCCAACTGAATTGAGGTGAGGGGTTTGTAAAAGATTGGGTTGTTACCGCTAAAGGGTTTTAAAATGTTATGTGGGTTGTAGATTTTGAAAAATCAATGTTTTGCAACTTGGAATTTTACAAAATAGTATGAATGTAATTTAGACAGTACAAATGTAATGAAAGGCACCTTATAACAAGTCTTACGCAAAGTAAAAATTGTAGGTTGGAAAACACAGTGGGAGGTGACAACATGATTTATGAAACCTTCAACCCACACAATATTGTACTACCCTCTACACACTGAAGCCAAATACCTTATTAGGTGTTTATACAACGGTACGTTTCATTACATTCCTACGGTCTAAATAAAAAATATTTTAAAGACATTCATACTATTTTGTAAAATTGTAGGATGCAAAACACTTTGTTTTACAAAACCTGCAACCCACTTAATGTTTGAAAACCATTTACAAACAATAACCTTCAAAATGAGAATGTCGAAAATGGAAAAATTTTGGGCTTTTTGTCCATTCCAAATTATGATTTTGAAAAACTTTCGGCACATAACCCACATTGCATTTCAAATGAAAACCCCTTTTCACAAGGAAAACCCTTTATTTTCCCGTCAATGAAAACCCATCTTCGCAACGAATAGCCAAACCCATCTTCGCAATGAATATCCCTTCAATTCTTCATAGTGAGAACATTAAAATGGAAAAATTTATAAATCGTAACACAAAAACACATAAAACACCTCTACATTTGAAATGAAAACCCCTTTTCGCAAGGAAAACCCTTTATTTTCCTATCAATGAAAACCCATCTTCACAATGAATAGTCATTTAATTCTTCATAGTGAGAATATTAAAATGGAAAAATTTAAAAACCATCAACACAAAAACACACAAATAGCTCTGCATTTCAAATGAAAACCCTTTATACAAGGAAAACCTTTTATTTTCCCATCAATGAAAACCCATTTTCCCAACAAATTGTCGTTCAATTCTTCATAGCTCAGACGAATGGAAAAATGACATATATTTTTGGTAGATATATATATCTACTAGCTAGCTACCCGCACCTGTCGAATGTGTTTTGGTAGGGAGACTACCCACTCTGCTTTGGCCTTCGAATGCCTACAACTCCCTTCCGCACTCCCCAACAATCTCCAAAATGCAAATGTCAAAAATGGAAATGTTTTGGACATTTCTATTTTTGATTTTGAAAAACCCACCGACAACGCCAAGCTTTTCCAATAAAAAGACATGTGATGGCACTCCAAACAACACATGCCTAACTTTCCATCAACACTCTCTATCAAGCCTTTTTGTCGATCTGTTTTATCCAGCGTGTGGGATGAGGGATGGGATGTTATGTTATAATGCTACATACATTGATGCTTTTTATCAGGAGATTAGCTTCTCCCTCCAAAATCAACTCTCAATATGAGATTGATATTTAAGGCTATTTCAAAGATATCCATCAATTCAAACTCTTTCTAGATGAAACTTCATGAATTCATAACTTATTCCTCAACAAACGTTATTGTAACGATTCTATGCATAATACGGTATTATTATAAATGTGCCAAGGGAAACTTTAAAAAAAAAAAAATTAATAATCATCAGCGTTGTGAGTCTTCCAAATCCAAGAAATTTAAATTGAGACCTCAAATACATCACAAATAATGTTCCTATTAGTCTTACCATTAGGTATGACATATCCTACTCTTGAACAACATTAGCTGCTTTTGTAATCACAACAAAAATTGAATGGGAAATTCAATCACATATTTGAACATTGTAAATCATCATTCTTCATGCCAAGGATAGTCTATCAAATACAATCTCTATGAGGGACTAAAAAAATGTATTTGATCCTTTCAAAATCTCATTAAAACTTACCACACCTTCATGAATATCATGGTATTTTCTTTTTCATCCTTCCCAATATTATTTCAGGATCTAAATCCCTCCTGCAAGAGAAATGAACAACTAAAGTATACCTTATTATCATGGCGGAAATCATTGTAGTAAAATGAAGGTATTGAAGGTATGCGAATATATTGAAGAGATTTGATGCAATTGACCACAAATATTAGTTGCAGACTTTGAAGGTTGATGAAATATAGTGAGAGTTTTGACATTTTAATGAATCAAATATTGCATAAGAGAAATTTCTATTCATTTAATTTCATGCAAACATATATACCCAACCATAGTTGAGAATACAAATATTTCATTTTAACCTTATGATGAATGCTTGATACACTTTGAGATGCAAGAAGTCTATGGAGGTAGGAGAATTATGCCTTTTAATGAAAGCTCATGTGATGCACATTCCTTAGGAGAGAGATGATGCTCAATCTAAATAACTCTACTGATATGATTGGGATCCATAAGGGCATTGATAATATCACCTACAATGAGGATACTAATGTCCAAAGGATCTAGAATTTCAAAATCCTCAAAAAGATTAGAAAGTGAAATAGAATCATTAGATATCATGATGGATTTACAAAAGTAGTCTTGAGTATTTAAAAAATGAGTAAATCATGGTCATGATGATATGAAAGTAAATTAGAATATACTCAAAGGAGATATGCTAAAGCTTCCTCGATAGAAAATGTATCTAGATGGGAAATAGATGAATCTACACTATCCATAATAATTTTTGGATGTATTAGAGGAAGGGAAGAAGAAACAAGAGAAGTAGAAATATTGTTGATGCTTATTGAATTACAGTGTTTATATTTAGAGTTTGAAGGGTGGTATCCAAGACTTACAATAGGGTTATGTGGATTTGGCTCTAAAGAGATCTTTACAATTTTCTCCTTACAAACATAACCATTGCCAATGTATCCAATTTTAGAGAGAATGTTCAATCATAATACATAATGAGATTGTAATTCCATAAAATATGGAGGATCACCATTAGTGGCATAGTTGATGTGAGAAGTGTAGTCACAAGAATCATTAAAATTGATATGGGAAGTAATAGAATTACTAATTACATTATAGTTGAAGAAGTTGTGAATAAAACTTTTGGAATGTCAAAATGAGTTAGGTTGACTTTATATTATCCTACAAAAGAGTGCAAAATTTTTAAATAACCCCAAGAATCACTAGAACACCTATTAGAAGTAGATGGAGAAAGTGAATTAGCATTAGAATCAAGATAAGAGTTTTTGATTAGCATCAACATCAAGAATATGAGTTGATGATGATGTAATAGGTTTTGGAAAAGAAGGTATTAAATTTTGAAGTGTGAAAGTAGTAGAAGAATGACCAAGATTATCCTTTTGATGGTATTAAAATGGATTTGCGCAATCTCATATTATATATAATTTATTATTATTGATGAATTTCATAGACTTGTGTAAGGTAGACAAGACCACATTTGTGGCATGTATCCACAATTGATTGAGAAGAAGGTTGTATGATAAAAAACTAGCATTACATGTACTAGAGTGGGTAGAATAAAGGAATTTAGCTCAACAGGTAGTGTAAATATGCCAAGATCTTGGCATCCAACATTATTAAACCCATGAATAGCTAAAATAGGAGAGAAAGGAGGATTAGTAACCTAAATGTGATATAACAGATTGATACCACATACATTTAGACTTGATCCAAGATCAATGAGGGAAGATTTAATACTAATGTTATTAGTTCAACAAAAATGAGGAAAAGAGGATCACATTGACTCTCTACTTTGATAAGAGAAAGTTCGTATTGTTGGAATATGATGTTTGTAGTACTAGAATAAATATATTCAATCAATGAATTAACATAATTTGGAGTAGCAAAAGTTGGCACAAGAATATTTTGTAAAGCTTCCTAAAGCATGCTATGATAAGTAGGAGAAGTTTGTAGAATGTTTTAAAGAGAGGTCTTAGTGGGAGTAGCATGTCCAGTTGCTCAATAAGATCATAGTCTCCAAGATTCTTTCAAAGAGGTTTAAGAGAAGATGGTAAAAGATGTGTAGAAGAAGGTAGAGAAGTTGGAATATTAATATATTATTTAGTGTGACAAGTATTAAATGTGTGGTCCACTAAGTAAAATTACTAGCCTCGTGGATTGAAAAAAATGGATTCATTAGAAGCAAAAATGAGTGAGGAAGACTGAAAAAACTAGATGACTTGAACGAGCAAGTGTGGGGCAATGTTGAGGAGGATAGGCATTCAAAAGGAGATGTTGCAGGAGAAAGGAGGGTGGATGAAGGAGTTTACAGGAGACAATGGGTGTTCGAAGATGGCTGATGGGTGGACAAGTTCCATCCTGAGTACAAAAGTAATAGATATCACAACAATAATTGTCATGATCGGGAATCGAATCTTAGACAAAGGGGATGGGAGAGAAGGAAAACGCTGCCATGGATGTGCTCAAAAGGTTGGCAATCTAGATATGGAGAGTGGACGGTGGACTGATGGAAAGCTAGTCAAAATCCAAATGTCAACAATCGGGGAAATGTGACTAGGAATAGCTCGGTGGGGAATCAACATGGGCACTGGTTTTGGGAAAAATGGAGGCCAAGGGCGAAAACCTTGGCCAATTGGTGGGATAAGATGATTGGAAGCAAAGAACACACAATAAAACCATGGAAGGGAAAAGAGAATGTGATTACGAATGAAGGCCCATCCCATTAGTATACAGAATATGCTTAGGGCTAGTTCCCCATCAAATTTGTATCCACTGTATCTTATGATTACGAATGTACACCATAATATGCTTAGGGCTAGTTCCCCACAAAAACCCCCCTCAAGAAGTGGAAATCTACCTAGATGGTGGAGTATGGAACCAAAAGGTGGAAAGGGAGTACCAACTAAAATTGTGCCCAATATGTAAGTCCAAAGATCATGGTACACTAGAGTGTAATAGAAGGATGAATGTCAAGAAGGCTAATGAATATGTTTGGGGGCATGACTAGGGTAGCTTGACAAGAATGGACCCAAAAATAAGCCCTACTTTCTCATCAGATAGTGGGGGATTCGAGGACCCAATAGATGCTTCAATCGGGAGGGAGAAGCAGGACAATAGTAAGGAGGCTTGGGATGATGAGATCACTAGTCTAACAATAGAAGAATTATGTGGAATAAAGTTGTTATATGTGGGGAAGGAACAACTCTCCCCACCCAAGGAGGTAGAGAAGTCTCTGATTGAAGCACAAGATGTAGGGATAGCCCTTGATAGAAGTACAAATGGTGAAAAGGAGGAAGACTTGAAGTTAGTCGGTGGGGAGGAAGAGGAAAAAGATGAGGTAAAGGAAACTGTGAATGAACCTAAGGACTCTGACTTGGTGGCCCTGTAAGATGAAATAAAAGAAAGTGAATTGGAACTAGACTCTAGGGAAGAAGGGGAGGTAGAGGAAGGAGAGATGTTTGAAGAAAGGATGTTGAAGCAATCACATTCAAAGATAAAAAACAAATATCAAGAAAAATGGCAAAAGAGGACCTAAAACAAATAAGGAAAAATTGGAGATTGCAACCAATGCTATAGGAAAAATGAAACTGAGGTTAGGGAAGGATATTATCCTTCCCTAAGTGAAATGAGGGATATAACTTGGAATGTCAGGGCATTAATACCCTTGACAAGTGGAACTTGGTAAAGCACCAAATTGGCCAATCTAGGATAGATATCTTCTTGTTGCAAGAGACTAAAGTAAGCAAGGAAGAGGGTGATAAGAGGTTAGGATGCTGGAGGAAATGAAAAGGACATTTCATCAGTGCAGAAAGAACTTTAGGAGTTCTAGGTATCATTTGGAATCCATTAGAAATTGTTGGCGAGGTAATTAGTGAGCATGGGAATTGGCTAATGTTGAGGTGTAAATCATTACAAAGAAATGAACATTTTTTTATTATGAATGTGTATGGGCCTATATCAATAATAGATAAGAGATCTTTGTGGTTGCAGATATCCAATGGACTTAAAAAACTTGAATGGGGAAAGATGTATCATAGCAGGTGATTTCAATGCCACTTTGACCTATGAAGAGAAGTGTGGGGGAATAGGTTGGCTCACCAATGTCCAATGGGACTTCCAAGAGTTTATTGACAACAATTAGGTAAGAGACCTACATGCCAAGAATGGGGTGTATACATGGTCAAATAGAAGAAAAGGGTTCACCAACATTTTTGAGAGGCTGGATCGGTTTCTACTATTTGGGGAATGGGAGAGGAAAATTGATATGTGGAAAGTGATGATATTGCCTTACACTAGGTCGAACCACTTTCAAGTTTAGTTGTCTCTGCAACCTGATGTGCCACCAAAAAGAGCTTTTGGAGGAAAAATTCTAGGGAGACATGGTTAAAGGAGGCATACAAAAACACCCAGTACTTTCTCAAAATTGTTGTTGCAAACCAAAGTAGAAATAGAATCATAGAGATCAAAAGGGAGGATGGGACAATGGCAGAGGCTCTAGAAGAAGTGAATAATCAAGCAGCAAGATTCTTTGAAACAATTCTAAATAGAGAAGCTTTAGAGCATAGGGAAGTAAGGGACAAGCTTCTCAACCACATCCCCAGCATAATCAATGTGGAACAAAATGAGGCCCTTTATCAAAAAATCAATAAGAAGGAAGTGATATTGGCTACATTTCAGCTAAACCCATACCAAGCTCCTAGACCAGATAGATTCCCCGTGGGCTTCTTTCAAAAAAATTGGGATATAGTTGGGGAAGATATGGCATTGGCTATTGAAGAGTTAAGAAAGAAGATGACAATGTTGGGAGCACTCAATCACACATTCCTTGCCCTAATCCGCAAGAAGAAGGATACACAAACCATGAGTGATTTTAGACCAATTGCACTATGCAACACAGTCTACAAAGTGGTAACCAAGATCATTGCTAACAAAATTTAGATTTTATTGAATGGGATCATCTCAGAAGAGAAGAGTGGGTTTTCCCCTGGGAGGTCAATTGTTGAGGGAATAATCATTGTACATTAGACAATCCATTCGAAAAGAAAGGAAAGGGAAGCCAGCATGATCCTCAAGTTAGACATCTTAAAGGAATATGATCTAGTGAATAGGAAATTCCTGATGAAAGTATCGATGAAATTTGGGTTTGGAGCAAATTGGATTAGTTGGATAAGCAGTTGGATATCAATGGCCAAATTTTCAATCCTAGTCAATGGAGTGGCACATGGTTTTTTAACATCAACAAGGGGATTGAGGCAGGGTAATCCTCTCTCCCCATTCCTTTTCATCATTATGGATAAAGTCTTGGGCAAGGGAATCAACTCACTAAGGATAGAGGGGATGTGGATGGGGGTCTCAGTGGCTAATGGATTGGATACAATCACCTATCAACAATTTGCTGATGACACCATGTTGTTTGGTACAACTAGTAGAAAAGAAGCCAGGACAAACAAAACCTTCCTTGATGAGTATCATTTGGCATCCGATCAGAGCATTAACTGGAGAAATTCAGAGGTCTTCTTTATCAATACCCAACCAAGCCTATAGAGAGAGTTGGCAAGGATTCTGAATCTAAGGGTGGCCAACTTCCCGAGTAGGTTTTTTGGGGATGTTTTTATTTGGGGGGATCAATAAGAAATGTTATTGGGAGAATCTAGTAAATAGTTGCAAGAACAAGCTAGGCACCTAGAAAGGGAAGTAGCTTTCCTTGGTTGGAAGACTATTACTAGTAAAGGTGGTTGTCTCTACCATCCCAGTATACTCCATGGAATGCCTAAGAATCTCAAAATCAGCTAAAGAGGATCTCAACCAAATTTTTAGGAAGTTTTTTTGAAGTGGGCCTGGTGAACAATAGAAATTCCCATTGGTGGTGTGGGACAAAGTATGCACCCCAAAGGACATGGGTGGTGTGGGCATCAAGAAATTGATAATAATGAACCTTGCCATGGGGGCCAAGTTGATTTGGGATTTGTACACAAAGGGGGAGTAGAAGTGGGTTAAGATTCTAAGAAGGAAGTACTTGGACTCTGACAAACCCACATGAATATTGACCACTGTAGATCCACATAGGGGATCCACAATATGGAATTATATTCTGGAGTGTAGAGACATCGTCTCCAAGCATGTTACTTGGGAAATCAACAATGGGCATAGTGCCTCTTTTTGGAGTGACTCTTGGGGTGGGTTAGCGCCAATTGAAAGTCTGCCAAACTTAGAAGAATTAAAAGAAAAAAATCATTCATGTTTGGGGCTCCATAGTTAGTAATTATGGAAAAGCTTCATGCTGAGATGGGGTATGGCAGTGGGAATGTAACCCACTACAGGACATTGATACACCATAAGCTCAGAAGGTGGCACTTATTGCTACACTAAGTAACAAGATATTTTCTCCCTCTAATGAGGATGACCTCCTTAGATGGTGTGGTTCCAGAAATGGGATATACAAAGTCAAATTCGGATACAAAATTAAGGAACTAACCGTTGCTAGGAAAAATTGGCCAAGCAAGCTCATTTGGGGAAAAAGTTGCCTCCCAAAAGTAGGAGTTTTCTCATGGTTGGCAATCCAGAAGAGAATTCTCATGGAGTATAGAATTTCTACCTTTGGGATCCAGGGACCTGAGAGGTGTGTGTTATGTAAATGCAACAATGAAATAATTGATCACATTATTTTGACTTTCCCACACATGAAGTAGCTAGGAGAAAACCAAGTAAAATATTCATGAACTAGAATGACAAGATAATAAAGTCATTTATAGGTTTGAAACCCCCCCTATGTGGGTCTGGGGGTTGTGAAAAAAAGCAGAAAAAAAGGTCAGAAGTGAAGTGGATGGCTCCAGACAATGGTTGGATCAAAATAAACTTTGATCAAGCCTCTAAAGGCAATCCTAGGTCAAGTGGAGCTGGGTGTGTTGCACATGATAAACAAGGTAAAAAAACTTGTTGAAAAATCCATCTACCTTGGGGAATGCACCAATAATGAAGTAGAGTCAAGAGCGGCTATGATTTTCCTACAAATGGGTTTGAAAATAGAAGCTAAATGAATTCACCTCAAAGGAGACTCACTCATAATAGTAAATTTCATCCATCTCAATTGTGCACCAAATTGGAAGCTCACTCATTGGTTGTGGCCTATAAAAGAGTTGTTGGCTATGTTTGAAGCATACATGATCAACCATGTTTATCAAGAAGGTAATGATGTGGCGGTGGCTTGGCCAAGGTAGCGACTGAAAGGGCTTAAGATCAAGGTGGTTGCCAAACTGGCATAGAACATGATTGATGGGCATAAGTATTAAATTGAAGGAAAATGGTGGGCACAATGACATATGAAAATGTTATGCCCAGAGTATGAATATAGGATATTTGACATTGGAAAGGATGGTTTACTGAATTTGGTGATTATAAGTTTGCATAGATGGGCATGGATGTGTGGTGATGGTTGTGGCCAAATCACTCTAGGTATTCCATGAATCTGCAAGGGTGATCTAGATGATGCAATACTCAATGAAATCATCATAACTTGGTGAGGAAATCCTCTTGAAATAGGTGTAGGTGTTCGAGGTGGAATCAAAGTCTTCTTTGGCTCTCTACATTTCATCACTTGTGTGCAATGGACACACTGATTTTCTTGAACACCACCAAGCAACAACAAGCATTCCATGGTGAATTACAAATAAACAACTAAAGGGAATTATGGTCTCGACTCACCCTTTGGTCCTCTGGGTGACCAAGTGAATTCTAGGGAGGGAATTCCTACTAGTACACCAATGGTTTAGGGTCAATGTTGACATCACGAAAATGTTCTTGGCTATGCTACTCTACATGGGGGTATCCAAAGCCAAGAGCAAGCAACTTTGTTAGATGGTCTTTCAACACTCGATGCTTAGTGAGATAGATGAAGCCCTTGATAATGTGGATGGTAATTTTCTCATTATGATGCCACAAAATTATTACATGTGCTTGGGGAATGGGGTAGAAGTGTGGAAGTTTCCAATGGTGAGGACCCTGAAGTTGAACAAACTAGAGAAGTGTTGGGGAGTAATAGACCAAAGCATTTATTTCCTCATGCCTGCCGTTGGAATTGCTAGGAATTTGGAGGCGGGATGGGTTCAAGAGTATGTGGTGGCTGAAGGACTGGAGGGGAAGGTGTGTGCTGATGAAAATGAGGATTGGGAGTTGGGACTCAAGGAAGACTGGATCGAAAATGACTTCCATGACATGGAGGAGAAAGCCAACCACCTAGCTCACCATGCGTGCAGTGTTGACTGTCTAGTGGTTGTTGATGCAATTAAGGCCAAGAGGATGCGGAAGGCCAACAATGTTGGAAACTAAAACTCTAGATTAGTTTGTGTCTATGTTGTCATGGGTTACTGGTATCAATTTTTGGTTTTTTCGTATATGTTCTCGTCAAAATGTTGTGTTTATGTCCTCATAATTGCACCAAATTTTGTTATATGTGTTAGTGTAATTAATTATTTATTACACTAGAATAAGTTAACTTAGGTCATATATCATTTAGTCCTAGGTTACATTTTAATAAATCATTTAATAATGGGGTAATGTACCCTTCCTTGTTTGTAGGGATACGATTCCTTCTAGAAGATGAGTTGTCCTTCTAGAACTTATCTCAACATTTAATAATTTCCCAGATAGGGTTCACATGTTGTTAGATCATGACACATGGAAACATCATCTTGCATCTTGCATCTCTCTCATGCCTATATATTTAGGGCATTTATACATTTGTAATCATCTCATCTCATAATGTAGATCAATATAGAATCTCTATTATGCATGCCTAGTTGCAACACTTTCTGTGTGGTTGATCATCTTTCCTGGCAAGGGTCCTCCATTGAAGCCTCCGGAGCTTCAGGGATTGTGCATCCATAATCTCAACATGGTATCAGAGCTTGTCCAGTGAAATATCAACCCTCGATCAAGAAAGTTGGTGTGCGAGATTCTTCGCAGGCTTGAAGGTTTCCATTGAAGGCTACTTAATTCCACCTGGTGACCAAGCTGATTTTTGAAGCAAATAGAGTCAGATCTGAGCTCTCCATTGTCTTCAGAAGGCCTCAAAACCCTAGGATCACCTGTCCATTCATCAAAATCGAATACATCAACACGGGAGCCATCAAAGGTATTTGGGTTTGCAAAATCAATCGTAATATTCATACAATTTGTAGCAAAAAATCATCCCAGTCAGTTGTCTTCTGAGGCAAAAAAAAAATTAGTCACAACACCTTTTAAAAAAAAAAAAAAAATCAGGCTTTATCTATTTTGTTTGGCAAAAAATTATTATTCGGGCTCTTTCTATAGTTTTGGCAGAAATAAAAATATATATATCAGGTCAACTTGTATTTTAATCACCCGTCGGCATGTATTGGGTTTTTTTTTTGGCCCTATTTATTCTCCGTCGGTATTGGGTTGTCTTTTTTAATTTTCTATAGACTATATCTTAAATGATGGTTGATATTATTAAATTGGGATTTGATTGGCATATAATTTTTTTTTATAAGTGGCATATATATGAGTGTTTGATCTTTATCCATGGGCATTATTTTCCAGTCGGCATATTCTGCATAGTCGATATAAAACTTTTGATTTTTAATATTCTTTGACAATATTAAAAATCAAATATATTGTCTTTTGTCGGCTTGATATAACAAATCTGCAGAGAAGTTGGTCAGTGCATTTATTTTCCCTGCAGGGATGGTACAACCAGGTTGTCGGTCATTTCATCATGTCACTGTTGAAACCCTCGCCATAAGAAAAACTGCCGACATACGTCCTCCACTCCCAGCCAATCCCACCAGAGTCTTCTCCCACCAATTGGTTCGCTCATTGGTCGTTGTGCATCCATCACCAGCATTGAATCTTCACCCGTCGGCTCATACACCGCCCGTCTACCCACATCCATAGGTTGTTTGCCACCGGTGTCGGTGATTTCTATTAGCCCTGCCACCGAAGCACTTGGTCCCATCGAAGACCAAGGGATATGCTATACTTGGTGGCATGCACTTTTTTTTTCCTCTTTTGTCACCACAGTCACATCAAGGACCAGGTGCTAGCACTCAGGGTGCTAAAATTTTGCACCTAATTAGCCTGCAGAGTGCCTCATATAGGCATTTTTTTCTTTTTATCATAACTTTTCACCAGGGTATCAAAAATTAGCAAACGAGATACCATCAGAAAGGTAATTCTGAGCACTTTCGAGTGGTGACATTAGTTGTGTGAAATTTTTTTTGCAAAAAATTCTACAGCCAATTGAAGACAAAACCCTGATCTCGACTCAAAGGCTCGTAACTTTGCAACCGTTCATCATATTTTGGTGATTCAAGCAACATTAGGAAGATATTTCAAATCTTTTTTCATTAGTCCAAACCTCTTGATTAATTTCAGCTGTAGGTACTCTTGCATTGATTTTTTTCAGTTTGGTGCATTTGTTCAATAATTTGGATATCCTGAAGCTTGGGAAAAGATTTTTTTGATCCGGGTAGCATCACTTCAGTTGCACATCATCTTTGGAAGTATCTATTTGTTGTTGAAGGTCATTTTTCTTTATATTTTTTGGAGATTGTTCATTATGGGGCTTGCATACACTACTCTAGTTATGTTGCACAAGGGTAACTATAAACAATGGCGGGATGGGATCACACACCATCTCCAATCACTTGATTTATTGCCACATCTGTATGGTATAGTTCCTCATCCAACTGAAGGTGTTCAGAAATTTGCTTGGAGTTGCAGCAGATATAGTCTTGGAGATCATTGCTATGCAAGTTGATTGTGATGTTTTGAGCTCTATTGATCATTCTGATTGTCCTCATATCCTTTGGGCTAAGCTTTGGGAGCTATATGGAGGATCAGAAACTCCACCCTTCCCCAATGGTCATAATTCAAAATGTCATTCCTCAGATCAAGTACCTCATAATGATATTGTTGTGCAGTAGGTTGATTACCTTGAATCTTTTGAAGAGGTTGACAAGGTTGCTTCAGGTGCTTCTTCTCCATCAGAGGCTATTGGTATCCCTCCACATTCAGTGATTCCTTGTCCAAAATCATTTATTGAGGCTTCCACTATCCACTCACCAGGACACCTTCAGTTTTCTAGACTTGGCATCACAGGATGGCTTTGTTTCAGGTATCACTGACTTGGCTACTTCTACAGGTTTGGAGGACATTCTTGAGGGGATATCACTCCTCTATTTAGATCACACTTTGGAGAGTTCTCTTGAGTCTCCTCATCCTTTTGTCTCGACCTTGATTGGGGATCCAGAGACTATCTTGGAGGAACTTGGTTCTCTTCAGATATTTCATATATGAGACTTCTTCCCTGTCATTCCATTCAGGACTTGAGGTTTCTTCAGCATCTACCATTGGATTTTCTTCAGACTTATTTCAGTGGTTTTGAGGATACTTCATTCAGGGGGGGCTATCAAGTCTCCATCACATCCATCATATCCATCACACTGTCTTTGGATATTGTTCAACATTAGTTTCTGCATCGTCCTAGTTTGTCACCCTCTTCATTGTTTGGGACTATGGAATCTTCATCATCAGGAAAGGAGACACTTGAGCAGAGTTCAGATACACCATCATCATCAGCATACATCATTCCTTCCTTCAATTCCTATCAGGAATGGGAAGCATCTCTGCACTTACACATGGTTTTGTTTCTTCCAAAAGGGAGACAAGTTGTTTGTCGACATTGGATCATGTTTTGTCTTCAGACACTTACCATTTCTGCAGGTGATCACATCTTTTGGGGGGGCTATATAGTCTCTCTATCTTCCTCCTATGGGGGGTCTATTGTAATGTATCCATGTGATGGATGGTGTCCATGGGGGGTATTTGGGAGTCCTCCATCCTTCCCATCCTATCTAACATTTTTTATTTTTCATCTCCTTTTTGGAGAGGGGTTTTGTTCCCACTAGGTTTTCCCCTTTTCTTTGGTTGTGGGATATTTTATGCATCTTTATCATGTACATGGGTACCTAACATGGCCTTATAGTCGGGACCCATCATCATCATCATCTCTGCATAATCATTGCATTTTTCCTCCCTAAGTTGAACTTATGGGGGGTGTTAGTGTAATTAATTATTTATTACACTACCATAAGTTAACTTAGGTCATATATCATTTAGTCCTAGGTTGCATTTTAATAAATCATTTAATAATGGGGTAATGTCCCCTTCCTTGTTTGTAGGGATACAATTCCTTCTAGAAGATGAGTTTTCCTTCTAGAACTTATCTCAACATTTAATAATTTCCTAGATAGGGTTCACATGTTGTCACATGTTGTTAGATCATGACACATGACAACATCATCTTGCATCTTGCATCTCTCTTATGCCTATATATTTAGGGAATTTTTACATTTGTAATCATCTCGTCTCATAATGTAGATCAATATAAAATTTCTATTATGCATGCCTAGTTGCAACACTTTCTGTGTGGTTGATTATCTTTCCTGGCAAGGGTCCTCCATTGAAGACTCCGGAGCTTCAGGGACTGTGCATCCATAATCTCAACAATATGTGGTGTTCGATTATGGTGGTTTTCTAATGGTTAGGTCACAATTGTGCCAAAGATGAAAAATGTAAATGCTTGTAACACAAAAGTCTAGGGGTTGGGTGGTCGAGATCTAATGCATAAAATGATGTTATCAATGTAATGGGTTGGGAACAGAAAGGAAAAAATCTGATGTAACCCTCTTTTTTGATAATTAATATAATGGGTGTTGCCCCTTGCAACTATTTATCGATAAAAATAAATTTATTGTCCTCAAGAACATCAAAAGTAATAGAGTTATGTATTTGAACATAATAACTCGAAGGTCATGGTGCATTTGGAGCACTCCAAATAGTTATTATGAGATTTTTAGTTTTGTGTGTTAGTTGAGCTTGATAAACAAAATAGTTGGTTTCTCAGGCACTTGTGTAGAGCTAGAAACAAAAATTGTGTTAATTAAATTTTTAGAATGTTCATTATAATAAGAGAAGTAGAAACAAATGAAGTAGAAGATTAAAAATGTGTTTTAGCATGATATGATTTTGTAAAATCATCAAGAACTTCATCTAGAATATCAAAATATTATTTTAAAAATATGTTACTAAATGCATTAAAATTTTGGAGAAAGATAATTGGCATGATTAAATGGCATTTATTGACCATACAAGAAAATAAGATGCAGAAAACCAACGAGGAAAAAGAAGAGGTGTAGAAGCTTAAGTACACAAAAATATAATGGAAGAAAAATGAATTTAATTAAATATTAATACATTTAAATAAATGATCTCCCCTAGTAATTCAAAATAAATTATTTCCTTATCTAATATAGTACTAGAAAAGAAATAGATACTTTGAGAATTACATAGTACTTTTAAAAGAAAACTAGAACTATGGTATTATTTTTTAATCTATTTCACATCAAAGAGAATGCCAAAATTCTATGAAATGAATAATATAAAAATTTATTTGTATATTTTAAAGATAGATTTGTAAAAGAGACATAGAGAGGGACCTAGTACCAAATGTTGAAGCTCACTGCCTAAGACACTAGTGCATCACACATCTGTGTGTCATGTTGTCATTCATTTACTATGTTACGATTTCCAATATCATAACAAAAAAAACCTAAAACTTCCACAAAAACACTTGCACACAATGAGCCTAATTTACATAATCAAAGAGATTGATAAAAGACTTGAATGAAATGTACAATGTAACCTTGCTTAAATAGGCAAGGTGGTGAAGGTAGTCAATTCAAACACAATGATTGATTAAACCTTAAATAGTGGAACACTTGTTAACTCACATGGCAAGTGACCATGCAAGAGGTGTCTCACAAAAGTGAGGAAACTTGTCTCAACCACATGAGGTGAGAAAAAACTCTAGAATTCCCTAAGTGGAGACTTAAGCAATGTGAATAGGGCTCTCCTAGTTAGGTTGATAGCTAACTAGTTTTATAAAGTCACTATTTACACCAACACCCCCCCTTAAGTGTAACTTAAAAGGGAGAATTGTATGAACTAATGATGAGTCCTAGCTACTAGGACATGTTAGGCCCTTGTGAAAAAATTTCTCATAAAGTGGAGAAATGGGAAAAACCCTATAGGAAATAAAAACCCCTCTCCAAAAGAGAAGTCATACAATGAAGAGAGACTATGTAGCCCCCCCATAAGATGATGATGACTTCTCTGAATTTTGTTCACATGCTCCATAAAAATACTAATGTATAACAAATACCAAAGAAGTGATGTGAAGAATTTTTGGATGCTCTCCATGAAGTGTCTCTGAATTCTGATGCAAGAAGTGATGTGAAGAATTTTTGGATGCTCTCAATGAAGTGTCTCTGAATTTTGATGCAAGAAGTGATGTTCTACTAGAAAGAATCATTGTATTCTCTTGGTGAAGCATCTTTGGAATCTCATGTAGTAGATGATGGTGAATGAGTTGGTCATATTTTCAATCACTGTTTAATCATTCCCACATTATTTGAGAGTCAAAATTAGTATCACAAAAGAAATGTAAAAGAAATATAAAGTGCTCAAGGAACGACGGCAATAACAACTCCCCTTGATTATTTGATCCCCCATGAATTGACACATTAAATGTGGAGTGATGCAAGATTAATTTGCAGTGCTAGACCAATGCCTCCACAAAGTATGCATTGTTATTTTTGGCTACAGGTATCGATAGAATAAAGATCAAAATGCATAGAGAATGCAATGCACATAAACTGTCATAATAGTGATTACAAATATGGGAGAGGATGGAATGCCAAAGTTAGGCCTGTATATGTAGAGACAAGTGGATTGATCCTGGAGGATCTAGAAGACCTCAAAAATTTCATAGTCTCAAAATATGACGAAACTAGTATCATTGGATAAAACTCATCAAGAGCTTTCCAACACAACTTGAAGGGGCTCAAATGGAGTCCATATGCCAAAGATATGGCTAGTCAAAGTTTGTAGAAAAAGGTTGACCAAGACATGATGCCATCATCATGATGATAGGACAACACAATCAATAGATGTGATGAGGTGGAAAAATATGAGTGTGACACGTGGCAGCTAATGAGGATGTTGATGTGGCAGTGTGGGACATGTGTCAAGTTCAGGACCAATCATCAGTTGACAAGTGGCACCAATGATATAATGACATGTGTCCTTTAACTGAAAAATTAGAAGGTGCCATATGGCAACCCTACACATTCAACATATTGGCAGTTGTTAAGTTTTTTTTTCCAATAATATGTGGGGTGATTCAAACTTCTGGCCTCTCACCTCCTATCCACCCACTCCACCATTGTGCCATGCACAGAGTGCCCATATGTGGACGATAGTATTTTTTGTTATTTTAATATTTGCAAATTCCTATTTAAAATAGATGGGGGCAGGGGTTGACCACTCGACCTCCCTGCCCCCAGAATGGGGCTTTACCACCACACTACATGTGGTAACAAGAAAATTTCGGGGAAAGTGTTTATTTAAAGAATGTTTAAAAGTTAAAAAACCCCAAATAAAACATAAAAGCTAAACAACCACCCTTATCCAATTAACCATTATAGCCTTCTAAAAGATGGAAGCCCATGAAAAGACAAATATTAAAGAGCTTAAGTGATATTGATGTAGGAGCACCCTTGGTTCTTGGCAATCTTGCATCAACCAAAAATATTTTCTTTCAGATTTCTATTCTTGTTCTGTTGTTGCTCAGTTCATGCTGGTGGATTCATCATCTTTGCTCACCAGACCCTGTGGATCTTTGTGTACATCGTCAACATTGCTCAGTTCATGTTGGTGGATTCATCATCTTTGCTCACCAGACCCTGTGGATTTTTATGTAAATCGTCGACATGTTCATTTTCCTTGTTCCAAGATTTGGGCGCGATTGGATCTTTTTCCGGCAAGTTATCACTTTCGGATTTCATGACAGTTTCTTGAACCAAAACTAGAATATTTTTCAAACTTTTCGCCTAGTTTGATTGTTGTGGATCATCCTTGTGACTTGTAGATCTTAACTGTGTGATTTTATTAGTTTTGTGGAGTGTCCCCGACCTTCATTATAGTTCCACACTTCATCTTCTACACTTGTTGGAGAGTAATTCAAATTTGAGTCTAATCTATTCTTGCACACGCTACATTTTCTTTCCTTGGAGAATGTAATGATCTTTGGCTAACGTAGATGTTTCTAGAATTGTGGATATGATATAAAGCTTGTAACCGATCATTAGAAGGGAGTAGTCCAGTAGTAGTCGATCGAGTAGATTAAGATACATCTGATTTGTAATATTCAGCTAGCATATAGGAGCATGTTAGAATGTTATATTTTTGAGCATGTTGTATTAGGCCTATGAGCCAAATCTATAAGCTTGGATGTTTCCGGCCAAATGTAACTAATATTTTTGTTAATGAGAATATTTGCACCTACATTTTCCTCCATATTTTGTGTTGCTTTCATTGTGTTACTCTTATTGCACTATCTAGATTTTTCTTTTTGAGGAACCTCCTATCATGGCTGTGGTAGATTGGTATCAAATCAATATTCAATCTGTGTGAGGTCGTTAAAATTCGTGAAGTCTTGTTGAAGATTTGTTGTGGGGTGGTAGATTGAGGATCTGACCTGCAGCTACAGACGAATTGTGTAAAGATGGTGAGAAGAAGAAATGTTAGAGGAAATGGAGCGCATGGAAATGCAAACCAAGCTATGATGGAGATGTTGAGAGGAATTGCTGCTAGATTAGATGTAGTTGAAATAGCCCAGAGGAGAGGTCAACTAGTTGATGATGTGAGTGATGAATAAGTAGAAGCATAGGAAGAAAGAGGAAGAGAAGAGAAACATGGCCTTGATCAGGGAGAAGAGAGGTTCATAAGAGCCCTAACTAAAGTGAATACAAGACCCAATTTCAATCCACTGGATTATAATGGTAAGTTGGATTCAGAAGAACTACTTGATTGGATTACAGAGATGGAAAATTATTTTGAATTTGAAGCCACCACTAAAGATAAGAAGGTGAAATATGCTTGTACAAAGTTGAGAGGACATGCATCCCTTTGGTGGGAACATTTGTAGACAGATAGGCAATGAAAAGGAAAAGAAAAGATAAGATCATGGGATTGGATGGTGAAGAAGTTGAAAACAAAGATTATGCCTATAGATTATCAGATTAGTTTGTTTCAAAAGTTGCAAAATTTGAAGTAGAAAGAATCTAGTGTGACAGAGTATATTGAGGAATTCTATAAGTTGAATATCAGATCTGGATATTCGAAGGATGAGATTGAGGAAGTAGCTAGATATGTGAATGGTTTGAGGTCATTTATATAGGATGAAATCAGTTTGATCAAGTTGGTGAGTGTGGAGGAAGCATATCAGTGTGCCCTAAAGGCTGAAGAGAAGTTGAATAAAAGACATGAGCAGAGACAAAGAGGAAGTACTTTTGATGGAGGAGGAAGAGGATCTTTTCTAGATCAAAATAAGGATAAGGAGGTCAGTAAGAATGAAAATTCATACCAGAGAGGTGATGGAAACTCTTACAGAAGAGGAGGATATGGTTACAGAAGAGACGATAGAGGACAGGATAAAAGAATATTCAAGGGAACTTGTTATAAATGTGGCGGAGAAGGATGTATATCATTTGAATGTAATTAGGGAGAGACAAGCATGAAGACAAAGAACAATAGAAGGACAACCTTTGTTGAGGAAGAACATACTGGATCATCTAACAAACCAGAAGATGGAGAAGTGTTGGTGAATAGAAGAGTATTGTGTCAAAGTGAGTTGGAAAAGGAGCCATTACAGAGAAATCATTTGTTTCAGACAAGATGCAAGGTGAATGGTAAATGTTACAAAGTGATTGCTGACAGTGGAAGTTTTGAGAACCTAGTTTCTAAAGAGATGGTGACTAAACTAAAGTTGGAAAGGTTGAAACACTCGAAGCCCTATCAGACTGCTTGGATTCAGGATGAGCATAAGATACTGGTAAGTGAACAATGTTTGGTGAAATTAAAGATAGGAAATTACCATGATGAAGTTTTGTGTGATTTCATGCCTATGGATATATGCCATGTTTTGTTGGGAAAACCTTCACAGTATGAAAGACAGGCTATTCATGATGGAAAGAAGAACATATACACCATTGTTGATAATGGGATGAAGCATATTTTATTGCCATTGGAAGATGTTCCTACAGTTGAGGTTTGTATGAATGCTAGGGTTTGTCTGGTTGATGGAAGAAGATTCCTTGATGGATTGAGACATGAGAATGTGTGTTATGCATTGGTTCCTAAGAAGGCTAAAGACTTGAAGCATGTAGAAGAACACCCGAAAGAGATAAAGGAGTTGCTAACAAAGTATAAGGAGATCATTTCAGATAATGTACCTGATGGATTGCCACCTATGAGGAGTATTAGTCATTGTATGGATCTGATTCTTAGAGCTAGTTTTCCTAATAAAGTAGCACATTGGATAACATCAACAGAGAATGAGGAGTTGAATAGACAATTGCAAGAGTTATTGAGGAAGGGTTTGATCAGAGAAAGCTTAAGTCCATGTGCAATACTTCTTGCATTACCACCTAAGAAGGATGGAGAATGGAGGATGTGTACAGATTCTAGAGCCATAAACAAGATTACGGTGAAGTACAGGTTTCCTTTGCCCCAGATGGATGACATTATGGATTGCTTGAGTGGAGCTAAGTACTTTAGAAAGATAGATTTGAAGAGTGGATATCATCAAATCAGAATCAGAGAAAGAGATGAGTGGAAAACAACATTCAATAAAAATGAAGGATTGTATGAGTGGTTGGTGATTCCTTTTGGATTGAAAAATGCACCGAGTACTTTCATGAGGTTGATGAATGAGGTATTGAAGAAATTCTTGGGTAAGTTTTTGATTGAGTACTTTCATGAGGTTGATGAATGAGGTATTGAAGAAATTCTTGGGTAATTTTTTGATTGAGTACTTTCATGAGGTTGATGAATCAGCAATGAGGTTGAGAGAAGAGCAGTTGCTGATAAACATTAAGGAGTGTAGTTTCATGAAGGAGTTGGTATATCTTGGATTTGTGATATTTGTGGATGGATTGAAGATGGATCCTGAGAAGGTAAGAGAAATTGTTAAGTGGCCTACACCAAATAGTATTGGATAGGTAAGATCATTTCATGGATTGGCTATTTTCTACAAAAAGTTCATTAGAAATTGTAGTTCTATTTGTAGTCTTATGACAGAAACAATGAGAGATGGGAAGGATTTTAGATGGACATATGGAGCAGATCGTATTTTTGAGTTATTGAAACAGAAGGTGACTAAGAAGCCTATGTTAGCTTTACTGGATTTTAATAAGGTATTTCAAGTAGACTATGATGTAAGTGTAAATGAAATTGGAGCAGTATTGAGTCAAGAAGGGAGACCTGTAGTTTATTTCAGTGAGAAGTTGAATGATGCTATAAGAAGATATTCAGTGTATGATCAAGAGTTTTATGCTATAGTTACAGCCTTGAAGAAATGGAGACATTACTTGTTTCCTAAGGAGTTTGTGTTGTATACGGATCATCAAGCATTGCAATATTTGAATAGTCAAGGTAAGTTGAATCAGAGACACATGAGATGGGTAGAATTATTGCAGAGCTAAACTTTTGTTTTGAAGAATAGGGTGGAAAGTCGAATAGAGTTGTTGATGCTTTTAGTAGAAGAAGGAATTTACTGACAAAGATGAGAGTGGAGGTATTAGGCTTTGATGAATTGAAGAACTTGTATGAGAAAGACTCGAATTTTGCAGAACCTTGGAGAGCTTGCAAAGAACTTGTTTTGGAGGATATAGTCACTAGCTGGATTATTTCATTTGGGAGGATATGTTGTTTAGAGGACGTCAGTTGTGTATGCCCAAAATTTCAATGAGGGATAACTTGGTGAGAGAGAAACATCATGGAGGATTCTGAGGACACTTTGGAGTTGATAAGACAGTAGCCTTGGTAAGTGAAAATTACTTTTGGCCACAGATTCATAAGGATGTTAGGAGATTCGTGTAGAGTTGTAGAATTTTTTAAGTTGCAAAAGGAAGTAGTCAGAAAGTTGGATTGTATAAGCCTTTGACAGTTTCGAAGAGACCTTTGGAGGATATAAGTATGGATTTTATACTTGTTTTACTGAAGACACAAAGAGGTAATGATTTTGTATTTGTGGTGGTAGATAGATTTTCTAAAATGGCACGTTTCATATTGTAGACATCGAAAATATATTGATTGACATCGTGCACCTCATCCCGACTTACTAACATCATTTCTTCCTAAATCATTCCTCGGTCTAACCATTTAATCAGATTCCCTTATCTGATTAAATTCATCAGTATCCTCTCTTGGTTAAATAAATCACTTTATCTAAATCAAGTCATTTCTCTTGTTAATTAAATCAATCCATCTGATCTAATTATCCCTATTTAATTAAATAATCAATTTATTTGATTAAATCCCTAAAGTCTATCCATTAAATTAAATAAAAAAACCTTATTTGATTTAATCTAACACCATCCCTTTTAATTAAATAAATCAAAATCTTTATTTAATTAGCCTTTTATCATATTCCTCTCTTATCTGATTTTAATAAATCCATAAATCTAAGTCAAATAAGTCACATCATTTAATCTCCTATTAAATTAATTAACCCTTGATTAATTTAATCTAATCTCATGTCACATCCTCTAGATAATGCAAGTTGCACATGAAAATAGATTTAATTCATTTATTAAATCTCTATTTTCCTCACAAGGCATCTTTTGGAATATTCTCTCAATTTGAATTCAAAAATTCCAAGTCAACATGTACATCCAACAAGGTTAAAACCTCTTACATGTCCTTTTCCTTGAGCCAAGTGGCATTTATTGCATTTTCCCTTCCCTCTTACATATCATTTCAACAAATTTGAATTTCAAATATTGGCATTTATTGGCACAAACCCCAAATCTTGTACAATCATCATCCATTCATAGCTTGACAAGTGGCACCATATCATTGGATGAATGTTAGTCCCACATTGCTCAAATTTGGACATTCATCCATCTTGAAATCCTATAAATGAAGAGCTCCTCTCCTCATTTTATCATCCACAATCCAAGCAAAGTTACCATGCTAAAATACTTAGCCATTTCCATCCATCATTCGAATTCTTAGCTAGGCTTTTTGCAGATTTGGCTTGGAGTTCTCATCTTTCATCAAAGTGGATCACTCTTCATCATCAATCAACAAAGCTTGCATCTTAGGGATTGGGAAAGGGCCAATTTTCACATCAAATTGGCACAAATTCCCCCATGGGATTAAGAGTTTGCACATCTAATTAGGATTTTTATCTTGTTTTTGTCATTTGCGTTGTGTTCTTCACTATTTTTATTCCTAGTTTGATTTGTAAATGGATTTCATGGGGAATCCTTCTTTTAGCTTGTAATTCCTTGTCTAACTCATTTATTCATGTTGTTTTGTAGGTACTAGGAAAAGGGTTCACACATTTGGCGCTAGAAGGAGGGCGTGAAGTCATAAATTCTAACATTTTCTCAAAAATTCTGTGCTTTTCTACACACACAATAAATTCCAACGCGGGCTCGTCAACGTCGCTGTTTTTGCACCGCGGTCTCGTTAGTGTCACTATTTTAGCACCGTGGGCTCATTAGCGTCATTGTTTTAGCACCGCTGGACTCATCCCGCCAAAAAATTCAAATTCTAAACTCCATCGCTGGACTCACCGATCTGCACCAGTTTCAAAAATTTCTAAACTCCTATGCATTCAAAAACTGTGACGCTGGGCAAAAAGAGCGACACAAATCGTGCTCTCTGTCCCAACACAGAGCACTGCTAACTGGTAAGCGGCGCTGTAAGAGCACCGCTGGAAGAAAAAAATTGTGACGCCTTCACGAGTTGCAATGCTGGAAGACAGAAAAAGGGAAAAATTTAATTTTTTAGCACGTGTTTTAATTTATGATTGTTTCCTCCTCTGTTTTCTACTTTTTAACTTATGTGTTTTTCCATAATCTAATTGTTTTTCTACTTTGTAGGTTGGAAGCAAAAAGAAAAGGAAGAAGAAGCATGGGGATGATATCTTGTCTAATCAAAGTGTTTTTTTAACACTTAAGTGTTTGTTTAACACTTCTTTAAGAATTTTTCATCCTTTTCTTTCTTTAGAACACTAGCTTTCATTTGGGTTTAAAAAGGATTCCTTTTGTTTATTTCTTGCAAAAGGATTAAAAAGATTCTTATGATCAACAATTTACCAGATTTCATTTATGGATTAAACAATTGAACAAATGTCTTTCACTTGTGATTTGGTGCTCTAAAATGAACTCACATATTGCTTTGAGGATCTAAAAAGAACAAGTGTATTTGTGATTTTTGTGAGGGCTTACTTAGACTAAAGCCATTGGAAAAGGATGTATGTGCTTCTCTCACGCTTTATAGTGATCTTGAGAATCAAAAGGTCTTTTCTATGACTTTGGCTTAAGACAAAGCAATCACCTCCACACTTTGATTTGGGCTTAAAATTGAACAAACTATTGTGCGAGTGTGAGTGGGGACTTCCTTGCGTACATTCTCTCTCCTTGTTGCCAACAAGGATTGATTGAGTTACGAATATTGTTTTCCATTCACTTTTGTTTATCCTAGAAGGCCTGCCTTGGGGAAAAAGTACTTACCCAAGGGAACAACTCAACTGGTAACACTCTAAAGCCAAGAGTATTTCTAGCTGGGATATAAATGTGGATATTGGAAGAAACACCAATATCACGCGGTTGACTCCGACAATATGGATCTGAAAGGGGACTCTTACCACGTTGGGTCAACTCCTACAAACGGAAAGTCCTTACTAAAACCCATGTATTAGAATTTTCCAAAATCCTTTATCTATTTGTTGGTGCAAGAACGGTCATTCTGAAGCCACCCCACACTTTTACGGTCTTCTAGTAGAGATGGAAAGTATGCCATGGGAGTTTCATGGGTTTTGATGCTTGGATGCCCCATATAAGTGAGTGCCATGGAGGGGAGCCAGTGGGGTCAAGCATCTAACCATTCGCTAGAGATAAGTGTAGCTGGACTTGTCCAAGTGGGAATCCAACAAATATTGTCTTACACATCCATAGGATTGTACTTATTCTTGGGTTACAAAATGCATTGCTTCATCGAAAACATCATGAAAAGAAACACTTAACATCATCTGAATTTCAAACCCTTTTGAAGACAAATACCATTGACACAATCCATATGTTATTGCTTTCCCTTGGGATTCACATCCTTAGAGGTTTCTAAGCATTGGATTAGATCTCAATTTGTCTCCTTAAGTAAACAATAGGGAAACCCTTTGCCTTAAGTTCATTAAATTTCCACATAACATATCTTTTGGGGTTTAAGAAAATTAAGACATAGGACATCTTAGTTTGAAAAACCTAATTGAAGAAAGTGTTTTTGGTAAAATAAAGACATTAATCAAAGCTAAGCAAAATGAACTTTCATATGTGTTGAAGACTCCAAATCCTAAAACACACAAATCATTGATTGAAAATCCGAAAATGAATGTTCAAATAAAATAATTTCTTGGTTACAAAGGTCATTAGAAAGCATTTGCATGCTCTTCAATACCTAGATCTAGGCAAACAAAGTGTCCTTTTTAGGTTCATCTTACGATCAAAACATTATCAAAATCTTTTTCATCCATCCACCCAAAACATCAAAACAAAATCCATCTCATCATCACCTTTTGGGAAAATCTTGAAACTAGGCTTTATGGAAAAATCAAAATCATCCAAATCATTAGGACCAAATCCTTGAAAACACCCTATCAAAACACCTTTGGCTAGGTATGTGAAAATGCATCCTTTTGCATATGCTTAGTCTAAGTTATCAAAATCATCTTGTCTAGCTTGGTGTATGTAGATGAATCCTTCTCCATATGCTTAGTGAAACAATCATCTTGTTTGAATAGGTGTGGGTAGATGCATCCTTCTCCTCACACATATTCAAATTATCATCCTTTGGACAAAGCTATCCCTTAGATCATCATCCAACATCTTAGGGTCTTTTTTGGTCAAAATCCAAATCAAAAAAAAAAATCAAAGTCAAGGACAAAATCTCAAAATCTCAAAAATCCAAAATCAAAATCCAATTCCTAAAAGCCTAGTGTCTCATTCAAGATTGATCAAAAGTCAAAAGCATCCATCTCATCCATCCCTAAAACATCATCATCATATCATCACCTTTGATCCTCAAAAGCATCCTAAAACTTTCACTTTGGGACATAAAATAGAGATCAATCCAAAGAATCAAGAGATTCATCTCCCATATTCTTGATCCTTGTTTTATGGTCCAAACAAGATCTCAATACAAGAAGAGTATGGAAGCCAATAAAGACACACCCGCTTCAAGTGATCTTAGCCAAACCAATGCAGAAATGAATCCAACAAAATCAAGCAACCCATTGACCCTCTCATCATCACAACATCCCCAACAAGAAAATCAAGGAGAGGACCTCACTTTCGGAATGTCTCGCGAGGAAATGGCAGAAATGCTCCAAAATTCAGACAACCATAGAATCATCAACATTATGATGAGACTTAACCCTTCGTTGTACATGCTTGAACTAGAAAAACAAGGGGCCAAGTTGCCTTCGGATTTCGATGTGAGTACTATCGTGGACATATCATTTCCCCCAATTTCATCCACCATCCCCATTTCATCTACACCCCCATCTCAAAACGTCACACAAAACATTCCACAAATCACATCGTTTGCTCCAACCCAACCAAATTTCAACAAGGGAAACACATTCCCCAATGCTCTCCAATCACATCCCCTTGTTAATAATCAAAATGTGGATGCAAACACCACCTTGGAACAAATCATACCCGAAAACCCATTACACAAGAATGTTCCTCTCACATTCCATCACAATCCATCGTCATCATTTTTTCACGCAACACCACAAACACCTCTTCTCACAAATTCACAAGAAGAGGGAGATACGTTCGGACTAGGGGGCTTATTCGACACCATGACATTTTTAAAACAACTCACGCCCCTTACATTTCCACCTCTTCCACCATTGGCATCATCATTTGCACCACTCCTTGGTTTAGGACTTCCTCCCCTACCAAGTACCAATCAAACCTACATCCCAACCATCAATCAAAGCATTGCACCAAACACTCAAAATTTATCGTTGATATCGCAACAACAAACGATAAACACAAAAGCAATGGAAACATCATCAAACACACCCCTAACATCACAAAGCATGGTCTCACAAGGACCAATCACATCAATACCATTACCCAACACGTAAAACATCAACACAACATCATCATCTATCACCATTCCAAATCCACCACCACCTCCACCACCTCCAACTTTCACCACATCAAATCAATATGATGCAGCATTGTAGGTTGCTTTCCAAAGAGGATACCAACAAGTCCAAAAAAAAAAAGTTGTGCAACAAGCCACTCAAGTTGCACAAGTTGCCAAAGCTACACAAGCCACACAAGCTCAAGCTTTATTGCAACAGCAACAACAATAAGCTGCCCAAGCCACACAAGCATTACAAGGACAAAGGGTCACGCAAGCACAAATTTTATTATAGCAAGAAGCTGCACAAGCACAAGTGGTACAATCTCAAGTCCAAGCGCAAGTGCAAGCCCAATATCAACAACAATTGAGGCAATTGCAGGCATATCAACAAGCATTGAGGCAATACCAAGAGCAACAAGAAGCAGCAGAATTAGCAGCCCAATAACAAGCGTTGTTGGAACAACAGTAAGCACAACAGCAAGCCCAACAACAACAATCATTGTTAGAGCAGCAACAAGCGCAACAACAAGCACAAATCCTAGCACAACAACAACAGGATCAACAACAGGCATCATTCATACAAAAGCAAGTAGAAGCCTACTTCGTTGAACAGAACATGTAGATACCATCAAACAACGCGCCGACCAATCCATCCATCCAAACCATGATTCAAATACCTCAAAACACTTTCACCCCACCCCCTGATCCCTAGAATGATGTGATGACACAACTCAGGTTGCTCTCGCAACAAGTGCTCGACCTTCAATCGGGGTGAATGACCAAAGTGCCAAGCAACTTGTGTCCCTATCCATTTGATAGGAGCCTAGACATGAAACCATTCCCCAAGGGATTTGAAATCCCCAAATTTGACAAGTATCGAGGGATGGGAAACCCTGAAGATCACATTAGGGAATTCTAGGTTCATTGTATGGAAGTTGCATATGACGATACTTATCTGATGCGGCTATTCCCTAGGAGCTTGGCAAGTCTTGCTATAGAATGGTTCTCTCGCTTACCTTCAGGCATTAGAACATTCAAAGAAATTAGAGACGCATTCATTAGGAATTACGCATGTAACATTGCAATGGATGTCAGTCTCGAAGAACTCTCCGGTCTAAAACAAGGAAAGAATGAATCTTTCGCTTCATTCCTTCAACGATGGCGATCCAAGGCCAATCAAAGCAAGTGGACCATGCCAGAAGAACAAGAAGTCTACACAATCATAACCAACCTTGAAAGACACCTGTCATTTCATATCAAGGTTCAGGGTATCACTACATATGAACAATTGATCTCCAAGGCGCTCAGCATCGAAAGAGCCCTTGTGACCCAACCTGCCGAATCAATGTCATATCATGAACAACAAAATAATCACCGACCATCAAATTGCAATGATAAACCTCGTACATGGGAAAGAAATAAGAACACCACTAATGATGGCATCGTCGATGCCAAGGTGGTCATTAGTGGTCCATGCCAAAATACACCCACACCGCAAATCCAATCACAATGCCAAAACACTCATCACACAACATACCAACCCAATAATCACACCATCAATAACCTCACTGACCAAAAGGGACCTCCCCAATGCAAAACTTATCCAAAATGAAAATACACTATTTTGGGGGAACCATTGGAGGACATAATGAAAAAGTTGATTGATGAAAAACTTATCAAACCTCCCACATTAGAAAATTACCAAGAACCCGATGTCAAACCCCCTTGGTACAATGAGAACCAACTTTGGAAATTTCAAAAAATCAAAGGCCACACCACGAACAACTACATGAGACTCAAAAACATCATCCAAGATCTCATCGACAAGAAAATCATAAACGTGGAACAACCTACTGGAAATCAAGATTTTTAAATCTACACGAATCTAATGTCAAATCATGACAATAAAGGGAATAAAAATGATAAGGGGAAGGGCAGTGTAAATCATGTGTATGAAATGGTCGTTGCCTCCCTAAATGAGGACTGCATGGTCATCACCATCAAGGGCGCCCATGCCAAAGATTGTGGAGTCACCACAAGAGGCGGAAAAGTCACCATTGTAGGATCATCCCAACCTAACGAAGTCCCTTCATCTAGAGCCATTCTGCATACCTACAATGTTGTAGAGAAACTCAAGAGAATGCCAACACACATCTCCATCATGGAGTTAAAAATTTCATCAACGCATAAAAAGATCCTTGAGGAAGCATTAGCCTCATCCACTATCCCCGTAGATCTTGATGCAAAGAAATTCCAAGCTATGGTTAGAAATATCCTAACGCCTAATCTCCTTGCATTCTCTGACCAAGATTTCCCCGCCCAACCATCTCACAACCATGCACTTCACTTTGAATCCATTGTAAACAAGAGCAAAATCAAAAGGGTCTTAGTGGATGGAGGTGCAGGTTTGAACATCTGTTCTCTTAGCCTCATCAAGTAGTTGAAAATATCAGAAGGTTCCATTGACAAAGGAAAGGGCATCACAATAAGAGCATATGATGACCAAGAAAGAGTGTCTCAAGGCATGATTAAGCTCCCTATCCAAGTAAGGCCAACACTGATGGAAACCACATGTCAGGTCTTGGACATCGAATTGCCATACAATATCCTCCTAGGATGCCCATGGATTCATGCGATGAAAGCCATAGCATCAACCTTCCACCAATGTGTGAAATTTACACATAATGGACAAGAGGTTACTATCCATGGGGACCTTGAGCCATTTTCATATTGCAAGAACCTCAAAGCCAAGTATTACAAAATACCCCAAGTGCTAAAGAATGATGAAGGCCCATCCACACCATACATCGACCCTGCAAATCTCACGTCCACTTCTGTGACAAAGACACCCGCCATCCCCACCATCCCCACCATCTCTGATATCAAGCTCATCATCCAGGAGGATGGTTGTGGAAGCTACAAACTCCCTAACAATGCTTTTGTGATAGGAGAGTTACCACAATCTCCTAGATCACGAGGACGCCCACAAGAAAATGAAGCTTCCACATCACAAACCTATCCTGAAAATTATCCTGAGTTCACAAGATGGGGAGACCTTGGTCATGAGGTTATTGAAGCAGATCCATCCCACATGTTGTATCAAGATGAAAGACCAGCAGCTAATTGACCAATGGAAAAAAGAAGCAAGGGCCTACACATGATGCTTGCAATGGGCTATGACCGAAATCAAAGACTGGGACAAAATGACAATGGGATCATAATACCTATCATGCCAGAGATGTGACCCATAACAAATCTTGCTCTTAGATGTTCCACTCCGAGAATAACCATATGTGGCCGAAGTCCTCTAGTTAGAGCTGCTAATGTTTCTCCTCAGCTAGTACTAGTACAAGTACACTCACTAATAGTCATAGGTAGGGACACACATAATTTTATAACTGAGCCCTATATTAGTAGTGATGACGAAGATACCTTATCCAATCTACCTAGGCTATTCAAAGATACCACCTTGTGTATGATTAGTACCATATCCTTTGAACTAGATAGTCAAAATCATGAGACTCGTTTAGTCTACCCCCAACTGATCGACTATGATGAACGAGGACCACCAGTTCTTAATACATTCAAAAATGATGAGGCACTCTCAGAATTCATGGGATTGAGGGATAACATTCCAGATGGAGATCACAAGGCAGGGTTTATAATGGAGTTGGACACGCATGCCTATTATGGGGAAACGATTGAATCCTTCAGTCACAAAAGTGAGAAACTAAGAATCATATCCAAGTCCTTGAGTGAAAACCACATTGTGGCACTCTCTGACAAGAAAATAGTAAAAAGAAAGGACATATCCAATGGTGAAAACCTCTCTGAGGTGCCCGAGGATGAAGGATTCAATCTTCCTCTAAGAGCTCTTCACCAGGAGAAGTCAGTAGTCTTGGCTGAAAAATGCAATCTGGTCAACATAGGAACAGAGGAGGCCCTACATATCACATTTTATGTGGAATCACTATTATCATAAGAGCAAGAACTCCTAGCAGCATTCCTAAAGGAAAGGAAAATAAACTTTGCATGAAGTTACACTGACATGCCATGGTTAGATCCAGAGACAATGGTCCATCATTTAGCAGTGTATCCAGAAGTAAAGTCGGTCAAATAGAAGCTTCGAAAAATGCATCCCCAAATTTCTTTGTTAGTCAAAATGGAGCTCAAAAAATTGTTAGATGCGGGATTTATCCGACCAATTGATTATCCTGAATGGCTATCAAATTTGGTACTTGTTTCAAAGCCTGACGAAGTTATCAGAATCTGCACAGACTTCAGAGATTTGAACAAAGCATGTCCCAAGGATGATTTCCCGCTTCCCAACATCAACATGATAGTAGACATGACAGCAGGACATGAGATGCTATCACTAATGGATGGATTTTTAGGATACAACCAGATCATGATAGCAAAACAAGATCAACATAAGACTGCCTTCACTTGTCCATGGGGGACCTACTGCTAGAACATGATGCCATTCGGCCTAAAGAACACAGGAGCAACCTATCAAAGGGCCATGACACTAATATTCCATGACATGATTCATAAAACAGTTGAAGACTATGTCGACGATATTCTAGCTAAATCAAGGAAAAGACAAGATCATATAGCAACTCTAAGTGCTATCTTTGACAGACTAGAGGAATACAAAGTCAGACTAAATCCGAAGAAGTGCGTCTTTGGCGTACAATCAGGTAGATTGCTAGGATACATAGTCTCAATGAGGGGTATCGAGGTGGATCCGGAAAAAGTAAAAGCAATCCTTGAAATGGAAGCACCAAAGACATTAAAACAACTGAGAGGCCTTGAAGGCCGACTTCAATCCATCTGATGGTTCATAGCACAACTAGTAGACAAGCAGAACCCATATTCTCACCTACTCCACAAAGGGGTGGCGTATAAATGGGATACAAAATGTGAAGAGGCATTCAACAAGATCAAGGAATATCTACTAACACAACCAGTTTTAATGCCACCTATCCTAAGGAATCCATTGATCTTATACGTGTCAGCAACAATAGCAGCCATTGGAGCTCTCCTAGTTCAGCATGATGAAAATGGAACCAAGAGGGCTATCTACTATATCAGCAAGACAATGGTCGGTCATGAGCTAAATTACTCATTCATCGAGAAAGCTTGCCTCGCCATAGTGTTTACATCCCAAAAATTCAAACATTACATGTTGGCACACAAGATAAAGTTCATTGCGAAAATTGATCCCCTCAAGTATCTCCTATCAAAGGCAATGCTCACAGGCAGAATGGAAAAATGGGTAATGATATTATTAGAGTATGACATCGAGTATTTAGAGTGAAAATCCATTAAGGGATAAGTTATTGCAGATCAACTAGTAGAAGCACCCATTTATTCTGAGAACCCTCTTGTCTCAAAATTCCCAGATGAATCCATCTTTAACCTCAATGTCACTGATCACTAGAAACTATACTTTGATGGCTCATATACACAACACGGATCAGGAGTTGGTGTCTTCTTCATCACTCCATAGGGGGACTACACACCAAGGTCATACAAACTAGCATTTCCTTGCACAAATAACATAGCAAAATACGAGGCTTTGACTATAAGTCTCGGGATAGCAGTGCAATGGAATATCATAGCCCTCAAGGTCTACGGAGACTCTCAGTTGATCATAAACCAAGTCAATAATGAATATCAGACTAAGGATGATAAGCTCACTCCATACAAGAAATTGGTAGAGACTCTAAAGGAATCCTTCATTGACATAACATTTGAGCAGATTCCAAGAACCAACAATAGAGCAGTAGATGCGATGGCGACAATTGGATCCTTGTTGAATATCCCTAACAATATCCCAAGATACAAATTTTTGATTGAGCAGCTTCTTGTTCCCACATTCGAGGTACCAGAATCAGAATTCGTGTGTGAAATCATTGGTCGCGATGATCCTTGGTAGCATGACATCTACACATATCTTCACATAGGTGTCATACCCGCTAACCTCCCATCAAACCTTAAATGAAATTTTATCAAAAAGGCATCCAGATTTGTCATCCTAGGTGATACCTTATACCGTAGAAGCATAGAAGGTACCTTGCTACACTGTTTAAATGTTGAGGAGGCATTGACTGCTCTAACCGAGGTTCATAATGGTATATGTGGCTCACACTCGAGTGGAATGACCATCACCAAGAAACTGTTGAGGATGGGGTATTATTGGCCCACAATGGAAAGAGAAGTGCATGATCATGCTAAAAGGTGTTTACAATGTCAGCAACATGGGGACCTCATCCATTCTTCAGCTCAAGAGCTTCACCTGATCGTCACACCATGGCCCTTCTCATAGTGGGGACTCGATCTCATTGGAAAAATCACACCCACCTCATCCAATGGCCATAAATTCATTATTACTACAACTAAGTATTTCACAAAGTGGGTGGAAGCCATACCCATGACATATATCACTGGGAAGCAAATCTCAAAATTTATCCTGAACTATCTCATTTGTCATTAAGGTGTCCCACAAGCCATTATCTCAGATAATGGACACCATTCAAGAACTAGGAGGTTCGCGACTTGTGCAAGAAATTCAAAATCCAGCATTGCTTCTCCACCTCGTATTATCCCCAAGGCAATGGCCAAGCAGAAGCTACGAACAAAACCATCCTCAAAATCCTCAAGAAAATAGTCAATGACGCAGGTCATGACTGGCATCTACAACTTAATCCCGCCCTCTGGGCTTATTGAACTAGCATCTGCACACCCACTGGCGCCACCCCCTTCTCCTTGGTCTACGGATCAAAGTCGTACTCCCCATTGAGATCGAGCTCCCATCCCTTAGAATATCATTGCAAAACCTCATCACGGATGAGGAATATTGGGTATCAAGACTAAATGAGCTGGAGTTACTAGATGAGAGACAAATAGATGCTTTAAATCACTTGCAAGTCTATCAGAATAGACTCAAATGGAGCTACAACAAGAAAATCAAAAGTAGAACTTTCCAAGTCGAAGAACTGTTCTTAAAAGAAAATCAAAAGAATGTCCCGAACCCTAATAGCAAAGGCAAGTTCAAACCTAATTGGTTAGGACCGTTTGTCATAACAACAAGTTATAAATCAAGGGCATATCAGCTATCAACACCCGAAGGAGAACCTCTGCAAGAGCCCATGAATAGCTCCCATCTCAAAAAGTTTTATGCCTAATTCTTTCAGGGTATAAAGCCAAAAATTAAAAAAAAATAGAAAAAGTCCTGAAAAAATGGTTACTTCAGTGAAAACCTGGCAAACAGGCATTTTGGTAACAACAAAAAAAGAAAAAAATCCAAAAAAAATCCAAAAAAAATTAGAAAAGGGATCAAAAAAATTGTCCTCTAGTGAAAACCACTTCGGTGGCACTTTGGGCAAGTACCTTGGTGAAAACCTGGCAAACAAGCACCTTGTGTAAATAAGCACGGTCCATCCACCAGGATCTTTATGGCTTGATCTGCATCATCCATCCATTTCGCTTCCATCATCCATCGCATTCAGGCCTTCATTCATCACTCACCCACTCGCATCTGCACCATAGCTTGGTCATGTGTTTGTATCATGATCCCTCCTAGTACTACTCGGCCCATCCTCAAGGTCAGTTTGTCCTGCCTTTATCGGAGTAGTCTATTGCATCATGCTGGGGGCATGTTCTCATCGGGTTAGATTTGTGTATTATTTTAAAGTCCTCAAATTAGAAAATCCAAAAACATCAAAAAATCAAAAAAATCCAAAAACATTCAAAATATATCAAAATCCAAAAACAAGTCAAAAAGTCATTCAAAAATCCAAAACAAGATCATCTTGTAGAACTATTTCATCTCTAAGCTTGAACATAGGCAAGGTTGATCTTTGATCATCCCCCGAGACATTTAGGTCAGTCCTATATTAGTCTATCATAATAAACTGACATCTCATCATGTATATCATCGTCTGTAAATCGGTCAAATTGTCAGTCGAACTACGTGGTCTTTGCGTGTATAACGTAGGCAAGGCTAATCTTTCGATCAGCCCTCGAGACCCCTAAGATAGGTCTTTAGGTTAGTATCTTGGTCAAAATCTCATAAAATCCCAAACGCATTGGAAAACCTAAAATCAAAACATTTGAAAAATCCAAAATACCAAAAAAATAGCCTCAAAACATTGCAAAACATCAAAAACATCCAAATATTTGAAAAAATCCATCCGCCTCATCTCACTTGCACCCGCAATAAACACTATCCATAATAAACTGATCATCATCATCAACCTTTGGTGAAATAGTCAGAAACAAGCCTAGTAGTCTAAAAGTAGAACTCCAAATGTCAAGTCTAAAGTCTAAGTCAGTACGCAAGCAAGCTGGTTATCTCTTCGTATCGGTAACACATCATCTAAAATGGTCTCATATCAATCATCCCTTATAAATGAAATGGCGTGCCACCATCCACTAACATGTCCTAGGATGAATCCTTCCTACAATGGGCATTATCTTTTGGCAATAAGTTTTGTTCATCATCCTTAGAAAACATATCCTCTTTCCATTAGCGGTATTGAAGAGCATCAGTCTGTTTGTTTACTTGGTCTTTATCTTTTGAATTATCTTATTTTTTGTGCTCATTCCAAGGATGTCTCGATGATATCCCAAAAAAACGGATTTAGAGAAATAGGAATGGGGCAACGATCGTTATCTTTTGTCTGCTGTGCTTGTTGGACGCTCTTGCAATATAACCTCGGTGAATACTTGCTTTGTTAGGTATGTATGGAAGAGGTCTAGGGAAACTTGTTGACTATTACAGGGATAGGTTTACCTTTCCGTGTGTTGGTCCGAGATGTTTGAAACTTTTGAAGTACATCTTAGCAAGGTTTTTGTATGTTAGGTGTGAACAAGAATACTCCTATCTGATTGTTGAGTCAAATTCCATCACACTAAGTACCACACCATCCTGGTTTGCTATACCTTGATGCATCATACCACGTGTGTTATCAAACATAAGAAAATTTGGTCCTTTGAAAATCCCAATTCCTTGGCAAGGGATCATCAGCATCATCATCATCTGCATTTGTGTCATCGTGCGTCTTGTTGAAATGACTTATTTTCTTACTAATCGCACTAACAAGGTACTATGACAGTTGATCACCATCACCATCACCATCACTGTCATTAATTCTGCATCCATAAATCATTAGAATATTGCATAACATATCATATAGGAAACATACACATTGCATTTTAAATAGGTGCATTCATGTCATTGCATTTCACCCAGTACGTGGCATCTCATAATCATAAATAATAGGAACATAAGCATTAATTTATTAGGCATACATATCATCACATTAACATATCATTGCATCACATACATCATCATTTAGGATAATAACATTTGTTAGTCTAAGCATCTCATACCATCATTTCATTTGCATCATATCACGGCCATCGCATCCTATCATATCCATCCATAAATCATCTCATATATAAGCATTTTTTCACATCATTGCATATACCATAAATCAAATCATTTCACATATCACATTGGCATAAAATAAATCATCATATAGATAACATCATTGCACATCATTGCATCGCATACATCATTAGAAATAAATGCATACATAAAACATCATTGCAAAGCATATAGAAATAAACCATTCATGCATGAATAAAAGTACACGGTACATCTCATCAAAATTGGCTCATATATAACATCATCAACTGTCATAATAAAAATAATAATCGGATCACTGTACATATGTGTCAATCAGTACAAAATGCCCATCGGCCTATCAAAAATGAGCCTATAAAGCACAAAAGGTACATCATAAAATCTGGATCAAGCCCGATCTCCATGGTTGTTGCCCTCACCCCTGTCACCGTGACCCTCTGGTGGGCTCTGACTGACCCGCTCTAAGTACTCGGGAACCCAATCTGCTCTAGGTGCATGGTCATGGTAGGCCCGATGGTAATACTCTATCTCTCGGATAGCCTCTCTGTAAGATTGGACTGGCACTGTACCTTGAGACGAGGAGGCTATCATGCTCTCAATCTGCTGCCTGCAGCCTAGCTCTGTCATTGCATATAGCTCTGTAGCCTATCTCTGCTACATAGCCTAATCCATCTCTACTCTCAGCTGCTCCCTCTCGGCCTATGCCTGGTCTCTCTTAGCTATCACTACCTATTCCTATTCCTGTAACCTAAAAATCAAGGAATCCCATGCGTCTTCCTGCCCTGCTGGCTGTGCATGAACCTGACCCTCACCCTCAGCTCATGCTGGTGGGACTAGCGGATCCTGCTGCTGGTCCTGCATGGGGACATCCTCATGACCTGGTGGAACTGGGGACACCTCTGGTGGATCCTGTCGGATCTCGATCCTCGGTCCTTGCCCTCGTCCTCGTCCTCTACCCCTGCCTCTGACCCTATATGCCTCTGGATCCTCACCTAGAACAATCAACCGAAGAGGAGGTTTGAACCAGTCTTTGTAGGCCTGTGTGGTGCTCGGATCTGCCAAACCCTGATTGTAGGCCCAAGGTCGGACCACCAAGTGTCAAAAGCTATCAACCACCTCCATTGTAGGAATACCAGGGCTCCATGACACCTGTGTCATGCTACGTGCAAAGATGGCCACGTAGCCGTCATCTGGCCGATCTTGCAGCTCCCCAAACTGACACTATACACGCCCGGGCAAATATCTCTCTATCATCATGTGCTCTTGGCCTTGCATGTATCTATCTTGGCAACAATAAAAGAGTTGGTCTGCATCATCAGCCCGTCTAGGCTGACCAAGGTATGGTCTCCAAGTGAACACAAGCATCTCATCTATGACCCGCCTCCAGTAGGGGATCTCGTGCTCTCCAGTGTGTGTGAAGGACACACCACCTCTCTATCGTGCCACCAGGGCATCCTCTACCCCCATTAGAACTAGAACAACCCATGGACATAGCACAAAAATGTGCTCCCATGTCCAAACATGCAGAAGTGTCACCCTAGCTCCCAGTGCTCTACCATCCACATATGCATACTCGTGCAAATCTCTATAAAGTGAAGCTAGAAGGACAAGCCCCCACGCAAACCGAACTGGCCTATCCCGAACCATCTTCTCCCAGCAGTATCCCCATCTAGGACTGAAATACCACCCTCGTCTGTTTGGGGCAACCAAGCTTGAAATGATCACCACAACAGCCCAGTGGAAGGGAGGTGCTATAACTCTATACCTCTCCAGCTCGATTTGGCCCTCCCAGTAAATGATATCTCGAGTGGCAAGGACTCAGGTACAGTACTTGCAACCCTCCTCCATGTCGTAGATCACCCGACGACCATGAATGGGAAATTGTAGTATGTGCCAGACGTCCTCCAATGTGACGGTCGCCTCACCAGTGGGAAGATGAAACGATGATGTCTCGCTGTGCCACTGCTCTACCAGTGCTGATAGCATCCTGAGGTGTGTGTGCACGGGCACTGCATAAGCAATGTGCCATAGTCCTGCAACCCCTAGCCGATCCTGGTCTATGTCGCTAAAGTCTTGTAGGACGCTCACCAAATCTCATGACCAGTGCTCCCGAGAGTAGAGCTCCCTAGGCCTGTCATGCATCACACAAAATCAGCATGTTAATTTTTTTTGGAAAATTCCTGACGTAACGCCTCAAACTCGTTCCCAGCGGCATAGTTTGTGAAGGCATCATAGTTTGAGTTTTCTCAAAGTTTGACGTTGGACCCAAAATTTTGCCAAATAGCATTGTTGTGACGCACTTTAACCCCTAGCATCGCAGTTTTTGTGAAAAGGATGCCACCACCGTGCACGTTTCCAAACTTTCCTGCGAGTCCGAGCCAAGCCTAAGCCCAGCGATGGAGTTTTTAAACTCCAAATTGCACCGCTGCGGTGCTAAATAGCACCACTGCGGTGCAAAATAGCTAAAAGCGGTTCACTTTAAACACCGAGGGGCGCTATAATAACGCCACTGGAGGTGAGCTCCCCTTAAAAGCAGTTATAAATGCATTAAAATGAAAAAATGAAGCGTCAGTTTGGGCCACATACCACGGCACTGATGCTAGGTGGCTGCTGGTAGGTCTAAACTCAGTCGAAAATGTGTAGAGGAATCTGTTGTTACGCCATATTGTTAGGAAGTCAGAGCTCAAATCTTGAGGTTCGCTAGTGGAGGTGTGTGAAAATGACTTCAAAGTGACCCCTCGAGCCCCTTGTAAGCCTAAAAATTAGGGTTTTTTGACCCTCTAGGGCTGTCTTGCTAGGATTTTGGACCCCCAAACCTTTTTTTGTCCATTTGAGGCTTGTTTTTCATCGTTTTATTGCATTCAGACACATTTTTAGCCTCCCGGACCTCTCGGGCACTTGGTCACCTTTTTCGCAAGATCACCCAAAAAATTGAAATTTTCGTCCGATCTCTCGAGGGGGCATCATAATGGCATGTTTTCTCTCACCATGCAGTAGTGGGGCAAGTTTTTTTAATATCAAAATTTTGTCTTTGATTCAGATCGTGTATTCTTTGAACCAACACAATGAGTGCATTGCTTCAAAGAGGGGCAAAATGTAGACATCGAAAATATATTGATTGACATCGTGCACCTGATCCCGACTTACTAACATCATTTCTTCATAAATCATTCCTCGGTCTAACCATTTAATCAAATTCCCTTATCTGATTAAATTCATCAGTATCCTCTCTTAGTTAAATAAATCACTTTATTTGAATCAAGTCATTTCTCTTATTAATTAAATCAATCCATCTTATCTAATTATCCCTATTTAATTAAATAATCAATTTATTTGATTAAATCCCTAAAGTCTATCCATTAAATTAAATAAATAAAAACCTTATTTGATTTAATCTAACACCATCCCTTTTAATTAAATAAATTAAAATCTTTATTTAATTAGCCTTTTATCATATTCCTATCTTATTTGATTTAAATAAATCCATAAATCTAAGTCAAATAAGTCACATCATTTAATGTCCTATTAAATTAATTAAACCTTGATTAATTTAATCTAATCTCATGTCACATCCTCTAGATAATGCAAGTTGCACATGAAAATAGATTTAATTCATTTATTAAATCTATATTTTCCTCACAAGGCATCTTTTAGAATATTATCTCAATTTGAATTCAAAAATTACAAGTCAACATGTACATCCAACAAGGCATTTAAAACCTCTTACATGTCCTTTTCCTTGAGCCAAGTGGCATTTATTGCATTTTCCCTTCCCTCTTACATATCATTTCAGCAAATTTTAATTTCAAATATTGGCATTTATTGGCACAAACCCCAAATCTTGCACAACCATCATCCATTCATAGCTTGACAAGTGGCACCATATCATTGGATGAATGTTAGTCCCACATTGCTCAAATTTGGAAATTCATCCATCTTGAAATTCTATAAATGAAGAGCTCCTCTCCTCATTTTATCATCCACAATCCAAGCAAAGTTACCATGCTAAAATACTTAGCCATTTCCATCCATCATTCGAATTCTTAGCTAGACTTTTTGCAGATTTGGCTTGGAGTTCTCATCTTTCATCAAAGTGGATCACTCTTCATCATTAATCAACAAAGCTTGCATCTTAGGGATTGGGAAAGTGCCAATTTTCACATCAAATTGGCACCAATTCCCCCATGTGATTAAGAGTTTGCACATCTAATTAGGATTTTTATCTTATTTTTTGTCATTTGCATTGTATTCTTCACTATTTTCATTCCTAGTTTGATTTGTAAATGGATTTCATGGGGAATTCTTCTTTTATCTTGTAATTCCTTGTCTAACTCGTTTATTCATGTTGTTTTGTAGGTACTAGAAAAAGGGTTCGCACACATACCTTATAAGAAGACAACAGATGCAGTACATGTAGCAGACTTTTTTTTTAGAGAAGTGGTCAAATTGCATGGATTACCTAGGAGTATTGTTTCAGACAGAGATGTAAAGTTTGTTGGTTACTTTTGGAGGACACTTTGGAAGAAGTTGAAGAGAGATTTAAAGTTCAATTCTACTTTTCACCAACAGACTGATGGACAGACAAAGGTCGTAAACAAGATTTTTGGGAATTTGCTGAGATGTTTGGTTGGAGAGAAGACTAGAAGTTGGGATTTAGTCCTTGCAGAAGCAGAGTTTGCTTAAAATAATTCAATGAATAAGAGTATAGGAAAGACACCATTTGAGATTGTTACAAGAGTTCATCCTAGAGGTATATCTGAGTTGGGAGACATCAGTATGGAAGATAAAAGGAGTGCAAAAGTAGAAGAATCTGTAGAACATATGAAGAAAGTGCATACTCAAGTGAAACCACAATTGGAAGATATGAATCAGAAGTACAAGGAGAAAGTAGATGAAAAGAGGAGACATAAGGAATTTGAAGTTGGAGATGAAATGTTGGTATATTTGAGGAAGGTGATATTTCTAGTTGGCACATACAACAAGTTGAAGATGAGGAAGTTTGGACCTTGTAAGATCTTGAAGAAATTTGATTCGGGAAATGAATATGAAGTGGAGTTACTAGAAGGTATGGGAATATCACCCATATTCAACATTTCAGATCTATATCAGTATCATGAAGTAGAATTTAGTGAAGATAGTGAAGCAAAATTGGAGAATCAGTTTCCTAAACAACCATCGGATGAGATTGAAGAGATTTTGGATGTTAGAGATGGGAGGAAGACTCGTGGAAGACATTACAAAGAATATCTTGTGAAGTGGAAAGGTAGACCAGTGGAGGATTATTCTTGGATTTCCTAGGCTGAGGTAGATCATCTTGGTTTTCCTTTAGCCCTGGTAAAGTGAGGGACTCACTTTTCAATAACCCTAGATGTTTGATGCAGGAGCATCCTTGGTTCTTGGCAATCTTGCATCAACCAAAAATATTTTCTTTCAATTTTTTGTTCTTATTTTGTTCTTGCTCAATTCATGTTGGTGGATTCATCATCTTGCTCACCAAACCCTGTGGATCTTTGTGAACATCTTTGACATGTTCATTTTCCTTGTTCCAATATTTGGGCATGATTGGATCTTTTTCTGACAAGTTATTGCTTCCAAATTTCATGACAGTTTCTTGAACTGACACCAGAATATTTTTCAAACTTTTCGGCTAGTTTGATCATTTCGGATCTTAACGATGTGATTTTATTTGTTTTGTGGAGTGTCCCCGACCTTCATTATAGGTCAACACTTCATCTTATGCACTTGTTGGAGAGTAATTCAAATTTGAGGCAGACCTATTCTTGCACACGCTACATTTTCTTTCCTTGGAGAATGTAATGATCTTTGGCCGACGCGGATGTTTCTAGAATTGTAGATATGATATAAAGCTTCTAACCAATCATTAGATGGGAGTAGTCTAGTAGTAGTCGATTGAGTAGATTAAGATAGATCTAATTTGTAATATTCAGCTTGCATATAGGAGCATGTTAGAATGTTATATTTTTTAGCATGTTGTATCATGCATGTGAGCTGAATATGTAAGCCCAAATGTTTCTGATCGAATGTAACTGAGATTTTTGTTAATGAGAATATTTGCATCTGAATTTTCCTCCATATTCTATGTTGCTTTTTTTGTATTACTCTTGTTGCATGGTTCAGATTGTTCTCTTTGAAGACCCTCCTACCATGGTTGCACTACATATATTTAAGACATATTGGGAATATTTATAAGATTATCAAAGGTTTTTTATTATTATTAATATTATTAAGGGGATTTTATGAGCTTTTCCTATTGTAAGTGGGGGATTTTTCAAAGATATTTACTTGTAAAAGGGGATATGGGTGATTTTGTAAATCTTATGGTTTTTAACCATAATGGGAAAAATTTTATGTATAAAAGAGGGGTGAGATTTTAGAGTTGGAATAAATAAGGGAGGAGTGTTGAGAGAATTCTTTTGGAGAAGAGTTCTTTTGTAAGCACAAAGACTTGTACTGTGTATTTATTAAGCGTAAAAGGGTGCAAGTAAGGAGGCTATAAAGAAGTCTTAGGTGTCGAGAGAGACTGTAAGAGGAATTGTAATGCAAGTTTGAAGCTTGGATGATGTAAAAATGCATTTAAAAGCTTTGCATCATTAATAAATCTGTCCAATATTGAGAAGCAAACCCAGAGAAGTAGCTCATGTTGAGAAAACTCCGTTATCAAGCTCATGATCTCTCTTCTTCTCTTTTGTCTTATAATTTTCTCTTATTCTTTTAGTTTCAATTTCCTTCTTTAAGTTATTAGTTAACATTATTAAGTTGTGCAAAGGATTAAGTGAACCCCGTTTTCTAACTTCAACTGTTAAAATAGATAACCACGTGATTCTATTTCCGATCAGGATAAAATTTGTAATTAGGAGTAAAGTGCAAATTTTTTGTAACCCTTTAATTATAGATCATGGATAGAATCTCACAGCCTCCACATGTAAATAAAGATCTATGAAAGAGCTATGAGTTGATGATGATTCTTAGCTGAAGTCACAGATTTTGTGAGGCATGCCAAATGATTCTAGGTCACAATACTCAATATCAAATCTTCATAATCAATTTCCTCAAATCACATAACTGCTCCAAAAAATACTAACCTCATGAAACATAGGAAAGTATGGTTTTGTTTCTTAAATTGACCTATTCTCCTTTATTTCATTAGGAAATGAGATTCACACAATGAAATGACTAACAACCTTAAGGTGAATCAATTCAAAGTGTGAATCTATTGATTTCCTTTATTTTGCAAGGATGGGAGTCCTGATTAAACAACACTTTGGGGAGAAAGATTGAAAATAGAAAACTAACTCCAAAATGTAATGTAAAAAGTGCATCTAATAGATTAAGCTCAATACTAATGGGACTAGAAATCAAATTGCAGATCCAAGAGAGAGGTAAGAAGGTGTGTCCAAGTCACCAAAAGAGCTTTTCTAAATTTGACCTAGGACTTATTCACCTAGGGGAGAATGGGTCATGGTTTAGGTTTTCTCTATAGCTTTTGGGATCCTCTACAACATATCCGAATCTCTCAATTTTCGCAGGTTTTAGGTTCAGAGTGTCGGAAATAAATTTTGAAATTGAGTTTCCGTGAGATGACAACTTTCTTGACAACTTTTACAACTTTGACAAGTTCTTCAATTTTTCTCTTCAAGAGATCTTCAATATTTCTTCAACCTAAATCTACAAACACAAATCAAGAGGTAAAAATGTTTTGTTTATGGTGAATGGGAGTTTGCCTTGGTCAAACCCCATTTTGGTAATTAGACCTTGAAATGAAATGATGAAACATGAAGGAATGATGAATGAAAAAAGCAATGTCACAACTCACCAAACCCTTGAATGAACCTTGGAATGTAGATATACAACTTGCATGAAAAGGCTTCAATGGATGTGGATCTTGATCTTGAAACTTGATTTTAAATAATGCTTTGAATGCTTGAATGGGTCATGAACTCTACATCAACATATTAGCTCCAATAACATGCCTGATGCAAGAATACTTTGATATGACAATAGGATCTTGATTGTTGTAATAATTCTTCACTAAATCTGCTCTTGAATGCCTTGAAATTCTCCTGAAAGTGCTATCTAAGATCTTGAAAATTGATTTCATAAAATTGCTAGCTTGAAAATATTAGATTGCTTACATGAAACTTAGTGAAATGACCTTATATTTATAGATATGTAAAATTAATTTCCTGAAATTGAAATACTACAAGCCGACGTGTGAATATGGATTTGAATATGTTAAAATACCACCAAAAACATAATTTAAATTTAGGTCCTAGGTCTAAGTGAGGACCCATTCGCCCATGCGTGAATGGGTCCTAGGTCACTTACCTAGGACACACATTTCTCATTGAGAAGTGTTATGTTATGGCATTAATGAATTTTAGGTTTCATCTTTAGAAAATGCAATTAATTAGGCTTGGATTTGAATTAAAGGGGCCAATTTAGGAAAATAACCTCAATTAATTAATGAATCCCTAAATAAGTGTGAAAGTGTAAAGGGGTACACTTTACAACACCACATTAAGGAAAAATTGAGTCCATTTTAATTAATAGGGCCCTAAACTTAATGTGAATATGTAAAATACATACTACAACACTAAATTAAGGCACAATTTAGTTCATTTTAATATTAATTCCCAAATTAAGTGTGAAAAAGGAATACTTTTTCCTACACTACACCTCATAATGGAGATCACAAAAATGCATGTGAAATACATTAATCTGAACAAAATTTGAGACCATACCCAAACAAAGATCAATATTACATGGAAATCAAATTGCATGGAACTCTAGACAAGGCTAGATGCAAGATTTTGGGAAGGGTTTTTTTTTGCATGGCTCTGATACCATATTATGATTTCCAAGATCATAACAAAAGAAAAAAACTTCCACAAAAACACTTTCACATAATCAGCCTAATTTACATAATCAAAGAGATAAAATATTTGAATGAAATGTACAATGTAACCTTGCTTAAATAGGAAAGGTGGTGAAAGTAATCAAGTCGAACAATCATTGACTAACCTTTCTGTAAGAGAGGGGGACCACCACGTGCAAGGACCTAGGTCACAGAGGGCCAAGATGCAGAAGGCTACCCTAACTTACCTCAGCTTAATGTGGTGTGAGGAAGTGCGGGGTGAGAATGATGAGGACTATGAAGTCCTTCAATCACCCTACATACCCAAAATATAGGATGGGGCTAGGTGAGTCATTTTTTAGGTTCAACACTACACCTCAGGAAGCTCTCTACTCAAGGACGAAAGTGCGGTACTGGGATGACAGCGTGGCGCGCTGGCATCTCTCAAGTGGGTTGGCGTCTATATGACCCGACAACTAAAGAGACAAGGTCAAACCTAGGAAAACAAGCTAACGGCCTAGCTAACTACCTCTAAAGGGCCAAAACAACAATATTAAGTAAACAAAAATTTCTCTAATGTGATAAAGTAAAAATGCAAGAGTTAGGGTGGCAAGAATGATCTCACAAATGAATTCGTTCACCAACTAGCTCCCAAAAGGACATCCACCTACAGACAAAGAGGAGGAATCCAAGAAAGCGCCCTATAGAACCACAAACCTATCGGGAAGGTATTCTCCAAGATCTCTCACATGAATAATACCCAAGGAAGTACACTACAAACTCGCAGACCTATAGGGAATGTAACCCCCAAGATCTCTCACATGGAGGAAGCCCAAGAAAGTGCCCTACAGACCTACATACCTATAGGGGAGCCACCCCCAAGATCTCTCAAATGGAGGAAGCTCAAAGGAAGTGCCCTACAGGCTCTTAGACCTATGAGGAGATATTCCCCAAGATCACCCACATGGAAGAAACCTAGGAAAGTGAACTCCGTAGAGTCAGGAAGCGGCCATGTAGGCAAGTAAGTAGACAGTCACGTAGACCGCCAATTTGGAAGACTTTCAAAGGGGTCCCTTAGGGACCCATCATGAAGAAGGGGTCCACTCAAGGGACGCACAGTTCGAAAGAAAATGTTTTCTTTCTTATAGTAATCCATCATCAAGGGATCCTTTTGAAAGATGTTCACTTCATCAAGGAATTCGAAAGGAAGAATATGCCCCCCACGCGAGGGGAAGGTCAAAGTTGTTCCCACTTCGGATGAAGGTTTTCAAGTCCTTTCTTTATGAACCCATGATTAAGGAAACATGTTTTGTTAGGGTTCCAAGTTGAGAATGTGGTTCTAAAGAAAGATTTGTGAAGATTTTCAAGAAAAGATTCATTGGCAACAAATGCATTTTCTAAAAATCAAAATGTTGAAGTCATTGTCACACATGAGAGGGACAACTCAAGAAAAGAAGAGAGAAAGATAAAGAGAAAGAAAAGGAGAAAACACAAAAAAATGGCACAGGGGGATTTGGTTTAGCAAGGTCAGATCTTTCCATGCTCATATAAATAATAGGTAACCCCAGTGCAAGGCGAAAGATCATCAACCCCCAACCAGATCGAGAAGAATGCATGGAAAACAAAGTAAAAATAAAAAAATTGGGTTAACATGGAAGGGAAGCCTATATTCCCCCAACGCTTTGCATCATCCCCAATGTATCCAAGCACCAATAGGGGTGACAAGGGTCATCTAGGCACACATAGCATGATCATAGTGGAATACATCACAAAACACACACACACACAAGATCAAGAAGAGGCCTCCTCCTAACATTGATCGATCAAGAGGTCATCCGCTTCCCATTCTAGATCATCGTAGGGGGAAGGAGGATGAGCTTGTAGTGGTGGGATGTTAAGAGGAGGAGCATTTGACCCTCTTGCAACAAGGGCTAAGGAAGAAGCCCCTACAAGGTCTTCTTCGTCGAGCTCTTGTGGAGCTAAGGTCAGCGATTTCATGAAGATTGCTGATAAGGCTGGAACTTCATCCATAGAGTTAAACATGCACCCTACTAGAGTGTCATGTTTAACTTTAGTGGATGAGGTAGGCTATGCCTAATATTCACCGCTAGGCTTGCCAAATGACTCGGGAGCGGTGACGAACTCAGGAGTAGCTGAGACTAGTTATGTCACTAGGACAAAACAAGTCAGCATGGGACCACCTTGTGAAGAAGGTGGCATCCTATTATGTCCTTCACTACTAGAAGGACCACATTCCACCTTTTTCTTTGTCAGAGGAGATGAAATTCCCATAGAAGAGGCTAGAGGAATGGAGGAATGGAGGAAGAGGAGGAAAGAACTACAGTGGATACAACCAGGGTATTAATCATATCCATGGGCTTTGGGAAAGGCTGGATATCCAGAATGGAAATCAGCAAAGGTGGCTCCACCAAAGGAGCGATGAACACTAGTACCCCCTTGGGGTTAGGTGCATTCATACTCAGAGGAATCCGAAAGCGATGCAAAACTAAACTGAAAAGAAGCAGAAGGAAGGGGAGAGGAAGGCACTGCAAGAGGCCCTAAAGTAGGGGTGGTCATATCTTCCTCCTTCCTTTGTGAGGTGGCTTGCTCAACCAAGAGAGCCTTTCACTGATGCTCGTGCTCACGCGCAAGGAAATTTCTATGAATCTTTGAGTTGGAGGCTAGAGGCTATGAAGGAATAGTAATATCCTCATCAACCATTGGAACATCCACTACGGTTGTCTTCGGTGGAGGAATGGATTCCTGAATGGGAGCAGGAGGAATAGATTGAGGAGCAGCGGGGGGAGTCAGCTCAAGAGCCTCAGTAGTGGGCCTCTTCCCGTTCACTTCTTTAGGAGTAGGAGTGGAAGGAGGCCACAGATCAAATACCCTTTGAGAACCTTTTTTTTTCCATATAAGTAATACCACGGTCTAAGGTATTCATTAAGGAGGTCTGAGATCTTGAACTTGGGCCTGCGCCAAGGAGGTATCATTGGACTTAGCCAATAGCCACTGGGCCAACTCATCCAATACTCTTCCCAAGAAAGGGGAGAGGATGAGGTAGTCTGGGAAAAGGAAACCTTCTCTTTTCCTTTACGGGAAGGATAGGGAGGCAGTGTGGACTTCTCCTTTCCCTTCGAGGAAGGGACAGTGGTTGGCATAGTTTTCTCCTTCTCCTCTCGGGAAGAGGAGGCGACTGACTACTTGTATCACATGAAGGGTCAGTTTCAGCTGTCCCTTGCCCCCAGTTTTGTACTTTACATAATTCTTGTAAAGTAGGTTTGTTCTCAGAGGAAGCAAACTAACTGGAGCGAGCCAAAAGTGATCCAACGAATATCCACCACGGGACACCAAGGGCTGGTATCCAATGTCATTCACTACATGCATGACACCTTCATGGGAAAATTTTAAACATTTGTGAAAAATGGAGGCCACTCCATTCATGGAAGCTAGCCAAGGTATGCCTAGCTTCATCTTGAACAAATCCAACTCTGGAATAACATCGAAAACCATGTCAAAATGCCTAGGTCCAACTAGGATGGACAAAGTTATCGAGCCATACAGTTTAAGACACATACCATCGTACATACGAATGGTAGATTTCATTTCTTCATATTCTTCCCTCTATAACGAATTCAATACTAATGTTTCCTCCATGATAAAATTTACATAGCTCGTGGGGTCTACCAAGACTCCTATCACAATGTTACCATTGAGGTGAGCAGGAATGTAGAGGGGAGAGGGCTTGTTGTTTAAGGGAAAATATTGTGAGGTGAATGTTATGTCCAGAAAACTAGGTAAAGGTAGAGCAATAGACATCACCGAGACCATATTAACATAGGCCTTAGGTTGAGTAACAAAATCAGTGGCATCAATAATCATGTTAGCAGAATGTGACAGAAATAGATCTGTGTATATCTGAAATTCACTATTAGCTTTCACCACCAACTTGTTAGAATTTTGTTTATTCCCATCGAGGAAAATGGTACCATCCTCGATGTGGTCCTATATCTCATGACAATGATACGAGATCGGTACCGTTCTTAATTAATTCCTTCTGTACATCAGAATCGGGCAGCTCATACCAGATTTTTGAAAGGAGCACTTCATAGCGCACTATGAAATCAGTGATTTTTTCATTGTCTCCTTGTTTACATTAGATGATATCCAAGAAGGCCATCTTCGGCCCGATATTAGCTTAGAATTGTCTAAGGAATTGATTTACAAGTTGTTCGAATGAGAAAATAGAATTGTCAAGCAAGGAACAGTACCATTCTAGTGTTGTGTCCTTGAGTGATCGAGGAAAAAGTTTTTCCATTAAGGCATCATGATGGAAGAAGTCTATGCATCGGGCGTTAAAGGCAGACACATGTGTTTGTGGGTCCACTTTACCACCATACTTTTCAAATTTAGGGATCTCCATTCCTTCTGGGAAGGGATTGTTCAGGATCACAATGAACAACGGACTATGCCAAAAGAAGGGTTGAAAGATAGGCTAGGAAGAGGCTTGGGAAAGGTTCACCAATTGGCTGTACATCTTACCCATATTCTAAAGAAGGGTGTTCAAAATAGGGTCATTAGAAGATAGAGGGCCAAAGGAACCTCCTCTAGAATCACCGCCAATGGTAGGGCCTTCACCAAAACCACTACCGCTTCCGAAGCCACCACCATGACCTCCTTGGGAACCAGTTCCACTCGCACCACCTCCATGCCAAATCCACCACCACTACTAAAGCCTCCATCACTCATCCCACCAAAACCTCCACCACTAGAGGTGATAATAGGGGAAAAGCTAAAGCCCAAAGGGACCTTGATTACTTTGACAATTTCAGGTTTTTGGGAGACATAAGGGATGTTGATAGAAGGTACCACATCGGCCATGTACATGGGTGTGGGAGGCATCGATACTCCTAATTGTCCTTCATAATCTTCAAAAGGGGTTCCTCATATAACAATAACAATGTTTGAAGGAGCACACACTTCTGTCAAAATAGTAATACTAGTCATGAGTTTCAATCCTATTCGATTCTTTCCAATCATGTACTTTAATTCGCTAATGACCTGAGTGGTCCTAGTGATCTTTGGGTTTCTTTCCAAATGATTTTCCAAAGCACCCAACCCCTTGCTAAGGCGGAGACATATTCTGAAGGGATTTGAACGACCTCATGCTTTTCCACCGATGATAGTGTGGGGGACGTAGGAGGAGTGAGGATGTGATTAGTCTCGTCACAGAATCTTAATTCACCCCTTGACAACTACTCTTGTGCAGCCACACTGATGGTGGGACCCGAGAAAATTCCTATAGAGAAACTAGTAGAGACCTTCGTCCTTTCCACCGAAAGGTGTCATACGCTTCTCATGATGATATACCTAGAAGTTGTGGACTAGGTTGTGATGCTCATAAACCTTCACAACACTCAGGAATACAACAGTCATGAAGCACATGAGAGAAGCCTCAACACCAATGGATGAATAGACGTTGGTCATGTCGGGTTCACCAAAAATGTAAGAGAGGGGGACCACCATGTGCAAGGCCCCAGGTCACAGAGGGCCAAGATGAGGAATGATTCCCTAACTTACCTCAGCTTAATGTGGTGTTAGGAAGTGTGGGACGAGAATGATGAGGACTATGAAGTCTTTCAATCACCCTATAGACCTGAAATACAAGATGGGGCTAGGCGAGCCGGTTTTTAGGTTCAACTCTATGCCTCAGGAAGCTCTCTACTCGAGGACAGAAGCACAGTCCTGGGATGACAGCACAACACATTGGCATCTGTATGACTAAACAACTAAAGAGACAAGGTCAAACCTAGGAAAACAAGCTAACGAACCAGCTAACTACCACCAAAGGGCCAAAACAATAATATTAAGTAGATAAAATATTCTCTAATGTGATAAAGTAAAAATGCAACTGTTAGGGTGGCAAGAATGATCTCACAAAGGAATGTGTTCACCAACTAGCTCCCAAAAGCACATCCACTTACACATAAAGAGGAGGAAAAATTTTGGGTGACTGTATAGGGGCATGCGTCAATCAGACCCCCATTTAGGTGTTTCCACCTCCACAGACAACCAAGAAAGCAAGTATTATAAAGAAAGTATTGTAATGAAGAACACTAAAACACTACAAAACAATAAATGTTCTTACTCAACCAAGTAATAGAGAGGAATGGGAAGCTTACCACCTACACCAAAAGCACTCAAGGATAATGGGGAAGTGAATGAGATTACTCGAGCGTCTGATGCAATGGTGATGTCCCAAAATTTCTCTAATAAAGTGGTGGAGTGAAGTTACTGCTGCAATGGAGTGCAAAAGTGTTGCTAGGATGATGGAAGAGTGTGCTAAGAGATGAAGAAGCTATGAAGAAGATTTTGAAGAGATTGTAGAAGATGAAATGCTTGTTGAAGGAGTGAATTTGAAGGGGAGATGAAGAAAATGACCATATTCCAGTTGGTTGACTGAAGAGGGTGTTACCAATCAACTACGATTGGAAGTGTAATGCCTTTGTAGGTTCAACCACAAGAATCTTCTAGGGAGGCAAGTGTGCTACCCAAGCGTCCCCGACAAAAAATTATTTTTCGATACTCAAAACAAGCGCCAAGTGGAATGAAAGCATCGGGCTTAGTGTAATTAAGCCTCCAAACTTGGCTTCTTAAAGTGGAGAAGGGAAAAATGGGAATTTGCATAAGGGGTTAAAATTGACTCTTATACACCTTCAATAATGGACTACTTGTTAACTCATATGACAAGTTTTCTAGTGAGTGGCAAGTGACCATGCAAGAGGTGTTTCACAAAGTGAGGACACTTGTATCAACCAAATGAGGTGAGACAAAACTCTATAAGTCCCTAAGTGGACACTTAATCAATGTGAATAGGACTCTCCTAGTTAGATTAATAGCTAACTAGTTTGATAAATTCACTATTTACACCAACACACTAGTCCTACCAAAAACTCCCAGAATGCTTGACCTTTTATCTAGGCATAGTCTAACCTAAAACCACAAAAAATAGAGAAAAGTTTTGGGACTATTTAGGGGCCTCCCTCAATCAAACCTATCTTTTGTTCTTTAAACCTTTATGAATGGATAAGAGATAAAATGATAAAAGTGTGTGTGCTCTTACTCCTAAGTTCATTAAGAAATAAAGAGAAAAGACATGAAATGATATTGATAATGGTGTAAATCATGGTCTACAAGGAAAAAAAACATTGTGAATGGTGTAATAAGAGTAATAAAAAATTACTATTTACACTAATAAGTTTTTTCCAACACGTAAAGACCATGTTGTTAGTGTAGACAAAGATTTTTGCACCCTAATGCTCTCTTGCACTTCTAGGGTTTTTCACCTAAAAGGAGAGAGATGGGTCAAAATGCATAATGTCCCCACTCAAAACTAATTCAAGTATGAATGAAATATGTCTAAATTCAATGTATAATTTCAATAAACTAATGAAATATATTGATTATTAATGTAAAACTTGTGAAATGCAAGGTGTTTGAAAATACAGTGATGTATGAAAAAAATACCTAGAAAGATGAATAAAAATGAAAATAGAATAAAACAGGAAAATAAAATAGAAAGCATGCACCTAGAAATGTGTTGCAGACTGGAATGGAGACTAGAAATGCTGATGATCCTAAAAATTTGACCTACTAGGAGACTTACGCCATTCTGGGCGACTTAGTCCTAGATTTGGAAAACTGCATTGGATCCCGTTTCAGCCAAATGGGTATCCAGATCTACATAAAACTCTAAAAAATAGGTACAGTGGGACTAATTCATCACTTTTGGCGACTTAGTCCACTTTGTATTTTATGAAAATCTGAAAGTGGAAACGGAAGCCCTCGGTTTGCACTTCAGTTCCTCATAAGTGTTCGATTTTGAAACTTTGATTTTTGACATTGTAAGTGACTTTTTGTTGATATATTGACCTAGCCAACAAGGATATGTCTTCAAAAACTTTGCAATCTATCCTTCAATGATTTCCAAACCCTCAAAGTACCTAAATCTACAAACACGCAAGAATAGAGAGAGAAATGGTGATTGTTAGGGCATGGGGGTTTGCCTTAGTCAAACCCTTTTTTAGGTAATTAAACCAAAATGAAGAAATAATGTAATGAAGCATGAGATAATAGAATTAGAGACTTTCCATGATGATAGATCTTTATTTTTTGTAGCAATAGATGAATAATCTACCTTTGAATGTCTGAAAAAGCTATCTTGATGACTTGGAATGTTAAAACCCTAGCTTGCTTGACTTAAGAACATGATGAATGGTGGATGAATAATGAATTGATTATGAATTAGGGTTTAGAGGCTTGTATTTATAGGAAATCCACCTAATTTTCCCATTAATTTGCTCGCTAAGGCTGACATGAAGGAAAAATAAACTTAAAATCCAATTGTTCCAGCCCAAACCTCAAAAATAGCCCAAATGGGACTAAGTCGCTAAGTTGGGTGACTTAGTCCCACCTGGATGGGACTAATTCGCCCAGATGGGTGACTTGGTCCCATAGGGCTCTTTTGCCAGCTGGATTGTTCGGGAATCAAGAATTTTAGTTTTTATGTTGATTTCATCAGGTCTTTGATCAAATTAATCCTTGGGATGCACAATATGGGGCAATAGGGGCCTATTAATGATGATGTAAAGGGTACTTAGGGCTAGGGACACAAAGTTCAATGTGAAAATGTGATTAAATACACTTTACAACATTAAAATGAGGTCCACATAGCCTAGAAAGGCACAACATCCAATGTGGATGTGTAAGACACATTACAACACTAGATTAGAATTAGGTTTAATTTACAAGCCTTCTAGATTAATGTGAAGACGCAATTAAATACATTTTATAACATTGAATTAGGGGAAGAATAGGTCCATTGAGTCTAGAGAAGTGTGAGTTTTTTTTACAACACCTTTACAAGAAATTCATAAATGCATTTTATTTAGTTTGCAAGGGTCCAAGACCTAGTGTGGATTTGTAGAAAACCTCACAACACTAAATCAAGGAATCATTAAGTCCAATTTGTTGTTAATTATTCCCATATCAAGCAAGAAAAAAGGGATACTTTTTCCGTGTCCACAGTTAGCACCAAGAAATTTCCTTAATTGTCAGTGCTTAGCTTTCCTTAGATTGATTGTAGAACCCTATTTCTTAGCCCTGTGGCAATCAACTAGCCCTAAACTTCTAGCACTAAATTTTTTCAATCCAAGGATCGTCATGAAAATCTAGTTGGTAATTTTTTTTTATAAAATATAAGGATCATGCATGCTCAATTTTGTAGCTTTCAGATGAGTTTTGAGGCAAATTTTAATGTCTCACCAATTTGGAGTGGGTTCAAGGGGTCCCATAAAAAGTCTTAGGTAGATAATTTTTGGCCATTACCAAGATGTTATTTCATCTTCAAATGCCTACATCTCTATTTTCAAGGCAATCAGAGGATTTTTGAGGCTCGAACTTAATTTTTTTATAAGCACCCTATCAAAGGGCCCAATTTACAAAGGAAGTGCAAAAATTCAATTTGTTGTGCAATTTTCGGCAATTACCTATTTGTATAAACAATTGCTTATGCCTCCTTGAAATATTTCACGGCCTCTGTAAGTTGTATGCACCTGTGGGATCAGTTCTATCATTTGGCCTGTTTGGAAATTAAATTGTCCATTTTGCAACTTTTGAATTTTGTAAAAAATTAAGTATTTTAATTTTTTTAAATATAGTGGGGCTTATAATGTATATTTAAATGCTTATATGAGTTTTGAAGGTTTGAAAACTTCCATCCATGGTCAATTCCACAATTTTCACAGGGAAAAGAAGTGGGTTTTTCAAAGGGCACACAAAATGGAATAATTCATTTTTTTGGGCATTTTTGACTTGCTAAGAGTTTGTATTTTGGTTAAGAATGTTTCCCATCCATATTCAGATGCTTGGAGGAGGTTTTAGAGCATTTAGATTGAGGAATTTTTTTTTATATGATCTTAAAATGCTCAGAAACTTCTTTACATGCCTTGTTGCAACAAAAAATGACTTGCATAGTTGCAAATCAAGCCAACACCCATTTCTCACGCCTTGGGAATGAATTTAATGTTATTTGGAACATTCTCAAAATTTCATTCACCACAAAAATTCCTCTACTCAGCTAAAAATTACTTGCAACAACTTTTACCATGCAAGGAGTGCTCAAATGTGAATTTTTCCATTTTGTACAATGTAGATTCTTTTATTAGGTCAAACTTGCTGAATTGTGGAAAGCAAGTTTTTCATCTGTTTCAATTTGCAATAATTTATCCCCTCACTGGAAATAAAGAATATTCATGTGGATAGAGCTTGAGGGAAAATGAATAGAGATGGTGGATTCAGAAAAGGTATTTTCCAAAATGTCAAATCAATAAGCATAGGAAACAAAGGCACGCTCTAAGGGGTCTAGTGGAATAAACTGTGTGCTAAATGGTATTTTTAAATTGCTATTATGATTGGTTTTTACCCAGAAGTGAAAAATTTTCACTTTCAAAGTGAAATGCAAATGGTAAATGTGTCTTGACTTCATGTCTATAATGAAATGAGAACAAGGGGTGTACTATCATTTGATGTAGCCATACACATGCTTATTGTATTGTATGAAGTTTATATGTTTCACTATATTGCACCATAAGTTGAATATCTACATCTAGTGTCATATAGGATCACCCTCCTAGGTTTTTTAGAGCCTAAAGTGTAGGGGAGAAAAGTACAAAATCCATCTCTCATTCGTTGGCCACTAATCTTGAAGTTCTTGAGCATAAGGGTTAGCTATCCTTTAGAGGATTTCAAGGTTCAACTAGAAAAGCACCAATAGAATGGTGACTTTGTTGAGGAGATAGAGACATATCCATTTGGAAAGATTCAAGAAATCTACTGATCCAAAGTTTTGGTTCAAATATTGAAGGACCTTCACACCTAGAGAAGGAAATTGTTGCAGCTTGCTAGATGATTTCATAAAATAATGGTACTTTGTTGGTGAAATAACTTAGAAATAAATTTGATCTTTGCATCAGCTTTCAGCTACTTAAAGATATTGTCCTCTGTAGAGAGGTGGTGACTATGTGAGTGAACCTGATAAATTGTTAAAGCTTGCATAGGTATATGAAACTGCTAGCCAAAGAAAGAAGTTTGTAAAGGTTGAAAATATTTGCTAGGTATTTAGTTTTCCTTTGATCAATATTCTTGAAGGAAAAATTATTGTGTGAAGGTCATTTGTGAAGTAAACTGTGAAGTAATGATAGATTCCCATGTTAGCTGAAAATTTACTTTGGAAGAGAGGGAATAAAAAAAATCACGTCTCTATGTAAATACATTTGTATTTTTCAATAGATGGAGACATAATTTATGTATTTTAGTGAAATGTGCATGGTGGTAAATATATGGTTATTATTTCATAGTTGTGCATTGTTGTACAAGTTTATGTGGTAGTTTTAGACCTATAAATTTTGTGCAATCAAAAAAGGGTATAAATATTTCATGTATTGTTTGGTAAAGTGAAATGGTTTGGTATTTGAGAGATAAGAGTTATATTGGAAGGAATCAGACCTTGTTATAGGTGAAAGAAAAGTTATGAAATGGTTATGAGGGTGATAAAATTTCATTGAAAATAGACCTTGTTATAGGTGAAAGACAAGTTATGGAATGGTTATGAGGGTGATAAAATTTCATTGAAAACATGTCAGAAGACTTATTGTCACCATAATTTTCCCTTTGCATAGCCAAGTGTAATGATGCAAGGTTTGCAACAATAATCATATCTTTAGAGAAGGCCCTTCTCTGTTGAAAGATATGGAGCATTAAATTTTAGTAGCATCCATAATTTTCCAAACCCTATTCCTAATGAGGTTAGGGGACACTTGCTAATGTTTAATGGAAAGAATTTTGAATCAATAAGCAAACATTTGCAAGCATTAGTGGATTTAATGGGAGATTATGAGATAGATGCAGAGGATGTGGTCATGAAGTTATTTGTTTAATCTTTGAAGGAGGATGCTAGAGATTGGTTTTCATACTTTCCAACATTTTCCTTTTCTTTATGGAATGAGTTCATGATAGTATTGATAGAACAATTTAGTGAGAGAAGTGATGCAAGTTTAGTGATAAGAAATTTCATGGACATTCAAAAGGAAGAATAGTTAGTCCTAGATTTTAACTTGAGATTTCAAAGGCCATAAGGGATATTCCAAAAAATATAAGACCAAATGATGCAATGTTCTTGGTTATATACCTAGGTGCATTTTTTGAACAAATGAGATATCTCTTAAGAGATAAAGATCCTACAACACCACATCAAGTATATGTTGCAGATATGGACATTGAAAATAATGTAAAATATTCAATGCCAAAGGGATACATGGCTAAAAGTTTTGGTTGTCCTAGCACACCTCATGCAAATAAAATTTATGGATCAAACAATAATTTTTTTATCAAATTAATAATAATTTTGTTATTACAATCATTCAATCATTATATCATGTAGCTAATGATGGACTGCAGAAATTTTTTTTATATAGAAAGTTGTTGCACCAAAATATTGACATGTTAATGCGTGATATAACCGCCAAAGTTAATGAATCCATGAGAGGTGATTAAGCCATGTCACGAGCCCAAGCGTTGCACTACACAACACAAGGAGACCATGGGTGCACACCTTACAACAATCCCCACCTAGCACAAGTGAGGGGTTTGAACCCATGACCCAGGCTCTAATACCAATTATCACACAGATAGTTGTCATTGCACCAAAGTATTGACCTGTTAATGCTCGATACAATCACAAAAGTTAACGAATCCACAAGAAGTAGTTAATCCATGTCACAAACTCAAGTGTTGCACTGCACAACACAAGGAGACCAAGGGCACACACCTTGGAACAAAGTTGTGAGAATAATTTGAGGAGTGTTGATCCTATGTTGCTTGCTCATGCATTATTTGACATAAAAATATATGAGGATGACTCACCATATGAATTGTTGGAAAATTTTAGAGACACTTGGTTAGCAATCCCTAGAAATTTCAGACCTAAGGATTCTTTATGTATTGATTTGTTTTGTGAAATTTATGAGTCAGGTTTGAGTTTTTTTCCTAAAGAGTTGAAACCTATTAATCTTGATCAAATATTTAATTCGATTGGGATTGTTCAAATAACTAGAAGTGATTATGTAAGAAATGTCATATCTTAGAATGCAAATAACATTTTTCCCATTGTTAGGTGCGAGCAAAATAATAACATGGTTTGTATGGATGAAAAGATTATATAAAAAATGAAGATGCATCTTGTATAAGTGAAGATAATGTTTATGATCAACCCACAAGCAGAGTATGTGCAAATCAACATAGTAATGGTGAAAATCAAAATACATGGTATGGTGACAAAATAGATATACATGACATTGTTCCTTGTAATATCTATGTTAATGAAGTAAAAGGAATGCATGATATTGAAAGTGAAACTTTAAGAATTATTTTTGAAGATTTTGAGCTTGGTTTATGTAATAATAAACTTTCTTTTGATGAAGATCATGATGACAGTGAGCTTGACTATCTTTCTATGGATTATGAATGCTTATATAAGGATGATATGAAGGTATTTTCTTTATGTAAAGGATGCAATGATGTGAATGTCAATGAAATTGCATGTTCACAAGTGAATGAACAAGCTTCATATTATGAGTATCTGGAATGTAGTTCAATTTTTCTATCAATAGAGCATACTAACTCTGTAAATGATAGTGATTTTGAATATACAAATTTGTGTGTTCGATATCTAGATCCTAAGAATAGTGTTAAGAAGGATAAGATGATGATGCTAAAAATAATATCTATGAACCTGATTATCTTTCATGTGCTCATGATTACTTATGTGAAGTTGAAATGGAGGTCTTTACTTCATATAAAGAAGAAATTAATACACATGTTGTTCAAAACATGTGTTTATTAGATTAAGTAAAAAAGTTGTGTGTTATGATGAACTGCAAGGATGAGTCAGAATGGTTGGTGGGATATGATGTAAATGAAGCTGAAAGTTTCTCTATTAATTCTTCAATTGACCTTGAAAGTTTTGAAAATATTGATGTTGAACATGAGTCCACTCTCCATGAAGGAAAGTTAGAGGGTAATGTTGTTTTTGGTATACATTGCAATGTGAACCATGCCATAAATACTCTTTGTGAAGAATTTGGTACAAAATTAAAAAATAAAAATGGGTCCAATTTTGAGGTACAAGGGTTATCTTTTGAGGTACAACTCTAGGGTTGTTACATGTGGTATCAAATCGAAGTTTGAAAGATATTCCTTAATCTTGATACAACATGCACCAAATATAATTTTGAAAATTTATAAATATAGTAACCCAATTTTTTAATTTGAAAATACCACATTTTTTCTTCTAAGATAATAAATGTTCATTTATTCATTTGTATACTCAGGTACTACTATCCATACGAGTTAGGTATTCATCCAAAATTTAAGATAAGCATCCAACCTTATGAGTTAGGTGCCTATTCATGTAGAACATAAATTAATCTATCTATTCAAGATAGGAATCCACCAAAATGAGTAGGCATCTATCATAAAATATAGGTATATACTTTGTCCAAAGTCTTAGACTCATCAAGATCATCCAAGTTTGAGGTCACCTCCATGAAGACCACACTTCCCCCTTGGGAGTGTATCGAGGTCGTCATCAACCAAGGGTGTGTAATTTAATATACAAGGGCTTGAAATTCCACATCATAATTTAGCTTAAAGCCTCAATGAGATCAAGTGAATCCATCAAGGATCCTTTTGAGTATACAGTAATGATTTCTTTATGATTCTACATTCAAGAGATTATTTTTTAGAATGATTTTCTTAATTTATAAGTGATTTGAAAATTATATTCCTTAGAAAGTCCCTAACCTCACACCTAAAATCCTATGTACTGGGAACATCCTCCATTCACCAGACTACCTACATACACTGCTTTCAAACAAAATCAAGGAGTATATATGTAGTTTTGGTTTCTAGTCTATGTTTCATGTAACTATGTGAGTGGGTACACAACCCTTTCTAGGGTCTAGTTTTCCCAGACAATTCTTCATTGGCTACCACCCACTCAGGTGAAACAAGGATGAAAACCTAATTAAAAATACCAAACAAACACACTCCAAGGAGGGTTTTTGATGTTGAGTTTAATTATAAATAATTCCATTTTCACCTATAACCTAAGTTTTTTTCACCTCAATTCTATGGTTATTGGTTTATTCTCCTAGGTAATTAATACCCAATTCTTAATAAATTTACTCAATCAATTCGATATTTCTTTACTCTCCTAACAAAATAATTTATCAACAAGAATTAACATTATGTACTCTCCTTTCCACTAAAAATGGCTTGCATGAGTTCATAACCATTAATAATTCATATCATATTTAGATCAATGATTTCTTCATTTTTATCCCATTGATAACTAACTATCTAGTAATATACAAAATTTTATGCAGACTAGCTTATTGATATAAAAGAATTTTCCCAAGATTAGAAGTCTTCCACTATCCTTAGTTAATTATTAACTATTGAAATATTTATTAAGAGATAATTATTTTTCATATCACCTTACATAATGGAACTTAAATAAAATATCCTCCTAATGCAAAGAACCTTAGGGAAATAATATTATTCTACTAAATTACCATGATTCTTGATTAAAATTATAATTCATAAGTATCCTCAATCTATTCTTTTACTATGAGAAATAATAATAAAAGGATAAATTGTACACATAGGATATCTTAATAGTTTGAAAAATCTCCTTAACCTAATGGTCATAACAATAGTCAATATAATGATAAGATGGTGCACCATTTTTGCAAATTAAGTAAAAGAAGAAAAGATGTGCAAAAACTTCTTTGTTAAATTGAATTAGATGATAAATGGATAAGGAACATACCTTTTTAAACACTAATTCCACCTTATGTGATAGGTTTTAAGTGTGCATCACATATTGTCCTTGACTAATTCTACATCTTGAGTGATAAATTGATTGATGATATTTTCATACACTTTACACTTGATTCCCTAGATTTTTCCTATCTCATCTTTACTCTTTCATGCTCATGAAAATATTAGTTTTAAGTCTCAATAAGTATAATTCCCAATGTTTTCATCCTTTCCAAGGATTTAACTAGCAAATGGATTGTTAAGACAAATTATGATTTTCTAAATATAAAATCCTATGTAGAAATCAAGGCATAGGTATTCTTATCATTCAAAGTTCAACAAACCACTCCACTCCAAGTCTATTTTATAAAACTTAAATACATACCTATTTTTAACTTAACAAATTATATATAACTATTGTTTAATAAATCAATTACTATACAATGTAAATAAATTTAATATAATCAATATACATAATATACCAAAAATGTTGGGTGGTGTTGGGTCATGGGCAGATCACTAGCAAAGCAGGAATGGATGATTGCATCATTGTGATAGGTGGTGTTGGATACTGAGTGGAAGAAGGTTTTTGAGGTGAAAAGGATAGGTGGAAACAATCAATGGAATGGGAAGTAGAGGTATTGATACTGCCACTTTGTGACTTATGCTAACATTGTTCCTTTAGGAAAAAGCATTTTTTTTGGGCCCACCTTCCCATCCCCTAAGAGTAACTACCATAAAAAAGGTGGATCGAGGTCCTAAGGAGCCAAAATTCAAATATGGCATAGGATGATGGAGGGTCTCTAAGCGCATGGAGGATGCATTGGTCATTGCTGCTACAGTGATCACATGAGAGGAAGTGACTGAACTTCACCAAAAGGCTCTGGTTGAGAGAGTGGTTGGTAAAATCCCTAGCAGAGCCAAGATCCAAGAATGGGTGGTGACAAATTGGGGTTCAAATACTACAATAACCTTTCTACCAATTTTTTTATGGTCATCTTCGAGCAAATGAAGGAAAGAGATACCTTGTTGGATAAAATTATTTGGTGGATAGGTGTGTTGCAATTATGAGAAGAATGGTGTTTTCATTGATTTCAACAAGTTTTTGTTGTCATTGGTGTCAACTGTATAAGGAGGAAGAAGATCATTATTGGGGGAAATTATTGTGAGAGTATGTTGGTGATATTCATGCTTTGATTAGTTACATTATGTTGTCATTAGTAAGCTACTGATGTCAACCTCTAGTGTTTCTTTAATAAGATTTTTTCTATGGATATGTGGTTGAGTTGCTATGTTGTTGTTGGCTAGGAGGGGATGAGGATATTTCCTTGATGCTTGGTTTCCAAGTTCTTTTGAGAAAATTTGATAAAAAGAGCAAACAATATGTTTTAGTTTTGTTTTGGGTTGTAGAGTAGTGCTTTGGTGTTGCTCCACATTTCTTCCAGGTTGAAGATCTTCCTATGAGTTTTGAATATGTTGTTAAGAGGTGTTGCATTCAAAATTTGGTGTGATGGATCATTGTATAGAAGTTGTATTCACCAGTGTGAGAACAGTGTATTGTAAAGGTGTTTAGGAGAAATGTCCTTGCTCCACGTTTCTCCGTAGAGTAGTTTCAAGTCTTGTAGATTTGAAGGTGCATTGATTGTGTTGGTATCTTTTCTCAATCGAGGTGGTTTGAGGTTTGGTGCTTCAAAAGTTAGTTTCTTGAGTTACAATGTATGGCATAATTGTTTAAGTGTACTGGGTGTGTACATTTCTCAGGTGAAAGTTGTTGCAAAGGAGTTTGTTGAATTTAAAGGTGTTTATGGCATATTATAGATTATGTTTAGGTGAATTTTTTGTCCACGAGATGTCGTTGGATCAAAGGAAGTGTGTACTTAAAAGCTTAATGGTGTTTACACAAGAAACGGCCAACATTTATGTTTTACACTAATTGTGGTGGATATTTACTATTTATAGAAGTGTTTTGTAGCATGGTGTTGTAGATTTGGGTCCCAAATAAAGTATGGTGTTGTCCACTTTCATTTCTATCCACCATGAAAGTTTTTTGGCACTGACTTAATTTGAATTTGCATGATTGATGTGCATAACCAAACTTGGAGAATGGTTTCAAGGTTAAAGATGGTATAAATAAGAGTTGAGTTGTTGAGGGATGATGAGATAGATAAGAGAGATGAAAAATGATGTGAATTGTAGAGTGTTAGAGTGCAGATTTGAGAAGTGTAGTGAAAGCATTCATGTGTTAGTTTACTAGATGTAGTGAGAAAAAGGTATCTACAATTCTTTAGTCAAGCTGCGAAGGTGTTGGAGACATAGTGGTGAATTTCCTTGTTGCATTGAGATAGATTTATCTATGTAACATTCTTTTCTATCTTCTTTTCTATTCTAGCAATGAGCCTCTGGTAGTGAGCCATCCGATAGTGAGCTCTATTGTATTCAATATTGAAGTTACTTTATATTGTGAGCTAATCCTCACTGTGGTTTTTCCCATCTTCATTTTTCCATGTAAATTTGGTGTTCTCTTATACATTGTGTTGATTTGTTTTAGTTTTTGTTATTTTTCTTTCATGATAAATCATCATAACGGATTAAGGGTTAATTGAAGTAATGTGGATCTGAATGTTTGTAAGGATTTTAAAGTTTTAAGGTACAACTAATTCGCCCCCTCCCTCTCAATTGTATTGTGCATTCAACAATTGTTATCAGATCAAGGTTCCTTGGAAGAAAGCTTAACCACTTGAGGTAGATTTGGGATGGAACACAAGAAAGAGATCCCTATATTTGAAGGAATGAATTATGCATTTTGGAAGATAAAGATGGAAATTTTTCTAGTCTACCTTGGATATGATGTCTGGAAATCTATTAAGGATGGATACAATGAACCTAAAAATGGTCCAATTACTATAGATGAGATCAAGGCCTATTAAACCAATGGGAAAGCAAGGTATGCTCTCTTAAATAGTCTTACTAATTCTAAATTAAAGAAAGTGATGAGTTTGAAAACTGCTAAAGCAATTTGGGACAAATTAGAAAGCATCTATGAAGGAGATGATAAGGTCAAAGAAGCTAAGATACAGAATCTAAAGATCATGTTTGAAAAATTACGAATGTCTAAAGAAGAAAATGTTATAAGCTATGTTGGGGATTTTTCTAGCAGAACCTTAGAGTTCTCTAAAGAGTAGCCAACTCCTATAATGAAGAAACAACAAGGTTAGTGGCCAACACAACGAGTAAAGGATTTTAAGGTCTTTACTCCTACACTTTAGGCTCTGTAAGACCTAGGAGGGTGTTCCATATTGTGTTCACATGAGGTTTGTCCAGTTGATAACACATTTATACACATATTTATTCCTACATATTGTAAATAGTGTACTTCACTAAAGGTTTGGTAGACCTTTAAGGAGATAACTACCTATTCGCTAGGAAATAGGGGTAGTTCAAACCCACACCATACTTGAAAATATTTTAAATGAATGTTGTTCTTATTTTAAGTCTACGGCCTAGTATGCTAAGTACTCATCTTCATGCAATATTTTCTAACAAACAGACTAGTGTTTCATCAATTGGAGCCACGAAGTCAAATATATAAAAACCAGTAATATATATATAACTACTTAATTTGGCGACTGGTGGACTATTTTCATTGTGCTTTGCATTTATGAAAACTCACAATTCCTAAAAACACTAACTATTTACAAATCCTATGCAATTTCTTACAAAATCTATAACCCTCCTTAAGATTCTTAATCAACTCTTTGAGTTAAAGCTAAAACATAATTATACATTCAATGGAACAATTGAAGATAAATGATCACACCATTAGTATTTTCATTCAAAATTCTATAAGAAAGATACATTGGAGAGTGTTTTTTTCTAGACTAATATTTGTTTTGATGGCAGTAATTTCTATAAAACCATTTTAAGACTATTACATATAGGACTCCTACCCAAGACAACCTACTATTCTATTCATCCATATTCTTCATAGAATTCATTTCCTGAACTTAGAGTGGATAATGGTCACACTCTAGATCAGTGTCACCCTCACAATCTGAAGGGCTATCAGAAACCTCACTGGGAGAATTACGTCCTCCTAGATAAGCCTTACAATACTTGCACCATTTATTTGCCTTCTTTTCATATTCCACCAACTTTTTCCCTTTGAACTTGACGAGCTCTTCTGAAACAGTTTGGCTCCTCAGGCGGTAATTACTCCTAACACCATACTTCTTGAATTTCCTGCATCCCCTTCTACTCTTTGGTGTATCAAGAGCTCCATGTGTCTCAATTTCATCCTTAGGAGCATTAACTTTAGACTCAAGCAAACTCAATCTCCTAGACCTTCAAATTGGCCTAGCAAACCCTCTAGACTTACTCATCTTATCAGTGATAAGAACCATGAAACCTTCACCAACTTTTCTCATGGATACAATTTTAGAATGAAAAATATGGCCATCGGTCCTCCTTATATTGAGCCATGCAAGTGTTCCAACCATTAATACTTAAAGAAAGCTCGAACGCGCGAGCTGAAAATAGTCTGCTTTGATCCTTTTTAACCTCAACCTTGATCATGTTTAAAAAAAAAATCAACGGATAGATTACTAGTGCAACTAATTATGAACAAGTTTTAATTATGCTTTTAATGCCTTTTCTTGATCAGAAAATCCCTAAGTAGATATACATCCACTTTGTACACATATTTCAACCACATACTTAGCATTATTTAAAAAAAATTGTCCTATAATCACCTGCTTACTTGTGGGAATTAATTCACTTGTATTTCTTTGTAGCAGAACAATAGGGATTGATCTTGATCTATTCTCAAAATATTAGTTCAGACATTTCCCTACTTTATTTTCACCTCCACACATACCAATAATTTTCAGTACAGATGGCCGAACTCCCAAACATGTGCCTCAAAGAATAAACTTAAAAAATGGCATTGTTTGGAAATAGTACCCTCTCGGTCAAATTTTACAGCCTTCCAACTCCATTAGAGTCCATCGAAGCCCTTTTAGAATTTCCACATGTCATTTTCCCACTTGCCCATTGTAGAATACAGGACACAAGTGGGGCCCTCGCGGTATGGTGGGGAGTGGTCAAGATCTACCCATGTCATTCACCATCAATTGTAGATTTCCTTCCCTATGAAGCAATCTTCATCATCAGAGCTTGGCAGGTTTTTCAATAAGTGATAGGTGTTGCACCACCTGCTAGCCTGTGTAGCTATCTTTCCTTACTACTTTTAATGGACGGGTGTGCGGGGAATGATCCTGATGAGAACACATGTTGCAGTGTCCACCGTTGATCCTCGTTAAAACTATGTCTTCCAACCTTGTGGAGACACCAGTCCCACCATCTATCAATAACATGCATCCATTGCCCACTAGCCTGTGTGTTTAAAATAACATGAAATGAATCAACATGGGTGTATGGGGAGTGGTCAAGATGTGGCCAAGTCTTTAAAACTACAACCATTGATTTTCTTTGGATGGCTCCAACTACCTTCACCAAAGAGAATGGTCCCACCAATACGCTAGACATGTGTCTGAATCCCATCAACTCGTGTGAATAAAATAAGAAGTAAAACAATGCGGGCACATGGGGAACGACTGGGATTAGCTTCCTAGGATTGAACAACCAACATGAAGTCCCAATTTTGCACATGTCGCAAAAGTTAATCTTAAAAAATGAGACCATCACTAGGCAGACAAAAACCTGACCCATAAAGGATGAAGGCTAAGGATTTAATTCATGATAAAGTTTAAGCTTCGATCCTAAGAAAAATTAATACTGAGAAGGAATAAGGTGACCGACAAACCTAAAATCAGGGGGCCGGTAAAAACAATGACCTCAATGGCATACGAGGTAACTTAAACAACCAGAGACCAAGAATATTAGGTCAATGCAAATTTAAATGACCAAGGGTTTTTCAAATCTCATAGGCTAATTTTGAAGGGTTTTAAATCATAAGACCCTAACACAGTGATGAGGGACACAACCCAAAACCAGACACAAGGGTCCGTGCCATTTTTTGCACAATTATAGAATGGAACCAAAAGAATTTAGGGGTTCCATCAGTGGCTCCTATTGCAGACACATGCCTCTCATAGGCATGGTGAGATCCCAGAATCATGGGTGAAGCAGACCAAGCACAAAAGACAAAAAACAAAACAAAACAAAATATGTACAATTTTTACACAAACCCCAAAAGCATGAAAAGGGAGATCCAATCTCCACTTCGTTTGAAACCATCTTTTGAGGTAAAAATTATGAGTATGCACTCTGCAATCCAACCAAGCTTCTATTTCACTTTGGTGGTGCTAGGCCACTAAAACTTAGGGTTAATTCCTTCCCCTTTCAAAAACCAATCTATTGAAAGAAATGATTTCCTTCAACCCACATTTATCTTTTCCATACCATTGCAACATGTATATCATTTTCCATACAAGCAATAATATGTAGATACACTTGGAGTCTACCTAATCACAAACATTCTTACTAGCATTTTTCCCAATTTTTCTGAGTATATCATTGCCAATGTAATCTTGGTCATTTTGTATTGTATTATCAGGCATAAACTAAAAAAATTTATCATCACATGACATATCTCTATACTAAAAATAGCATTCTTTGCTCTACATTTTATTTTCATGCTCCACTGAAACATCTCCCAACTGAATTGGGAATTGAAAGTATTTATATTCTTGTAAGTAATCAACATCATGATACTCACCTTCATTTGTAACATTTGTATCAAATGTGAAATAGTCATATGTAACATCCTTCGAAAGCTTATCAATGTGTTGCTTTGTTTGTTCAAGGCCACATTCTAGCCATGTATCAAGTGCATCATCAGAATTTTTCAGCAAAGAGTGGATTATCTCTGCACCAATAAGGATTATTATTTCTCATCTCTAGTGAAGATGGAGGCTCATCAAATAAAAGGTTTTCCCTTAGATTTATTTTTGACATAAGAGCCTTAGCCTCCTCAGCATGAAGTTCCAAATCCTTCAAGTCATCATTGCACTCAAAATCACTGTAATCACTAGAAGAGAAGATAGACATATTTTCAACTTCCTCTACATCTTCTACGAGTAACATCTCTAACTTATACTCTAAGAATTATTCATATGAAGAGAATTGTTCCTTCTCAGGAAAACATATGTTTCCACTATCATGTTCCTTTTTTGTAGCAAAGAATTCAATCTTCTTCTCATAAGGAAAACCCTGACTATTAGAGGAATGATCATGTTCAATGTTAACATCATTATTATTACAGCAAGGGAACTCATCAACACTAAGACTATGTTCAAAGTCTTCAAATTTATTGCACAATGTTATGTCTTCCATTGGACAACAAGTGATGGAATCCTCAAAAGAATTAAGACCACACATTTCTTTTGCTTTACTAAGGCATACATTTTCAATATTTTCTCTACTCTTTTCTTGTGTATGTAATATCACATTACTTAACTCATATGGAGTAGCAAAATCATTATTATTGTAGTTTGAAAACACAATAGCCTTTTTATGATCATCTCTAATTTTTTCAAAACAAGAAATGTATTCACACACTTGGTCAAGCCTAACTTTCTTTAACTCCTTTGGTAGAGAACTCAAACTTGGTTCATAAGATTCATAAAATAAATCAATGCACATTGAATTTTCAGGTTTGTAGGATTCAGGAATTGAAGACAAAATATCCATAAATCTTGCATAAAGATCATATGATGATTCTCCTTCATGTCTTCTTATGCAAGAGAGATCTTGAATAGGGGCATTAGAATTACAAATGCATGCAACTTCTCGAAGATCTGTTTGGGAGTCTATGTGATCAATATTATGGAATGATGTGTAAGCTGAAATAATAGGGGTGTAGGTGCTTTCACACTCATCTTTACCTTCTATTTTACACCTCTGATCAAAATTTAGTGTCTCGAGGTAGCAAACACCTATAGACAAATAATTCCTTTGCATTCCATATTTGAAGTTGTTTTTAATGTTCATGGCCATCCCATATGCCTGCTACAAAGTTTTAGGATCATTATCTCTTAGTAAATAACTCATCTCATTATCAAAGGCTCCCAAATAAACAACCAAACATACTACATCACTTAGTACCATACCTTCAAGAATATCCCTCAATGTTTTAGTGAATCTTCGGTTAAATGTTGGGATTAGCGAATCTTCCTCTTTCTTAATATTCATAAATTTATTAAGCATGAAACTAGCATTGATTCTTTCACTAAATTGCTCTATGAATACTGCTTTGAACTCACTCTAAGAAAAAATAGATCTAGTTGGTATTTCAGAGAACCATTCCCTTACATCTCCTTTCAAAGATTGAACAAATAATCTCATAACCACATCCTCATGATCTATCTCATAGTCATCCATTAGATTGTTAAACTCTTGCAAATGCTTACTTGTTGATTCACACTTTGTACCACTGAATTTTGGTAAATATTCCCTAATGCTAGATGGAATAACATTTGGGTAACCATTAATTCAAATGAAATTAATAGCTCTATATCTTTCAGAGTTAAAACTTATCTGACAACCTGACTGGAGCTGATTACAAACCATGGTTGCACTAGGCACCATACAAAGGTGTATATATTGATGATATACTTTCTTATACCCTTATAAGTTTTTCATATCAATAGTGTAATTACAAAGGTACATCCAAATTCTTTTACAACATAATATTAAGCTTTTATAATGTAGGTTTCTATCTTGATTTTCTTAAGATCTTCTGAATGAATTTCTCCAGAAATAATTTATACTTCACCTCATAATAGATTTTGCAATCTAGAAATATAGAAGTATACAACACAAATCACTATCATTCCCTCTCTTAGTGCTTATTCACTTAATAGGGAACCAAAATTTTCTTGACTTTCAAATGTAATCTTCATATACAAATGTATGCTTCTTGAAAACCCAAAATATGAAAAATACCTTTATATATTGTAGCTGATGTAGATTTTTCTCCCAAATTGGAAGTATTGTAGATTTGAAATTCTCTTCAAATATTCAATAGGTTCATTAGATAGAGTCACCACCTCTCTTCATAGAGGACTGAACTTTAAGCAACATGAAGCTCCTTTTAAGAATGAATTTCGTTCTGGGTCCCTTCCCACAATAGTCACACATAAATTCTTTGGCATCACTATAATAGAATCACTTCTAGGTCTGAAAAGTTCTTAATATTTGAACCAAGTGTCCATACTCACCAAAATCTTGGATCTTAAGGCTAGATGATGTTCTATCAGAAGTTTCTCAAGTTACTCCCCAACAGAGTCACCATTTATGTTGGTGATTTTTCCAGCAGAACCTTTGAGTTCTCTAAAGAGTAGCCAACTCCTATAATGAAGAAACTGCAAGGTTAGTGGCCAACACAATGAGTAAAGGATTTTAAGGTCTTTACTCCTACACTTTAGGCTCTGTAGGACCTAGGAGGTTGTTCCATATTGTGTTCACATGAGGTGTGTCTAGTTGATAACACATTTAGACACGGATTTATTCCTACATATTGCAAATAGTGTACTTCATTGAAAGTTTGGAAAACTTTTAAGTAGATAACTACCTATTCACTAGGAAACAGGGGTAGTTCAAACCCACACCATACTTGAAAAGATTTTAAATGAATGTTGTTCTTATTTTAAGTCTATGGCCCGGTATGCTAATTACTCATTTTCATGCAAGATTTTCTAACAAACAGACTAGTGTTTCATCAATTGGAGCAACAGAGTAAAATATATAAAAACCAGTAATATATATAACTACTTAATTTGGAGACTGGTGGAATATTTTCATAGTGCTTTGCATTTATGAAAACTCACAATGCCTAAAAATACTCACTACTTACAAATCCTATGCAATTTCTTACAACATCTATAACCCTCCTTAATTTTTTTAATCAACTCTTTGAGTTAAAGCTAAAACAAAATCATGCGTTCAATGGAACAATTGAAGATAAATGATAACACCATTAGTATTTTCATTCATAACTCTATAAGAAAGATACATTAGAGAGTGTTTGTTTCTAGACTAATATTTTTTTCGATATCAATAATTTCTATAAAACCATTTTAAGACTATCACATGCAAGACAACCTATTGTACTATTCATCCATATTCTTCATAAAATTCCTTTCCTGAACTTAGCTTTCACCTAAAACCCTGTTGAGACTTAAAATTCTGACCCTCTATAATGAGCCCTGAAATCCCTTTTATAGAATAAGGGAGCAACAAGCATCATGCTCAATTACACTTACATTTCATTTCATTTGCACCAGAATTTGAGATGCTCTTAATTAGTTACATGCACTCATTGCACAAAATAGAAGAGTAAAAGACCAAATTCCACATCCCATACATGAAGACATGTCAGCTCCTCAAAAGGAAAAGTTTGTTGTAGCAACATTGAATCCTCGTCCTTGTTGACCAAAGAAGATTCTCCACTCGCAGCCCCAACAAAAACCTGCATACTACCCAAAAGAAACCTACATACTACCAATGTTAGGAATTCTGGCACTTCTCCAACACACTAGCCTAAAAAGATTCCACATCAACACTAGAAACAAGAAATCACATGAATGTTGAATAAGATAGTCCTAAAAAAAGGGCCATGGTGTCATCAAAAAGAAAAATGCAGTAGAGTCATCAATCTAAGTCATCGGCCTTAGAGGATACTAGCCCATGTCTTGTTCGTGGTGGAACTGGAGGAACCATCACCACCTCCTCATCAAAGTCTTTAGAAGGTATCGGGGAGAGTGGATAATGGTCACACTCTGGATCAGTGTCACCCTCACTGTCTAAAGGGTCAAAAACCTCACTAGGAGAATTGCGTTCTCCTAGATAAGCCTTACGATACTTCCAACTTTTCCTTTCCTTCTTTTCATATTCCACCAACTTTTTCCCTTTGAACTTGACCAACTCTTTTGAAATAGTTCGGCTCCTCAGGTAGTAATTACTCCTGACACCATACTTCTTGAATTTCTTGCGTCCCCTTCTACTCTTTGGTGTATCAAGATCTCCATGTGTCTCAATTTCATCCTTAGGAGCATTATCTTCAGACTCAAGCAAACTCAATCTCTTAGACATTAGAACCGGCCTAGCAAACTCTCCAAATTTATTCATCTTATCAGCGATAAGAACCAGAAAACCTTCACCAACTTTTCTCATGGATACAATTTCAGAATGAAAAATATGGCCATCGATCCTCCTTATATCAAGCCATGCAAGTGTGCCAACCAGGTAAAGCCACAATAGTGGTTTACAATTTAAGTGAGGAAGGAAAACTCACAAAAAATGAATGCATGGCAAAAAAATGATTTTAGGGGTTTGTACAAACCTATTGGTTCGACTGAACCCATTAGGGGTTCGCTAGAACCTGGGTTCGAGTGAACATTTTAATTCTTTCCCGCCAAAAAAGCCAAAAAAACCCTTATAGAAGGGGGGTTCGAATGAACTAGGGTTCAAATGAACCTTGGTTTGAACAAACCCCTAGGGGTACTGAACCCCCCTTATTCCTCATCCCCCCCTGAGACACAAGAAAAACCTAGATTTTGGCACTTCGGAGCTCGGGTTGAGGATGAAAATGGAGGAATATTCACAAACCCAATTGGAATCAAGTAGTCCTTAGAACAAGTTATCCAACGAATATAATTTTAATATGTTTTGGTTTTATTATGTATTTGTTTTTTAAGTTTTATTAAACATAGGTTTTTCATAAAAAAATGAAGGTCTTTGTTCTGCACATGTGGAAAAATAGCAGATTATCAAAAAAAAAATTGAAAAATATGAGTGCACCAAATATTGAAGTCCTTGATCCAATAAAAACAAAATTGAATTTTGATATATACAAAAAAAGTTATGTGCTATATGGTCACGCTATGTCTGAATTTTAATTGGTTTGACTTCGAAACTTGATTAAAGAAAAAATATTCAATAAAAAATTGTCTAACCAAGTGGAAGCACTAGATATCAGAGTTACAAATATAAATTCGAAAGAATTAGAATTTTATCCTTCATGTAAAAATAGTTATGTGTTATACTATGTGCGTCACTTTTTAAAAATGTTGTTTTTTGAAAAAAACTAGTTTTCATGGGAGATGGAAAAAGAAGTGCAATCTGATTCCAAAAATTTTGAAAAAATAATTTTTAAAATCTATAGACAAAATGTGACGAGACTCTAGTTTGTATCATCTTCAAATTCTTCATGGTTTAGCCGCTATAGGTGCCCGAATGTGAAGATTTAGTTAAAAATAATAATTTAAGTGTCCAGTTTGGCCAAAAATTGTAAACCACTATTGTGGGATCACCCAACCATTAATGCTTAAAGAAAGCTCGAATGCATGAGTTGACAATAGTCTGATCTGATCCTTTTTAACCTCAACCATTGATCATGTTTTAAAAATAAATCAATAGGTAGATTACTAGTGCAACTAATTATGAACAAGTTTTAATTATGATTTTAATGCCTTTTCTTGATCAGAAAAGCCCTTAGTATATATACATCCACTCTGTACACATATTTCAACCACATAGCATTATTTAAAATTTTTTTTGCTATAATCACCCACTTACCCATGGGAATTAATTCACTTGTATTTCTTCGTAGTAGAACAACGAGGATTGATCCTGATCTAATCTCAAAATATCAGTCTGTACATTGCCCTGCTTTATTTTTGCCTCCACACGTACCAATAACTGTAAGTACAGACGGCCAAACTCCCAAACATGTTCCTCAAAGAATAAACTTAAAATATGGTGCTATTTGGAAATAGTACCCTCTCGACCAAATTTAGTAACCTTCCAACTCCATTAGAGTCCATCAGAGCCCTTTTAGAATGTCCACATGTCATTTGCCTGTTTGCCCACTACAGAATACAGGACACAAGTGGGGCCCTCACGGGATGGCGAGGAGTGCTCAAGATCTACCCACATCATTCACCATCAGCCATCAATTTCATTCCCTATGAAGCAATCACCATCATCAGAGCTTGGTGGGTTTTTCAATAAGTGACAAGTGTCGTACCGCCCGCTAGCCTATGTAGTTGTCTTTCCTTATTGCTTTTAATGGATGGGTGTGCGCAGAACGGTCTCGATGAGAAAATGTGTTGTAGTATCCACCCTTGATCCTTGTTAAAACTATGTCTTTCAGCCTTGTGGAGACACTGGTTACACCATTTGTCAATAACACATGGCCATGGCCCACTACCCCATGTGTTTAAAATAACATGAAATAAATCAGCACTGGCACACAGGGAGTGGTCAAGATGTGGCCACGTCTTTAAAACTATAGTCGTTGATTTTCTTTGAATGGATCTAGCTACCTTCACCAAAGAGAATGGGCCCACCAATATGCTAGATATGTGTCTAAATCCTGTGAGCTTGTGTGAGTAAAATAAGAAGTAAAACATCGCGGGCACATGGGGAATGGCTAGGATCAGCTTCTAACAATCAAACGGCCAGCATGAAGTCTCAATTCTGCACATGCCAGAAAATTTAATCTTAAAAAAGGGGGCCATCACTGGGAAGACAAGAACCTAACCCATAAATTAGGGGGCTGGTAAAAATGATGGCCTCAAAGGCATAAGAGGTAACTTAAACAATTGGAGACCAAGAATATTAGGCCAACGCAAATTTTATGACCAAGGGTTTTTCAAAGCTCATAGGCCAATTTTGAAAGGTTTTAAATCATAACACCCTAACATAGTGATGACTGACACAACCCAAAACCAGACATAAGGGTCTAAGCCAAAATTTGCACAATTATAGAATGGAACCAAAAAAATTTAGGGGTTCCATCAAGCTATATGCAAAGAGTAGATGAAGTGGTCAATTCCATCAGAGGTCTTGGTGGAAAACTCAAAGAAACAAAAGTGGTAAAGAAAATTCTCAAAAATCTTCCTAAATCCTATAGTCATAAAGTGTGTGATATTGAAGAATTTGCAAATTTGAATCAATAAACCAGAGATAAGTTGCATGGCCCTTTAACTGCTTTCAAAATGAGAGAATTTGGAACAAATAGTGGTGCAAAAGCTAATATTTCTTTTAAGGCTAGGAAATTAGAGGAGATGAAGGAATTAGATCAAGAGGATCTCAATGATATATACTCCAACTTTGTAAGGAGAATGAAGGGTACTGGTAAGTACAATGGTAAGCTTCCTTTCAAATGTTTCAATTGTGGAAAGATAGGTCACTATGCTTCAAGATGTCTAAATAGATCTTTGAATAAAAAATAAGGAGAACAAAGGTAAGATGATTAATAAAAGCTATTATGTTAGAGAAGATGCAAGTATTTCTGATGATGAATCTGAATATGGTGGTGATGATGATGAATGCTTCCTCATGGCTTTAAGAGATGAATTTTTTTCTACTAACTCTGAGAGATGTGTGTAGGAAAGCCCTTCAGAGACAAAGGATAAGGTTGAAGGTACTTTGGTATCTATTTTTCATGCTAGAAAGGAGAAAAACTATTGGATCATTGATAGTGGATGCTCTAACCATATGACCGGTGACAAGAATAAGTTTGTTAAACTTGAAAAATATGATGGAGGATGTGTTAGATTTGGTGATGATACATTTGTTAAGATATGTAGAAAATGTTCTATCAGTTTTGATGGCAAGCTTAATACTAATGATGTTTACTATGTTAAGGGTTTAAGGCATAACCTCTTGAGAGTTGGACAAAAGTGTAGCAAAGGATACAATCTTATGTTTTAGGATGATGTATGTAAGATTAGAAAAGGATCTAGAACTATGGTTGCTACTGGAAGGACAGATGAAAATGTTTATCAGCTTAAGGGTGTTGATGGTCATTTCTTTATGACTCACATTAATCAAAATTGGCTATGGCATAGAAGAATGTGTCACATCAATTTTAATAGCCTAGCAAGGATAAGTTCAATTCAACCTACAAGAGATCTGCCAAAGATTACAATGCCTATCAATGTTGTTTCCAAAGAATGTCAAATTGGAAAGAAAGCAAGAAGAATCTTCAAATTCAAAGAACAATTTACTATGAGACTATTGGAATTATTGAATACAAATCTTTGTGGTCCTACAAGGGTTATAAGTCTTCAAGGTGGCAGGTATTTCATGCTTTTAATTGATGATTATTCTAGAATGACATGGTTTACTTTTCTCAAAGAAAAATTAGAAGCTCTAGATAGGTTTAAAGTATTCAAAGTTATGGTTGAGAATGAAATGGATATGAAAATCAAATGCTTGAGATTTGACAAGGTGGAGAGTTCACCTCCAATGATTCTAATACCTTTTGTGAAAATCGTGGCATAAAGAGGCACTTGTCTGCCCCTATGACTCCTCAACAAAATGGAGTAGTTGAAAGAAAGAATAGGACTATTCAAGAAGCCTCAAGAACAATGATGAAAGAGGAAAATCTAAAGAATTCTATTGGACAGAAGTAATTCATACTGTTATTTATATACTTAACAAATTTTAAGCAAGAACAAACTGTACAAAGACTCCCTATGAGCTATGGTATGGAATGATTCATATTGTCAAGTACTTCAGAGTGTTTTGAAGTAAATGTTATATCAGAAGAGATGAAGATAACTTAGGAAAGTTTGATGCAAGTTCTGATGAAGGAATCTTCCTTGGATATTCTAGTAGAAGCAAAGCCTACCAGTGCTACAACAAGAGACTGAGAAAGATTTTTGAGAGTATAAGTGTCAAGGTTGATGAAGATTTACAAAAGAATTCAATGATGATAGATGGATTTGAATTAGATGAGTCTTGTTTCAGAGAAGAAAATTTTGAAGGAAGAGAAGTGTAGATTGAAGAGGAAGAAGCTCCAAAAAGGACTCCTAACATTGATACATTTTGATCAATTTTTCAATGGATGTCGGGCCAAAATTTTGACGTTTCAAATGTCATCAAAATTCTGACGCAATAATAGCGACAAACAGCCGTCAAAATTCCGACGGGCCATCGTCGAAAAATTGATCAAAATTTATCAGTGTAAAAACCTTAAGTATGTGCAGAAGAATCATTCTAAAGATCAAATCATTGAAGATAAGAACAAAGGTGTAGTTGACAAGAAGGAAAGTTGTTGAAGAATAGGTAAATCTATTTTTACTTTTTGAAGTTGAACCTAAAGCATTGATTGAGGCATTCAAAGATGAATATTGGATCAAGAATATGAAAGAAGAACTATTAGAAATTGAGAAGAATCAAACTTGGGAACTTGTCCCAAGACCTGCAAATAAGGATGTGATTGGAACTAAGTTGGTATTTAGAAACAAACTAAATGAGAATGGAGAAGTGGTAAGGGACAAAACAAGGCTTGTGTATAAACACTACTCACAAGTTGAAGGAATAGATTTTGAGGAGACATTTTCTCTAGTGGCAATAATGGAAGCTTCAGGATGTTTTTGGCTTTTACAACACATAAGGATTTCAAATTTTATCAAATGAATGTGGAAGCCTACTTTCTTGAATGGAGAATTGGAAGAAGAGGTATACATAGAATTGTTATCAGACAAATTGAATATGGTCTATAGATTGGAGAAGGAATTATATGGATTGAAGCAAGCTCTTAGAGCTTGGTATGCAAGGTTGGATAGATATTTGATATAGCAAGGATTCAATAAAGGTACCACAAATAGAAATATTTACTTTAAAGTTGAAAAAGATCAAATCTTGATTGTGGTTGTATATGTTGATGACATAATAGTTGGAGGCAATGAAGATATGTGCAAGAATTTTGCATAGGAAATGTTGAAAGAGTTTGAAATTTCTATGTTTGGGGAGATGAGTTTCTTCTTTGGATTACAAATAAATTAGATAGATAAAGGTATTTTCATTTCACAATCAAAGTATGTTAAGGAAATTTTGAAGAAATTTGGAATTGAAGATTCTAAACTAGTGTGTACTCCTATGGTTACTGGTTGCAAGTTGAGAAAGAATGATGAATCTCCTAAAGTTGATCAGAGAGTTGAATAGGACAACTGAGAGGGGGAGTGAATCATTTGTCACAAATTTTAATCTTCAATTCAATTATTGGAACTAATACTTAAACAACTTAAATGATTAATCATCAAATGCCAATGTAGAAACTCAAATCAAATGCATAAACACAATAACACCAAATTTATGTGGAAAACCCAATGAGGGAAAAACCATAGTGAGGGTTAACTCACACTATAGAGAATATCAAAACCAATTACAAAAAGGCTCACTACTTGAAACAAGGCTCACTTCCTGAGATAAGGACTCACTGTTCAGAACAAGGAATCACTATCCAATAGGGCTACAACTCAGAGGGCTCACTGCCATAGAGATACAAAGAATGCTTGTTACAGAGATACAACAATCCCAATGCAACAAAGGGTTTCACCACAATCACTTGATAAAATTGCATGAATGATAGAGTTCACATTCTACTCACTAAATCCAAAAACTCAGCATTAAGATTTACACTGATCTACCACACACATAAATCACACACACACACTTTTTGAATAGCATTAAATTCACATCTATTGTTTCACTTATCTTCCTTCTTTTCTTTTGTATGTTTTTCATTACTAGCTCATCTTGTATTTATGCTATCTCCAACCTTGAAAAAGATACAAAGTCAACCATCCAACTTTCAATTCAAATTAGGTTGGCGCCAAAACATCCTAGGGTGGAATTAGAATGAGGGCGACCCAAACACATGCTTCACCAAGACCCAAAATAGATCCAACATGCTTCATCAACTTCGAAGATAGTGCTTAACACATGGTCGACCAAACCAGTGTAAAACACATAGAACAATTAAGCTCAAAACTTCTAGAAACCAAAAATATCTTCAATGCAATTAGAAAATCTTAACTCTAGAACTGCAAGTCAAAAGACTTCATTAAAGAGAAATCTAGACCAGCAACTTTTCTCCTAGACCTTGGCCAGAACACAGAAAAACATAGTTCACAACTAGTGAACACAACTCAAACTTCACAATGAACCAATAGCCAAAAATATGGATATAGCAACCTTCAACAACCATGACCAACATATCTAAACCGCAAAAACATAGGGACACGTATCGGATCATCAACCTGAGCAACAACTTAATACCTGTAATCTTTCTTTAATACAGTTTTCTCAATATCCTCAGCATATACAACCAATAGCAACTAGTAGATAACTAGTTGACTAGTTGACATTAATGATAACACTTTCATTCCTTTTTCGATTCTTGCAACAATCTCCCCCTTTGTCGTTGATGGAAACACATGATGTGAAAAACATCAAAGGCACCATACCAATTTTGAATATACTTCTCAAGATTTTTCTTTTGCTTCTCCCCTTCAGAAGATCATCTACCTCATTACATGTTTTCTCTCATTATCTTTCTCTCCTTTTCACATGCTTTCTCTCCCCCTTTGAAATTAATGGAAAAAGAAAAAGATATATTCATTGAATCTTCCTTTGACATGAAAACAAAATACTCATAATGACAACACTTGAAACTACCTACTCTCCCTGAGAGGTAGCCACCAAAACATCAATCGAAAAGGATAGAGTCATGAATCCACCAGACTAATGCATCTCAAAAGTATCTTTAGGAAGATCCTTTGTAAATATATCAACAATCTGATCCTTTGTCGGAACATACTCAAGCTTGAATTCACTTTCCATGACATTCTCTCTCAAGAAATGATATCTGATAGATATATTCTTCATCATCGAGTGCATCACAGGATTCTTCGAAATGTTAATTTCACTTGTATTATCACAAATGATAGAAATGGAATCATCATATAGCACTGTGATATCTTTCAATGTTTGTTTCATCCATAGAACTTGTGTACAACAAGATGCACTAGCAATATACTCAGCTTCAACAATGGACAAAGAGACTAAATCTTACTTCTTACTCAACCATGCCACCAATTTGCATCCAAGAAAGAATGCACCACCACTTGTACTCTTTTTGCCATCTATGCATTCGGCCCAATCTGCATCTGTATATGGACTAATTGTAAAGTTAGTATCTTTAGGATACCATAATCCATAACCCAGAGTGCCATTCAAATATCTGAATATTCTTTTAACTACAACATGTGTTTCCTTTGGATCTTATTGAAATCTAGCCACAAGATAGACCACATGCATAATATCTGGTCTAGTAGTCAAATACAGTAGTCCACCAATCATAGATCTATACTTGATTTGATCAACCTTAGGTGAATCATCATCTTTACCCAATTTGCAACCAGTCACCATAGGAGTACTTACCGGTTTGGAACCATCCATCTCAAACTTCTTCAACATCTCTCTCACATACTTAGACTGTGAAATGAAAATTCCTTTCTTTGTTTGATTAGTGTGTAGCCCAAGAAAGAAATTCATCTCCCCAAACATAGATATTTCAAAAACAAATCACATCTCTTCTACAAACATCTTGCACATATTTTCATTTCCTCCAAAGATAATGTCATCAACATATACAACTACAATCGAGATTTTATCATTTTCAAACTTAAAGTACAAATTACTACCTATCCTTCCTTCGTTAAATCCTTGTTGAATCAAATACTTTTCTAACCTTTCATACCAAGCTCTAGGAGCTTGCTTCAATCCATATAAAGCTTTCTTCAATCTGCACACCATATTTGGTTGATCTGTTAACTAAAATCCTTTTGGTTGTTCCATGTAAACTTCTTCTTGCATCTCACCATTCAGAAATGCTAACTTGACATCCATCTGATAGACTTTGAAATATTTATAAGCAGTCAATGCCAAGAACATCCTTATAGCTTCCATTCTTGCTATCAAGGCAAAAGTCTCCTAAAAATCCATGCCTTCTACTTGTGAGTAGCCTTTACACACAAGCCTCACTTTGTTTTTGACAACTTCTCCATTCTCATTCAACTTATTTTTGAATGCCCATTTTGATCCAATGATATTTTGTCTACTAGTCTTGGGACCAATTCCCAAGTCTAATTATTCTCAATCTGCAAAATTTCTTCTTTCATTACTTCCTTCCAACATTCATCTTTATAGGCTTCACTTACTTTGTTCGGCTCAATCTCAAAGAACAAACAAAAATTTACTTAATTTTCAACCATAGCCTTAAATTCCTTGAATCTATCTAATGCATTTGATTTCTCTCAAAGAAATGTAACCCATGTATATCTAGAATAATCATCAATTAGAAGCATAAAGTACCTTTCACCAAGTATACTTCACACTCTCATAGGACCACAGACATTTGTATGAACTAAATCCAATAATCCAGTAGTAGATTATTCTCTTGATTTGTAATGATTTCTTGTTTACTTCCCAAACTGACAATTCTTGCAAATAGCATTGACAAGCTTTGTAATTCTTGGTAAATCTCTCACAACCTGAACAACACTAATCCTTTCCAAGTTATCAAAATTTATGTGACACATTCTCCTATGCCATAACCAACTGTCATTTATCTAAGTCATAAAGCATCATCCATCAACACCCTTAAGTTGATAAATATTCCCTTCAGATTTCTTTCCTGTAGCAATCAATGTTTTGGATCCTTTATGGATCTCACATTTCTCATCCTTAAACACAAGATCATATCCTTTTCTGCACATCTAACCAACACTCAACAAATTATGCCTTAACCCCTTAACATAGTAAACATCGTTAATATGATGCTTTCCATCACAACTTACTAAACCTATCCCACATAATCAAACATAACCGTACTTCATTCATATTTCCCAAGATTTACAAACTTACTCTTATCACCAGTCATGTGATGTGAGAAACCACTATCAACTACCCAAAAATTCTTTTCTTGTTTAGCATGTAGGGCAGAGATAACCGTGCCTTCATTTTTCTCCTTCTCCTTCTCTGAAGGACTTTCCTTTACCTATTTTTCTGAATTAGTAGAAGTAGGTTCATCCTTAATCGCCAAGAACAAGCATTCATTGTCATTTGGATCTTCATATTCTGAATCTTCATCTGAAATACTAGCATTCTCATTCACATAGTAAGCTATGTTAATCTTATTTCCTTTCTTTTATTTCTCATATCTTTGTTTATTCCTTTTAGATCTTTTCGAACACTTTGCAACATAATGACCTATTTCTCCACAACTAAAGCACTTAAAGGGAAACTTACCTTCATACTTACTAGAGACTTTTCTCATTTTTCTTACAAAGTTAGCTTCTATTTCATCAAAGTTTTCTTCATCTGGATCTTCAGTTTTTGTAGCTTTAAAAGCAGCCTCTATTTTTCCTCCATTTCTTAGACTCAGCTTCCTCATCTCATAAGATGTCAAAAATCTTGACACCAAATCCTTAGTACAAGTATTGTAATCTATATTCTACTCAATAGCATTCACCTTCTCACTATAAGCATCAAGAAGAGTTATAAGAATCTTTTTTACAATCCTGATTTCATCTATAGTAGCGCCAAGAGATCACATTCCAACCACTACCTCATCCAATATATGTACATAAGCTTTGACATTTTCATCTTTGGAAATATGTATAAGATCAAACTGTGTTTCCAAATTTTGTAATTTCACCTCTTTAACTCTTTCATCACCATCATGTTCTCTTTCTAAAGCATCTCAAACTTCCTTAGCTGTCTTCAAATTTTGAACCTTAATCAACTCGAAATGTGCCAGACTATTCTTCAAGATGAACTTTACCTTATTATTTGCTTCATGTGCTTTAATTTCTTCAAGTGTACTCAGACCATTAGCAAGAGGAGTGTAGGGATTCTTATAGCTTTCTCCACATCATATCTGCAATACTCCAGATATTCTTTGATCAGTACTTTCCAAATACAATTATTAGTTCCATAAAACCTTGGATAATCAAAGACCATTTTGCTAGCCATTTTGGACCTTCCTCAATTGGTTAAGCTCTTCACCAAGGAACCAATCTCTGATACCAATTATTGAATAGGACAACTGAGAGGGGGGTGAATCAGTTTTCATAGATTTTAATCTTCAATTCAATTACCAAAACTAATACTTAAATTGTTTAAATGATTAATCATCAAATTCCAATGCAAAAACTCAAATACAATGCATAAACACAATAACACTAGATTTACATGGAAAACCCAATGAGGGAAAAACCACGATGAGGATTAACTCACACTATAGAGAATATCAAGACCAATTACAAAAAGGCTCACTGTCTGGGATAAGGACTCACTATCCAGAACAAGGACTCATTCTCCAACAAGGCTACAACCTGGAGGGCTCACTACCATAGAGATACAAAGAAGACAAAGAAGAACTGTTACAGAGAGACAACAATCCTAATGCAACAAAGGATTCCACCACAATCACTTGATCAACTTGCATGAATGATAGAGTTTGCCTTCTTCTCACTGCATCCGAATACTCAACATTAAGCTTCGCACTGATCTACCACACACATAACTCATGCACACTTTCTAAATAGCATCAAAGTCACATCTACTATTTCACTTATCTTCCTTCTTTTATTTTGTATATTTTTCATTACTAGCTCATCCTATTTTATACTATCTCCAACCTTGAAAAAGATACAAAGTCAGCCATCCAACTTCAAATTAAAATTAGGTTAGTGCCAAAACATCCTAGGGTGGAATTAGAATGAGGGTGACCCAAACACATGCTTCACCAAGACCCAAAATAGATCCAACATGCTTCATCAACTTCGAAGATAGTGCTTAACACACGGTCGGCCAAACCAGTGTAAAACACATAGAACAATTAAGTTTACAACTTCCAAAAACCAAAAATATATTTCATGCAATCAAAACATCTTAACTCTAGAACCACAAGTTATAAGACTTCATTAAAGAGAAATATGGACTAGCAACTTTTCTCCCGATCCTCATCCAGAACACAGAAAAACATAGTTCACAACTAGTGAACACAACTCAAACTTCACAATGAACCAATAGCCAAAAATATAGATATAGCAACCTTCAATAACTATGACCAACATATCTGAACTAAACAAACATAGGGACAAGTACCAAATCATCAACCTGAGCAACAACTAAATACTTGTAATCTTTCTTTAATATAGTTTTCTCAGTATCCTCAACATATATAGCCAACAACAACTAGTAGATAACCAGTTGACCAATTGACATCAATAACAACACTTTCATTCTTTTTTCTATTCTTGCAACACAGAGCAAGTATATATCAATTATTGGTGGATTGTTATATATATAACTTCTACTAGATCGAATATCATGCATGCAATTTTTCTTGTGGCTAGATTTCAAGAAGATCCTAGAGAGTCACATGTTGTAGCAGTGAAGAGGATATTTAGATACTTGAAGGGCACTCGAGATCATGGCTTATGGTATCCAAAGGATACTGGTTTTACTCTGAGTGATTACATAGATGTATATTGGGTTGGTTGTGTGGATGAGTCATGGCTAAGCAAGAAACAAGATTCAATATCTTTATCTATTGTAGAAGCAGAGTACATTGCAGTAGTATCTTGTTGTACACAGGTATTATGGATGAGACAAACATTGAAGGATATCAAAGTATTATATTATGAACCAATATCTATCTTCTATGATAATACAAGTGTTATCAATATTTCAAATAATTTGGTAATGCATTCAAGGACAAAACATATCTCAATCTAGTATTACTTTTTGAGAGAGAAGGTTATAGACAATGAACATAAGCTTGAGTATGTGCCTACAAAGGATTACGTTGTTAAAATACTCACTAAGGCTCTTCCTAAAGATGCATTTGAGTTTCTCTGGGAGAATTTGGGGGTCATTTGCCCTCCTTATTTGAACTAGATGCATAGGGAGATGCATCAATTCAGTGGGTTTCAAGATCCACTCTTTTGTCTAGACTTATGTTGGTGGCTACCTCTCAAGGGGAGTAGGTAGTGACATTGTTGGTTGTTGTAGTCAAGGGGAGTAATTTTTTTCATTGTTTAATGGTTGTTGGTTGGTGTAGTATGGTGTGTGCTCCTAAGGGGGAGTATAGAAATCAGTAAAGGAATAAAAGTTGCAAAACAGTTGCAAAAAGGTTGATTGATGTCAAAGGGGAAATATCAATGATATAAATCTTTTGTCCTTTCCCATTGATGTCAAAGGGGGAGAATGAGACATGTGAAAAAGATAAGTTATCAAAGGAGGAAAGAATGTAATAAGTATGTTCGAAATGGGGGAGAAAAGATAAAAGGAAATAGGGATGGAGTAGAAATGTTGTGTCTTTGATGGTTTTTCACATGTGTTTCCATCAATGACAAATGAGGAGATTGTTGCAAGTATGAGAAAAATGGTGTTGTCATTGATGTCAAAAATCCTATGTTATCATTGGTGTCAATTGTATAAAGAGGAAGAAGATCATTATTGGTGGAAATTGTTGTGAGAGTATGTTGGTGATATTAATGCTTTGATTAGTTGCATTATGTTGTCATTAGTAAGCTAATGATGTCAACCTCTAGTGTTACTTTGATAAGCTTTTGTTTATGGATATATGATTGAGTTACTATGTTGCAGTTGGCCAAGAGGTGATGAGGATGTGTCCTTGATGCTTGGTTTACAAGTTCTTTTTAGAAAATTTGATAAAAAGAGGAAACAACGTGTTGCAGTGTTGTTCTGGGTTGTAGAGTAGTGCTCTGGTGTTGCTTGCATTTCTTCTAGGTTGAAGATCTTCCTGTGAATTTAAGATATGTTATTAAGAGGTGTTCAGAGGTGTTGTATTTATAATTTTGTGTGTTGGATCATTGTACAGAAGAATTTGTGTTCACAATGTGTAAATAGTGTATTATAGAGGTGTCTAGGAGAAATGTCCTTGCTCTGCGTTTCTCCATACAGTGGTTTTAGGTCTTGTAGATCTAAAGGTGTGTTGAAGATGAAAGTTGTTGTGAAGGATTTTTTTGAGTTTTAGGGTGTTTATGGGATATTCCAAATTATGTTCAGGTGATATTTGTTATCTGCAAGGTGTTGTTGGATCATAGGACTTGTGTATACTTAAAATTATAATGGTGCTTACATAGGTAATGACCGACCTTTGTGTTTACACTAATTGTGATGGATATTTACTTTCTATAGAAGTGTGTTATAGCATGGTATTGTAGATTTGGGTCCCAAATAAAGAATGGTGTGGTCCACTTTCACTTCTATCTCCCACAAAAGTGTTTTGGCGCCGACCTAATTTGAATTTGCATGGTTAACGTGCATAACCGACCTTGGAGAAGGGTTTCAAGGTTGAAGATGGTATAAATAAGAGTTGAGTTGTTGAGGGATGATGAGATAGATAAGGGAGATGTGAAATGGTGCAAATTGCAGATTGTTAGAGTGTGAAGTTGAGAAGTGCAGTGCAAGCTTTCATGTGTTGGTTTACTAGATGCAGTGAGCAAAAGGTATCTACAATTCTTCAGTCAAGCTGCAAAGGTGTTTGAGACATTGTAGTGGATTTCCTTGTTGCATTGAGATAGATTTCTCTATGTAACATTCTTCTCTATCTTCTTTTCTATTCTGGCAGTGAGCCCTATTGTATTTGGTATTGAAGTTACTTTATATTGTGAGCTATTCCTCACTATGGTTTTTTCCATCTTGGGTTTTCCACGTAAATCTGGTGTTCTCTTGTATATTGTGTTGATTTGTTTCAGTTTCTATTATCTTCCTTTCATGGTAAATCACCATAACAAATTAAGGGTTAATTGAAGTAATGTGGATCTAAATGTTTGCAAGGATTTTAAAGTTTTGAGGTACAACTGATTCACCCCCCCTCTCAATTGTCTTGTGCATTCAACAAGGTGATAGATTGGTCTACATAGAGAGATGGTTAGAGAATTTGTATCATAGATCTATGTCTCCATTAAAAGATGAGTATTGGTTCTGACTATAAAATCTCCCCATGGAGTATTGGATGGGTGATTGCCTGCACCTCATCTATTTCTGCTTGGGAGTAGTTCTAGGACTATATGGGGGAAGATGTTTCTAACTACTTCACCACGATCAAGTTAATTAGTGTTTAACTACTCCCTAAGGTAATTCAATTGGAGTCTACGGGAGGCATGTAGACTCAACAGATCGAAGTAGAAGAGTGGAAGTATTTTTGTCTAAGTTGTAGGAGAAAAATCCACTTTGAAAGAGTTTTACTGAAGCTTCAATATGACCCGTCCTGGTCAAAGGAAACAAAGGTGTTAGGTGTGCTAGTTGTGCAAGAATCAAGATTGACAATGGTGAATTCCACTTAATCAAAGTTAGATTACTCAATGCTAATTTTGGAAGATGACACCCATCACCATGGTGGTTTGATGTGACATCAAAGGATTCTTAGATGCTTCACTTGAATTAGATGATCCAATGTCACATGGAAAATGGGACCACTCCTGAGGATTCCCCATCACCAGAAAAGGTGGTGGATCTAATAGTGGCACCAATTTCAAAATTTCCTTTTTCGAAGGAAAATGGGCTGAGGAAGGTGAAATTTCTACTAAGAAGTATCTTCCCTTTGAAGGGGGGGTTAGAGACCAAGACACCGAGAAAGAACAATGATCGGAGGATGAGTAAGAGGTAGAAGATGAACTTGAAATTATAGATCAAAAGTGCATTAGTCAAACCATTGCAAGCACAATAAACATTTGACCTGAGGTAGGCAAGAGCTTAGAAAGAAAGGCTAACAGACAGAAAAGGGAGGAGGAGGCCACAAAGAAGGGGTTGACAAGCATTAAGATGTATATGTTGAGATCCAAGGGAAGCAATTCCTCCCTCAGGGAGCCATGAATATCCTATCTTGGAATGTTAGGGGCTTGAGTGCCCCTAACAAGCAGTGCACAACCAAGCACCATCTAGATAAGTTATTGGTTGACATAGCACTATTAAAAGAGATGAAGTTGGGTAATTCAAAAGCATCAATGTTCCTTCAGCATTGCAAAAATTGGAAGGGGGTGTTCAGGGAAGCGAGGGGCGTTGTCAGTGGGCTAGGAATTATGTGGAAGCATTCAAAAGTTAACATCACTAATATTGAGACACACCATAATTGGATTGGAGAAAGGTAAGTATTTTTTTTTGTCTAGCATCACCTTTTACATTTTCAATATATATGGACCCATAAAAACATAGGATAATCTTTCCCTTTGGAATGAAATCTCTAAGAAAATCCATGTACTGCAAGGCAATAAACTACTATTGGGGGGGACTTTAATGCCATCCTTGACCTATCTAAGAAGAGTTGTGGCCTTCGAAAGGAGAATGCAGTAATGACATTTTTGTGAGTTCGTATTTGGGAATGCATTGTGTGATATTACCCCTAGGATAGGCAGGTACACCTAGAAAAACTAGAGTATTGGTTTCACAAATATTGCAGAGAGATTGGACCACTTTTTATTTTCTGCAGATTGGCTTGATGGGAAGATAGACATCTACTTAAGCATTCTCCCAATCTCTTTGTCAGATCATTACCCGATTTTGGCGAAAGTCAAGATTTCCTCAAAGCTAAATAGTGGATGTGGTTAAGGCATCTAGGAATCATCGAGATGCTAGAGAAGTAGTGGGTTGAGGTGCCAAGAAATGGATGTATTCCTAGCGTTGTGTTCTGGAAGTTAGCATATGTGAAATCCAAACTTAAGAATTAGAATACATTCATCTTCAAGTACAAATTCAAGGAGAAGGATAGAGTAGAGGAGGAACTAGTTATTCTTAATGAGACGGTCATATGTACTAGTATGGATCAAGAAGACTTTACAAAAGAGAAAATATTTCTTGTGGAGTATGTAGAACTCCTTGCAAGAGAAGAGGAATATTGGAAGGCCAAGGCAAGAGTAAGCCAATTGGAGGCTGGTGATTTAAACACCAATTTTTTTCACAATTTGATGAAGGCCAAGAGCATGGGCAACAAGATAAATAAAATAGAGACTGAATATGAAAGGGTATTGTAGGAAGGGGAGGAGATCAAAATTGTTCTGTCCAATTTTTTCAAATAGCTCCTAGTGCCTGGGGGTGGCAAAGATGTTCTAAATGACAAAGACATCTTGGATTGTGTTGTGCCACTAGTATCATTTAGGGATGATTGCATGTTGTGTGCACCCTTTTCAGAGGAGGAAGTAAAGATTGTTGCTTTTTAGTTGTGCCCAAACAAGGTGCATGGGCCAAATGGATTCACGATGCTCTTTTACAAAAAATGTTGGCACTTCTTAGGGAATGAAGTATGGAAGATTATGGTAGAATTTAGGAATTTGAAAAGCAAGTTTTTAAAAGTTATCAACAATATTGCCTCGGTTTTGATCTTGAAGAAGGTTGATTGATCACTCTCAAATTACAAGTTGATATCATTATGTAACACCATTTACAAGATAATCTCAAAGGCCTAGGTGAATAGACTAAAGAAGATTATGGGAAAACTAATCTCTGAAAATTAGAATGGTTTCACACTTATGAGAGAAATTGGGGATAACATCATCCTAGTCACTGAGTCTACACACTCAATCATGACTTCCAAATAAAACAACATGATGGCCAAATTGGACATAATCAAATCTTATGATCATGTCAGTTGGTGTTTTCTAATGAAAGTGTTAGAAAGGCTTGGCTTCGACGAGGATTATCTTAATGGAATATTCACATTTGTGTGTTCGGTAAGGATTTCAATGGTTGTCAATGGATCATTGAGTGGTTTTTCAAAACCACCCATGGGCTACGCCAAGGGGACCCATTGTACCCATTCATGTTTATGTTGATGATAGAAGCATTGAATGGTTTAACATGTGCCAAAAAGAGGGTGGGCTAGTGGAGAGGAATCAATATGGCAAAGGGGGTGAAATCAATCATGCATGGCCAGTTTTCCGATGACACATTGGTCTTTGGAGAGGCCACCCTTCATGAATTTGAGGGGATGAAGGATATGCTAGACCAATATAGAAAATGCTTGGATCAGGTGATTAACAAGGAAAAGTCAAAATTATTCTTCTTCAACTCTAGAAGAAGATGGTAGAGGCAAATAGTGAAGGTGTTCGGATTTTCTATAGAATCCATCTCAACAAAATACCCAGGTGCACCCATCTATATCAAAGAGGTCCGAAAAAAACTATGGGCGATCAAGCAAAGTAGGAGGAAAGTGAAAGCTTGGACATGGAAGTGGTTAATGCTAGCTTAGTGAATTACCATGCTTAAAGTTGTTTTAGGGGCAATTCCTATCTATGTTATATCTTGCATGGCACTCTCGGGGAAGGCATTGGCCTAGTTGGACAATCAAAGGAAAAAAAATTGTGAGAAAGGGCCAACGCGACGAAACACATCCCCTAGTCTCTTGGGAGAAGGTCACATACCCTACGGAGGTTAGTGGTATCGAGATGAAGGAGTTACAACTCTAGAATAAGGCGCTCGAGGAAAAGATGATTTGGAAACTATTCAAACACCCAGAGAAGCTCTGGTACAGAATCATGCTAAGTAAATATCTTGACAATGAGGATCCTAGCAAGATCCTCACAATAGCCAACAACTTTGGGGGATCAAAGATTTAGGGGTTCATGTGGGAATGTAGGCCAATAATTATGGATCATTTAACATGGTCAGTGAATAATGGGAGAAAGGAAAACTTTTGGTCAGACTCTTGGGAGGGGCTGCCCCCATTGGATGAAGACAGAGAGTTTGGTGCCATGAAAGATGCTCTAATTTTGGAAAGAGGAACGAAGGTGGTGGAGGTGCACTAGATTGTAAGAACGAATGTGTCAGGTCTAGCAATTTGGCTAGAATTTGATCATATTCAGGTTGAGGATAGAATCAAAACAAAATTCAAAGGGGCACTCAAGGCAAGAAGGATCTAGCCTATTGCACGTGAAGATGAGCTCCTTTGGTGCGCAGAAAATTTTTGGCTCGTACTCAACAAAGTTGGGCTATCAAGTGATGAAAGTGGTGTGGGGACTAGTGCCTCATATAGGAATTGGCCAACAAAGTTATGTTGGGGAAAACATGTTCTACCAAAAGCGGGGTTGTTCTTGTGGATTGTTTTGCATAGGAGTATCCTCACTGGCGAAAGAGTAAAAAAGTTGGGGATTGCAGGATCAAGCAGATGTGTGCTCTACAAGGAGGAAGAGATTGTCGAACATTTGTTGTTGCTATGTCCATTTGCTTCTCAATGCTAGGATAGATTCCAAAAAAATTAAACTGGCATAGCCTGAGAAATGGCAACATTACGTATTTCTTGAAAGGATAGTCATTGCTCAAGTGGAAAGAGGTGTGGGTGATGCAAGAGAATCTACACAATTCAACAACCTTCAAGAGTACTTCAGCCCCAAAACACAAAACTGAGAAGATCAACAAAACTTTCAACCAAGATTCACTTAAACTTTCAATAGAAACCACTTCATTTTCACTTGTTCCCATTTGGAAAAAGGACAACAAATCACCTAATTTTACTTCTAAAATCTTGTCTGACCCTAAAACACTTTTATCACTATCATTTTGACTAATTCAAAGCAAAAAACCTTGAGGGAAACCGTTGAACAATCAACTTAAGCAATTTACACGCCAAGACACCAATTTGCACCTTGTTTCCACATTGCTACAAAAGTACTAAAACAACAAATCTTGACTCCAAACCTTTATCAAGCCCAAATTCTTCTTAACCATCATCATTTTAATAGGAACAAAGCAATATCACCTTTTCATAACACAATATCATCAGTTTCACAACTTATTGCACTCATGCCATCCATTTCTTGTAGTAGACCATAAAAACTAAACTGGGTATATTTATTGAGCGACATTGAATCTTCAGAAACTAAACACATCTTTAGGAACCCATTTCAGCCTATTATAACATATCAAAATCTTTGATAAAGTTGCTTTGAAAATTTACCAGAACAATTGACTGTCCCACGGAATAGGGCCCCAATTAGGCCTAAAATACAAAGAAAGTGCCTTTAAAACCACTTCAAAACCATACTTAACCCAAAACAAACTTAATTCAGGCTATAGAACCACCAATTCCATCATTTGTCTCAAGGAAACCATTCGCTATTGCAGAAAATTATGAAACCCTCATTCTAGCTCAATTTGATCTAAGTAAACAACGGTTTATTGAAAATAACCTTTACAAACCTCTTGCCACCTTGCAAAGGATTCAAACATCCTTGAATATGTTTGCACCAACTATACAAACTATCTCCCAACCTATTTGAAAGCTTCTTAAACAATTTATGACTTGGAGCCATCAATCTTTCATGGAAAACTTAGAATTTTCTGAGAGAGCAGCCACCAAACTCTGCATTTTTTCACCTTCCTGCATCTGCACACACACTCAAACTAAAAAGCAACCTATTTTATCCCATTCCACCAATCTAACTAGCCTCCATCGGTGGAATGGTAACCAAACACATATTAGACTCTCAAACCCTTGGTTGAGGGTTTCAAAACTATTTCAAGAAAGAAGACTCCAAACAACTTTTAGATTCAAATGGATCCTCTCAAAACAACTTTTTCTGAAGAACTTACACCTTATTCAACTCAAAGCAATAGAAAACAAAGCCTGGTAGTGTTGTATAGACCAAACAATCTACAAAGAGAATGTTGCTACAGTAAAACAAGGTACTTTTATTATGAAAAATTGTTTCAAGTTACAATCATCTGACCTTTGCTCACCTTCACCATACTTTTAAAGATGTTTGCAATCAGTTATGACAACTTCCCCTTCATCTCCCAATGACTAAACCTTCCTTTTTCCCACGACTCTTCACATTCTTGCTTTTTTGTACATTTTTTGCATTTTTACATCTCTGACAACAAATGACAACTTTTGCAATATTATATCTTTAGCCACCTAGAGACCTATTTGAGACTCAAATACATTTGAAATGATCTGAAAATGATTCTTTTACATGCTTTTATGATGACAATTCAAATTTTACAAAAATGCTCATTGGAGGCATAACAACACTATTACATGCTCTTACACTAGTGGGGAGGCATTTGGGTGGCCATCCTGTCAAAGGTGCTCTGGCACATCTAGAGGGAACACAACTCTAGGATCTTCAATGAGACAAAAGGATCTTGGGGTGCTCTTCAGTAGAATGGAGCATGGGTTGGCGAAGACTTTAAACAATAAAACTTCTCAAAGGAGCGATATTAGCTTTGCATCTTGGGATGATGAGATGATTGGCAAGGGTTGAAGGTCTCGTGCGGAGTTGGTGATTTGGGTGGCAAAGCCAATCATGTGGTAACCAAGTGGCTCGCCCCCTCGAGTGGTCATTTGAAGTTGAACTTCGGCAGGGTTGCAAAGGGAAATCCAGGCCCCACTAGATTCAGTTGCTTGCTAAGAAATGACAAGGGTGAGATGTTGTGGGCTATCTCGGGCTATTTAGGGATGGCTACCAACAATGAAGCTGAGTTGGCAACATTGGTGCGCAGTCTTTTAGAGTGCCAAAGAAGGGGAATCAAAGAAGTAGAAATTGAGAGGAATTTATTGCTTTGTGTAAATACAATTAGGAAACGCGACTCTCAGAATTGGAAACTGTTGAAGAATTTTAGAACTTGGGCATGGGTGGTTCTAGAAAGTTAGAGATTTTTTATAAGGCATGTAGGGGAAAGGATCCAGTGCTTGAGCATGTTCTAATAGTTGTGATAGCATTTGTTTATATAATGTTCAATATTTTTAACAATATTGGACAAATAGTTGCGACTTTAAAGTTGTTAGTGTTGATGATGACTACCCATAATTAAATGAAATGTATTCCTTAGATCTAAAAGCAACAAATCATGTGATGCCACATCAACACCCAACAAAACATGGTATAGATGCACAAGTATCGGTCTCACTTTTTTTTGGGTCTTTTGGACACTTTGACAAAAAGCATGTTGATGTGGCATCATATTTGTTGATGTGGCCCTGAAACCTTAGTGATAAGAAGGGGACTTGCCAAGTAAGCTGCTGTAAAAAATTGGAAGTGATTTGAAATTTCCATGTAGAATTTTGAGAAGTGTGAAGTTAAGATGCTCAACTACTAGATCCCCTCCCCTATATAAAGAGACTAGTTACATGACTGGATAGGCTGGCCAATTTGGGTGTCATCAATAGAGCAGAGCGAGTTGATGGATATTCTCCAGGGGGATAGAACGGGTTGAGTTGGCACTACCATGGGTAGTGTTGTGTTTGTACCCGTGCCCAAGAAATTGTGTTGTGACCGGGTTGGATGGGATTGACTGAAGATTTGTAGGCTACGGCAAGAGATTTCCAAACTCCAACAAATTTGGGCAATCTTCCTTGTTATCCATCAACAGACTTCGGTTTTCGAAATAGCACGACATTTGTTGTCGCATTTGCAATGGGATCCAGTGGAAAAAACAATGGTTGGTGAGTTGTAACTGGTCTGTCCGTGGCCACAAAGGAGGTTGGGAATAGCATAAATAAGGACCATTGGCTTGTGTGGTGTGCATTCCACAATGGCGATGACATTTGGGGACTGTTGCAGGTGTCTCTTGGAGCCGCGGGAACAACAGGTGGGGTGCTTGTTCAGCCTTCATATGAAGAGGCAGCAAGGGAGGCCATGTTCAAGATCGTTGGGGCTTCTACTTGGTCTGGCAGCAATGTCCATGATGGGATCATATACGAAAGATTCCTCGCTATGATGATTCAGATCCTAGGTTCGCACTAGCGGGGAATCTGGTTCGCCCGCCACCTAGTTATCCCCGTCAACAGGGAAGCAATAATGGTCGTGCTTGGGGGCATCCCACTTCTGCTTGCGAGTGGTTCTATGACATCTTTGATGCCAGTGCAGTTGCAAGGGGTAGGGTAGCTAAAAGGGCCATAAGCCTATATAGGTCGGTGTTAAAAGGAAACAATCTGAGTGCCTTCGAGAAATTGTTGAGCATCAATGGAGACCTATTTTCTCCCTTTCAAGTTGTGAGATGCATTGAATGTGTACAAGGCATAAGGTTCATTATTACAAATATTTGTAAATCTTTTTACATCAAATAAAAATTGAGCTTTCTTAGATTGCATTTAATAAAAAAAATTACTATACAATGTTTAATGAAATCAATTTGAGAATATAAATAAAAATATATAATTAAATTTATTTCCAACATTATTCACTTGTCACAAAGGAGTATTAAATCTATATTTAATATACTCACTTTTCAATTAGATTGTTATCTAATTATGAAATTTAAAAGGTTAATTTTAAACATAATATCATGGCATAAGTAATTGATGTGAACCCCCACACACCAATTTTGATGGTAAAAATAACTAGTGTGGATGTTTTGAGAAGTCTATATGTATGAAGAATAAAATATAAAAGGACTGAATATATTCATTTTTACTTGTTTCTCATTTGATATCGCCTAAAACAAGTCCTAAATACTTGCTACCAAAATCAAACTTTAAACAAGTAGCATTGGCAATAGCTGTTTCGTTTCTATGATAATGTGAATTTGTCATGGTATGAGAAGGGGTTGATATCAAAGATATTAATTTGTTGAAATAGTTTTCAAAAGCATACTTATTATTGAATTCAAGGAATCTATTATTGATTTCCTTTGTATATATTAATATCTAATTTTACACATCATATTTTTGAAAAATAAATTTGATATCGACATAATGAAAATAAAATTGTAGCAAGAATGGTGTGCAAAGTAGTATTAGTATGTTGTGTATAAGATGTGTATTACCTCACAACTTATTATGGTTAGGGTTAATATTTAGGACAAATCCCTAAGATCCTATTAATAAGATCTAAAATTATTTTTCTAAGTGTTATAATTATATTAATCATGATTGATAGCTTTTCTTAAACTCTATAATTTTATATCAATCATTAATGACAAATTATAAATTTTGACTTAATTATATCATATGATCTCTATAGTAATAATTATAATGATAAGTGATATTTTACCATCTTAAACAACATTAATAAGATCACAATGCAGAGTAATGTATTATGGGTAATGGTTTTAGAATACTATTTGTTTACATGGTGACTAAGATAATGCTTTCACATTGATGGCTTCATGGTAAGGTACCTACCCAGGTCTTCTTAGCAAAGCTTGCTTGATAAGTTGCATAGTAGAGTCAATCATTGGACTCACCGTTGACTTTCTACTACTGCAAGAGTGACTCTTCTGAAGTATGTTATCCAGGATCTCCCTATTTATAGTTGTTTTGTTTAGATAGCTCATTTGTATTTCCTAAGGGAATTTGATGCTCTCACAACAATTTCTTTGGAGTGGTAATTTGCAGTCCGCTAAGTGGAGTCTTGTTAAGTGGGATATGGTGTGCAGGCCACAAAGAGAGGGAGGTCTTGGTTTGCGTTTTGCTATTTTGAATGGGAAAGCTCTTGCTGCCAAGTTATATTGGCGTTGGTGTACTAGTCAGCATCAGCTTTGGGCCAATATTCTTACCCACAAGTATCTTAAGGATGTTAACACTTTTAATGTTCCTCACTTTCCTATTGAAGGAAGGGGATCTATGATTTGAAATACCCTCAAATTGGGGGCTCAGTCGGTCAAGAAGGGGCTTTTTTGGATATGTCATACGAGTTCTCAAGGTCTTTTTTGGTGGGATTCTTGGGATGGTCATCCTCCTATTCTCTCTGCTTACCCTCACCTCCAGTCTCTTTGTGACCATTTTTTTGTTGTAGGTTGAAACACAGTTGAGCATTATAAGTATGTTCGGAATATTGGACTAGCTGCTAGCCTTAGATGGAAGCACTCCTCAGATTGGCCGCCAAGAGGGTTAGAGGAGGATAGGCAGAAATTGACTCAGATTCTTGCTTCATAGGAATGCAATTCCTCGGAGGGGCAGGATGTCCTAGCTTGGAGTAATAGTTATTTATTTGATAAGTACTCAGTTTTAGCTGGTTATGGGGAGTTGCTTAGGCAGGTGTTTGGGGACATTGAGGTTCCTTGGTGGAAACAAGTATGAAATAAATTTTCTTGGCCCGAGTGTAATTTTTTTGTGGCTGGTGGTCTAGAATAGGTGTCTTACTTAGGATAACTTGTGCAAGAGAGGGTTCCAGGGGACCTCGATGTGTGTTTTGTGCTATAAAAGTGAAGAAAGTGTCTCTCATCTCTTCTTCCAATGTCCCTTTTCTAGGAGGCTTTGGCACCTTTGGTGGGTTGTGTGGAACTAGGCTTGTTGGCATGTCTTTTCTTTGGCAAAGTTTTTTTCCCTATGGGGGAAGGCCCCTATCAAGACCTCTTTTCTTCAAGTTACTTGGGCTCTGGGACTGACTTTTATTATCTAGCATATGTGGTTGGAGAGGAATCACAAAATTTTTCAAGATGTGAAGCTGGTTGTCCAACATTTGTGGTGGAGGATTCTTCATTTTGTGGGTGAAACTATTGCGGCTAAGTGTGACTTGGCTGAGGGTGTGGATCCAAGAGAGGCTACCTTTTGTACTCATCTCAATCTTCCTCTTCAATGGGGGGATGCTTAGAGTGTTGGTTAGATCATGAGAAATAGATGTCATCATCCCCTTCGAAAGATAAATAGGGAGGGGCGTTGGTGTCCTCCTCCTTAGGGTGTATTGAAAATCAACATAGATGGTTCTTGTGGAAATCCTGGTCATGCTGGTATTGGAGGTGTTGGGAAGACTAGTTTTGGGGCTATTGAGTTTATCTTTTTTGTTTATAAGGGTTGGTACACTAACAATGTAATGAAGGCTCTTGCAATTTTATGTGTTTTGGAGCGTAGTTGTGCTCTCGGGTGGAGACGGATCATTTGTGAATCTGATTCTCAGGTGGTTGTGACTTTGCTGAAGAGGCAACAGTTAGAGGATGTTAGTTGAAATTTAGTTGTTATTATTAAACAGATTCTTAATCTATGTGCTTCCTTGGATTTTGTTTCTTTTTGACATATTTCGCGTGAATGGAACAGGGTTGTGGATTGTTTGGCTAAATGGGCTTCTGATCATTTGCAAGATTGGAATATTGTGGAAAGGGGTCAATTACCCTCAGATTTGTCACAAAAGTTGGACTAATTAGTGGAGATTGATAGGGATGTATAATGCCCTTGCTTTGTTTTGCTCTTTTTTGGATTGAATAAATTTTTACCCCTCTTTTAGTCTATATGGTAAGGTACTTGCCTCCATATTTACTTACATTCGTACTTTCAACTAACGTTTAAGATAAGATAGTGATTCAATTTTAATAATTGTTTAATTTAATGTATGTCTAACATGTTGATCTCCACAAAAATAAAAAATAAAATAGATTATTAATTAAATGGGCTAGAATATTTTTATTCTAATTATAATTTCAAGAATTAAAAACCTGACCTTTGTGTTTTCTCTATGATAAATATAAATGGCATGATCATAAACAATTCTTGAAACATTGCAATTTGATGATATTGTTTGAACCATGCAGGTAATGCTAACGTGAAATATCCCTACAAGACAACGTGAATAATCTGACTTTAAAAAATAAGGAAAGGGCAATAACTATTGAAAGTGTACTGAGAATAAATAAACCTGGATCTGAGAAGATTTATGTGTTTCTAGAAAAACTTGACAGAAGTAGGTGCAATGTTTAGAACAATGACTACTGTTATATTTTACTATTAAATATTATTTTCTCAATACTGTTAAAGATCACAGCTCCTTAAACCTTGTTAAACTGCAGCTGCCATACATATGGTGGGATCCACCATTGGAAAGTCCAAGATATCTACTTAAAGACATTGTTGTGAAAACTTTCTGAGCCACAATATCTGCATTCATGTTAACTATTATTCAGATCGCTATCTGCTACATAAGATAATTTACCTTTACTTATTCCCTTCAAATAATTTACCTTTACTTATTCCCTTCAAAGATTTGGGCATAACATTAGGGAACTAACTATCATTTATCTTGGACAAGTAAGAATATTTTATATAGGTATAACTACGACAAGCCATTTTGGTTTCATAGGTGCAGAGCTGACACTAGCCATCATAATAGTTGGTTTGCAAGGTTTGTTTGTTTGGTAGCGAAATCCATGAATAATGGCCAAAATAATAGTTGGTTTGCATTCTCCCTGCTCCCGAAATGGGGCTTTGGAATCGGGTATAGATATCAATCAAAGCATAAAGGACAGAGGAGTTTAATAGATGATGAAGTTGAAACCATTCTGGTAGACATGCAAGCAAAATGAGGAATCATGGACTAGGATCGTGAGTAGAATGTCAAAAAGAAAAGTGGTCTAAAGGACTGTTATGATCACAATATATATTTTTGGGATAAGTTGAAAATGGTTTTGGGAAATTTTGTGCAAAAGTGATTGAAAGATATAACATTAAACTTTCAACCCTTGCTAATGTCCTTACTGCCTGTATTGCTATGGGAATTTTGATACCATGTATAATTAGACTTTTGTTATATTATCATCATTGGAAAATCTTAATGGACCATTCTCTCCAGGTTTGGCCTCTTATTTACAAATGTCTATAAACAAGAGAATACATTATTTCATTTGGAGAGGTTCAATGCTTAAGATGTGTGATTAGATTTATATATAAACAAAGCATTGTAACTTATATGCAAATGTGATAGTTTAGACAAGGCGAGAACTATTTGAGAAGATGGTAGTTTCTATATAAACATATAGAATGGATCAAATGGAATGGATTTACATTTTTCAAGCAATGATGATATTGAGAGTAAAACCAATTCTACAACGTTTTCCTTTAAGACTTCACATTCAACGAATAATACTTTGCAAGATATACATGGGATGGTGTGTTAAAAAGGGTTTTGAAACTTTCAAGAAAATATGGTTAATAAGTATGGAGGGCGATGTGTTAGGCTATTCATTGGGATTTATTAGCATCATTGTAGCATGTGCATGATGATATGGGCATCTATTTAAGTAGAATAAAGGGGGATATCATATTAGTTATACATATGGGAATTGTTGACAAAGTCTATTATCTATAAATGGATATGAAAATCAAAGAAAGCATGCATAAGAATGAACCTGGATTGAGATTTGTTTCCCTTCACATAGTAGATCTATTTCAAAACTATCTTTCCAAGCCATGAAGCCATAAATCCCTTGCTTGTAACACACCTAGTCTAGCCAGTGTCCAACGAGTCCTTGGTGTAATTGTTGTCTCACAATTATGGTTCATTAAACAAGGCTTTTCTATCACCCTCACTCTAGTGACACACCCATGAATTACCTCCCTGACTCATCCTATGGCCCCTTCTTCCTCTTGCATGCCTACCACACTCAGGTGGTATCATATAAATATTGTTGATTCCTCATTGTTTGCACCTAGATGGTCACATTTTGGAATAATTTGTGGAATTTGACTTCTTTTGGTAACTTAGAAGTACACAACTCCTAGTTCTATGATGGAAGTGTTTAAACTATTTGCTTTCCCCTTGTTTTAGATGCCACATCCAACATCAAGCTGATATGAATGTTAAAGACTCTCAGTTAACTAATGATTTTCTCATATGAAGTTTTTAACCAATCTAAATTCCACAGCTAGAGTTTATTCCAAAATAAATCATGTGTCTTTGTTCATGATTGAGTAGTCTCACATTTGGATTTAGGGGATAATTGCTAGGTATTTTTAAATATTAATATCATTATTTGTTTATTTATTTGATTAAATTTAGGCTTAATTTTTCTTTTAAAACAATAATACATATTTGTGTTGAAAAATAATTAAATAGTATAGTTAAACAATTATTTATCAATATCAAAGACATTTGAAATAAAAGCACTAATGAAAACTCTAGATAAATCAATTATTTATTAGAAACCTATGATTTCATGAAATACTAAATGGAAAATGTTATGAAATAACTTGCAAAATAGAAGAATATGATATGAAATATGCTGCAAATACTTGATAATAACTGAGAATAATAAGCCACTTCAAGGGGGAAAACCTCCAAATATCTCTAATGAGAACACAATTCACAACTTGATTCAAAATAAGATTCACAACCTCCTATATATACCTATTTATGCCTAGGATATCACTTAGGCCGACTTAGACACACCTATATAAGTCTTAGGCCGACCTAAACAACTAAATAACAATATACTAATGATAATATGACTTAATAGAGAGTTAAGATAGCCACAAACCGACTATTCATAACCCGATGTACACTAATATTAAGGGCGTAGCATGCCCCCCTTCTTCAAAGAAGCAGTGTCCTCAATGCTAATCAAGTTTGGATTCTTTTGAATGAACTCCTCATCCTCCCACGTGGCATCTTCAACTGGTAAATTCTTCCATTGGATGAGATACTCAGTGAGATTTCTATTCCCCAGCTTCTTTGTGTGTGTTTGACGAATGCACTCTGGTTCCAAAATTATTCTTCCTTCTTCATTGAGCTCTAGTATTGTTGTTTGAGTGGGAATATTATTCCCAATTACCTTCTTCAAATAGGAAACATGAAAAACTGGATGTATCTTTGTTGTTGGTGGCAACTCTAGCTTGTAGGCAACACTACCAATCTTTTGCATGATTTGGTATGGACCATAATACCTTGGAGATAACTTATTATTATTTTTTTATTTCTTTAGTGAGATTTTCTTATAAGGCTACAATCTCAAGAAGACCCAATCCCCAACTTCAAAACTTCTTTCACTACGATGTTGGTCTGCCTATTGTTTCATTCGATTTTGTGCCATGGCTAAATTCTCCTTGAGTCCTGAAAGTACTTCTTGTTGATGAAGCAAGTGGTCTTCTACTGCCTAAACTTTTGGTGACACCTTTATTGATGATGTGATGGAAGGAGGATGATATCCATAAAGTGCCAAAAATGGAGACATTTTTATGAGCTATGAAAAGAAGTGTTATACCACCATTCTGCAAGTGGTAGCCAATCTACCCATTGAGACTATTTCTCTGAAGTGAAACAACGTAGATATCCTTCCAAACACTTATTAACAACCTCATTTTTCCCATCTGATTGAGGGTGGTTTGAAGAGCCATGAGCCAATTGAGTACCCAAACATGAGAATAAATATTTTCAAAAGTGACTAGTGAAGATAGGATCACGATCACTAACAATAACCTTAGGTGTACCATGTAGCTTTTGGATATTCTCCAAAAAAAAAAAAAATCCACTATACTTGTTGTAAAAGGATGTGACAATGCAATGAAATGTGCATATTTAGTGAGGTGATCAACTACTACCATGATGACATTATGACCTTTATATTTGGGAAGCCCTATGATGAAGTCCATGGATACCTCTTCCCAATGCTGGCTACAAATAGATAAGGGTTGCAAGACACCTGGTGTCTTAATTGTCTCCCCTTTATTCCTTTGACAAACCAAACATTCAGCCACAAATTTTTTAACATCACCTTTTATCCCTTCCCAAAAAAAAATCTTGCTTGACTCGATGATATGTCTTCAAAAATCCTAAATGACCACCCATTGGAGACTCATGCAACTCTGTGAGAATCTTGTGTTTAAGAGTGGAATTCTTGCAGAGATACAAACACTCTTTATACCAAAGAGTATCTCCCTTCCAACAAAACTTATCTGAAGTACTATGATCACTTTTTAATTGTTCGATGAGATTACTTGTCACAACATCATTTTTCCACTCTACTTTGGCTTCCTCAACCCAATTTGCTTGTAATATTGAAAGGGCACACAATAAGGCTTCATCTTTCTCATCCTTCCTTGAAAGTGCATCTGCTACAATATTTTCTTTCCCTTTTTTATATGCAATCTCAAAGTCATATCCTAACATCTTAGTGACCCATTTTTGTTGCTCTTCAGAAGATAGTCTTTGTTCCAAAAAATATTTTAGGCTATCATGATCTGTCTTAACCTTGAAGTGTCTACCCAATAGATAAGGCCTCCATTGTTTAACTGGATGGAGGATTGCTTGCATTTCCTTCTCATAAATAGGTTTTAGTTGATTCTTACCCTTTAATTGACGACTCTCAAAAGCAATCGGTCGACCTTCTTGCATGAGCACTACTCCTATCCCATTTCTAGAAGCATCACATTCCACAATGAATTCCTTGGTGAAGTCAAGAGTGGCAAGCACTGGATTTGTACACATAGCCTCCTTAAATCTCTCAAATGTTGTATTGGTAGAATCGTCCCAATGAAAAGAATCCTTCTTCAATAGAGTGGTGAGAGGTGTTGCTATATGACCATAATTATTCACAAATCTTCTATAGTACCTTGTCAATCCCAAGAAACCCCTCAATTTCTTAATGGTTTTTGGAATAGGCCATTCCATGGTAGCCTTAATTTTGTTAGGGTCCACCTTTACTCCTTCATGTGAAACTGTGTGTCCCAAATACTCCACCTCCGTAAGACCAAAAGCACACTTGGATGGCTTAGCATAGAGTTTATGATCTTCAAGTATTTTTAATGCTTGATCCACATGTTGCAAATGTTCTTCCCAAGTCTTGCTATAAATCAATATATCATTAAAGAATACTAACACAAACTTTCTCAAGAACTTCTTAAAAATGGAATTCATCAAGCTTTGGAATGTAGATGGTGCATTGGTAAGACCAAATGGCATCACCAAAAATTCATAATGGCCCTCATGATTCTGAAATGTTGTCTTACAAATATCTTCCTCCTTAATCCAAATTTGGTGATAACCAGATCTAAGATCTAACTTGGTAAAATACATAGCTCCATTCAATTCATCTAGCAAATCATCAATGAATAGAATAGGAAACTTATCTTTAATGGTGTACATGTTGAGCACTCTATAATCCAAAAACATGTGCCAAGTATCATCCTTCTTACGTACCATCACCACAAGCAAGGAGTAAGCACATTGGCTATGCCTGATAATTCCTGCCTCTAGCATCTCCTCAACAATTTTTTCTATCACTCTTTTGTATGTGTGGATACCTATAAGGCCTGATGTTCGGTGGTTGGCTCCCTGGGACTAACTGTATGACATGATCATGATCCCTCTTAGGAGGAAGTCCTTTAGGAATATCTCCAAGAACAACTGAGTGATGATCAATTATAGCTTGCAAATTTGGATGAGTAGGAGCATTAGATTGAGAGACTTCTAATGAACATAGTTGGGCCACAAATCCATCCACTCCTTTATTAAGAAACTTTTGCATTTGATGAGAGCTAACCATTTGTGGGGATTTTTCCTTCAACCCCCTTAGCTCTACTACCCTTCCTTCTGATTGAAATCTCATGAATAGTTCTTTGAAGTTCATCTCAATTGTTCCCAATGTAGTAAGCCATTGTACTCCCAAAATAATATATGTTGCACCCATGGATATCGCATACATTGGGGTATCAAGTTGATAATCTCCCATGGATAATTTAATGCTATGACACTTCCCTAAACAACTAACTATACCACCATCTGCAATCAAAACCTGAAACTCTGGAGTTCGATATATAAAACAATTTAGATGAGTAGCTAACTTTTTGTTGATGAAATTATGAGTATTACCTGAGTCGATCAACATTGCTACCTTCTGCTTCTTTAAGAACCCCACCACCTTGAGAGTTTTTGGAGCACTGAAACCTAAGAGTGCATGACAAGAAATGATTGGTTGAGAATCATGTGATTCCTCATTTGACTCCATTTCATCCTCTAGTATGGGTTCCTCCTCTTCTTCCTCACTTGGACCTTCAATATAGAACAATTTCTTTTCACTGCATTTTTGTCTTCGACTGTATTCGCTATCACAATTGAAACACAGCCCTTTTTCTCTTTTCTCCTCAATTTGTTGTGGAGTCAACCTAGTAGGTTGTGTTGAATATTCTTTCTCTCTTGTCACATTAGCCCCTTGCTTCTTAGGAATCAAATACTTCTCCTCTACCCTATGTGCTATGATAAAAGACTCATTTATGGAGCTAGGGCTAAACATGCGTACCTCATGTTGAATGTGATCCTTGAGACCTCCCAAGAATAAATCATTCAATTTTTCCTCTGTAATTGTATCCACTCTTAAGGATAGATTTTGGAATTGCAGAATATAATCCTTAACTGATCCTATTTGTTGAAGTTTAGCCAGTTGGCTGAAGAAGTTGTTTGTCATGCTATTGTTATATTGTGCTTGGAGTTCCTCCTTAAAAACTGACCATGAGATGGTGAGCCCATTTTTCCTTCGATGAGTGCAAAGCCAACGATACCAAATGAATTGATCTAGTTCTAGATATAGAGAAACCATCATGACCTTTTGTCCATTTGGGATTTGGTGTACTTCAAAAAAAATCTCCATTTGGTTTATCCATGTTAGAGGATCCTTTCCATCGAACTTGCACATATCCACCTTTGGAAATAAATTCCTAGGTCCCATAGGAGTACTAAATCTTGTGTCAATGGTAGCTGACCTAGAATTTTCACCTTGGTCACTTGAGAACTCCTTTCTTGGTTCAGCCATGTAAGTGCTTAACATGTTTTGTATGTCTAATATATCTCCTCTTAGGTCACACATATCCATCTTCATTGAGGAAATTTATTCCTTGACCTTATTGATTTCCTCATTAGGAGTAATATCCTCTATTGTTACCCCATCCTTATCAGGAGTCTTCCTCGGAGTGACAACATTCTTTTTGCCCCTTGTTGCAAGCCCTGTCATGATGGGAACCACTAATTTTGAAATAAATCATACAAATGAAAATTAAATTCTCTAAAAATTTTACTACAATATCCTTTAGTATTTCTTCAAAAACCCAATAAAAATTAGACTCCAATTCAAGAAGATGTACGAGATATGTAGATTCCAAAAAATTTGTGTAGAAACACTAATTCTGCAATAATTCACTTAATTATGCTCCAATTCTTCTGAAATATGGACTGTAGCTTCTTTAATATGTTCTTCAAAAACCCTTTAAAAATTAAAAAAAAATCACCAAAACTTGAAAGACATGCTCTTCCCAAAATCACCTCCAAAATTGAGAAAAACCTTGCCTCTACGGTGCCAAGATCATGCTTTGATACCACTTGTTATGAAATAACTTGCACAATAGAAGAATATGATATGAAATATGTTGCAAATACTTGATAATAACTAAGAATAACAAGCCACTTCGAGGGGGAAAACGTCCAAATATCTCTAATGAGAACACACTTCACACCTTGATGATGAAATAAGACTCATAACCTCCTATATATACCTAGGATATCACCTAGGCTGACTTAGACACACCTATATAAGTCTTAGGCCGACCTAAACAACTAAATAACAATATAATAATGATAATATGACTTAATAGAGAGTTAAGATAGCCACAAGCCGACTATTCATAACCCAATGTACACTAATATTAAGGGCGTAGCAGAAAATACTAGAGCATTCCATGTTAGAAAATAAAGAAATGATCCTATTAAATAGTAGATAGAACTTGAAAATAATAATGGTACTAGAATTGAAGCAATAATCAATTTGAACAAAGAGATAAGATTAATTCTTTGAAAAAAATAGTAAAACAAGACAATTCAATATAGGAAACATGGTGGAACAAGAATTTGAAAAACATACAAAAATAGATAATATATAAAAGAAAAAAAAAGCAATTCAAGAGTTAGTGATCAAGGAGCTAGATCAAAGGACTTGAAAAAATTACACCTCCAAATTTTGATGGAAACAATTAGATGAAGGAACTAAAAATTGGTTGAAAAAATAAATATTTTCTTTGAAGGATTACACAAAGTTAGTTAAAGCCATATGGGTAGGACACTTGGAAGTTGGTAGACTAATGTAAGAGAATTGAATGAGTATAGTAAAGAAAATATTTCATGGGAATAATATGTGCAATAGTTATGAAAAAGGTGGTTACCATAACTATCTATTAATAAAAAAGATGAAAGAATTTCATAACTTTATGTAAAGTTCTTTAATAGTACAATGGGTTGGGATAAGTTGTAAAACTATTAAAATATTTTGTAATACACCAAAAATATGAAATAAGTCAAAAAAAATATTGAGACTAAATGTAACACCCCTCCAATTTTCTATGTTTTCTCTGACAGTTCAGATACTTTGATAGACTGTATTTATGTTATTGTTATTCTATCGTTGATAGTGGACCAATGATGGTGTTATATTTTGATGAGATGATACACTATGTGGATGCTTATTGTTTTATGTTGTGCTTTCTATTAGAATAGTTATTATTTGAGACAATATTGAATATGATCATATGTTGATTATTGATGGTTTGTTTCGTCAGTCTTGATGTGACTATATTGGTGAAGGGAATGAGATTGCATCACTCACATGCGAGTGCACTGCGATTTATGTGGTTCTCTCTTCACGGTGTGTATGATTTATTATCTGGATACATGTATGACATATGCTTTGTTGCAGGTTTGCAAGTACAGGACAACGGCTTCACCTGGATTCACAGGTCTAAGCGTTTCCACTACCCAACAGTAATGTTGATTGAGAGATAGTAACGAGTTACCTAGTCAAACCTTTACCCTAGTATAGTGTGTCGTCAGTCCATGTATTGGTCATATTCTATATCCATGTTTTCCTTGTTATTTTATTTATTGTGCAAGGCTTATTTGTGAGAAATAATTTATAAATATTATGATTGGTTATTTAATTAATCTGGATTATTGATGTTGAGACTTTAGAATTGATAAATTAATTAATTTAATTTATGTTATAAAGTGATTTTATTATTAGATTAAATTTGATTTGAAATAAATAAGTTATTTAAATTTCAAATACATAATATCTGTAAAAGATCTTTGGAAATATCTATGGTTGTTGAAGAAAAGATATTTATTTTGTAAGTGGAATTTAGAAGGTACTTACTACTGTAATTGAAAATTGATTCCCGGAGAGAATTATTGGAATTGATGAAAAGAGGTTATTTCACGGAAGGAAAGCATTATTCTGGAGTTGTTGAATTTGTTTTGGGCTGTTAAAATTTTGGAAATAGAAGCTCTCAAAAAATTTGGGGATCTAGTTTTTGTTGCATTCCTTTTTGGTTCTGGATTATTTTATGTTCTCTGGAAAGTGGTAATTCTTCTAGGAAGAGACTTTAGCAAATTTGGAAATTAAAGGGAAGCTCTGCATCAAACTTTGAATCAACAAATCTTCTGGAACAGATTGTTTATTGTTTTTGTAAATTTAATTTGAAAAGGTTATTTAAATTATTATTGTTTTGCAAATTGGAAAGGTTTCCTATAGAAGAGGATTTTATTATTTATAGAAGCTTTTGTTTTTAAAAGATTGTTGAGAATATTTACAACCTCTGTAGAAAATATTTTAGATCCTCTGTTAAAATTGAGTTTTAGAAATGGATTGATACATAGGGAAATTATAGTTAAATTTTAGAACCTCAGTTGAAATTGAATCCTCTGTGAAAATTTCTCAAATATTTCCTGTACAAAATCTTCTATGAAATTATTATGTCGAGGAGCAATTGTTTTGATTGATTAATATATATATATATATATATTGAAATACATATATATATTATCTATATTTTATTTAGAGATTCTTGTATATTTTCCTATAGGAGATCCTTGTTGAAATTTCTTTTTTTTAAAGCCTAGACTGTAGTGTTGTACAACAAATTTCATAGAACAGGGGAGATTTTAAAATTAAAAAATTGAAAAAAAAAATTACTATGGGGAGGCTGGGGGCCTACCCTCATAGCCACCCCATATGGAGGCGACTGTGGAGGTAGCGCTGCTGCCTCCATAGGCAGCCAACGCTGCCTACCACAATGCAACCCACATATGGGGTTGGCTACGGAGGCAACCCCCATACTCTACCAGCATATGGCTATTTACAGCGTGCGCAGTTAATGAAGTTCATTCGCCTCCTTCCCGGCGAATTCTTATTCTTTAATATTTATTTTGTTTTAATATATATAATATTTATATTATATGTAATATATATAATATATATTGTATATATATATATATATATTATATATATATATATATATTATATATATACAATATATATATCTGTGTGTGTGTGTGTGCTTTAAAATATTATGTAATTGAAAATTTATATATATGTTTATTTATATTTTGCAATAGGTGATTATTGTACTTTATATTTAAATGTATTGATTTAAATGAATATTGGAAAAGAATAATTGGATTATGTAATTAGATAATATATATATATATATATATATATATATTTAAATATATATTTATTTAAAATGATATTTATTTAGATGCATGCAAGCACAATTAGTTAACTTTAAATGATTGTTTATTTTAATTGAGGAAATTGAATTAATTATTATGAGTAGTTGTGAAACTGAAAGCTAAACATTTAGTTTAATTTGTTGATTGGAATTATGTTTAAATAATGTATTTTAAATATGAGTTATTGATCTATTTGGATTTAGGAAATCCTAATGGTAGTTTATTTAATTACTTGACTGGCTTATTTTAATTGTGTATTCTTCTGTAATGGTGTATTGGGGGGATATTTGTTATTGTGAAAATATATGTCTTCTAGAGATTGTTAAATTGAGAAAGGGTTGTTATGTCTTTTGTTCACCCTTTGAGATTTTCTTGGGTACTGCACGTAGTTGGGATTAAGTATTTGACATCCATAGGGATGTGTTACCTCTTGAGTTGTGGTGGTTATTTGTTATTATTTTTAGTGCACTGTCTACCCTTGGGTTGTGGAATAAGTTATTGTGTTGTCAATAGGGCAGTGGCTTTCAACGGGGACCAACACACAAAGTGGTGCCAGGATAACTCGTATGGGAGTCAGTTTAATCAGTGGAAATTAAATAACCTATATTATGGGAAACGGTAGCTTAATACATTTAATTTGATAATTTAGCCTCGCTCATTTGTTCAAGGGCTTGTATTAGACTTGAGATGAGTTGGGAAGGCCTGGAATGGCAAGATCATTATCTTGTCTTCTCAAAAGATAATCGATTTCACACTGGTATGCATGTGCGGCCAGAGTTCATGAGAGGTTACCAGGATAACTCAGGATGGGGGTTGGGCCCTAGGAAGATCTCCTAAGGATAACCAATGCAACCTTTGTGATGACACTTCTCCTATGATAACAGTCGGTTTGTATTGTACAGTGGATGTTCTTGATTCAGTGGTTCTGGAAGCTATGTAACCTTATGTTATGTGTTTACTAGTACAGTGTCGTTTTGTGTGTTGCCTGTGTCTAGAGGTAGTAGGTTTGTCTTGGTTGCCTTTTACTATCTCCTAGCACGGGGGTTGGGCCTACGGGTACCACATGGCTGGGTGGATCGTGCACCTTGCATTGTTGGGCTTTCTCAGCTTGTTCATGATGGCAGGATCTTCCAATTTCAAAGAGCTTGTGTGTATCTGTGGATATGTTACTTCTCGTATGTTCATTGTATCAGTGGGACACTATGTATTTATACTCCTCATTTGTAATCGAGGAGGGTCCGTGTATATTGTAATTGTATCATTTTGTATGATCTATCTCATCTTGGAGATGAGCTTTGTAATGGTATATTGACTTAATGTAATCTTTGGAAGAATTTATTTATTGTACTTGTATATTATACTATGGGTCAATGCTTTGATGTATGTTGTTTATCATGAGTTAATTTCATATGCTATGGTTAGATTAATTTTGTAAGTTTTGGTATTCGCATGTAGATGTGTTACGTGGCCTAGAGGATGTATGTGGTTAGAGTAGACTACTTTACTTGTTATTGTTACTCTTTTTAAGAAAAATATTAGTTGCTCTTCCACAGTGTTACATCATCCTCTAGGTTACGTGGCGGGGTTTTACACTTGGTATCAAAGCCAGGTTTAAGCACTGGGAACTCTGGGATAATGTGGAAACCATTAAGTTGTTTGCATAGGATTTAAGTTCCATACCTTGTCTTACACCTTGGTGTGTTTGTCCAGGATCATGCCACCTAGGAGAGGTCGAGGTCGTGGTCGTGGCCATAGAGGCAGACATGGAGGTAGTCAACAAAACTCACCTCCTCATGTTTCTCATGATTCAGATCATGAGGAACAACAAGCTTCCCAAAACATTCCAGGAGGTGGTACTTAGAATCTGGATCCACCAAAGGATCGAGGGCGCTCAGTTGTGTCAATTGTTGGAGGAGACTCTTGCCTATCTTGGACTAAGGCAGAAGGTAGATCAGATTGTTATTGGAGAGAGGGATGTACTAGCATAGCTAGAGGTAGTTGTAGCTACACATATGAGAGATTTACTTAGAGCTCGATCGCCCTTATTTGATGGTTCAAGCAGCGGTTTCGAGGTTGAGACCTAGTTGGTTGACCTGAACTGATGTTTTGCTATGCACCCATATGGTAGCAATACCTAAGCTAGATGTGCGATTATGCACCTAAGAGACTTTGCTTCCACATGGTGGAGATTGGAGGAGCAGAAGCTCCATATTGATATTGGTACCATATATTGGGAGATGTTCCTGGAGAGGTTTCATGCCAAATTCCTCTCTGATCATTGGCAACAGCATCGTGGTGATGAGTTCCATACTCTATGACAGATGACTATGTCAATGGAACTATGTGAGCATCATTTTTATGAGCTCAAGCAGTATGCAAGCATTGTTGACGATGAGGCATGTTAGTGCAACACTTCCTTAGGGGTTTAAATGCCCAGATTAGTGGGGGTGTGCGGGTTTTCAAACCCAAGACTATGGAGATAGTGGTAGAAAGTGCCAGACTCATAGAGGAGAATTTGGTGATGGCATTAGGTGGTCATGTTGGAGTGCAGATAGGTAGTACTTCAGCTACAGGACCTAGTGCACGTAGTGGCCAGACTCAAGGAGCTAGACCACCTAGGACATAGCAGATACCAGCATAGAGTGGATAGTACCAAAACTCACAAGGGAAACAAAAGGATTTTCCACCTAGACAGAGTGACAGATATCAGTTAGGGGGTGACAAGAACTAGAGGCATTTCAAATGCTTCAATAATGCACATCCAACATAGAGTACTCAGTCTACCTTTAGGGGTAGTGTTCAGTAGTCTAGTGCACCTTCTGGAGGTAGAGGTTTTGGTAGGGGTACCGGGTTTTTTTCTTGTGGCCAATAGGGTCACATAGCACGACAGTGTCCCAATAAGGGAACATCAAGATATACATAGAGGCCAGCGGCGTTAGACCCGACTGTTGGAGATGCAAGCATAGGACATCGAGTATTTGTTATGGTTGACAACCACTAGGCTGATCACCAGAGCACAGTGATGGAGACTACTAGTATGTTACAGGGTAACAGAGTTACCATTTTGTTTGATTCAGGAGCCTCAAACTCATTTATTTCATCGTTTATCACGGCACGCTATAAACTGGGGGTAGTAAGGCAAGATGATAAGTGGCAATTTGAATTAGCATCTAGTGCTAAAGTTGCAGTCCATTCCTTTGTACTAGATTGTAGATTGGAGATTGGATCCTTCCACACTACCGCAGACCTCTACATTATACCGTTGGGGTCATGGTCTTAGGGATGGATTGGGTCAAGGCTCATAGGGTCATGATTGATTATCAACAGAATTCGATACGATGCATTCATGCATCAAGCAGTGAGGTTGAGTTAGTAGGGGTTCAAAGACCCATATCATTAAGGATGATCTCAGCTATGCAGCTGAGAAGATGTGTTTGTCAGGGATGTTAGTTATTTGTTGTGATAGTAGATGACTTGGAGATGGGAGATAGAGAGGAGAAGGTGTCTATAGATAGCCACCCCATACTTCAGCAATATGCAGATGTTTTCCTCAATGATATTCTAGTGATGCCACCTTAGTGTGACATAGACTTCAAGGTTGATCTTTTACCTGGTTCTGAACCCATTTCACGAGCTCCATACCGTATGACTACTCAAGAGCTTAAGGAGCTCCGCTTGTAGCTTGAGGAGTTGTTAGAGAAGGGTTTCATTCACCCTAGTGTTTTACCTTGGGGAGCACCTGTGATTTTTGTGAAGAAGGATGGTTACCTTTGTTTGTGCATAGACTATCGTCAGCTAAATAAGGTCACCATCAGGAACTGATATCCCCTACCTAGGATCGATGATTTGTTTGATTAGGTCAAGGGTGCTACGGTCTTTTCTAAGATAGATCTTAAGTCAGGATACCATCAATTGCGTATTGTGGAGTCTGATATTCATAAGATGGTGTTTCACACACATTACGGTCACTACGAGTTTATAGTGGTATCGTTTGAGTTGAAAAATGTGCCATCTATATTCATGAGCCTGTTGAATGGAGTCTTTCGCACATACCTGGATAGGTTTTTAGTTGTATTCCTTGATGACATATTGATCTATTCTAGGATAGTTAAGGAGCATGAGGAATATTTGAGGCAAGTTTTGCAGTGTTTGAGGGATAATCAGTTGTACACCAACTTGTCTAAATGCAAGTTCTTCAAGACTAAGGTCAAGTACCTTGGACATGTTATATCAGGAGAGGGCATTGCAGTGGATCTTATGAAGATCCAGGTGATCATAGATTGGCCTACACCCATAATTGTGGCAAAGATACGTAGTTTCATGGGACTAGCAAGCTACTACAGGTGTTTTGTTTAGGACTTTTCTAGGGTAGGACATCCTATCACTTCTCTTCAGAGGAAGGGGAAGAAGTTTGATTGGTCAGAGCAGAGCAAGGTTGCATTTCAGACGTTGAAGGAGAGGTTGACTAGTGCACCAATCCTTGCGATACCTAATCCTACAAGAGACTTTGTTATATGTGCAGATGCATCTTTGGAGGGATTAGGAGCAATATTGATGCAGGATGGTCGATTCATTGCGTACAAGTCACACAAGCTTAAGGATCATGAGTTGAACTACCCCACCCATGATCTTGAGTTAGTTGTAGTGGTACATGCTTTGACTTGATGGAGAAATTTCTTATTGGGGCACCATTTTGAGTTACATAGTGACCATTGGATTCTACAGTACATCTTCATGTAGCCTAACCTTAATCCTAGGAAAAGGCAATGGATGGAGTTCCTCTATGAGTATGATTTCAAGGTGAAGTACATCCAAGGAAAGGAGAATGTAGTTGTCGATGCTCTTAGTAGATGGAGGCATGAGCTATCTAAGATGACTCTTACTATGGATTTGAGGAGCTAGATTCTTACCGTACTTCCTACAGAAAGTTGGTACCAAGAGGTAAGATCTAAGATTAAGTCAGGCAAGACTCTGGAGGGTAGGTACTCAAGATATTCTCTAGAGGTAGATGGGTTACTGAGATACATGGGACGTATATATGTTCCATCTTCTAAAGGTCTTCATACCTTAATTTTGGCATAGGCACATCAGGCACCTTATTCAGCTCATCCAAGAGTGAAGAAGATGTATGTCAATTTACGACCACTTTATTTCTAGGTAGGTATGAAGAAAGATATCGTCGATTATGTATCATGGTGTATGGAGTGTCAGCGAGTTAAGGCTGAACACCAACATCTGACTAGTCTTCTACAGCTTCATTTGGTTCTTGAGTGGAAATGGGATATCATTTCATTGGATTTCATTGTTGGTTTACCCAACTCTTCACGACAACACGATATTATTATGGTGATGGTAGATAGGTTGATGAAGGTGGCACACTTCTCACCTATCTATTCCTCCTATAATGTTTCATCAATTTCTAGAGTGTTCATGTAGGACATTGTGAGGTTGCATGGTATTCCTTGTCAAATTATTTCTGACAGGGATCTTGTGTTTACTTCAACTCTTTGGACATCATTACAACATTCTATGGGGACATAGTTGAAATTTAGTTCTGTGTATCACCCTGAGATGGATGGATAGACTAAGAGGGTCAATTAGATCCTTGAGGATATGTTACGCATGTATGTCATGAACCAACAGACACGATGGGAGGATTATCTCTATCTTGTAGAGTTTTCATATAACAACAGGTTTCAGAGTTCTATTGGCATGGCACCTTTTCAGGCTTTGTATGGACAACCATGTCAGACTCCTTTGAGTTGGGATAGGTTGAAGGATAGGATTTTATTGGGTCCTGATATGCTTCAAGATATGGAGCAACAGGTGGTTTGGATCAAAGAGCATTTGGTAGCTACACAAGATAGGCAGAAGAAGTATGCAGATGCACATCGTGTGGATCACCAATTTGTGGTAGGTGACCAATTCTTTTTGCGAGTGCATCTGTAAAAGAGTCTGATCCGTTATGGAAAGGGTTATAAGCTCGCACCTCACTTTGTCGGTCCTTTTGAGATTCTAGAGAAGATTGGGCCAGTTGCTTAGACCTTACCACCCTAACATTTCTCACATCCTAGACTAGACTACTTTACAAGTAGAGGACAGGGAACTAGCTTTGGAGCCCGTGGTCATTACACAACATAAGCGACTCGTTGGTGCAGGAGCACCTAGGCTAACCTCCATTTTGTTTATCATCAATTTTTCCTTCTACCTGATCTTAGCCAAGTCAGGGTATTAGTGTGTTTTCTTTGGACCTTAGAAGGTCTTGTTTGTGTGTGATGAGTTAGTCACTAGGACTAAAGTCATCTTAATTAGTCATTGATGTTAAATGGTGCTTTAATTAGCCTTAGACAGCTTATGTTGGAATGTAGGGTATTAAATGTGTTATAACAACATCCTTGTTGTTAGAAGATTCCAAGAGGCAGTTAGGGGAGTTGTTGGCTAAGAATCAAGGAGATTGAGATCCTAAGATGTAGGATGATGGAAAGAGTTGCAAGAATGTTGCAAAGTTGCATGACAACATTGTTAGGTTGCATGCAACTTAGTTATCATTGGATTCCCTAAAAATCAGGAGCATGGGATCGATCAACTTCCCTTGAAACATGGCAAAGACATCTAAGTAGGTGTGGTGACTCGTAGACAGCAGTTAGAAGGATTGTAATCGAGTTTTGGTTTTGAAGGAATAGAGAATTTCTACATTTCCTGTGTATACAGTATGTTCTTAAGTGACAGTGATATCTAATGGTTTCTATGTACTGATTTGGCATTGGATCTGATTTTATACAACATATTTAAGCATTCTTTCTTTTGTAAGTAAGTTCATTTGATTTAGTTTAAGTGTCTTGTGTGAATAAATCAGAGTTTAGGGTGTTTACTGTCTTCTTCTGAACAGTCAGTCTTCTCTATGGCTCCCCCATGAAGTCTAACCACGGGGTCTTCCTAAGGAGGGATGGATATGTTAGGGGAGCTAGTAGTTTGTATATATTTAGCAGTAGGAAGTATAGGGAATGGAGCAGGTAATATTAAACTCAAACCCTAGGCGACCTAGGACAGTCCGGTTAGAGGTTTGAGAATGAGAATTTGAAGAACTTAGGCAGGGGAAGGAGTACAGTATAGACATAGTACGGTTCCAGGTGAGATTTTGTCATAGCTAAGTATGTTAGAAGGATTGAAACCTCAACCAATCCATTTGAGATAGATTTGAAAGAGAAAGTGTTAAAACCCTAGGAATTAGGCCTACTAGCCCTAATTGCCCTTGATTGTAGGAATCTATTGTACGGAGGAGACAGGGGTCTAAAACCCTGTGAATGTTTTAAAGGACTGAAAAGGGTGTCTGAAAGTGCCATTTATTTGCTAGGTTGTTTGAAGAGTTTGGACAGGAAAAGAAAAAAGGTGACTGGTAAGGGCTATAAGAATTAGGCCTCTTCAAGGAAAAATCTTGAGATTGGTAGGATTGAAGACTGAAGACCCTCCAAGATGCATTCAATTGGATGTGAAATGCAATAAATCAATGTCTCTAGCTCCCCTACAGGAAGTTCAAGTTTGATGATGAAGTTGGCACTTAGATCCTTCTAGGTGTTGGAAGAAGATTGCAAATTCAAATGGTGTTAAGTCCTCCAAGGTTAAGCACAAGGAGTGAGACTCTTGAAACAGAGTTGAAGCAAGAATTAATTAATGACCTAAGTCTAATCAGAGCCTAGAAGGTGTCAGGTTCTTGGGTGAAGGCAGAGAGAAGTCTTCTAGTAGGTTGGTGCAAGAAAACCCTGGAGAACATAATACACCATATTGGTATCAGAGCAATGTTTGATCAAGGCTTGTGATTAATGTTGCAGCCCACTGAGTCAATAGGAGAGAACACACCATAGGAAAGAACCATGGTGACTAATGCCGAGTTAGCTAAAAAGGTAGAAGAGCAAGAGGAGGATAACCGGTTGCTAGGAGAAAGGTTATCTTGAATGGAGAAGCTCTTGGATGAAGTCCAAGAAATAGCAGACAAAGTGAAGGATAAGATAGAACAGAAGGAAGAGCAGGAAGCAAAGGAAAAAGAAGAGGACTTGGAGGAGGAAGCTCCAAAGCCTGACCCTGTTCTTGCTGAAGAACCCTTCTTGAAGGCACTGTAGGCCTTAAGTGGCAAAGCTTTGGAAGGAGTGCCACTATTCAGTGGACAAATGGACCTTGATTTAGTTGTGGACTGGATTGAGAGTATTGAAAATCACTTTGAATGTGATGGTATAACAGAGGCCCAAAAGGTAAAGGTGGCCAAGTCAAGGTTGAGAGGAGCAACTCTCACATGGTGGAAATTTGTACAAGCTGAAAAGGAGAAAGAAGGCAAAGGTCCCATAGTTACATGGAGAGGAATGGTAATTAAGATAAGGCAGACCTATCTACCTGATGATTATGAAGTTCAGTTGCATAGGAGAAGACACAATCTTAGGAAAAAAGATATGGATGTCCAAACATACACCGAGGAGTTTCAAAAATTGTGCCTCAGATCAAAGGTGGTTGAAGATGAAAGCATCAAGCTAGCAAGGTATTTGAATGGGCTTAAGTGGTCTATCCAAGAAGACATGAGCCTAGTCAACTTCAAGACCATCCACCAATGCTATCAAATGGCCTTAAAGATAGAGGAGAAAGGAAAAAAGAAGCAAGAGAAAAACCCCAAAAGTAGAGGTAAAGGGAAAGACAGCAGAGGACAAAGAGGTTATGGTGGAAGAAGTTCAGAACTAGGGGCCCAAGGAGAAGTCAGATACTCTAAGCAGCAAGAAGGAAGCTCTAGTAGAGGTGGTAGAGGAAGAGGTTTCAGCTCCAGAGGAAGAAGTGGTGGACAAGGGAGAGGTAACTACTTCACCAATATGAAATGTTACCACTGCAATCAATTGGGACACCCGGCCTATAGATGTCCAGAGAAAGGTAGTACTTCTCATGGAGGTGATAAGAGAACTAACCTGGTTCATGATGAGAGAGCTGCAGCAGATAAACATCCTGAAGTACCATTAAACTCAGAGGAAGGTGAGAACCTCATGATGAGGAGAACTTTGATCAAGGAACCGGTTAAAGAAGAGCCAAGCCAAAGGAGGTCCCTGTTTAGGATAAAATGCAAGATGATGGGGAAAGTGTGTAGAGTCATCATTGACTCAGGTTCTACTGACAATATTGTGTCAGAGGAGGTAGTCAGCAAGCTGAAGTTGACAAGGATACCCCACAACAATCCTTACAAGGTCGCATGGCTCAATAAAGGTCAACATGTATCTTGATGATATACTAATCTATAGCAAAACAAAAGAAGAGCACCTTCAACAGATAGAGTTGATTTTCAAGAAGCTGCAGGAGGAGAAGTTGAAGATCAATTTGGAAAAGTGTGAGCTCATCAAAACAGAGCTGGTGTACCTTGGATTTGTGCTATCACATGGCAACTTGAAGATGGACAACAGTAAAGTGGAAGCTATCCTCAATTGGCCTACTCCAAAAATAGCAACAGAGGTAAGAAGCTTCCATGGTCTTGCTCAATACTATAGGAAGTTTATAAGACAGTTTAGTGCTATTTGTGCTCCTATGTTGGATACCATAAAAGGAGGAATGAAGACTAAGTTTGTATGGAATGAGCAAGCTAACAAAAGTTTTGAGTTGCTGAAGGAAAAGATAGCTACCCAACCTGTTTTGGTGTTACCAAGCTTTGAGAAGCTATTCACCATTGAGTGTGATGCAAGCAATGTAGCTATTGGAGTTGTTCTTAGTCACGAGAGCAGACCGGTGGCTTTTCATTAGGAGAAGTTAAGTGAATCCAAGAAGAAGTATTCTTATTATGACCTTGAAATGTATGCATTGGTCCAGGCTTTAAGAAAATGGAGGCACTACTTGCTTCCCAAGGAATTCATAGTGTATTCAGACAACCAAGCACCCGGTTTCCTGAATTCACAAGAGAAGTTGAGTCACAAACACATGAAATGGGTGGAGTACTTGTAAGCTTAAACCTTCAATATCAAGCACAAGAAAGGAGCTCTCAATAAGGTGGCAGATGCCTTGAGTAGAAGAGTCCTCACAATTCCAGAAATTCAGTTGAAAAGCATTGGGATAGATCATTTCAAGGATCTATGTGCAGATGATGAAGATTTTGCAGACATCTATAAGGTATGTGCTGAATACAAGAATCATTTTTATAGAAAATATGTTGAATATACTTTGCAAAGTGATCTTTTGTTTAAAGGGAATCAGCTATGTGTTCCTAGAGGTTCTATTAGGGAAAACTTGATACAAGAAAAGCATAATGGTGCATTGAGTGGTCATTTTGGGATCACCAAGACTCAAGAACTTGTCCAAAGGTTTTACTATTGGCCAAGGATGAACCTAGATGTTAGGAGGTATGTGGAGAGTTGTATAGTGTGTCAAAAGGCCAAAGGTACTTCTTCCAATGCAGGCCTATACCAACCACTGCCTATTCCTACTAGGCCATGGGAATGCTTGAGTATGGACTTTGTAGTTGGGTTACCCAAGACAAGGCAAGGCATGGACATTGTTTATGTGGTTGTGGACATATTCAACAAAATGGCTCACTTTGTGCCATGTAAAACAACCAATGATGCTAGTCAAATAGCCTCTCTTTTCTTCAAAGAGATAATAAGGATTCATGGATTACCAATCAGCATTGTATCAGACAGAGACACTAAGTTCATGAGTCATTTTTGGAAGACTCTTTGGAAAAGATTGGGCACTAATCTATCTTTTGGATTTGCATACCATCCCCAAACTGATGGTCAGACTGAAGTTGTAAATAGGACACTTGGAAATCTCTAAAGATGCTTGACCAAGGAGTATGGTCAACAATGGGATCAGATGATTGGGAAAGCTAAATATGCCTATAATGATACTATCAACAGATCAATAGGGAAGAGTCCCTTTGAAATTTTCTATGGACTACATCCTAGAGGAATCTATGAGCTGAGAGAGTTGAAGGATGGAGTCAAGGGAAGTGGATATGCTGATGATTTTGCCTATGCAATGCAGGAGATTCATGATACAGTCAGAAAGACATTGGCAGAAAACACCATGAAACATAAGACTAAGGTGGATGAGCATAGAAGAGAAGTGCAGTTTCATGTTGGAGATTTAGTAATGGTGCATTTAAACAAGTCTAGACTGCAAAAAGGAGTTCCTCATAAGTTGCAAATGAAGAGGATAGGTCCCTGTCCAATCCTAGAAAAAAATGGAAACAATGCATTTAAGGTGCAGCTACCGAATGACAGTGGGTTGTCCCCTATTTTCAATGTTGTAGATCTGGTGCATTATAAAGGACCACCACCAAATATGGATCAAACCCTCCATGAAGTCATCCAAGATGTGGAAGAACTTAAATTGCCTACTGTCATAGTAAAACAAGCTGACAAGATATTGGATACCAGGGTCTACAAGAAGACCAGGACCAAAGAATACAAAGAACATATGATGAAAAGGCATGGTCAACCTGATGCTAATGCAGTGTCGATCAAGGAGTCAGAATTCAAGAAGTTGGGCATTGATCTCAACTTGCTCCATCCAAGGGTGGATTGAAATCTTTTGTTTTGGGGAGGATGGTGCAGGAGCACCTAGGCTAACCTCCATTTTGTTTATCATCAATTTTGGCTTGTACCTGATGTTAGCCAAGTCAGGGTATTAGTGTGTTTGTTTTGGACCTTAGAAGGTCTTGTTTGTGTGTGATTAGTTAGTCACTAGGACTAAAGTCATCTTAATTATTCATTGATGTTAAATGTTGCTTTAATTAGCCTTAGACAACTTATGTTGGAATGCAGGGTATTAAATGTGTTATAACCACATCCTTGTTGTTAGAAGATTCCAAGAGGCAGTTAGGGGAGTTGTTGGCTCATAATCAAGGAGATTGAGATCCTAAGATGTAGGATGATGGAAAGAGTTGCAAGAATGTTACAAAGTTGCATGACAACATTGTTAGGTTGCATGCAACTTAGTTATCATTGGATTCCCTAAAAATAATGAGCATGGGATCAATCAACTTCCCTTGAAACATGGAAAAGACATCTAAGTAGGTGTGGTGACTCGTAGACAACAGTTAGAAGGATTGTAATCAAGTTTTGGTTTTGAAGGAATAGAGAATTTCTGCATTTTCCTGTGTATACTGTATGTTCTTAAGTGACAGTGATATCTAATGGTTTCTATGTACTGATTTGGCATTGGATCTAAGTTTATACAACATATTTAAGCATTCTTTCTTTTGTAAGTAAGTTCATTTGATTTAGTTTAAGTGTCTTGTGTGAATAAATCAGAGTTTAGGGTGTTTACTGTCTTCTTTTGAATAGTTAGTCTTCTCTTTGGCTCCCCCATGAAGTCTAACCACGGGGTCTTCCTGAGGAGGGATGGATATGTTAGGGGAGCCAGTAGTTTGTATATATTTAGCAGTAGGAAGTATAGGGAATGGAGCAGGTAATATTAAACTCAAACCCTAGGCGAGCTAGGACAGTCCAGTTAGAGGTTTGAGAATGAGAATTTGAAGAACTTAGGTAGGGGAAGGAGTACAGTACGGACATAGTATGATTCCAAGTGAGATTTTTTCATAGCTAAGTATGTTAGAAGGATTGAAACCTCGACCAATCCATTTGAGATAGATTTGAAAGAGAAAGTGTTAAAACCCTAGGAATTAGGCCTACTAGCCCTAATTGCCCTTGATTGTAGGAATCTATTATACGGAGGAGACAAGGGTCTAAAACCTTGTGAATGTTTTAAAGGACTGAAAAGGGTGTCTGAAAGTGCCATTTATTTGCTAGGTTGTTTGAAGATTTTGGACAGGAAAATCAAAAAGGTGACTAGTAAGGACTACAAGAATTAGGCCTCTTCAAGGAAAAATCTTGAGATTGGTAGGATTGAAGACTGAAGACCCTCCAAGATGCATTCAATTGGATGTGAAATGCAAGAAATCAGTGTCTCTAGCCCCCCTGCAAGCAGTTCAAGTTTGATGATGAAGTTGGCACTTAGATCCTTCTAGGTGTTGGAAGAAGATTGCAAATTCAAATGGTGTTAAGTCCTCCAAGGTTAAGCACAAGGAGTGAGACTCTTGAAACAGAGTTGAAGCAAGACTTAGTTAATGACCTAAGTCTAATCAAAGCCTAGAAGGTGTCAGGTTCTTGGGTGAAGGAAGAGAGAAGTCTTCTAGTAGGTTGGTGCAAGCAAACCCTGGAGCACATAATACACCACTCGCCCTCAAGGGTCGAGATATTGAGCAAGTGAGGGTCTAGTGGGATCCTAGAGATGACACTTCTGCTACATGGGAGGATGCTACCAAGATGAGGGAGCTCAACCCTTATTTGTTCACAAGCTTCCAAGAGTAAGCCTGGTCCTAGGGGGGAGGATGTAACACCCCTCCAATTTACTATGTTTTCTCTAATAGTTCAGTTACTTTGATAGACCATATTTATGTTATTGTTATTCTATCACTAACAATGGAGCAATGATGGTATTATATTTTGATGAGATGATACACTATGTGGATACTTATTGTTTTATGTTATGCTTTTCATTAGCATAGTTGTTATTTGAGATAATAATAAATATGCTCATATGTTGATTATTGATGCTTTGTTTCGTTAGTCTTGATGTGATTGTATTGGTGAAAGGAACAGGATTGCATCACTCGCATGTGAGTGCCCTATGATTTCTATGATTCTCTCTTCACGGTGTGTATGATTTATTATCTGGATACATGTACGACATATGCTTTGTTGCAAGTTTGCAGGTACAAGACAACGGCTTCACCTTGATTCACAGCTCTGAGCGTGTCCACTACCCAATAGTAATGTTTATTGGGGGATAGTAACGGTTTACCTATTCAAACCTTTACCCTAGTACAGTGTGTCGCCAGTCCATGTATTGGTCGTATTCTATATCCACATTTTCTTTTTTATTTTATTTATTGTGAAAGGTTTATTTGTGACAATTAATTTATAAATGTTATGATTTGTTATTTAATTAATTTGGATTATTGATGTTGAGACTTTAGAATTGATAAATTAGTTAATTTAATTTATGTTATAAAGTCATTTTATTATTAGATTAAATTTAATTTGAAATAAATAAGTTATTTAAATTTCAAATACATAATATCTGTAAAAGATCTTTGAAAATATTTGTGGTTGTTCAAGAAAAGACATTTATTTTGTAACTGGAAGTTAGAAGATATTTACTACGGTAGTTGAAAATTGATTCCCGAACAGAATTATTGGAATTGATGAAAAGAGGTTATTTCACAGAAGGAAAGCATTATTCTAGAGTTGTTGAATTTGTTTTGGGTTGTTAAAATTTTGGAAATAGAAACTATCAAAAAATTTGGGGATCTAGTTTTGTTGCATTCCTTTTTGGTTCTGGATTATTTTATGTTCTTTGGAAAGTGGTAATTCTTCTGGGAAGAGGCTTTAGAAAAGTTGGAAATTAAAGGCAAGCTCTACATCAAAATTCAAATCAACAAATCTTCTAGAACAGGTTCTTTATTTTTTTTGTAAATTTAATTTGAAAAGGTCATTTAAATTATTATTGTTTTGAAAATTGGAAAGGTTTCCAATAGAAGAGGATTCTATTATTTGTAGAAGCTTTTGTTTTTAAAATATTGTTGAGAATATTTACAACCTCTATAGAAAATATTTTAGATCCTCTGTTAAAATTGAGTTTTAGAAATGGATTGATATAGAAGGAAATTATAGTTAAATTTTAAAACCTTAGTTGAAATTGAATCCTCTGTGAAAATTTTCCACATATTTCCTATGGAAAATCTTCTGTGAAATTATTATGTCATGGAGCAATTGTTTTGATTAATATATCTATATATATATATATATATATATATATATTGAAATACATATATATTATATATTTTTTATTTAGAGATTCCTGTATATTTTTTTGTAGGAGATCCTTGTTGAGAAGTCTTTTTTTTTTTTAAAGCCCAAATTGTAGCGCCATACGAAAAATTTCATAGAACAAGGGAGATTTTAAAATAAAATAAAAATTATTATGGGGAGGTTGGGGGCCTACTTCCACAGCCGCCCCATAGGGAGGCAACTGTGGAGGCAGTGGCGTTGCCTTCACAGGCAGCCAGCACTGCCTACCACAATGCACCCCACATATGGGGATGGCTGCAAAGGAAACCCCCATACTCTGCCAGCGTATGGTTGTTTACAACCTGCGCAATTAATGAAGTTCGTTCACCTCCTTCCTGGTGAATTTTGATTCTTTAATATTTTTTTTAATATATATAATATTTATATTATATGTAATATATATAATATATATTATATGTAATATATATAATATATATTATTTATAATATATATAATATATATTATTTATAATGTATATAATATATCTTATTTATAATATATATTGTATATTATATATATATATATATATGTCTCTGTGTGTGTGTGTGTTTTAAAATATTTTGTAATTGAAAATTTATATATATGTTTATTTATATTTTGCAATAGGTGATTATTGTAATTTATATTTAAATGTATTGATTTAAATGAATATTGGAAAAGAATAATTGGATTATGTAATTAGATAATATATATATATTTATTTATTTAAAAGGATATTTATTTAGATGTATGCAAGCACGATTAGTTAACTTTAAATGATTGTTTATTTTAATTGAGGAAATTGAGTTAATTATTATGAGTAGTTGTGAAACTGAAAGTTAAACATTTAGTTTAATTCGTTGATTGGAATTATGTTTAAATAATGTATTTTAAATATGAGTTATTGATTTATTTGGATTTAGGAAATCCTAATGGTAGTTTATTTAATTACTTGACTGGCTTATTGTAATTGTGTATTCTTCTGTAATGGTGTATTGGGGGGATATTTGTTATTGTGAAAATATATAAGTCTTCTAGAGATTGTTAAATTGAGAAAGGGTTGTTATGTCTTTTGTTCACCATTTGATATTTCCTTGGGTAGTGCACATAGTTGGGATTAAGTATTTGACATCCGTAGGGATGTGTTACCTCTTGAGTTGTGGTGGTTATTTGTTATTATTTTTAGTGCATTGTCTACCCTTGGGTTGTGGAATAAGTTATTGTGTTGTCAATAGGGGAGTGGCTTTCAACGGGGACCAACACACAAAGTGGTGCTAGGATAACTCGTATGGGAGTCAGTTTAATCAGTGGAAATTAAATAACCTATATTATGGGAAGCGGTAGCTTAATACATTTAATTTGATAATTTAGCCTCGCTCATTGGTTCAAGGGCTTGTATTAGACTTGAGATGAGTTGGGAAGGCCTGGAATGGCAAGATCGTTATCTTGTCTTCTCGAAAGATAATCAATTTCGCACTGGTATGCATGTGGGGCCAGAGTTCATGAGAGGTTAACAAGATAACTCAGGATGGAGACCGAGACCTAAAAGGATCTCATAAGGATAACCAATGCAACCTTTGTGATGACACTTCTCCTATGATAACAGTCAATTTGTATTGTACAGTGGATGTTCTTGATTCAGTAGTTCTGGAAGCTATGTAACCTTATGTTATGTGTTTACTGGTACAGTGTTGTTTTGTGTGTTGCCTGTGCCTAGAGGTATTAGGTTTGTCTTGGTTTCCTTTTACTATCTCCTAGCACGGGGGTTGGGCCTACGGGTACCACATGGTTGGGTGGATCATGCACCTTGCACTGTTGGGCTTTCTCGGCTTGTTCGTGATGGCAGGCTCTTCTAGTTGAGAGAGCTCGTGTGTATCTGTGGATATGTTACTTCTCGTATGTTCATTGTATCATTGGGACACTATGTATTTATACTCCTCATTTGTAATTGAGGAGGGTCTTTGTATATTGTAATTGTATCATTTTGTATGATCTATCTCATCTTGGAGATGAGCTTTGTAATGGTATATTGACTTAATGTAATCTTTGGAAGAATTTATTTATTGTACTTGTATATTATACTATGGGTTAATGCTTTGATGTATGATGTTTATCATGAGTTAGTTTCATATGCTATGGTTAGATTAATTTTGTAAGTTTTTGGATTCACATGTAGACGTGTTGCACGGCCTAAAGGATGTATGTGGTTAGATTAGATTACTTTACTTGTTATTGTTACTCTTTTTAAGAAAAAAATTAGGTGCACTTCCGCAATTTTGCATCATCCTTTAGGTTACGTGGTGGGGTTTTACACTAAACAATAGATTTAGAAATATTTAACCTTGAACACATAAATGAAGTACTAAAAATATTCTTTTTTAAACCAAAAAATTAATTCAAATAGGAGTCAACCTTTCAAAAGAAATGAAGGGAAAGAAAAGAACTAAAAAACCAAATAACAAGCATTTCAATTCAAATTTTTAAATTACAACAAAAGTGAGCACCTCTAGGTTCATATGATGTTATCATTGGATTAATTTAGTTGGTTAATCATTAACCAAGTGTAGATTTATATTATAAAATAGTACAATGTAGAGATGATGAAAGGAATAAAGAAAAGTTACAAGAAATATTCATGCCTATAAATGTGCAAACTATATCAAGAATGCAACCAAAGAAAGAAAGAAGGAAAGGATCTCAAATATTTATGGTTAAACTAAATGAAAAAGAGGGAAAATACATCCCAACTCTAGAAAATTTTTCTTTCTTCCAAGAATTTAAAAATTTATTTCCAGATGAATTACTAGGACTACCTCCTAAGAGAAAGTTTGAATCTATACCAAGGGTAGAACTTGTTTCTAAAGATTCTTATAGAATGAATGTAATTGAATTGATAGAATTAAAAATGCAACTAGAATAATTATTAGGAAAATGGATTAATTCAACCAATTGTATCACTATGGGGAACACCAATTATTTTTGTCAAAAAAAGAGAAATATGAAACCTTAAGATTATGCATAGATTACTAAATATTGAATAATAAAATGATGAAGAATAGATATCCATTTCTTGGTATCAAAGACTATTTGGTCAAATGAAAGAAGCAACAATATTTTCAAAAAAATATCCTTGATTAGGATACCGCCAACTAAGAATCTAAGATGAAAGGTATTTATATAAAATAGCTTATGGGAATAATAAATCTATGGTTGTAATTTTTGGTGTAACTAATTCCCTTATGAATTTTATAGTGATTTCCATTATTATCTAGGTAGGTAATTATGCACTAGTGTTCCTAGATGACATTCTAATCTACTCCAAAATGAATAACACTTAGTGCAGCCCAACTAGTATTGCAAAGACTAAGAGAAAATAATTTGTATAAAAAGCTATCAAAATATGCATTCCTTGGGAAGAGAAATAATTATTTGGGATTTATTATATCAATATAAATAATTGACATAAATCTTGATAAAATCTAAGCTATAATCGAATGGTCAATTCCTAAGAATGTAGTAGAAGTGTAGTTGAGTGATATAAAAGATTTTTCTCAAGTTGAAAACTTCATTACTTATAAAATAATAATACAAGCCTCATATGGATAGAATAGTGTGATTAAATATTTCAAATTCTAAAGAAGAAGTCAAATACAACCATTAATTTGAAATCTATTGATCCATATGAACACTTTGTAGATATCACTTATAAACAAAGTTTTGAGATGTTATAGGACACTAAAGACACATGAATTAAATTATGCACCTCATGATTGAGAATTGATAGTGCATGCACTTTATAAATGGAGACATTTCTTATTAGGTAAACTATTTGAATTAAAAAAAAACATCAATGGTTGAAATACATATTCTCTCAACCAAATTTGAATGCAAGCAAAGAAAATTTTTGGAATTCTTAAGTGAATATGATTTTAAGATTATATATTGTACATTAAGTGTAAAGAAAATAGGATAGTAGACACTCTAAGTAGAAGAAGACATTTGAAGGTTATAGCAACTATTAAAACCACTTTTAAATATCAAGTCTTAGTGGAAAAAACAAGATCCTTATTATGATGAAGTCAAAATAATTTTAGAGCCTGACTAAACAAATCAATTATTTAAAGAATGTACTTTTGATATACTTCAATACCACAATAAAATATATAACCTTATAACTTTAATTCTAATTGAATCTCGCAATACTCTCTACTCAAAACATTCAAGAGCGAATAAGATGTAAGTTCAAATCTTAAGAAGCTATGTTTTTTTTGTCAAGAATGAAGAAATAAATAGTACTCTTTGTATCAAAGTGTGTACAATGTCAAAGAGTTAAAGCATAGCTTAGTCCCCCAACTAGATGATATAATGCATCATAATTAACAAGTTATTAGTATGTATTTTCAATGAAAAATTATAAGCATAATACAATATTAGTGGTAGTGGGAAAGCTTACAAAGGTAAATTATTTTATACTCAAAAATATTATAGATGATACCCCAACCTTAGCAAAAGATTTGTATAATAAATATTCAAGTTGTAAAAATTTCTTTAAAAGATCATATCAGTACAAGGGATGTTAAGTTTGCATCATTATTTCATGCCACCTTGCACTTAGCTTTATGAACACAATTAAACTCTAGTATAGTATATAATCTTAAAATAGAAAGGAATGATTTCAAATAAACGAAGATATTGTATGCATGAATCAACAATCAAAGTGGGAAAAATGTCTTCTAGATTTTTCCAATAATAACTCTTTGAATGACCCCATTTGAAACATTATATGGAAGAAAATGTGGAATACTTGTGAGTTTGAACAATATAAAGAATAGAACTATAATTGGTTTTGAAATGATAAACAATATGGAAAGTTAGATCAATTCTATAAGACAAAGGTTAAAGGAAAAAAATACTTATGAAAATTTTCAATTTGAAAAAAGAGTTTTTCCAAGAGTTAGACTCCACAAGGTCTATCTCATTTGAAAAAGAAAGCCAAGTTAGCCCCATTATGTTAAAACCTTTAAAATTTTAGAGATAATAATTTTAGTGACATACTAACTTTACCTCCAAACCCAAGTTGAATCCATAATGCATTCCATGTGTTGCTCCTTAAGAAATATGTACTAGACCATAAGCATATCATGAAATAGGATACATTATAGTTCCTAGAATTAGATATGATAAGAATATAATATCGCAACAAAATAGTAGACCGCTAGGATCAATATGATAAAGACATGCTACATGGGAAAATGTGTATTTTCTAGAACATAATATTGTATATACTATAAGTTTTACTTACTTAGCTATCACATTATTTTGATTCTCAAAGTAATGGTTATTTTAAGGGGGCAAGTATGAGATTTGAGCCTAAAACAAGTCTCACACCTGAAAACCACTCTTGAGTCATCAAAAAACAAGTTTCATCAATCGAGTTGTCATTTAATGGTAAAAGCTTCCAAAATATTAGATAAAATCCTTCAAAATTTCATTTATAATCACATAAAATCTAGATAAATATTTATTTGACAACTAGATGGGAACATTATATTTCCATTTGCAATAATTTTTTGTCAATTTGATGATAACTTTCCTTTTTCATTTGAATTGCTTTATGTTTTAAATTTATATGCAAATATTTCATAATCTTTTTTAAGAAAAAGATCTAGATTTTTCTAAGTTTATTTCATTCCATTATTTAGCACTTATTATTAATTGTTTAATACAACTACATGCAACTAGAATTTCCAACACATCCATCCACAAACACATACTCTCTAACATTTTAACATGCATATACTTTTAAATTAAAATAAAGGTTAAAGACTCCCTTTTAAATTTTAAATGAAAGAAAATGAGTGAATTTATTTTATTGAGAAAATATTAGAAAAATAAAATTAAAATTAAATATTTATCTTAATAATGTTGAGCTTATCTTAATTAAATTTAAATTATCATTTTCTTAAGTTTATATTTTATCTTAAATAGTGTTTTTTTAATTATCCTAAATTAAATTTAAAATTATTCATTTTTCTTTTAAGTTTACATTCTATCTTAATCTTAAACAATATTTTGAATTATTCTAAACATATTTTAGAAATTAATTATTGACTGGAAGAGAATAAAACAATATTTAATTAATACTTTTATTTTCTATTTATTTGAAAATTGTTTTAAAGATTTAAAAAAAGTTTTAAAATAAAATTTAATTATTAAATAATCAAAAGAAAGCATGAGAAAATAGTATAGATAAAAGAAAAGACAAGAATTGATCAAAAGAATACAAAAATTTGGAGAAAGAATAGGAGCAAGAGAAGAATTATACCACATTAATGAGTAGTGTTTTCAAAGCCAGAAGATTTCGTCTTATGTAAAATTGAAATAAAAAAATCAATTAAATTAATTTATATTTAAATCAAATTGAAGACTAGTAGTTGCTTTAAAATTTACTATAATTTATTTTAGATTTCAATTTTATAATTTTATGAATATTCAAATAAGATTTAATAGTGAAACTTAGTTCAAAAAAAATACTAGAGTTAATAGTTAAAAATAAAATAAAACTTGTAAACAATTATTTGAAAATTAAAATAAACATTTATTTAAAATTTTATAAATTTGAACAAATAATTGGAAAAATTTAATTTAGAAAAAATCAATATGTAATTACATAAAATATTGATTTGATTTTTGTTTTATATAATTTTTGTTTTAAAAGCTTTTAATTTTTTATAAAAATTAAATTAGATGAAGAATGTAAATAAAATAGCAATACTTTAAATTTCTAAATTTTTAATTTTTTAAATCAAATCTTATCAACTTTATATATAAGTTTTGTAAATCAGATAATTTATATTAAGAATATTTTTTAAAAATCAATGGTTGAAAATTGTAAAGAAGGATGCAAGACCATTGGAATGATCTCAATCATTAGATTTTCTAAAATATTTAAAAATGTAATATAATTAAATAAAAAAGTTCTTATCTAGACTTAGATTTAAATTAAGAAAAGATAAGAATTGTTTTTTTCTTTTAAACTTTTTAAACTTAGATTTTTAGATAAATAATAAGTTTTTAATAAATATGTATTTTTCAAATAATAATATTACTAGTAATGGCACCTTGGTGTGCAATGGGTACACCGAAGAAGTGTGGATGGTCAATTAGGTAATTTTTTGGTTTATTGTTTACATACATTTATGTAGTATACATGAGGTCAATTGGTAGGCTATTTAAAAAATGATTTTATTTGTGAAACAAAGGTATCAATGGAGAAGTTGATGGAGAAAGGAAACACTCACTCAACCCAAATTCACAGAAACTAAGATTACAAGACTCCATGACTAGTAAACTCCAAATTTGACAATAATTTGTATCAATTTTAATTGATTTACAACTGCGCAACTAAAAACCCAATTTTCAAGTAAACAAATAACTTTATTATATCAAATTTCATAAAATCATTACAAGTTCAGGCAACTTCATTGCCTCTGCTCTACTCACTCTAACTTTTTCCAGTTATGAAATTATTCCAGTTGCCTCCTGCCACTCACAGTCATTCGCACCAACATACTATGTCCTCTAATGTTTCTTCCTTCCATCCATTGCTACTTTTCCACACTCTTCCCTCATATCATACACAACCTTCCGCATTCCCATGCCCTCATTGGTTCAATCCCCTGCAAATTCCTTCAAATTACTTCTTTGTTCAATCACCCTGAGCTAAGCTTGTCACTCTATTCAACATTCACTTCTCAACCTTCTAAATTTGTTTCTCATCACACTATCTTTCTCAAAGCATACTACGCTCTCCTTGCAATTAAATCTACCTTGATTCATAAGCCATTATTCTCATGTGTTGCCTATTCATTTGTGTCTACATTTTGTACCTTCCCTAGCCTTTGATGGACATTGTAACCTCATATCTACCAATCACGCAAATTCATTTGCATCCCCATGATTTGTATATTCTCCTTGTCTCCTACGCATCCTCCCTTCCATTCAAGTCATGTTCCCTCTTTCTGGATTCCCACGTCAGTAATCCTCTAGCTTTAAATGATTTCCACTTCACATGGCTCTTTCATCTCCATCATTTTGCACACTAATTGTTCTTCTTTTCTACCACACCTCTATGTTAATTTCTTATAACCTAGCAACAGATTAATTGCACAATAAAATCACAAAAAATAAATCTGATTAATAACAATTAATACACTAGGTTAATTAAAAACTAGTAACAATAGAAGAAAAAAAATAACAATAAGCCAATCACATATAGACAATAACACTGATATACCTAGAAAACCCCAGTGTGGGGAAAAACCTACAAAATTTTGGATCTTCTATTCAGCCTAACATCAAACTTTTCTTCCAGAATACTATTTGAGAACTTGCTACAACAATCTTGCATATATAGAGCCTTGTTGATTTACATCAATGTGCAAGAAAAGAAACTTTCCTTACATTAATCAGCCTATCGTACACATAAAATCACTCTCAGTCTTATCTCAACCTTACAAACCCAAAAATATTCTAAAAAAAAATTTTAAAAAAATTATGTTGTTGCTAAAAATCCAACTCGAGTTTCTTTAAAGGGAACTCCACATTCCACCTTTAGAGTTACAAAAATCAACACTTCCTCGCTCTTAGCGAGGAAGGTGTTCTGCACAACACCCAACTTATCCCTGAAGAATACAAACTTACTCTTCATCAAGGCCTTCGTCAGGATATCTACTATTTGTCTGTCTGTAGGAATGCATTGGAGCTTCACTATCCCCTTCTCCACACAATCTATGATGAAGTGGTACTTGATCTCAATGTGCTTTGACTTTTCATGAAACACTAGATTCTCATAGAGTTTGATACAACTTTGATTATAATAGTAAATGATTGTAGGATCTAGCTCCTGATCAAAGAGCTTGGCTAAAAGCTTCCAAAGCCAGATAACCTCACATGTAGCCATCCTGGTTACCAAATACTCAGCCTCCACACAACTTAGTGCAATTGAATTCTATTTCATGTTGTACCAAGAGACTACTCCTAATCCCAACCTAAAACAACACCTTGAAGTGCTCTTCTGGTCAAGTGTATTGCTAGCCTAATCTGCATCGATAAACCCCTCGAGCTTCACTCCATCATGTTGAACATACTTCAACCCATAATCAAATGTGCCTCAAAGATACCTCAAAACATGCTTCACAACTATCTAGTGCACACGTTTACGTTCCACCATAAACTGAATAAGTTAGTTCAAGTTGCAAAACAAATGTTTGGCCTAGTCTTGACTAGATACATAAGAGAATCTATCAACTATTCTTATAAAGTCGAGTCCACTACCTCTGATCTAGAAGCATCAATATTCTTCCAGTTGGTCACAAGTGGCGTGGACATGGGTTTACAGTTTTCCATCTTGAATCACTTCAAGATACCAAGTACTTCCCTTTTCCAAGAAAAATTTCTCCCTCTTTCTACCACAAATTCAATCCCAAAAGGTAGTGCATAAACCCCAGTTCCTTCATCTCAAACTCTCCTACAAGATCATGCTTATAGTGTGCTATGAGCTCCTCTGACCCTATGAGAAACAAGTCATCAACATACAACACCAATATGATAAGTTCACCCTTCACTTGAACAAATTATGAGTTCAGATCTATCCCACTCTTGATGAAGCCCACACTTTGCAAGTAATTGTCAATACATGAATACCATGCCCTAGGAGCCTTCTTGAGCCCATACAGTGCTCTTCTCAACCTACATAGATGATAATCCCTCCCATGTGCTTCAAATCCTTTTGGATGTTCTATGTAAATCTCTTCCTCAATCACTCCATTAAGGAAGGTCGTATTTACATCCATCTAGTGAATCCTCTAGCCCATCTGTGTTGCTACAAAAATGATAGTGCTTATGGATGAGTACCTAGCTACCAGAGCAAAAGTCTTGTCATAGTCGATCCCTTCCTTATGAGAAAACCCCTTAGCCAAAAACCAAGCTTTGAACTTTTCCACACTACCATCTACAACATACTTAATTTTATATAGCCATCTCAAACCCACCGTAGACTTATCTTCTGGTCATAGTACTTCCTCCCACACACTATTCTTCATGATGGAAAAATACTCTTCCACCATGGCATCCCTCCACACTTGGTGCTTGGATGCCTCTTGAAAGATAGAAGCCTCTACTTCAATTAATTCACTCATAAGTGCCACATACTCAGAATACCATCTAGGAGCCTTTCTTTGTCTAACTGAATCTTGTGGATCACCAAAATATTCTTGGGCTTCTCTCAGTGTTTGGTCAGCCACCCTATTTCTCCTCTACTCGGTAATAGGAATCTGAGACTGAGGAATTATTTGTTCCTCCTTTTGATCAGTATACTTGACTTGTTTGCTCTTCTCTCCAATTTTCATGACTCAAGTTTGAGGAATTTGTGTTTCCTCAACTATGGGTGACTGCTCCTCCTCATTCATCAAGTTGCTAGACTTCTGAAGAGCCCTCTCTTCTTCAAACTTCACATCTCTTAGAACAATTTTTTTCCTAAGGATAGGAATGTAAACACGATAGGCCTAGAAGTTTCACTATACCCAAAAAGGATACTATTCTCTACAATTGGTTCTAACTTGGTTCTCTTCTCCATAGGAATGTGACAATACACAAGGCATCCAAAGATACGAATGTGCCCAAAATATAGTTTCTTACTGGTGAATGCCTCTTCTGGAGTCAATTTTTCCAACACTTTGTGAGGGCTCCTATTCTAAGAATACATAGTTGTATTGCAAGCTTTTTCCCATAAGAACCAAGGTAGATCCTAATCATGAAACATGGCCTTGGCTACCCTAACTATAGCCCTATTTTTTTTGTTTAGCAACCCCATTCTACTAAGGGTTGTATAGAAATTTCAACTCTTTCTTGATACCTTCCTGAGCATAGAAATATTTGATGGAATTTTAGGTATACTTGCCTCCACTATCAGACCTCAATATCTTGATCTTCCTCCCAGTTTGGTTCTCTGCGAGAGCCTTAAACTCTTTGAACCTATTGAAGACCTCATCTTTATTCTTCAAAAAATATATCCACTTCTTCTTGGAGAAGTCATCAATGAAAGTAACATAATACTCATACCCATTAAAGGATATTGTTGACATAGCCCACACACATTTGAGTGTACAAGATCCAAAATCCCTTTGGATCTAGTGTCACTACTTAGAAAATAGGTCTTGGCATATTTCCCAAGAGCACAACCTTTGCACACCTCATGATTATTTGTCTTCATCTCAGGCAGCCCCATCACTATTTCCTTGAGAATATTAAGTGCTCCATGATGAAGGTGAGCCATCCTCCTATGCCACAATTCTCCTAGCCCTCTATAGCTACTAACCAATGCATGTGTTGGCTCAAATTGTAACCAAAACAAGCTTCCATGCTTGACTCCAATCACTTTTATAATGTTGGAATCCTGAGGATGAATATATAATTTTCCCCTCTCAAAGGTCACAATGTAACCCTTGTCTTCCAAAGTAGAAATGGACATTAAATTCTTTTTCATGCTAGGGACATACAACATTTCCTCCACCAATAGAGGTTTGTCAGACTCCCTCTAAAACTTGACTATGCCAACACCAATTGCATGGTACTTGGCATTGTCTCTGAGATCAATATAGAAATCCAACTTCTTCTCCTCCAACTTGGTGAAACATTCTTTGACTCTCGTCATGTGGCAAGAAGCCCCAATATCAATATACCATACCCTATTGGCAATTGAACTCAAGAGACAAGAAATGAGAGAAAACTCATTCTCAAATCGTGATGCAAACTTGTCCACCTCTACTATAGTAGCAACTTGCTTCTTTTGCTTGTCCTTATTTTTCTTATTCAAACACTAACTAGCATAGTGACCCAACTGATGGCAGCAAAAACATTTCATCTTCCTCAAATCTTTCTTCTTCCCACTCTTGGAAGAAGAACCTTATGTTTTCTCTTTATTGGACTTCTTCTTACCCTTGCTTGCAAGAGCAATATTTTCTTCATCTTGACCCTTCTTTGTCTGATCTCCTTGATGAGCACCTTCATGGATCTCCTCCTGAACAAAATCATCCCAAAGCCTCGCCCAGCTAGGTAGGTGATCTCTATTGACAACACACTTGGAAAACACTTCCTAGTGCTTCAAGAAACCATTCAAGGCTATACACACCAACTCATCTTCAACAATCATCTCTCCAACAATAGCCATCTCATCTTTGACCTGTGTCAGCTTGGAGAAGTAAGAAGTCAGACTCTCACCTTCAGACATCTTGGTGTTATGCAATTTTTCCTTCAGCATCATCTTATGGCTCTGATAGTTGCTTCGATAAAGTTATGTGAGTGTATCCCACATCGCCTTGGTGGTGTCTTTCCCTAGTAGATAAGGAATTAGATGATCTCTTACCCCATCAAGAATAATCCTCTAAGCCTTGGCCTCCTTGACTTCATGTGAATCTAGGGAAATAAGATCATTTATTGGTGGTGTCACCTCTATGGGTGATCCCACAATATTGGTTTATAATTTTTGGCCAAACTGGACACTAAACTAATTTTTCTAACTAAATCTTCACTTTCAAGCACCTATAGTAGCTAAACCATGAGGAATTTGAAGATGATGCAAACTAGTTATTTGTGACATTTTGTCTATAGATTCTAAATAATTTTTTTTCAAAATTTTTAGAATTAGATTGCACTTCTTTTTCCATCTCCTTCGAAAACTAGTTTTTATTAGTAAACACTATTTTTAAGGAGTGATGCTCACTATATACAACATAATTTTTTTTCTATGAAGGATAAAATTCTATTTTTTTCAAATTTAGATTTGTAACTATGATATATAAATATTTCATTCTTTTCATAATGTTTTATTGAATATTTTTTCCTTAATCAAGTTTTGAAATCAAACCAATTACAATTCAGACATAGGTGGACCGTATACAACATAACTTTTTCTGTATGTATCGAAATTCAATTTTTTTACTAGATCAAGGACATCAATACCTAGCCTACACATATTTTTATAATTTTATTTTGATAATCTATTATTTTTCCATGTGTGTAGAACAGAGAGCTTTATTTTCAGTGAAAAACCTATGTTTAATCAAACTAAAAAATCAAATACATAATAAAACCAAAACATATTAAAATTATATTCGATGGATAGCTCATTATGAGGACTACCATCATCTATTTGGGTCTGTGATGTCTCCATTTCCATCCTCAACTCAAGCTTCAAAGGGAAAAATTATGCATAAATTTGGTTCCAAAGGGGGATAGGGGGGAAAAGGGGGGAAAAGGGGGGTTTGAATGAACCTAGGTTTGAGCAAACCCCACTTAGAGGTTTGATCGAACCTACGTTCGAATGAACCTAGGTTTGATCGAAACCCTTCTTTTCCATTATGTTTATCACTAAAAAATGCAAAAAAATGAGCCCCTTCATTTAATATGGTTCACTTGAACTAGGGTCCATTCGAACCCCTTTTGGGTCCATTCGAAAACCCTAGTTCATGCGAACCCCTAAAAAGAAAAAAATAAATTCATAGGAGCGTTTTTGCAATTTTCCTTCCTCACTAGAATTGTAAACTAGTTTTGTGGGTTTACCCTTGTACTACCATAGATCCACAACATGTTATCCTTGAGAATGGATGCAATCCAAACCTTCCACTATAAGAAGTTAGATGCACCCTTAAGCTTTTCTTCATATTGAACACTAGTTGCCATAGTCACAAAAGAAACTGGAGACAAAATTCTGATTTTTTTTTTGAAATCTGCATCACAAATCTTGGCTTTGTATTCGTATTTTAGATCTTTAATACCATGTTAATTTCTTATAACCCAACAACAGATTAATTGCACAATAAAATCATAGAAAAGAAATCTTATTTATAACAATTAATACATTGGGTTAATTAAAAACTAGTAATAGTGGAAGCAAAAAAATAACAAGAAGCCAATTACAAATAGATAATAACACAGATATACCCAGGAAGCCCCAGTGTGGAGAAAAACTTGCAAAATTTTGGATCTTCTATTCAGCCTAACAACAAAATTTTCTTCCATGATACTATTGGAGTTTGCTACAACAATCTTACATATATAGAGCCTTGTTGATTTACATCAATGTGCAAGAAAAGAAAATTTCCTTACATTTCTCAGCCTATCTTACACATAAAATCACTCTTGAAGTCTTATCTCAACCTCACAAACCCAAAAACATTCTAGAAAATAAATTAAAAAAATATGCTATTGTTGAAAATCCAACTCGAGTTGCTTTAAGGAAACTCCACATTCCACGTTTTGAGCTACAAAAATCAACACTCTATTACAAACTCTCTCCATCTAATATGTTGTTGCCCCTATCATCTTCATCCCACAAAAAGTATTAATTCCCTTGTGGTGCGGTCTAAGAGTCTTTCTTGGCTGTGTGAATACTTCCAACACTTATTCCCATGCAGGCTCTCCCTATCCACTCAAGTTTCATGCTGATAATTATCTTTTAAAATTTCATACTATTTGGTCTATGGTGCGGGTAGGGAGAGGTTTCTCTACATTTTCTCCACTCTTACGCCTTCCCTACCTCATCCCTCCTCTCCTAGAGAGTGAAGTCATTATCTTTTAAAGATGGCAGTGTATAAAAATGTGTAACCACTTATCTTCCATCAAAATTTTATCACTTCAAAATTAAGTGCCTCTTGATCTTCTAACTTCTACATTTTTTCCCTTCTATGATGATGCTTTCAATATAGATTAAAGAAAGAAACTTTACAATAACAATCTATTTATTGCCTCCATTATTTGGAATCATAATGCCTCATTTGTTTGTGCAGATATAAAACTTTATTAGAGGCATTGGAGTCCTAACTGCATAATAAATCTTTCAAGAATAAATATGTATTTACCTTGAATGTCTTCCAAATCTGACCAAGCAAAGATAGAGAAGAATGGTGTGTTGCAACTGCGACCAAATACATTGGAGCTGAAAATCAATCGCAAAAAGAGTGAATTCTGCCTATAAGAAGACTTTTCATGAAACTAAATCGAACTCCTGAAATAACTTTTTTTTTGTGATGTTGACTTCCCTTTGCCTGGATGCTCATGCATCAGAAGTGATACCTTAAAATCAAATATGCATCTACTTACAAGGATCCAAACACAACTAAAACAATACTTTTGAATCGAGAAGATAATAAGGCTCCATTACCAATAGGCTCATGATATGTTTGAAATAGGGAGAGAGGGAGAGAGAGGGGGAAATATACACTAGTAGAATTTGGAAAATAAATGACTACATGACAAAAATGTTTAGTCACAAGAACTAAAGATGACTAAATTCTACTCATTTTTTGCAACACAACTATAAATGACTAAATAAATGACTAATTTGATCATCATAAGTGACTAATTTGATCATCGAGTAAAAAACACAACTAAATAATTAGTCACACAAATCAAAATTAGGCAATATGATATTAAAGTGGATAATTAAAAAAAGTATTTGGAATTGAGGGAGTGGGTTGTATTATAATATAATATAATAATAATATATTATATTACAATACAATATATTATATATTATAATATAAATTATATATATTATTATATAATATTATATTATTATATATATATTATATAATATTATATTATTATATATATATATATATATATATTATATAATATTATATTATTATATATATTATATTATATTATATAATAATATAACATAATATAGGGGATGACCCCGCAGTGCAACGACAAGTTGCAAGCAGCAACTTCCCTGCTATCTTGAGTTCGAATCACACCAATGGAAGGTGGGATGAACTATCATTGGCCAGAGAAAGAAGGGAATGTTGGATGATGCATGGATGATGGAGGAATGCATGTGTAAGGGTGGCAATGATTGGCACACAGAGGAGGGGATGGGTGATGTGCGCTACTATGAGGTATGGGAGCTGGAGGGATCGATGGAGAGGTGGAGCTAGAAGGGGTGTTCAGATAGAGGATTGGCGTCGAGTCCTGTAGGGAGCTTGGTAGGAATGCAGGTAGGTGAAGCAGACAGGAGGAATGGCGTCAGATCCTGCAAGGAGCTTCGTGGGAATGCAGGAAGGCACAACAGATGGAGGAATGGCTTCTGATCCTGCAGGGAGCTTGGTAGAAATGTGACATCATGTCCTATAGGGAGCTTGGCCGAAATGCAGGAACACGTAAGAATATGAATGGCAGGGATGAGGTCCCCCGAATGTGGCCTCACTAGTTTATAGCTCCAGTCAAAAGCAACGGGTGTTTCCCCTTAGTAACAATTTACCAAGCAAAAAATAATAATAATAATAATATAATATTTATATTATTAATACTATAATATTATATTTATATTATAATGTATTTAATATTACATAATAATATAATATTATATAATATTATACTATTATATAATATATATTATATTATGATATAATTATTATATTATAATTATTATAATATAATTATTGGGCAAGTGCAAAAAGATGGGGGGCCAAATTGTGGCCAATTTTTAAAAAAAATTCTGATAGTTCATAACACGAGCGCGTTATAATGCACTCATATTATGGCTTGGTGTGTTGAGCCTAAGGTTCGGCCACACCGATCCTATTCCGCGCTCACGTTATAACACAAGAGCAGAATAACGCAAGTTCGCGTTATGAGCTATTAAAACCAAAAAAAAGGAAATCGAATTCATTTGTGTTGTGACTATTTTTTCTGTCAAGCTAGTGGCCAAAAGCCCTTCTCTTGCACACTCACATTCTAGGAGGAGATAATATTGCAATTTTTTCATCAATTTTTTTCTATTTCATTGCCAGGATGCCTCCACGTTGACGAGGAGGTCAAAGAGGTAAGGATTGTTTATTTTTTGTTGTGAATTTATTAATTTTAGGTTGTTTTTTATATTCATTTGTTGAATTTGTAGGAAATGACAATGGTACTGGAAACCCTCTTCAAAACCCTCCTAAAAATCCTCAACAACCATAGCAACAACAACATGAACAAAATCCTCAAGTTCAACAACCACAACAACAATCCCCTCCATCAATCCCTCAACATCCTCCTGGCACTTAGCAAAATTTAATGAGTGAAATTGAAAACAATAAAAAAAATTTAAGAGTTAATCGCGAGGTTGAACAATCCAATAGGTTCAACCATGGAAAGAAAAAAACTTGCAAATTCACTTAAAGAAATGTTAAAACATGTAGATGCAATCAACAAACAATTAAGTGGTTGGAAAGATAGGAGGCAGGCGGCTAGGAATTTTTACCAAGATAAATTATCATATAAAGATGTAAAAGATCTAAAAATTACAAAATTAGATTTGTGCTCATTATTCACAAACCTATGCACAAATAAAAATCTTCGCCTCAATGCGAAGAGATTTCCTATCCATTGGTGCCAACACCAATAGATTAGGAACTTTTTTTGGGATATGGTTTATGATTACCCACCATGCAATAATTGTGAATTCCTACAATATTTCCTAAGGAAACTATACTATGAGTTCATCCTGAAAAAAAAATTGAATTATTTTGATATGAGGGACTTCCATGGGAGAGGTGGGGGTTCAGCTCAAGATAGACCTAATGCACAACAAGATCCCAGGTGGAAAGCAAGATGACCTCTCGCTAGGCTGGCTTAGGAGCACATTGTTATCTCTTCCATCATGAAGGAGAGTTCCAAGGTAGACACTTTTCAAGCCATAAACTCTTTGACCCAAAGTGTCATCCAGTATGCCAACCCTATACTACAACATTATCTAGGAGAGTCTTCAAGTGGTGGGCTTCGATCCCATTTGTGTTAGGCTTGCGGGGCGACTTGTTCACATGACCCCACCGACACTCAGGAGGCTGCTATGCAGGATACATCTATAGCTATGAAGATTGCGAGGGCAGCTAACATTTTGAATGAGGCTTATGGCATCGATACTCAAGTAAATTCTTTTGATAAAGGAACAAACAGGTTTTAAAGGGATCCCAAAACCCTTCACAGTAAGAAAGTGAGAGATAGAACATTAACAAAGCCCAGAAAAAAAAAATGCTACCCACAATGAAGAAAACAATGGAAACCAAGCCAGCACAACAAAAAACTGACAAGAAACCACAAAACAACCAGCCACTAGGCCAGATTCTTGAGGATCTATGTCGCCTCCTCCAATTTGTTCATATTAAGAGTAGACTTCTTGATCTCCTAGATATTCACTAAATCCTGGTCTGCCTTCCTTTTCAAGTTCGCTTTGGTCCCGTTGCTCAGCCCCCCACTATCTGGTTGACCTTCCTCTTTGTCCACATCAACAAACATAGTAGCCCTAACTTGATAAGCATTTTCTAGATGCTCCACCATGGTATTCATTGTCTTAGCAGTGGATTTTAAAATCTTATGGCTCATAAGTAGCACTTTGTGGAGAGAATCTTTGATTTTCCTCAACTGCTCCTCCATCTCAGACTGCTTTCCTTCATGGTTTCTTTTAAAATTTGGTAACTCATCAACAGTTTTCTTGAGGCACTCAACCATATATTTCTTCTCCTCCTCTGTCCATAAGTTAGTGGCCCTAACACTACCTTTGCTATTATTATCATCATCTTTCTCCATTTTACTGCTTATGGCTCTTTGGTTCAGTTTAATCTCCTTAATTTCAAAGAACACCCATCTAATTAACTTGAAAAAATCCACAAACCCATTGTGGGCTATAGCAAGAATATCAGCAGGGAATTCTCGTTCCTCCTTGAAGTAGTGATCATCTGCCTTGTGATCCTCTGGAAAATGGGGCCTCTCATCTTTGTTGGTAGTAGGGTAGCTGGAGTACTCAAATGACGATTCTGATTGTGAGTCCTTTTCATTTACATCATAGGAGGGATCTTTTGAAACCTTTCTCTTACCCTTCTTCTGGGGAGAATCACTAGATTTCCCTTTCCCCTTAACAACAACCCTATCTTTAGAAGAGGGAGTCTGGTGGGATAGAGCTGCCATGGCTTTAAAATGATCATAAATAAAAACAAGCAAGCCTTCGTGGAGAATGGAATTCCTAGTAGGGTTCTTCCTATGGCTATGCAAATTGTTGTTCAAAGAAGAGGCGAGATAGAAAATAAATGAAACCCTAACCTGATGCCTGAAGTAGTTAAGGAGAATGAAATGATACTCGAACACTCTTGTGTAACGGCCATCCAGAGTGACGTACTCCATTAGCACGTTCAAGACCCTCCTCCAATGTGATAAAATCCTCTCTAAATCATAATAACTTCTAGTTGTCCTTCACAGATCCTCCCTCTCAACCTCCAACTTTGGAAATTATTGACCGCCTCATCAGAAAACTTTCTATCCTCATAGAACTTAATACCTTCCATAGAGAGGCACGTAACCTCAACAACTAACTACTCATTAATGACCACTTGTCTACCAAAAAAAATTATCTCACCATCCTTCCAACCTTTGGCAAAGATCCTAGTAACCTCTGAATCCCCACCATGCAGTTTCTCAATGAAAATAGTAATGCCGCCCTTCTCTAGCTTCTCCCAGAGCTTCAGATTGTTCCTAAATTGTTTACTACTCATTAGCTCCACCCTGCGACTCTTGCCACCCATGTTGGTCATCTTGCAGGTAGGAACAGAAGACTCTATAAGCCCAAAAACACAACCACCCAAAATGCCCAGAAAGCATGTGAAGCTCACATCACTCAAATGGGAAATAATATAATTACACTTTGGCCAACTATGAGTGATGATTAAATTGCAGTCCCAAGATTGCAGGAAAGGACACTTAGCCATCATTCAGGGGAATGGGGAATTGCACCTTCCCATGAACATGGTCATACATGATTAAGGCCTTGACATCAGCCTCCAACTCATCATACCCCTACCACCTCATCTTTTCCTTAGCTTTAACTCCCTTGTTGGCAAAAAAGTTTGCCACCGTATTTATTTCCCTAAAAGCATGAGAGATATAACTTTTCTCAAAATTATTAATAATTTCCTTTCAAAGGTCTATCCAATTCTCGATAGACCATGATGGTTTCTGAAGGCCCTTGAAGCATTGAATTATATTATTTGAATCCCCTTCAATCCAAACATTTTTGAAATTCAATTGGCTAGCCAACTTCAAGACTTGAAACACTCTAGTAGCTTCCACCACATGGTTGGTCTAAGTGCCTAAGGGGAGAACCACTGCCACAATAAAGCAACCATTCTCATACCTTATCACACCTCCACTCCCTGCTAGCCTTGGATTTCCCTTGGTCGTGCCATCAAAATTGATTTTAACCTATCCAAGAGGAGGGAGACTCCAAAAGATACCATCTCTAGGTCCCTTGGTAAGCTTGGAAGTATTGGACATGTCCACATTAATCTTCCAAGCTTCCACCACTATGATCTCATACTCTTGAAAGCTAACCTTACCTTTACCTTTGTTCCTATTATTGAGCAATTTAAAGTTTTCACGCACAACTCTTATAATCTTTCCAAAGACCACTTCCTCTGAAAGCACCACATCCTTGAAATTTTTTTTATTCTATTCTTTCCAAACACCCTAGGCAAGGTGAGGGTAGATATAGTTCCAAAGAAGATTCAACACCCAATTATTTGAAGGGACTTTCCACTGGTTGTAAAAATCCAAGATAGTTCTAGGGAAAACCCAGCTGAGATCCCACATTTGTAGAATCCTTTCCACTGGTTGTAAAAATCCAAGATAGTTCCAGGGAAAACCCAGCTGAGATCCCACATTTGTAGAATCCTACACCATATAGCATGAGCAAAGGGACAAAGGAGAAAAAGATGTGAGGAATTCTCCGCCTCCGCACAACACAACTAACACCTATTAGGAAAGAAGAAACCCCACTTACAAAGATTAGCATTAGTCAATAGTTTGTTTTGAAGGAGAATCCAAGCAAACATATTGACTTTCGGAGTAAGGTTGTGCACCCACACCTTAGCCCATATAGGGTAATGGAGGCTATAGTAACAAGAAGCCACCATAGAAGAGACAAAGTAGATCCCTAAGGATGACAACTTCCAAACCAAAGAGTCCTCCTAACCCTGTGAACTGAGCCTGACCAAATTAAGAAGAGCCTGCAAAGGTTGGAGATCCAGACTAAATGAGGAAATATCAACCCACTGATTATCCCTCCAGTAATCCCTGACCAAAAAGAAAAACCTGGATGTACAATCCTCCATATGATTCCCAAAGGTTGGTAAATTACACAGGTGATCATTACCAATCCACTGGTCTTCCCAGAACCGTATTTTCTTGCCATCTCCTAGTTTCCAACAAGCCTTTTTAACAGCAAGGTCCCTAGCCTTAATGGTTTTTTTCCAGAGGGAAGAACTTATAGGGAGATTCTGAGAACTAAGAAAATCTTTAAAAGAGTCAATCCCCCACAAGTATTTACTATGCCAGATAGTGTTCCATTCACAAGTGTCTGCAAAAGTTCTCCAAACCTACTTCGCCAGAAGGGCTTTGTTAAACACTCTAATGTTCCTCAAGCCAAGACCCCCAAACTTCTTAGGTCTACACACATTCTCCCAAGCAACCAATGAAATCCTCTTCTTCTCCTCAACCCCTGACCAAAGGAAGTGTTTTTGGATCTTTTCAATGATCTCAAAAAACTTGGCAGGAATCTTAAACAAACAAAGGGCATAAATAGGAAAATAATGAAGAGAAGCCATAAGTAACAAAACTTTACTAGCTTGACTCAAGAGGGCACCTTTCCAACCAGCCAACTTCCAGTTAAACCTATGCACAAGAAAAATCCAGAAAGAATCTAGAGGTTTGGACCCTAAAGGAAGACCCAAGTAAGTAGAAGGAAGAGAATTAATACTACAGCCTAAAATGTTTTCTATCTTCCTCTATCTGTGCTCAAGGGTATTGAAAAAATAGAGAGAAATTTTAGCCCTATTAATTTTTTTTCCTTGATCCTTCCTCATAAAGGACAAGACAACTCTTTATTGCTCTGTCTTCACCAATAGTAGAACTTCCCATAAGCATCGTGTCATCCACAAACTGTTGATGTGAATAGGCCAGGTTTGTTGAAGATGGTTTTAACCCTTTCAAACTACCGTCCATCACTTTTTTATCCAAAAGTATTCCCAGACTTTCCGCCATAAGGGTAAAGAGAATGGGATACATAGGATCCCCTTGTCTAACTCCTCTCGACACCTTAAAAAAAGGGGAAGGAGAGCCATTGATGATCACTGAAGTAAAATAAATTCCTGTATCATTTGCAAAAATCTTTCAAAGAACCCAAAAGCTTTTAAAAATTTGATCAAAAAATCCGAATCCACCCTATCATAGGCCTTAGCCATATCTAGCTTGAGCAAAAATCCTTGGTTTTTTGAAGCTTCAAGAGAGTGGATATTCTCATGAACTGTAATAATAGAGTCCAAAATCTGTCTACCTAGAACAAAACCACTTTGCTAGGGAGAAATCAACAATAGAAGAATCCCAAGAAGCCTAGAGGTAATCACTTTAGAAATAATTTTGTAGAAATATTTGCATAAGCTAATTGGGTGGAAAGAGTCAAAACCGTCAGCACTAGGGAATTTGGGAATGAGAGCAATAAAAGTAGCATTAAGCTCTTTCAACAATTTCCTAGCTCCAAAAAACTCCTTAACAACACTAATCACATCATCAGCCACAATTTCCTAGAAAACTTGGAAAAAGAACATAGGGAACCCATTTGGGCTAGGGGCCGTGTTCCCTTCAAAATAAAAAATTGCCTTCTTAACCTCTTCCTGTGAAGGGATAACCATCAAGAATATATTTTGATTCTCATTCAGAATATTAGGAATAGCCTCAATAAGAGTTTGTTGAGCACTCACATTCAAACCCTCTTCAAAAGAAAGAAGGTTAGCAAAGAACTGAATAGCCTCACTCCTAATCTCTTCCTCCTCAATTTTAACCCAATTCTTCATAATATATGCTATACAATTGGAGGCGCTATATTTCATAGTGGTAAAATGGAAAAACCTAGTGTTCTTATCCCCAGCTGAAAGCCACACTGATCTAGATCTCTATTTCTAGTAATCCTCTTCTTTTGAGATAATATCATGGTATTTTGAAATAATTTCATTCTCCTTAGAAAGGGATTCTCCCACATAACCTTATTTTTTAATTCGGTCCTGAATGTCCCTTAAATCCTACTAGATGGAAGCCTTAGACTCAAAAATATCGCCAAAAACTTCCTTGTTCCAGGTCCTGACCTTGGTTTTGACCTCACCAAGCTTCTTAGCAACTCTAAACATAACAGTCCCACTAACATTTATATTCCACCACTCTTGAATGCAATTAAAGATATTAGGATGAGACAGCCACATTTTTTCAAATCTAAAAGGGAAATTTCTCTTACCTGACACAGAGTAAGCCACAAAGCTTATAGGGAAATGGTCCCAGTCAATTATGGAAAGAGCATTTAAAGAGAAAAAGTAATCCTTCAACCAATTATCTGAAATTAAGGCCCTGTCAAGCTGAACTTGGATAAGATCATTCCCATCCCTTCTATTAGACTAGGTATAGGTAGCCCCCTTGAGGTATAAGTAAATGTTAGCATGTTCATTGAATTTAATTTACTAAATTTCAATTTTGAAATGCAAGATTAACTAATTTAGTTTTATGATTTTAATAAAATCTCAGGGTCACAGTGTTGATACTAGATACACCGGCCCTACACCTGCTTATTACTCTACTACATCCATCGTTGAGGTATGTAACTAGTAAACAATTATCAATTTATTAAATGTTAATAGAATTGTTATATGAATGGTGTTCTAATATCTAATTTTCGATGTTAAATAGGCTAATATTGGAGGTTTCAAGGGAACACCTCCCAGTGCGAGTGGATTTAGACAAACCTACACACAGGTAATAGAATAAAGATTTTAACTAATGAATTGTACTTAATAGATTTGTGCGGTTTGCATTCATGTAATTGATTACATTGCATTGCACATCTTTCAAACTCAAAGCATTACTTCACATTCCATAACTAATAACTAGATGTTGATAGATTACAAAATTTCAACTACAATATAGTTGTTTAGAAATTCAACATAAGCAGTGATGCAATTACTTCACATAGAATAAGTAGGAGCAGCTTCCAATTGCATTTGCTTGTCATGGAATTACATGTGACCACTTTTTACTATGACATCTTTTCAAACAGTTCACTGCCTTATCTATGCTATGGATGCTTGGAAGAAATATATGAAAGAATAATAGTAAGCAATAGCATAGACAAGGAAATGAGTTGTTTGAAAAAATTCCTCAAAGAAATGTGGTCTCATAGTGATTTCCATCACCATGAGACCCAATTTCTATGAGGTATTTTTTCAAATAGCTCACCACCTTTTCTATGCTACCACATTTTTCATACATTTCTACCAAAGCATTTTATCAAACAGTTCATTTCCTTGTTGCTATGGATAAAAGCATAAAAAAGGTGCTTTCCAACAAACTATGGATGCTTGGAAAAAATCTATCAAAGCATAATAGTAAGAAATAGCATAGACAAGGTAATGAGTAGTTTGAAAAAATTCCTCAAAGAAATGCGGTCTCATGGTGATGTAATGTCATTTCATCACCATGAGACCACATTTCTTCTATGCATTTTTTTCAAAAATATCACCACCTTTTCTATGCTACCATATTTTTCATACATGTGTACTGAAGCATTTATCAAACTTCTCACTTCCTTGTTCTTATGGCTAAAAACCTAAAATAGGTGCTTTCCAACAAACTATGGATGCTTGGAAAAAATCTATCAAAGCATAATAGTAAGCAATATCATAGTCAAGGTAGTGAGTAGTAGGAAAAAATTCCTTGAAGAAATGTGGTCTCATGGTGATGGAATTCCATTCCATCACCATGAGACCACATTTCTTTGAGGCATTTTCTCAAATAGCTCACTGCCTAAAGAATAGAAACCAACCCTTTAACCAAGATTTCCCTCCAAATTATTTTCAAGGTCCTCATCCTCATCCTCAATTTACCAATCCATGGAACCTTCCACATTTTATTCCACTTTTTCATGTCCCCACTCCTCCCTCTTCATGTCATGATTGCCCTCCATCTCATAACCAAGACCACACTATACCATCCACCCCATCCTAGCATAATACCATAGAGAAGGAAATGAATTGTTTGAAAAAATGCCTCAAAGAAATGTGGTCTTATGGTGATGGAATGCCATGAAACATTTGTTTTTAATAGCATTCCATCACCATGAGAACCCATTTCTTTGAGGAATTTTTTCAAAAATTTCACTGCCTTCTCTATGCTACCATAGTTATCGTGCATGTCTATGAAAGCATTTTATCAAACAGTTCACCACCTTTCTACTATTGGTAAAATCCTAAAAAACATGTGCTTTTGAACAAGCTATGGGTAGGGAAAATAGTAAGCATGATAGTCAAAAATATATAGTTTAATAAGTACTCCAAATTTTGTTCATTATCTCATACATTATAAGCCATGACGTGGATCGCTATTGTCATTTTCGTGATTGAATAATTTTTTGTTTTATTTTCAGATGTTTGAAGTGGATACACCTTTGAATGTTCATATGGTAATGGAGCTTGGTGTTTCATCTGCTATAGACTCCTCGATGGCTCTCATGGAGGAGGTATGAGGCAGATTACTAAATTTTAATTTACATTCATTGTTATAGCTATTAGTTAGTGAAAAATCAAACCATTATTGATTCGTCGTTTAAATTCTCCTTGGATGGTTTCTACAAGGCTTCAACATGCCACAACATGGGCATGCAAATATTTCCCTTGAGGAGGGAGATCGTCTACTAATAGTAAGTGATTATTTTGTTAAATATATCATTTTTTTTAATGTAATTTCTATATATTAATATCTTTACTTATTGTAATAGATAAAGCTTGATCAGGAACTAAACCCTAGGAGGAGCACTAGGAGCACTCCTCGGCCTTAGAATAAATGAGTGACAGACCTATTGCCATCCGACCAACAAGAAAATGGAAAGAATTCATTTCAAGAGGATACAGAGCAATGATTTTTTATTTTAGAGCCCTTTGTTGTATGCCTATATGGAATTTTTGTACATATTTTGTATTGGATATATTTGACATTGTATTCCTTTATGGCATTCTCATAAGCCTATATGGCTATTTTGTATATATTTTATACTTATATCGACATATATTGATGTATGCCTACATGGCTATTTGGTTAATACAAATCCTTTTTATCGATGGTGTCCATATTTGCATTATAAATCCATGGTTCAATAGATATGTGTTTCGTGTATTCAATTGTATACTTTACAACTTACCTGTATACTTTGTGAATTAAGTGTATTCCAATATATACTTTGTGACTTATGTGTTTTCATGTGCATACCTTGTATTCATGCATATACTTTGTATTTATTTATGAATACTATGTATTTGTATGTATACTTCAAGGCTTACGTGTTTTTGAGTACTTGTGTTTACCTTATTCACATGTATGCTTGAATTATTCACATGTATACTTATTAATTGGTTAGCCCTAGCATTGATCATTGTTTTCCTTCATGGTTTGTCTTGAATATTTATTGATTGATGCTAAACAACTTTATTAGTTGATGCTAAACAACTTCAATCTTTTTAGGAATACTCGTAGAGTTACAAATTATTAAATTGCATAAATTGAAAAGAAAAGATTAACTGTAAATAAATGCACTGATTAGTAACTTGATAATTGATTAAGAATTAGTATAATATATATCAAGAGATGAGCCTTCTAGAATGGAAACTACCAACTATAAAATAGGCAAAGCATTCCCAATACTTTGAAAGCAATAATCCACCCAAAATTGCAATGGGAGAGAAGGCTTATTTAAGATCCTTGAGAAACGTATTTCCTAATGCTCCCGTGTTCTTACATATCTCAATTCAATTTAATTCAAAGAGTTCCATCAAATGCTTTATCTAAAAGAAAAAAACACGTTTTCAATTATTATTTCATGAAACGTTTCATAAAAAGATTCCAGTATATTTAATCTTTTGATTGGAACAACTCAATTAAGAAAAGGATACATAATCTTCACAACACTTGCAAAACATAATATTCATAGTAGATGATGAGTAGTTAACTTCTTGACACATTATCATACAAACATTTATCTTGAATAGTCTTTAAACATTTTCACAACATAATCCTCATAGTATAGAATGAATTTTTATGTTCTTGATCCATCACCATATAAACATGTCGAAAGATGTATATGTCAACTTTTTGCAATATTATTTCTTGTATAGGAAATGGACTTGGGAGAAAGATTTATCATTTATAATACAAATAAGAAATGGACTCAAGGGTGAAAACTTTATTTATCACACCAAATAATAAATGTATGTGAGAGCATCACATGTTTCTCTTAGGCTCCAATTTTCAAGCATAGCAAATCATTTCAAATGAAAATGACAAAATGCTTCACAACCAAAGTTGTTAATTGAGCAAAAATAAAATGTTTCCAAGTTCCACCATTGTACGCATTTACAATTGGTTGTATATTGTTGTAAGGGAAAGGAGGATAATTTAAAAATATCTTGCCCTTGCTAGACTTGAGGATGATCATGTGCTTTTTGTGTGGAAAACTTAGACTTCTCAACTGTCATGTGAATGTTTCTCTTTTAAATTGTTTGCATGCCATCACAAGGGATAGAACTAGTTAAATGTAGCTTGGAGTGATTTTACATTTTGGGTGTGAAAGAGGACCATTCCTAGTGTAAACATACCTATCGAGACATGTTGGAATAGTTTGTTTGGTCATACGAGTAGCAAAATGAAAGTTGCACCACTTTGCAACTTTGTACTACTTGCATTTGACACTTTTTCCATCAAGTGAATACTGAACACCATGAGAATATGACTCCAAGATAACAAAAACCAATAGAGGTTATTGTAGAGGAGCCCAATACAATCCTGTAGGCTCAGATGAAGAGTTCGTAAGCATCATGGTTTCCAAGTAATATCCTATCAAAGATTGTTTCCCTTTTGCACTTTGGACCCTTGAGGGATCAAGCCGGATGAACATAGCTCAGAGTGATTTGGTGTGTTTGTGTAAAAAATAGGACCATGCTTAGCGTAGATGTACCTATCTAGACATGTTGGAATAGTCTATTTGGTCACACGAGTTGTAGAACAAAAGTTGCACCACTTTGCAACTTAACACTACTTGCATTTGACACTTTTGCCATCAAGTGAAAACTGGACATCATGGGAAAATGACTCCGAGATTAAAAAAAAAACCAAGAGAGGTTATTGTAGAAGGGCCCAACATTATCCTATAGGCTCAAATGAAGGTTTTGTAAGCATTATGGTTTCTAAGTAATAGCTCGTCAAAGATTGCTTCCCTTTTGCACTTTGGCCCCTTAAGTGATCAGACCGATTGAACATAGCTCAAAGTGATTCGACGTGTTTGGGTGTGAAAGAGTACCATTCCTAGTGTAAACGTACCCATCTGTATATGTTGGAATAGTCTATTTGGTCACACAAGTTGTAGAACAAAAGTTGCACCACTTTGCAACTTTACACTGCTTGCAATTGACACTTTTTCCATCAATTCAAAATTGGAAACCACGGAAAAATGACTCCAAGATAACAAAAACCGAGAGAGGTTATTGTAGAGGTTCCCTACATGATCCTAATTCCTTAGATGGAATACACATAACTAACACAATATCCAGGTAACAGGACGTCAAAGATTGTTTCCCTTTTGCAATTTGGACTATTAAGGTATTATGTTGCATGAATTACAAATGTTTGAGGGCAGCAATAAATTTCAAAATTTGAGTAAATATCATTATAAATGTTTATTTGAATAGACTATATGCTATATTGATATTGATATATAATCATTAAGTTGATATGTTTTAATAAATGAAATTTTTATCATAAGTTAGTCAATTAGTGCTAGTTATAATAGGGAGAGAATAAAAGAAGAAAAAGAATGATTAGAAACCATTAATGGTTATTACACTCACTATATTAATAATATGATGTTTAAAATAAAATGATTTGGTTGTCCTAATTCTTTTGTTTGTGCTACAATTGTCTAATATGCTTCATACACCGTTCTGAAACCCAAGTGCTTGTACTTGTAGGCACAATGCCTTACATACTTCTTTCTCACAAATATTTTACAATGTCACTCATAAATTCAATATTCTTTTATAATTTCTACATCATAGGTGTTCATGATGAGGTTAACTTCAAATGAATAACTTGAGCTTCCCTCGCTAAGCTTCACACACTCTTTTATAATGGCTTCAAATCAAAATTGAGATTTGCCAAGATCATCAAAATAAGGATGATGCATTTCTTTTTTGGATGAGATTCTCTTGGAAGGCTCATAAATTAGCATTTTCTGCAAGGATACACCAATCAATTTTTAGTAGTTTACTTACAAATAGGAAAATTAAAAGAACCAAATACATTAGATTTCCAAAAAAAAACACACAGTTTAATCCAGAAGCATCAAACTTAAATTAAAAGGAGAAAAATAAAGAGCATCCAAAATGGAAATGAAATGAAAATAGATGGAAGGCATTTACAGACAACAAATCCACACCATTTGGTTCCAAGTTGGGAATAGCAAGGCATAAATCTTGATGCTTCCATTGAGGATAGGCATGCCAGTCTCAACTTAGTCACTTCCAATCATAAATCTTCATTGGGAGTTCCAAGATACCTATTGCACACAACACCTCTCATGAATAGAATAACTTGAAATTTGAGATGCTCTTATAATTTCTACATCATAGGTGCTCATGATAAGGTTAACTTCAAATGAATAACTTGAAATTCTCTCGCTAAGCTTCACACGCACTTTTATAATGGCTTAAAATCATAATTGCTCAGATTTGTCAAGATCATCAAAATAAAGAAGTTGCATTGTTTTTTTGGCTGAGATTCTCTTGGATGGCTCATAAATCAGCATTTTCTGCAAGGGGACACCAATCAATTTTTAGTAGGTTACTTACAAATAGGAAAAGTAAAAGAAGAAAAAGAAAGAGCATCCAAAATGGAAATAAAATGAAAATAAATTGAAGGCACTTACAGACAACAAATCCACACCATTTGGTTTCAACTTGGGAACAACAAGACTTAAATCTTGATGCTTCCATTGAGGATAGGCATACTAGTCTCTCAACTCAGTCACTCTTGGCCATACATCTTCATTAGGAGTTCCAAGATACCTATTGCACACAACAACCTCTCATGAATAGAACATAAATAGAACGTAACCAAAATATTACTTTCCAACCTTTTGGAAACTTTAACCCATTATAAAAGAAACACAATTTAATCTTCCACTTAGTTTACTAATCTATTAAGAATATCCTACATCATTTTGTTGCATATTTTTGAGAAAAAATAAAATACCATTGAACTTTGTATCCTTTTCCATAGTTCTAAACATAAAGTGTGCTACATTTGCAAGTCTGATAACTTCATCAATCACCTACATGCATGATATAAACATTAGATGATAGAATTTGCATCATAGCATTGGCATCATACAAATTAATGTGTATACAAGTATAAATTAATAAGAACTAGTGTGCATACTTACAAATTAATCCAACGAACCATCTGGGTCTTCTCTACTCTTTATTGTGTCAAGTATTGCCTCATGGTCAGACTCACAGACCTTCCACGAGGTCTTGTTCAAAGGTCTACCCCCATATTTGGTCAAATGAACATTGGATGCCATGACAAGGTTCGAGTAATGAAGAATCTTTTGATGCATGTAAAAGTCCTAAAATAATCAATATTTAACACTCTTATGTGGTTACCTTCTAAGCCAAGTTCCAATAACAACAACTAAGCCTATAGGGTATTCAATGTTTTCTCTATTTATAACTGGAGCCTCCAATTTCTTTTTGGCCTCAACACAATGACACAAGTAATAGTTCATTCCCTCTTCATTGTCTTCATCTATAATAACTGCATAAACATGCCCTACATTGATATGTGCAGCAAATCTCTTGAAATTAGTCAACATTACAAATACACTACAAAGTAAGATAACAATAGGAATTTCAAAAACTAAGCAAGTAGATATATTACCTAGTTGAACTAGATCTAATATGTGGTCAAAGTTGACCGATGAATCCATTTGTTTTAGTTCCAATACCGTTGGAGGGTGATACGTGTGAAGTGGGCTAAGATAACTTAATGACCATTTCTCAACCCACTCCTTTGACTCACAATCATCCTAGGCTTGTATTGTACATGAAGAACAAAAGCATGCCATCTTCTATGTATTGATATTCCATGAACCTACATTTGAGCAAAGGAAAGAGTGTAGATCACTTGATCCTATCAGTGTACAACAATCCTCGTATGGTGCAATGTTAGTATCATCCGTAGACACCGAAATCTGGTTTAGGCCTGCGACTTCCATATTCTTCATAATTCGTATTCTTCATGGTCATGATTAAATAATGCCAATTATTTAATTATTCATCTTAACATTAATTCTTCTATTAATTAAATAATGTCAATTATTTAATTAATTCATCTTCTATTAATTCTTCTATTAATTAAATAATCTTAATTATTTAATTAATTCACACTTTTCTTTATTCTATCTGATTAATTAAATAAATGTTTTTATTTAATTATCTTACTAATTAACCTTATTCGTCTTGTCAAATTAAATAAATTCTTATCTAATTTACTCTTTATCATATTTCAACTATAATTAAATAAATTCATTATTTATTTAATTATTCATTTAAAAACCCTTCATCATTTAATTAAATAAATCTTATTTATTTAATTATTCTTCGAACATCGAGTCTTGAATTAAATGAATTATTTAATTCATAAATTCTATTTTAACGCATTCCTCTATATTTTAGATAATTATGTGAGTTATCTAAGTATTCACTTTTACTCGACTCGACATCTATTTTAATCGTTCAATTAATCTTTGATTTAATGTTTGAGTGGCTGTCTCGAGTAATCTCTTCGTCAAGTCAGTCAATCGTCTAGTTCTAACTCATTTGCGTGCACATGCATATTAATTAAATAGTCTTATTTAATTAATTAAATGTTGTGCGTGCATTCGAACAGAGAGTCGTTATAATCAATCTTTATCTTTGTCATGCAAAGATATTTCTAATGTTTTTGAATGCCGAACTAAAGATTAAATCATTTATTTAATCTTTAATTCTATTTCTAATTTGAATCACTCATGTCATCACTGTCAGTTATCAGAATGCATGTCTAATCAGTCAATCTCAACCGTCTGTTGATCTTTCGATCTTGGCCTATTGTTCGAATGATCAATTTTCTATAAATTGATTTGTCATTCTTCATTCCAATCTCTCTCGCGAATTTTGTAACTTTGGAGAGCACTTTGTCTTGAATCTTCGATATTTTGCTAATCACCATCTTAGGCTATACTTGCACGAACTTGAAAATCTGAGGGCAATTATACTACACAAGCAAAATGGAGAAGGGAAATCGAGATGAATCATGGAAATACGTTTGAAAATTGGTGATATTGTTCTAGTTTTAATTACGTTTTTACTTTCCCATGTTCTTTGTTGCTTAACGAATGAATTTGCATTTTAGATTTTAGTATTGCTTTGCATGTGTGCTTCTAATCAATCTTCCTTGTTGTCTATTGTGCAAAGCATTTTATTCTGTGTTAGATTTGGTGAACCCGACGTGAAGACACCATCTTCGCGAAACCGTAGATCTTTTAATTTTGGTTTTTGCAAATTTTTTGTATGGAACGACGCATGTGAAGTTTCTGCACCGCAATTGACTTTCTGAACTGCATCTGATAGAGAAACGATGCATCCGACAATTCCTAAACCGCAATTGACTTCCCGAGCCGCAACTGAAAAAAAATGATGCATTTGACTGGTAACGAAGTGACGCAATTAACTAGTAAAATTTTATTTCTGCTCTCGACAATCTGGAATTTTCAATTGATTTTTGTGTTACTGATATTTGATTTTCAGTGTGTGGCCATTTGGAGTTAACAAGCTTTTGCAGGATGATTGACGAAGACAATATTGAAAATTACTAATGAGATCTTCTATAGGACACTTGTCGAAGACCCTAGTTAAATTTTGAAACAGATTGTTTGGTAGCATAGTAAATCTTTCGTTTGGTTAAAATTAACAAGTATCTACTGTGTTTGGTGCGAAAGCACAAGTCTGGTTACCCTTACGACTTGTTATATCAAAATATCCTCTCCCCTTGAGCATCCGTGCGATCCTGGGTGTAAGAGAAATGGTTACCAACTCTAGAACTTGGGCCTGTTCTGGTGGGAAAAAGTACTCACCCCAGGACGACTCAAATCGGTAGCACCCTGAACTCGAGGGACTTCCAACCGGTATATAAAAGTGGGTTCTTGGGGAAACCCCAAGAATCACAAGTGTGGTTCCGACGAGATGGATCCAAAAGGGGACTCGCGTCGTATGGATCACACCCCATGAATGGAATGCCCGAATTAAATACCCTTTGTTGTAGAGACCAACCTATTTGTGGTCGTTGCTTGGTATTAGTGTAGGGTACAGTATCATGCCTGAAGATACTACTGATCCCCTTGAGTAGAGATAGCAGTTCTTGGGAAGTCATTGCCCAAATAATTCAGAATTGGTGTGCTCGAAAGACGTTAATGAGCCATGGAGGGGAGCCAATGCCACCAAATTCCTAAGCTATCCGCTCCCGAGAAGGAAAGGTGTTCATCACCAATCCGGGGTATAATAGGTGGGCTATACCAAGTATACAAACCCTAGGCCTTTGGCCTATTAGGACGTGCTTGTTTGTTATCACTTTAAACATTTTTTGAGTCCAAAATCGAAACTGAAAACACTTTGTCTTACGATTGTCTTTGATTGTCAAAATTTGATCATAGAAAATGGAGTCAGTTTAAATTTCATGTCACTGAAAATTCACAGAGAGTCGCAACTGTTCACCAGAAACATGCATCTAATTTTTAGAGTCGCATCTGTCATTGTCAGTCGCATCTGTTAAATTTAGAGTCGCATCTGTTAATATTGAGTCGCATCTGTCAGTTTGGCTTGCATTTGCTTTGGAAAAACCGCATGCGTTATATTCCAAGTCGCATCTGTAAGTTAAAGTCACACCTGGTATATTTTGAGTTGCATCTGTCAGTTTAGACCGCAATTGTTAATTTTGAGCCGCAACTGAAAATTAAATGACGCATCTGTCTGATTATCAGAAAACCAAAATTCACAGTCACTGTCTAGTCAACACGGTTATACCAGTTTCAGTGATCTTCGCACAAACAATCTTTGAAATAGAAACCTAAAATGATTTGCTCAATTTTGCATCCTTTAGGTTCATTCAGTCGTTATCATAGTTGTCTTCAGTTAGAGTTTAGCTTCATCTTAGGGTACATATCACCTTGCATTAGACTTCTAGAAAGCTCACTTTTACGAACTTTAGGAGTAGTTCACCAATCTATACTCTAGAAAGGTCATAGTGTCAACAAAATTTGTCATTGAACCTAGTCTTATCATCTTATACTTTGTCCTACAGAGAGTCCTCCTAGCTCATCAGTCTAGTTAGGAAACTCAACTTGTCTTTTGATCCTCGTCCTACATTGGTTCCTTGACTTAACTAAATTGACACCTTGGTTTGAATTTAGGCAGTTGGTCCCTTCATCTTGGGTTTATAGAATTGATCACTTTAGGGTCTTGCTTAGACTTTTGTATCTTTAGAGTCTAGACTAGTGTCATCCTAGGACATCCCTTATTTTGCATTCAGAAAATCCCAAAAAAAAAAAGCTTAGGTTGCATACCTTAGATTTAAGTCACTCTTTTCATTGTCATACCTTAGCCCTCATATCACATACCTTAGTCATACTCCATCTTTCATCATAACCTCACCACCATGTCTGCAATTTACTTTGATATGCGTGCTAGTCAAGTTGAATACCAGTTACTTCGTAATGGTCAATTCCAACAAGCCATAGACTTCAAAAGATAATATATACAATCCAAATGCCAACCAACGTCAACCCATGGTCAACTACCTACATACCCTTCCTACCATCAATCCATAAGTCCTAGTCCTCCATCCATCTACCCTCATTATCAAGAGTCCCTTAGCATAATCCATGCCATGAATCCACAACAAATGTCCACTTATCACCCTTATCCTAACCTTGACAAGGGAAACCAACCTTCCACTAATCCCTTCCAAGTTTCCATGTCCTACCATAGTCCTTCATCCACTAATCCCTTCCAATCCTCCACATCCTATCATAGTCCTTCATCCACTAATCCCTTCCAAGTAACTCCATCTCAATCTATATTTAGTCATGGAAATACATCTATTCATGGTCTCCAAAGTCACATCCATCTACTAAACTTGAGGATACATGTCAAATGGAAAGTCCAAAGCATGACTTCATGGCTTCACCTTCATGTCAATATCAAAGTAGTCTATCCCACAACCCTATCTTTAAGGCCATCCAAGAAGTCCTTCTAGATAATCATGGCATCCAAAATACACCTATCCTTGATCAAGATTCCATTCCCAACCATATTATTCAAGAAAAATGGTTTTTCTTTGATCAAGACACTACTATTGAGCAAGAAGTCCAAAATGATCCACTCCTTGACCTTTATACCATTCATGATCAAACATTTGAAGACGACCCTATTCAAGTATCAAATGCATCCATTTCCCAAAATGAGACACTTGCCTCCTTTGAAAACATAGATGATATTCCTCTAGAACGAGAGTCTCCTACTCTAGACATATTTGTGAATGATCAGGCTATAGCTGAGTTCATTGGACTCTATAACAATGACCATAAAGATGGTTTTGAAATTGACTTGGAAGCACCAACAAAATCCTCTGAATCTGATATGTCACAAAATCACACCAAAGATATCCAACATGTCAATGAAGATAAGAGATCCTATCAACTAGGATCATCCACTTTTATCAAATCAAGCTTTCTTGTAGAGGAGAAGATTCCAAGTAACATTTTCCACATGCAGAGTGATGGGTTAGCATCTTGCTTTCAAAACAAAAAATACCCCATCGCAAACAGAATCTGTCAGAGCATGCAGTATCAAGGAAAGGGACTAGGCATACACGAGCAAGGAATTCGAGAACCAGTACAGTTTCAAGAAAATCCTAGACATCAAGATCTTGGTTATCCTTCAATCAGCAAATCTAATGATTTTAATGGTATCTTCTAGATATTAGGGAAAAATTTATTTGATACAAACATCAAAATGGAGGCCATGTGTAGTTCTTACCATAAGGTTGTTGCCAACACTCCTTCCATCCATACCATAAATTTTCATTCCAACATGAATAAACCTTCCATCTGGAACCAACAAAAACAAAATTCTTACAAATTCAAAGTTCAAAATCAAATATCAAAGTCCATTGAATCAATCAAAAATCCAAGTGGACAAATAAAGTTAAAATGGATCCCAAAGAAAAATGGATCAAGCAAAGAAAATAGTTCAAAAGTAAAAGTCAATCAAAATGTGGAGCCACAAGAAAATATGACTCCCACATATAATAAATGTCCACCTCCTTCAAAATGGTCATCATACAAGGCATATAAAAGTCATGGTTCCAAAACTTATCCCAATTTGAAACCCAGTCTCCATCATCCATCACCCCAAGTTTGGCAAATGAAAATTCCTACATCTAAATTGCCAAATGTGTCTACCATCATCCATCATTATCCTACATCTCGCCTAAATTCTAAAAATCCTACGTCACAAATCCGTCACATCTTGGTAGCAACTCTTTATTGTAAGGACTCCCATGACACTCTATTGCGATGTGTGTATTTTGATAAGGCCAACTCTACTGTCAACAAGGATCACAATGACATCAATCAATTGTATGCAAGTGCTATGATCCTAACAAGGAAACTACTTCATCAAGGTTATTATTGGCATATCATGGCACCAGTCTCTACATCAACACCATCAATGGATTCGGCACAATTAGTGATCATCTAAAGCATCAAGGCCATCCAAAAAAAAGAAAAAATTCACTTTGATGAAAACCTGGCAAACAGGCATCTTGGTGACACCAAAAAAAGTCAAGAGAAAAATTTCATCCAATAGTGAAAACCATTCTTATGGCGCTTTGGATAAGTACCATGATGAAAACCTGGAAAACAGGCATCATGTGTAAAAAATTATCTATGTGGACTATTACACTTGGGGGCAAGTTGTCTCATCTCCCATACCCTTCGTATGACATTTCCATCTATCCATCTTAGCCCTACCACTCACATCTATTTTCCCACCTACTTTGATCTTGATAAGGATGTGTACAAACATAAATCATGCTTTAGAAAAACTCTTGACATGTCTATCCTTTGGTTATACACTATCCATGAAATATCATGTCATAGCCTTCATAGCATTTTTCCAAATAAGTTATCCTTATACGAAATACCTATCGCATGCCTTGGTTTTTCCCTTGTCAATGGTCTAAGGATCTTCCATCATCCCGTCTAATCTTGAAAAGTCATTCCAGATGTAACAAGCCCAATCCATACAATCTTTATATGCATCCTAATGCATCAATCAAAACATTCCTTGGCTTTGTTTCTAGCTCGGCTTCAAACCTTGATCCTTTAGTCACATTATCATCATCCTCATGTTGTTTTGGGATGTTTCCTTCCCACGTCAAACAACATTGTCACCATCCTCATCACCTGTCAATTGGTTTTCAGCTTGACTAGGGGCAAGATCATGGTTGTCCTTGGATTCTTGTGCATGCTTGCTTGGTTGCTTGTAGGAATCATTTCCCTGTACATAGTCCTTATCATTGTACATAGTCCTTATCCCTATACATACTGACTATCCCTGTACATATCCCTTATCTTTTGTGTCCATCACTTGTATATATCATTCCTAATAAGTGGTAGTCTTTCCCATTACCTGGAATGATTGACATCAAGCGAAATTTCATATCCCCCATCTTACCCTATTCATAATCAATTGGTCTTATACTCAACTGGGGGCAAACACTTGACGTGTGTCATATTGGTTCTTACATTGGCTATGTGGAAGACGTAACACCCTAGAAAAATCCAAAAACATCAGAAAAATTCAAAAGGACAAAAAAATCAAAACATTTCAAAAATCCAAAAATAGAGTCAGAGTCAGTCGCACTTGTCAGTCTTTGTCGTTTGTCGAACTACATTGCCTCTGTGACTGGACATAGGCAAGGCCATCTGCCGATGTGCCCCTGAGGCATTAGGTCAGTACATTTAGGTTTGTCTGCATAATGTCCTGAGTCAATCCATGTGTCTATATGACAAGGTCATTAGTCAAGTCGAACTACAAGGTCTCTGTGTGTATAACGTAGGCAAGGCCATCAATCGATGAGCCCCCACGACCGCACTCGGTCAGTCCATTAGGGTTCATCACATTCATTTTCATACACGTCTTTTATTTGTAGTCAGTCTTGTCAGTCAATTCAAGTCAAACTATGAGGTCTCTACGTGTATAACGTAGGCAAGGCCATCAATCGATGAGCCCATGAGGCCGCACTAGGTCAGTCCTTTAGGGTTTATCGTCACACACAGTCAATTGTCCACACATCATATCAAGTCATGCATCAATTTGGTGAACAAGTCAGCAATATCTCTAAGTCACATCAAACACCTTTCCAAACAAAATAATCAAAATAGATCAACTACAGTCTGCTACAGGATGTGTCCTTCTTGGCAATAGACGTTATCAAAACAATCAACCTATGTCTTATTTAGGATGAGTCCTTCCTGCATAATCGAAAAGGTCAGACAATCAAACATAGCCTTACATAGGTTATCACATCAACGGTATCTGACTCAACATCTTATATGATACATATCTTTCTAAAACCATGCTTTGTCATGCCTTATACAGATAGTCATAACATCGAAACCAGACTCATAGTTTTATCTAGTATGTGTATCTCTTGCAATCAGGCTCTATCAATCGGTCCCTCTATCAATCAACAAATCAAACAAACAAGATCAAGTTTTGGAAAATATTTTACTGGCTTTTTGACTCTATGGTTTATTTATCATATCATTTATCTTGAATTGATGACTAGGAATTATGTTACTAGCTTTCTCAAGGATGTCCCATGAAGGATTTAGAGAAGCAACGATGTATCAGAATTCTATTTTCTTTGACTGTTGTTTGTCAATTGTCTTTTAAATTTGATTTTGAGTCATGTTACTAGTTTCCTCAAGGATGTCCCATGAAGGATTTAGAGGAGCAATGATGTCTCATGACCCGTCTTTTACTTTTTTTGTTGTTTGTGGTTTGTCTCGACAAAAAGACTGGGGCAACTTGTGTCCTTGGTATGAGTTGGTGACAATCCTTGTCTACGACTGTCTGTTATCAGCAAGTGGATGACCTTGCACACCTTGATCTATGTCATATCATGGTGTTTTTCTCCATTTGTATTAGTCCCACCCAATGATGATAAAGTGCAATACCTTTTTGTGATACAGAAAAATATCGAAGATTCCTAATACTAACATCTATCTTCTGTCTTTTCCTTCTTTGTCAATCTTTCTTTCTGCACTAACAGTTCTTCTTTCTTGCATTATGATGAAGTCCTCTGACACAAAATGGTGTACATCATCCTGCATCAACATACATGTTAGAAAACATTCATACATATAGGCATATTTTACATCTAAATCACCATGGCATCATAGACAATAATCATTTAAAACCAATACATATTATAAGCATTTCATGTACAAATCAACTGTAAATACGTGCATCACATTACATTTGCATTAACACACATGTCGTCTGCATTATACATATAACATCACATTGCATCTCATAATCATATAGGATCATACATCATATAGAACCATGCATCGTGTAGGATCAAAATTATCTCATTAGCTGCATAAACATCATAAAATACATATACTCATCCATCACATAGGCATATCATATAAACATCACATGTATAAATAAAGACTACATAATCCATACATAGAAATGCATATCATGAGAATCGCCCCCAAAATCATATATATATATATATATATATATCACTCAAATGTGTCACATCATAATGTCATAATGTATCACAAATACATGGAAGCCCGCAGGCTATAAGACCAAAATACGATGTCTCAAAATAATCTCAAGCAGTATCTCTATCCTGAACTGCCACTGCCATCATGTCAAGAGTGTGTGGGAGAATGATGTCAGGAACCTGCTGATCTCTGAGCTGTGGGAGGTCTATCATAGGGCCCTACTCTACGTGGCTGATCCACCCCCTCTGTGCTAACTGTCTATGTGTGGGTCCTAGTCTAGGACCTGCTACTACATGCCGCTGAAAAACTGGGAGCCCGTCTCTCTAGGGGAACCTCTACCTCATATAAGTCCTGGTAGTATCTCTCCCTCTTTTTGGCTTTGACCAACTCTCTGGCAAATGCTACTGATGGTCCTGTGCATAATGACCTGAGCTCTGTGAATCTCTGCTCAGTCTCCTGTCGCCGGGCTATAGCCTGATCCCTATCCATCAAGGCTCTATCTCTCTCTACCTTGTAGGAATCCCTCTTGGCCATCAACACTCTCATCTGATCCTCCAAGGAGGAAACCTGGCCTCGCAATGTATCCATGTCTGGATCCTCTGCCTCTCTCTCATCTTGTCTGGCCCTGTCTCTCCCATCCTCCTCCTCATCGATCTCCTCTAGGATTTGATCTCGGATCTCTCTCTCGTGATCATCATCCTCATCATCATCCTCCTGGTAGGCACCTAGTAACCCAAGGGCATCAACCTTTGCCTCATCTCCAACTGCCTCCTCTCCAACTACCTCCTCTCCAACTGCCTCCTCGGCACCTACCTCTGCCTCTGCTGGGATATCTGGGATGTCTGGGATCACTGCCTCTATTGGCTGCTCCTCCTCACCACCTCTGGCCACATCTAGCATGGCCACATCCTCCTCTCCTCCTCTCTCCTCTCGGATCGGTGACAAGGTTGGTCCTCGTCCCCGTCAACCATGCCTCCCTCTCATGCCTCCATGTCGGCCACCTCTGCCATCATCCCCTCCATCACCATGGCCTCCTCTATCTCCTCGGCCTCCTCCTCTACCTCATCTACCTTGTGGACCTGTACCACACCGCTCTACCGGTGCTGGCTACCCTGGATCTGTCATGGGAATTGGCATGTGTACAGCCCACCACTGCTCATAAGCTGGAGTGGTCCCTAGATCTGCTGGTCCATCCCTCCATCTCCAAAGAAGTGCCTGTAGCCCATCAATATCTACCTCTATAGTGGCGACTAGAATCTTTGGCCCCCATAGCAGGACCTCTCGTGATGACCGAGGAAACTCTGCTCTCCCTCGAGGTACATCCTGTACCTATCCATACTATCTCAATACCCGGTCCGGCAGCTGCCGCTCTATAATGTGCATATGGGACACTGTCTGTCCCACCAGATACTGTGTCTGTCTACAAAATGGTAGGTGCTCATCCTCATTTGACCACTGCTCACACCCTAGGTACGGTCTCCATGTGAACTCCTGCATCATGTCTATAGCATGTCTAAAATAGCCTGTGTCCCCAATATGGTGTTGTGTGGTGGCCCCCACATAATGGAAGGTGTATGGCACTCCATGAGGTACATCAACTGTAACAGGTGGTCTGAATATAGAGATATGCTCCCACACCCATACCATCAGGAGCATGGTACCGCAGCTCATCGACTGTGCCTCTTTATAGGCAATATCATGCAAGTGGAAGTACAACATCCCTAGCACACAGGAACCCCAGGCATATACAACTCGCCGCTCGAGCATGCCCACTAACATCTCCCCCCATCCCATAGGGAATCCATGACCTCAGCGGTCAGGCAGTACAATACCGCCTATCAAGGTCGCTACTAGACAGTCTAACTGTCTATACCTCTGAGCCAATACCCACCACCTAATTTCATAGTCATCAACCCCTAACTGTCTAACATCGGCATGGGGGTAATATCTACACATCTCAGCTATACCCCTCTGGGTATCATAGACTACCCGTGTGCCTTTAATCGACAGTCTCAGTATCCTATATACATCCTCTAACGTCATCGTGGCCTCTCCAGTCAGTAAGTGGAAGGACGATGTCTCTGAGTGCCATATCTCGCATAACACCATCAGTAATCCCCGATTTGCCTGAATCTGGGGCATATCGGTCACATGCAACAAACCCAAATGCCATAGAGTCTGTCGCTCGGCCGGCCGCAAGCTGTCTCTGAATCGAAACGTCGTGGGTCTCGACTCCCATGTATAGATAGGGTCTAATACAACCTGCAACAACATTATACATGCCTCATGTTAGCCTGAATCATCTATTCTAATGCAAACTGACTGTTTTAACATAAAATGCAACTGCGTCATTCTTTTACACATGCGTCGCTTTTCCACAAATGCGGTTCACAAATTACATATGCATCATTTTTAAGCAAATGCGGCTCATATTAATCACATGCATCATAAAACTATCCTTTGCATTGCATAATATCAGATGCATTTCTAAACACACATATGCGGCTATAACTATGCACATGCATTTTAGAAAATCAAATGCGTATCAAAATAAACAAATGCGGCTATTAATATGCACATGCATTGCAAAATGTCAAATGCATAACCAAAATAAATAGATGCGTTTATTCGCTAAAGCCTATTCTATATGACCCGCGTGAACTTTCAAATGCGCCTTTTCGCAGTCAAATGCGTCATTCGTGCATACACATGCGGTGCAAAATGAAACATGATGCATAACTAAAAATTGAATTAAATGCATTAAATAATGCGCAAATCAAAAAATTTCAAAAGGCAAGTTTTAGGTCCATACCGGGGGGTCCACGCCGGCTAGTCTCTGGTATGTCCGGATCCTCTATGCACGATGATGGGTGGCTAGAACTGGAGACATCGTCGCTGAAAGTTAGAGAAAATTTTCAAATCTCTAAGCTAGGTGGGTGCAAATGAATAGTTTTTCACCCCAATTCAAATATATACCTAGGGCTTAGGTGGCATTTCTTTCCTACTGGCCATGTAAACTTCCATTTTCTATCATCCCGTACCCGTCCTTCCCATTTCTGAACCCCAATCCGTCAACTGCATTGCATTTTTGCCTATCTACTGGACTAATCGAGAGCATTTCCAAATTTTTTTGAATATTTCAGAAATTTGTCCATTTTCCCGAGGGGGCATACCTTCACCTGTCTTAATCTGGAGTCTGGAGCATGACTGGGGCATATTTTTATCGACTTTCTTTGACACAATGCCTAAATGACATTGTATCAAAGAGGGGCAAATGTAGACACCAAAATCTGGTTTAGGCCTGCGACTTCCATATTCTTCATAATTCGTATTCTTCATGGTCATGATTAAATAATGCCAATTATTTAATTATTCATCTTAACATTAATTCTTCTATTAATTAAATAATGTCAATTATTTAATTAATTCATCTTCTATTAATTCTTCTATTAATTAAATAATCTTAATTATTTAATTAATTCACACTTTTCTTTATTCTATCTGATTAATTAAATAAATGCTTTTTATTTAATTATCTTACTAATTAACCTTATTCGTCTTGTCAAATTAAATAAATTCTTATCTAATTTACTCTTTATCATATTTCAACTATAATTAAATAAATTCATTATTTATTTAATTATTCATTTAAAACCCTTCATCATTTAATTAAATAAATCTTATTTATTTAATTATTCTTCGAACATCGAGTCTTGAATTAAATGAATTATTTAATTCATAAATTCTATTTTAACGCATTCCTCTATATTTTAGATAATTATGTGAGTTATCTAAGTATTCACTTTTACTCGACTTTACATCTATTTTAATTGTTCAATCTTTGATTTAATGTCTAAGTGGTTGTCTCGAGTAATCTCTTCGCAAGTCAGTCAATCATCTAGTTCTAACTCATTTGCATGCACATGCATATTAATTAAATAGTCTTATTTAATTAATTAAATGTTGTGCATGCATTCGAACAGAGAGTCGTTATAATCAATCTTTATCTTTGTCATGCAAAGATATTTCTTATGTTTTCGAATGCCGAACTGAAGATTAAATCATTTATTTAATCTTTAATTCTATTTCTAATTTGAATCACTCATGTCATCACTGTCAGTTATCAGAATGCATGTCTAATCAGTCAATCTCAACCGTCTGTTGATCTTTCGATCTTGGCCTATCGTTCGAATGATCAATTTTCTATAAATTGATTTTTCATTCTTCATTCCAATCTCTCTCACAAATTTTGTAACATTGGAGAGCACTTTGTCTTGAATCTTCGATATTTTGCTAATCACTATCTTAGGCTATACTTGCACGAACTTGAAAATCTGAGGGCAATTATACTACACAAGCAAAATGGAGAAGGGAAATCGAGATGAATCATGGAAATACGTTTGAAAATTCATGATATTGTTCTAGTTTTAATTACGTTTTTACTTTCCCATGTTCTTTGTTGCTTAATGAATGAATTTGCATTTTAGATTTTAGTATTGCATTACATGTGTGCTTCTAATCAATCTTCCTTGTTGTCTATTGTACAAAGCATTTTATTCTACGTTACATCATCCATCAATCAAAAAAATCTATGAACTGAAGATGTACCTTCATTACCTAGACCCATCAAAGCATTACACCACTCAACAATTGATTTTTCATATGTCAACTTTACAGTGTATTTATACTTTAACTCTTCTCATACTAATGATCTTTTCCCACATTCTCCTGCACCATCATGCTCCCCTTTCCATGCCCGGCCTCACAAAATTTTCACATATGTTGAACACATGTAATGGCATACATCCTACACAACTAGTAGAACATGCACGAGTTCTTGAACTGTGCTACACAGTTATCTAACCATGTTATATGCCAACCATATGCTATGCCCCTCTGAGCCAAATCATTGTAGAACATCTAAAAGCAACCTTGCACAAACTCTAGAGAATGTGTATGATCATCACTAATGTAAAAGTGATACTCCCTCAATACCTTCCTTTGGTCCTCTGTACTATCAGGTGCATGAATGAATGCTATGTACATAAATATCAAAACCTGTGTGGAGTTGTAATATTGTGACTGCACCTCACGTTGTGGTTGTAGAGTGTAGTTCTCTATAAATTCGACCACTAAAACTATGTTTCCAACTGGAAAGGTGCCATTGCATAGCTTGAATTGTGTGTCTAGCCATCGAGCTCTATGGGTATGCCTCACATACTCATACACTATATTTTCATGAAACATGGACATAAACTAATACATTGGATCCTTTTGAATAACCAAATCACACCTTTTCACTTTATTACAATCTTTTTAAATGTATGCCACTATTTTATACTTCTCAAACTATACTAGTTTCTATCCTACCTCATGTGCACTTTCCATATGTTCACATACTAGCATACGTTGCAAGCCATTGCAACACTAACATGAACCATCCAAGCATAGTTTCCTATAGAATATTTTGCCATCCTCTATTTCACATAAAAAATTTATAAGAACTCTCTTGAAGGTGTTGGTGGGGCTTGTATGCCACAATCCTACAAAACATTGTTAGTATGCAAATCTAAACATATAGAACAATAAACATCATAATGGTTAGAGAATTCAATATGTAGTCTACAAAAATAAGTAGTGTGTGTGTGATTTATCTTGACATAAAAAGGTTTAATAATTTCAAAATATCTTTGAAATTTTTGAATTTGAGGATAATCCTGTTGAATATTATGAAAAAATTGGGTTTGAGACGTATCCAAAAAATGCTTTAGATGTGGCTCATGGTTCTGACTACTTATTCTCCTTCTTACCACATCCCTTTGATTCGGAGATGGTCTTGTTTTATTCTTCCAATACTCTTTAATTAGTGTTCTCAATGTTTCAACAACTTTTTTATCTTTTCGTGGAAGTCTCCCTGAAAATGCCCATAATTCATTTGAATCAGTGCCTTCAATTCTTTCTCACGTTTGAATGGCTCTTGATAAAAAAATTCTATTAATTCTCAATTGTTCACTTGTCTTTCTAATGAGATAAGATCTCTTTGTTTGAATACTTACCAAAGTCAATGTAATGACACATTGGGTGACATTATTATCCTTTGAGCGTGATTTCTTACCCACACTCTCATAAGCATCCATTAGATTATTCACAATAGTTTTTTCACTTGAAGCATTCGATGTTCTCAACCCAAGAGTCTACATGATGTTTCTATACTTTATACCCTACATCATTTCAACAAATAGTTGACATCTTGCGGTCTCATTTAGCCTTTCAAAAAACACTTTCTAAATATTATCAGCATATCTTCTACAAGTGTGTGTTGGAATCTTACCTTCCATGTGCTACAAAATATTGTCATCAATATTAATCAAATACTTTTGCTTTCTACTCAAAATTCTAGGTGGTGTTCTCCTAGGTACATATATCTCAACATTAGGAATTTCATCAATTTTTAAGTGAGGTGGGCTAGATTGTGTACCTTCGATCAAGGGTGGAATATATGACATACCTTGAGGTTAACATGGGGATGATGGTGTACATTCTTCATCAAATCTAAATGATAATGTAATCTCAACTTGAGGTGTGTTGGATGGTGTCCCTTCATATTCACTTGTGGTAGATGGTGTCCTTCAATATTCACTTGTGGTAGATGGTGTCCCTCCATATTAACTTGTGGTAGATGGTGTCCCTTCATATTCACTTGTGATTAATGGTGTCCCTTCATATTCAATTATGGTAGAGGGTGTGTCTCCAACTACGGTCTCCAATTTTGTCTTAGCACGATGCTTTCACATTCATGCCCTTTGTCCTGCCAATGCATTTTCTCTTTTTGATGGTTGAGGTTCCTCTTCAATTGGCTTGTTTTCATCAATCGTATCCAATTTCTTCTTCTCACAATATGTCCTCATTCATTCTCTATTTTTTTCTTTATTAGTTTCATACTCTTCATCTGTTGGTTTATTCCTTGTTCGTTTCCTCAGAATGATGGATAATTTTACCTGTTGCATGGTAATGAGACAAATATTAGTTCTTAAAAAATGAATCCATACAAATAAATGAAATATATGTCATTCAAGGATTCATAGAAAATACATACAATCATCCTATAGAAGAGTATTTCTAGCATAGACAAAGGTCATGTGAATCTTTCTAATGGAATTCCTTAAAGAAATGTGGTAATGTGGCATGTCATGATTGAAATATAGGCTCAAAATGGAAGCATGGACAAGGCATTTGAATTTTTTGACAATAATGTTTTCATAGAAATGTATGAAAAATGTTGTAGCTTTGACAAGCTAGTGAGCTCACTAGCTTGCCAATGCGGTAGGGTTGACAAGGTAGTGGTTATATATGCCTCATAGAAATGGGGTCTCACGGTGATGATCACTATGAGCCCCCATTGTATAGGAGTGAATTTGCACACCATGTGTAAATTCCCCTTTTTTCCTTCTCCACTTAACCAAGCTCAGAGGCTTAATTCCACTTAAGCCCGCTTTTTGCATCCCACTTGGCACTTGTTTTGAGCATCAGTGGAGGCATTTCTATCAGGGATTCCCACGTGGCATGCTTATGTCCCTAGCAGATTCTTGCGGTTGAACCTGCAAAGGCATTACACTTCTCATTGGGAGTCAAGTTGTAATGCCCCCTTCGACCAACCGACCCAAATATGGTTGTTTCTTTCATTCCCTTCAAATTCATTCCTTCAACATGCATTCTTACTTCTTCTGAGATTCTTCACAACTTCAATCACTCATTCTATCACTTCACAAAGCTCACTTTCACTCACTCCAAGCATACAAGCTCTCCATTGAAACAAACACAACACTCCATCACTTTGGTAGAACAAGTTGGGAATGAAACACCATTGCAGTAGAGGCTCGAGTACTCTCATTTTCTCCCCCAAGTAGCCTTGAGTGCTCCTAGTGGAGGTGGTAAGCTTTCCTTTCTTTCCTTCTATAACTTGGTTGAGTTAGCACTTTACTATTTTGTAGTGTTTTTGTGCTCTTTATTATGTTTTTCTCGTTATCTTGCTTTCTTGGTTGTTTATGGAGGTGGAAACACCTAAATGGGGGTATGACTAAGGTAGGCCCCTATATAGCCACCCAACATTTTCCTCTCCTTTGTGTGTGTAGGTGAACGTGCTTTCGAGGAGCTAGTTGGCGAATAGGCTCTTCTACAAAATAATCTTCTTCGCCCTAGCTTTGTATATTTACTTTATCACCTTCATTTATATTTATCATATTCCATAGTGCTATTTTGGTCTCTTAGAAGTTGCTAGCTAGGCTACTAGCTTGTTTTCTAATAATTTCATATTGCTTTTTTGGTCATCTGGTCTTGTGGATGCCAACGCACTTGAGAGATGATAGGGCATCACACTGTCGTCCTAGAATTGCATTGTCGTCCTTTGACAAAGAGCTATCTGAGATATAGTATTCAGCTCAAAAACTAGCTCACTTAGCCCCACTTCGAATCTCAGGATTGCAGAGTGGTTGTTGGACTCCATTGTCCTCATCATTCTCATCCTCATATCCTAAACATCCCACTAAGCTGAGGTAAGTTAGGGAATCCTTTCACATCTTGTCCCTCCATGACTTGGGGCCTTGTACATGGAGGTCCCCCTACCTTACATTTTGGTGAACCCGACGTGAACCAATGTTTGTTCATCTATTGGTGTTGAGATCTCCCTTGTGTACTTTGCAACTATTGTGTTCCTAAGTGTTGTGAAGGTTTATGAGCATCACAACCCAACCTAAAACTTCTAGGTATATCATTAGGAGAAGTGTACAACACCTCCTAATGGAAAGTATGAAGGTCTCTATTGGGTTATCTACAAGCCTTTTCTTTGGTCCTGCCATTAGTGTAGTCATGCAAGAGTATTTTTCAAGGAACGACATGGGATTCATTGATGAAATGTATCATGTTCCCACTCCCCCTACATCTCCTACTCCATCATTGGTGGATGAGCATGAGCCCATTTAGATCCATGCAGAATATGTATCTGCCATTGCTAAAGGGTTGGGTGACATAGAAACCCACTTGGAAAGAAACCCGAAGATGGCTAAGGTCGTTCAGGTTGTTAGTGAATTGAAAAATATGATGGGTAAAGATCGAACATGCATAGAGCTTCTGACTAGCCTCCTCGGTCTTGCTGAAGTGTGTGCTCCTTTGAACAATCTTAGTTTTGCACAAGGAGTCAATTTTGAAGAGTGTAAAGGACAGTTAAGAGTATTGATGCATCCCACATTCATCTATATGGCTAATGCGGTCCCTTCTATCAATATCCCCTCTCTCTTTGAACAACCTGAAACTATCAAAGTAAACAAGGTCCCCTTGGGCTTTAGATTCACCCCTCCTATCACCTCTAGTGGTGGGGGATTTGGCGAGATGAGTGGTGGAGGATTCGGTAGCAAAGGCAGTGCTGGTTGAGGCAGCTCCGGTGAAGGTCATGGTGGTGGTTCCAGCGGAGGCCCTACCGGTGGCGGTCGCTCTGGTAGTGGTTATGGAAAAAGTCACACTAGTGGTGGCTCTGAGGTGGCCTTGGCGGTGGCTCTAGAGGAGGTTCCCCTAGCCCTCTATCTTCTAATGACCCTATTTTGAACACTCTTCTTTAGAATATGGGTAAGATGCAGAGCCAGTTAGTGAATATTTCCCAAGCCTCTACCAAGCCTATCTTTCAACCCTTTTTCTAATATAGCCCATTGTCAATCGCAATCTTGAACACTTCTTTCCCCAATGGAATGGAGATACCTAAATTCAAAAAGTATGGTGGTAAAGGGGATCCACAGACACATGTGTCTTCCTTTAATGCCCTATGCATGGACTTTTTCCATCATGATGCATTGATGGCTAAACTATTCCCCCAATCTCTCAAGGGCATAGCACTCGAGTGGTATTGTTTATTGCATAAAAATTCCATTTTTTTGTTCAACCAACTTGTTAATCAATTCCTCAGATAGTTTCAAGAAAACATCGGGCCAAAGATGACCTTTTCAAATCTCGTCTAGTGTAAACAAGGAGATAATGAAAAAATCACTAATTTCATAGCACACTACCAAGTGCTCCTTTCGCAAATCTCATATCAGCTTCTTGATTCTAACACGTAGAAGGTATTCATAGGGAACTTACAAAGGCCTTGGCAAGACAAGTTCTCCCTTATGAAATACCCTTCTTTTGTGCACTTATGTGCAGCCTTACTAAAGTACCAATAGACAGTTGTTCATTTTGGGGGTTCCTCCTCGTGCTCCCATTCTAAGGGGAAGTCCATTGTATCAATCTCTGGGAAAGGTAAGGCCGTTATGAATGTAGTAGCCACTGCTGATGACAATAGCCTCAAATGTAACCAAAAGTTCACAAAGTTATCAAAATCTTATACTTCCATCCTACAAAAGTCGTTGAAGGATAAGATCATAGCTTTGTTGAATCTTAAGCCTATTAAAGATCCTTACCCTAATTGGTATGATGGAAGTTCTTACTATCAGTACCATCAAGTTAATGAACACAATATTGAATGTTGTATGCACCTGTATCATGAGATATAGGACCACATTAAGGATGGTACCATTCATATCAATGGGAGTAAACAAAATGCTAACAAATTAGTGGAAAAAGCTAATAGTGAACTACAGATATACACAGACCCATTTTTGTCGCACTCTACTAACATGATTGTAGATCCCACTAATTTTGTTGCTCAACCCAAGGCCTATGTAAACATGGTCATGGTGACTCCTACTACTCTACCTACAGCTGATTCAACAAACATTACATTCACATCACAAGATTTTCCCTTAAACAATAAACCCTCGCCTCTATACATTCCTGCTCACGACAATGGTAACATTGTGATGAGAGTCTTGGTAGACCTTGCGAGCTTCGTGAATTTTATCATAGAGGAAACATTAGTATTAAATTCCTTAAAAAAGGAAAAATACAAAGAAACAAAATCTACGATTCGTACGCACAATGGTATGAGTCTTAAACCTTACGGATCGATAACCTTGTCCATCCTGGTTGGACCCAAAACTATTGACACAGTTTTTGATGTTATCCCAGAGTCAAATCCATTCAGAGTGAAGCTAAGCATCCCTTGGCTAGCTTCCATGAATGGGATCACCTCTATTATTCATAAGTGTTTAAATTTTTCCCATGAAGGTGTCATGCATGTAGTGCATGAAACTAGATATCAGCCCCTGGTGTCCTATGGTGGATACTCGTTGGATCACTTTCGGCCCGCCCTACTTGGTCTACTTCCTCTGAGAATAGACCTGCTTTACAAGAATTATGTAAATATAAAATTTGGGGCAAGGGGGAGCCAAACTGACGCTTCCCATGATAGAACAATCAGTTGCCTCCTCTTCTCGAGAGGAGAAGGAGAAGCCTGCACTGACTATCTTCCCTTCCCAAAAGGGAAGGAGAAGTCCACGTCGGCTCCCTCTCCTTCCCGTAAATACAAAGAGAAGGCTACCTCCTCCTAAACTACCTTGTCCTCTCCCCCTTCTTGGGAAGAGTATTGGATAATCCAGCTCGGCGGCTATCCACTAATTCTGATGATTCCTCCTTGGTGTAGGCTCAAGCTCAAGATCACAGACCTCCCTAATGAATACCCCAAACCATGTTACTATTTATACGGTAGAAAGAAAGGTTCTCAAAGAGAATTTGATCTATGGCCTCCTACTGCTCCTACTCCTAAGGTAGTAAGCAGGAAGAGGCCCACTGGCGAGGCTCTTGAGCCAACTCCTCCCGCTGCTCCTCAACCTATCTCTCCTGCTCCCATTTATGAATCCATTCCTCTACCAAAAATGACCATAGTGGATGTTCCTATGGTTGAACAGGAACCTTCTACTCCTTCACAGCCCCTAGCCTCTAGCTCCAAGAGCCAAAGAAACCACCTTGCACGTGAACGTAAGCATCGTTGAAAGGCCCTCTTAGCTAAGTAGGTCAACCCACAAATGAGGGAGAAAAAGATGACTGCTCTTGCTTTAGGGCCTCCTACACTATTACCCTCTTCCATCCCTTCTACTTCACTCCAGTTTGGTTTTGCACTGTTTTTAGCTTCTGATGTGAGCACAAATGCACCTAACCCCAAGGGGGTACAAGTGTTCATCACTCCTTCAGTGGAAGTGCCTTAGCTAATGTCTATTTCAGATATCCATCCTTTCTCGAAACTCATGGATATGATTAATACCTCAATTGTATCCACTATAGTTCTTTCCTCTTCCTTTGCACCTCTAGTCTCATCTGTGGGGATTTCATCTCCTCCAATGAAGAAAAACGTGGAGAGTGGTCCTTCTAGCAACAAAGGACGTAAGAGGATCCCACCTTCTTCACAAGGTGCTCCTATGTTGACTTGTTATGTCTTAGTGACGAAACCAGTCTCAGCTTCTCCTGAGTTCAGCACTACTCTCAAGTCACTTGGAAAACCTAGTAGTGAATCGCAGGTGCAGCCTACCTCATCCACGGAAGTTAGACACAGCGCTCCTGTGGGGTGCATTTTTAAATCTATGGATGAAGTTTCGGCCTTGTCAATGATCTTCGCCAAATTGCTAACCTTGACTTCACAAGAGCTTAGTGGAGAGGACCTCATGGGGCCCCCTTCCTTATCCCTTATTGCAGGAGGTCCAAACACCCCTCCTCGTACCATCCCTCCACTATAGGATCACCCTCCTTCCCCCTACAATGATCTAGAGTTGGACGCAGATGACCTCTTGGCTAATCAATATTAGGAGGAGGCCTCTTCTTGATCTTGTGTGTGTGTGTGTTTTCTGATGTGTTCCCATGTGATCCTTCTATGTGTTCTTGGATGACCCTCATCACCCATGATGGTGCTCAAATATAGGCGTGATTTTTGTGTCATAAACCTTCTTCTATTTGTATCATCATTCTTCCATGTTTGTGCTTGATTTTCGATAAATTGGGGATGATGCAAAGTGTTGGGGGAATTTAGGCTTCCCTTCCATGTTGACCCAATTTTTTATTTTTACTTTTTCTTCTCATGCATTCTTCCTGATCTGGTTGGGGACTGATGATCTTTTTCCTTGCACCACGATTACATATTATTTATATGAGTTTGGACAGATCTGACCCTACTAAACCAGATCCCCTTGTTCCCTTCATTTGTGTTGTTTCCTCCTTTTCTTTCTCTTTATCTTTCTCTCTTCTTTTATTGAGTTTCCCCTCTCATGTGTGACAACTTTCTTTCTTCAATATTTCAATTTTCAAAAAATGCATTCGTGGCTAATGGATCTTTTCTAGAAAATCTTCACAAACCTTTCTTCAAAATCATATTCTCAACTTGGAACCTTAATGAAATGTGTTTCCTTCATCACAGGTTCATCAAGAAAGGACTTGAAAACCTTCCTCCGAAGTAGGAACAACTCTAACCTTCCCCTCATGTGGGGGAATATTCTTCCTTCCAAATTCCTTGATGAAGTGAACATCTTTCAAAAGGATTCCTTGATGAAGGATCGATTCGAGAGAACATCTACTTTTGAATTGTGTGTCCCTTGAGTGGACCTCCTCTTCACAATGGGTTCCCAAGGGATCCCTTCGAAATTTTTCAAAAATGTCAATGGTCTGTGTGATTGTCTACTTACTTGCCTATGTAGCTTCTTCCTGACTCTGTGGAATATGCTTTCTTAGGTCTCCTCCATGCGAGAAATCTTGGGGGATACCTCCCTATAGGACTGAGAGTGTATAGGGAGCTTTCTTAGGTTCCCTCCATGCGAGAGATCTTGGGGGTTACCGCCTACAGGGCTACAGATCTATGGGGCACTTCCTTGGGTGTTCTTCATGCTTGAGGTTCATGGAGAATACCTTCCCTATGGGACTAAGAGCCTATAGGGTGCTTCCTTGGGTACTCTTCATTCTTGAGTTCATGGAGAATACCTTCCCTACAGGACTAAGAGCCTGTAGGGAACTTCCTTTGGGTCTCCTCCATACTAGATTTTTTGGGAGACACCTTCCTTACAGGACTGAGAACCTGTAAGGAACTTTATTTTTTCAACTTCATAGTTCTAAGCAGCTATGAAGTCCTTTGCTTTCCCTACACCTTTAGGTACACCAGACTAAGCTCTACTTCCTCGATAGTTCGGATATAAATTTCTAACCTTACACTCTTCTTGATCTACTTTAGTGAGCACTCATCAATATTCATGCTCGCTAAAGTGGGGGGGAAATGTATAGGAGTGAATTTTCACCCCATGTGTAAATTCCCCATTTTTCCTTCACTTTAGAAAACCAAGTTTGGAGGCTTAATTTCACCTAATCTTGTTGCTCACATCCCACTTGGTACATATTTTGAGCATCAGTGGAGGCATTTCTATCAGGGACACCCACATGCCATGTAGACGTCTGTGTGGCACACTTACGTCCCTAGAAAATTCCTATGGTTGAACCTGCAAAGGCATTACACTTCTCATTGGGAGTCAAGTTGTAATTCCCCCTTCGTCAACCAACCCGAATATGGTTGTTTCTTTGATTCCCTTCTTCAAATTAATTCCTTCAACATACATTCTGACTTCTTCTGAGCTTCTTCACAACTTCAAGCACTCATTCTATCACTTCACCAGCTCACTTTCACTCACTCCAAGCATACAAGCTCTCCATTGCAGTAAACACAACACTTCATCACTTTGTTAGAAAAAGTTGGGAATGAAACACCATTGCAGCAAAGGCTCAAGTACTCTCATTTTCTCCCCCAAGTAGCCTTGAGCACTCTTGGTGGAGGTGGTAAGCTTCCCTTTCTTTTCTTTTATCACTTGGTTGAGTTAGCACTTTACTGTTTTATAGTGCTTTTGTGCTCTTTATTACATTTTTCTCTTTATCTCACTTTCTTGGCTATCTATGGAGGTGGAAACACCTAAATGATGGTTTGACTAAGGCAAGCCCCTATACAGCCACCCAACATTTTCCTCTCCTTTGTGTGTGTAGGTGAATGTGCTTTCGAGGAGCTAGCTGGTGAATGAGCTCTTCTATGAAATCATCTTCATCACCCTAGCTTTGGTATATTTACTTTATCACCTTTGTTTATATTTCTTTTATTCCATAGTGTTATTTTGTTCTCTTAGAAGTTGCTAGCCAGGATACTACCTCATTTTATGATAAGTTCATATTGTGTTTTTGGACCTCTAGTCTTGCAGATGCCAATGCACCTAAGACACGACAATGCATTGTGTTCTCATCCCAGAACTATGCTCTCATCCTCTAACAAAGAGTTGTCTAAGATACAGTTTTGATCTCAAAAACTAGCTCACCTAGCCCCATTTCAAATCTCTAGTTTGTAAAGTGGTTGCTAGACTCCATTGTCCTCATCATTCTCATCGTCATATCCTAAACATCCCACTAAGCTACTCGATAAGTTTGGGCACCCTTTCACATCTTGGCCCTCTGTGACCTGGGGCCTTGCACGTGGAGATCCCCTTACCTTACACCCATTTCTATGAGGCATACGCTCATCTCCATGAGACCCCATTTCTATGAGGCATACGCTGCCCCTACCTTGTCAACCCTACCACATTGGAAAGCTAGTGAGCTCACTAACTTGTCAAAGCTACCACATTTTGCATACATTTCTATGAAAACATTATTGTCAAAAAATTCAAATTCCTTGTCCATGTTTCCATTTTGAGCCTATCTTGCAATCATGGCATGCCACATTACCACTTTTCTTTAAGGCATTCCATCCAAAAAATCATGTGAGCATTTTCAAGCTAGTGAGCTCACTTGGTTGTCAATGCTACCACATTTTGCATACATTTCTATGAAAATATTATTGTCAAAAAATTCAAATTCCTTTTCCATGCTTCCATTTTGAGCCTATCTTACAATCATGGCATGCCACACTACCCCATTTCTATGAGGCATACACTGCCCCTACCTGGTCAACCCTACCACATTGGCAACCTAGTGACCTCAATAGATTGCCAATTCAGTAAGGTTGACAAGGTAGGGGCAACATTAAAAAATTCCTCATAGAAATGGGGTCTCATGGTGATTTACAAGACACTACAATAGGGTTGACAAGGTAGGGGGTGTGAGAAAATGCCTCATAGAAATGGGTACTCATCGTTATATCACCATGAGTACCCATTTCTATGAGGCATTTTCTCACACTGCCCCTACCTTGTCAACCTACCACATTGGCAAGCTAGTGACCTCAATAGATTTCCAATTTGGTAGGGTTGACAAGGTAGGAATCACCATGAGACCCCATTTCTATGAGGAATTTTTCATGTTTCCCCTACCTTGTCAACCCTACCAAATTGGAAATCTAGCTTACCAATGCGGTGGGGTTGACAAGGTAGGGGCAGTGTGAGAAACACCATGAGTCCCCATTTCTATGAGGCATTTTCTCACACTACCCCTACCTTGTCAACCCTACTGCATTGTCTTGTGGCATTCCATGATTGCAAGATTGGTTGCACCTTTCCCCATGTTGCTAACTTAGCCTTGAATAAAGAGTCTTGAAATAGTGGAGAGAAGGTTTTGAATCCCTTGTAGGTAAACTAATCAAGGAAACATTTAAAATATATCACAACATAAGTGATGAGGTAAATTTATAAATAGAGATGAAAACCAAAATAGATTGAAAGATCTATCAGTGTGGGAGGAGTATATTCCAATTTTGTAGAGACATGTATGGAAAATTTGGTAGCATGGACAATGCAATCAACTAGTTGATAAAATGCACATCACCATGAGACCCCATTTCTTTGAGGAATTTCTTCAAATAGATGATTGCCTTGTCTATGTTTTTTGATAAAATGCTTTGGTAGACATGTATGGAAAATTTGGTAGCATAGACAAGGCAATTAGCTACTTGGTATAATTGTTTGAAAAAATACCTCAATGAGATATGTCCTCATGGACTAGAATGATTGTGGGATATGCACAAAATAGATTCATTGAAAAGGCTTTAGAAAATTTCAAGCATATGCAAATTGTAGGTGTAAAACCAAATTTAACTACATTTTACAACATCCCCATGCCTATGCGAAAATGAAAGCTTTGGAGAGTGGTATGCACATCCATAGTAAAGTATTGAGAAATGATGTATTATGTTACTTCCTTATAACTTCTATCATATATATGTGTATACAAAATGTGAAAGCATGCACAAGGTAAGTCAATTTTTTAACAAAATGCCTCAAAGAGATGTGGTTTAAAAATGCAATTGGCAAGTGTAAAGAATTGTGTAATTTAAAATGTGCATTGACAAGCTAAGATTATAATGACAAACAAACAATTATCAACATGGAATATAAAAAATAACAAAAATCAAAGCAAGCCAAAATAGAATGAAATAAAATGTGTAAAGGCTTCACATACCTAAAAAACTAAAGTTTCAAATTGAGAAGTTCTACCCAATTATGTATCCTTTGTTTCTTCTTTCTTCAAACTCCTCAAAAATTTTACTTTTTCAAAGCTTGTTCCCCTTCAAACTTCAATTGTATATCACTCTTGAATGGAGTTCAAACTTGAATTGATATTATATTCCTTTCAATGTGAGAACTCTGCTATTTCATGCAAAGGTGGTGGAAAGATCATGAAAAAGGTGGTCGAATGTGAAAAACATGCGTGCACACTTCAAAAAATTATCAAAAAGCTTTTTTTGTCATAACACGTGCAGAACCAGGAGAATATGCAAAATGTGGGCCTTGAGATCATGGGTTTATTAGGTTTACCATTTTTAGAGTAAGACAAAATGCACTCGCATTATACGCAAGTGGGTTATGTCTTGATAAAATAACAACCATGTCTCTATTACTTCAAAACGTGTTCGCGTTATGACAAAATTAATTTTTGTAGGTTTCTTTTCTCTCTCTTTCTCTCTATCCTCTACCCTCCACCCTTAAACCCTTAAACCCTTAAACCCTCTACCATCTACCCTCTATCTCTCTCCCACTCCCTACCTCTCTCTCTCAAGTCTCTCCCTTCTACTCCCTCTCCCTCTCTCATGTCTATCTCACTCACTCACTCCTATCTCTCTCCCCTCTACCCTTAACCCTTAAACCCTCTACACTTTATCTCTCTCCCAAATCCCTCCCTCTCTCTCAAGACTCTCCCTCCTACCCCCTCTCCCTCTCTCAAGTCTCTCTCTCTCACTCACTCACTCCTTTTATCTCTCTCCCCTCTGCCCTTAACCCTCTACCCTTAAACCCTTAAACATTGTACCCTATATCCCACTCGTTCTCTCTCTCTCTCTACCCTCCATCCCACTCAACCAAATACCCTCAACCCTCAACCCTCAGCCCTTAAACCCTTAAACCCTCTACCCTCTACCCTATACAATGGACCCTCAACCCTAATCCCTCAACCCTCTGTCCTAAACAATAAACCCTCAACCCTTAAACACTAAACCCTAAACCCTAAACCTTCAACCCTCAACCCTTAAACCCTAATCATTGAACCCCTATACCCTCTACCCTATACAATAGATCCTCAACTATATACCCTCAACCCTCAACCCTTAAACCCTAAACCCTCAATCCTCAGCCCTTAAACCCTAAACCATTAAACCCTCTACACTCAAGCCTCTACCCTAAACACCAAACCCTAAACCCTTAAACCCTAAACCCTAACCCTCAGCCCTCAACCCTTTAACCCTAATCCCTCAACCACTATACCCTTGACCATATACAATAGACCCTCAACCTATACCCTCAACCTCTACCCTAAACCCTCAACCTCAACCTCAACCTCAACCTTTAAACCCTAAACCCTAAACCCTCAACCCTTAAACCCTAAACCCTCAACCTCATCCTTAAACCCTCAACCCTCTACCCTAAACCCTAAACACTCAACCCTCAACCCTTAGCCCTCAACCTCAACCCTTAAACACTAATCCCTCAAACCCTATCCCTATACCCTATACAATAGACCCTCAATCCTCTACCCTAAACCTTAAACCCTAAACCCTTAAACCCTCAACCTCAACCCTTAAAGCCTAAACCCTCAACCCTCAACCCTAATCCCTAAACCCTTAAACCCTCTACCATCTACCCTCAAACCTCTACCCTAAACACTAAACCCTCAACTATCAACCCTTAAACCCTAAACCCTCAACCTCAACCATTAAACCATAATCCTCTATACCCTACCTATACAATAGACCCTCAACCCTAATCCTTCAACCCTATACCCTCAACCCTCTACCCTAAACCCTAAACCCTCACCCTCAACCCTCAACCCTTAAACCCTAAACCCTTAAACCCTCAATCCTCAACCCTTAAACCCTAGACCCTCAGCCCTCAGCCCTTAAACCCTAAACCATTAAACCCTCTACCCTCTACCCTATATATTAAACCCTCAACCCTCAATTCTCAACCCTCAACCCTTAATCCCTCAACCCTAAACCCCTATACCCTCTACCCTATACATTGGACCCTCAAACCTATACCATAAACCCTCTACCCTTGACCCTAAACCCTCAACCCTAAACCCTTAAACCTTCTACCCTCAACCCTCAACCCTCATCCCTAACCCATATACACTCAACCCTTAGCCATTAAACCATCTACCCTCTACCCTCAACCCTAATCCCTTAACCCTTAAACCCTTACACCCAAGTGAACTCTCTACCCTAATCCCTCAAGCCTATACCCTTAATCCCTCTACACTTAAACCCTCTACCCTCTACCCTCTACCCTCTACCTTAATTCCTCAACCCTTATACCCTCTACCCTATACAATAGACCATAAACCCTATACCCTCAACCCTCTACCCTAAACACTAAACCCTCAACCCTTAAACCATCTACCCTCTACCCACTACCCTATACATTAAACCCTCAACCCTAATCCTTCAACCACGTACCCTCAAACCTATACCCTAAACCCTCAACCCTAGACCTGTGAACCCTAAACCCTTAAACCTTCTACCCTCTACCCTCAATCATCATCCCTCAACCCTATACCCTCAACCCAATACCCTAAACCATCAACCCTATAAGTCCCCAACCCTATACCCTCAAGTCTCAACCCTCATATCTTTGTCCTCCCTCCTCTTCTCTCCTTCTCTCTATCTCACTTATCCCCCAATCTCTCCCTCCATCCATCCCTCCCACTCTACCCTAATCCCTCAACCATATACCCTCAACCCTTAAATGCTTGAACACTCAACCCTAAACCCTAAACCCTCAACTGTCAACCCTTAAACCCTCTACCCTATACCCTCTACCCTCAACTCTTAATCCTTCAACCCTAAAACCCTCTACCCTCAACCCTCTACCCTCTACCCTCAGCCCTAAACATTTAAACCCTAATCCCTCAATCCCTATACCCTCTATCCTATACAATATACCGTCGACACTAATCCCTCAACCCTCTACCCTAAACCCTGCACCCTATACCCTCAACCCTTAAACCCTCAACCCTCAACCCTCAACCCTCAACCCTTAAACCCTAATCCCTCAACCCCTATACCATCTACCCTATACAATAGACCCTGAATATTGTACCCTCAACCCTATACCCTCAACCCTCTACCCTAAACCTTAAACCCTTAACCCTTAACCCTTAAACCCTCTACCCTCTACCCTATATATTAAACCCTCAACCCTCAATTCCCAACTCTCAACCCTTAATCCCTCAACCCTCAAACTCTATACCCTCTACCCTATACATTGGACCCTCAACCCTAATCCTTCAACCATGTACCCTCAAACCTATACCCTAAACCCTAAACCCTAAACCCTCTACCCTCTACCCTAAACCCTCAACCCTAAACCCTTAAACCTTATACTCTCTACCTTTAACCCTCATCCCTCAAACCTATACCCTCAACCCAATACCCTAAACCATCAACCCTATAGGTCCTTAGCCCTATACCCTCAATTTTCAACCCTCTACCCTATACATTAGATCCTCGACCCTCATATATATTTTTCACTCCCTCTTCTCTCCTTCTCCCTATCTCACTTCTCCCTCCATCTCTCCATCCATCCATCCCTCCCTCTCTACCCTAATCCCTCAACCCTAAAACCTTAACCCTTAAAACCTTAAACACTCAACCCTAAACCCTCAGCCCTAAAACCATAAACCCTTAAACCATCTACCCTCTACCCTCAACCATAATCCCTCAACCCTTAAACCCTTAAACCCAATAAAACTCTCAACCCTAATCCCTAAACCTCAACCCTTAAACCCCTACCCTCTACCTCTACCCCACCCTATATACCCTCTCCTCTACCTCTCACCCTCTACCCCTCAACCTCAACCCTCAACCCAACCCTAATCCCTTAACCCTATACCTCAATCCTCTACCTCAACTCTAAACCTCAACCTTAACCTTAAACCCTACCTCTACCCTATACATTAAACCTCAACCCTTAATCCCTCAACCTCAACCCTTAAACCCTAAACCCTCAACCCATATACCCTCTACCCTTTACATTGTACCCTCAACCTAATCCTTCAACCATATACCCTCAAACCTATACCCTAAACCCTCAACCCTAAACCCTTTAACCCTAAACCCTTGAACCTTCTACCCTCTACTCTCAACCCAATACCCTCTGCCCTCAACCCTATACCCTCAACACAATACCCTAAACCATCAACCCTATAGGTCCTCCACCCTAATCCCTACACCCTATATCCTCAACCCCTATCCCTTTCTCTCTATCTATAAATCTCACCTCTCTCTCCTACCCTCTCAAATTATCTCTATCTACCCTCTCCCTCTTTCTACATACCTCTCACTCAATCAATCCCTACCACTCTCTCTCAGTCCCTCTATCTCTCTCTCTATCTCCCTCCCACTGCCTCTCCATCACTCTCTCTCTCTATCTCCCTCCTACTGCCTCTCCATCACTCTCTCTCCCACTCCCTCACTCTCGCCTCCCTCCCACCTCTCTCTCTCCCACCCTCTTAGGTCTCCTCCAAGTAACCCCACCCAGGTAACTCTCTCTCTCTCTCTCCCACCCTACCTAGCTAAGTCCCTCTCAGTCCAACCCCCTCTCTCCCACTCCTCTCGTAGAATCTCCCTTCCACCCCCCCTCTCTCTCTCTCTCTTAAAATTCTCCCTTCCTCTAAAGACATACATAAATGCATACATACTTACATGAATGCAAGTATAATACATATGTACATACAATCCAACATACATAAAATCATACATGTACATATGTAGATACAGTCTTACATACTATTGACTGTCAAAATGGCACAACAACAGTTAAATAGAATATTGCTACTCTGTTTCTCTTGAAAGAGAAAGACAACACATGGATGGCTTAGCTCCCAAGGTCTTTGTAGTTGGTTCTCAACTATGCTGATGTTGTTCAGTGGTCAATGTAACAGTAATATTCAAGGGGCCTGTTGGTGTAAAGCTTCTGGATTGTTCTGAGATCAAACATAAACTTAAACCTACTCTAAACAGGGTTTTAAAGAAACATAAAAAGATAGATCAAAGCTTTGGAACAAAAAAAATGTTAATTCATCCAACTTAACAAGACTTGTTACCTTTCAAGTAATTCCTAACTAAAACTGTAGAACAAAATTAACTTGCGACTAACACACAGTTTCATTCATTCACAGTGTTGATTTCAATAGTAGATTGCAAATCACTATTTAAACAAAACATAAAATCAAATTTCATTCCTTGAAAGCTTCCCAAATCAAATGATTAAACCAAGATAAACAACATTCTGAAACATAATCTGAAGTAGATTTTAATCTAGTTGCTTCTATTGTTAGTGAAACAGATAAGCAACATTTACAAATCTGGCACAATCACCAGCGTACAGAAAATCCATGACTCCAAACTATTTCCATCTATACTAAGAAAACTGGAAAGATACATTTACTCTATTCTCCTCCTCCTAACTCCTAACTAACTAACCCTACTCCTTCTTTCTTTTTCCTGTCTCTCATCTACCAGTTCTCCCCTTTTCAAAGAGGCCAGAATGCCATATATACAAAGTGTATCCGAAAGGAATGCATTGGCCCCTGCTTTAGGGTTTACAAAATATTTCACTTCAGAAGAGTCGACACCCAGATCTTTTGGGATAAAGTTCCTTCTGCATTAAATGTGCATCCCTACTATCCATGTTGGTGACGGATTGTTCTGGGGGTGATCTCAGATCTTTTGCAGTTATAACATTAACTTTATGCCCTCGTGTCCATCCTCGAACTCCTTCACAGAGCTGCATTGAATGCTCTAAAATATCTTCATTAAAGTCGATCTCCCTCTTGTCAATAGCGATTCTAGCTGGCATTATGACTCATGGCTTCCTTCTTTTTCCTTTGGCCCTCTTCCCGCTCTAGATCTATCCTTCTGCAAGTTGTCGGCGAGACTAACTTCCTTCGGCGAGACACTACACCGAAGTTGCGTCCTTTTGCCGAGAACTCATTTCATTTCAGGGAGACTTTGCTTGGTCGGCGAAACATTACACCGCACTCACATGTTACACAGAGGGCACAAAATATGTCGGTGGGACCCTATCGGGTCGGCAAGACCTTTCACCAAAGTCGCCTCCCTTCGCCAAGATTCTCTGAGTCGGTAAGACTTTATTCCTTCCGCCAGACATCACACCAAACCCACATCTTTCAGCAAGACTTTACTCAGTCACCAAGAATTCTCTCTGAACTTAGACTGCAACACCAACACTGCCTCGCCTTTCGATAGGACTTCTCAAGAAACATCCTCATGCGTACGTTTGGATCCTGCAAAACAAGGTCTCCATTAGTCCTCTAAATCATGAAAATATCATCCTTGAACTTACCCACAATACCATCCTCATTTTATTTTACTTCGCAAGAAAATACTTACTTTCGGTGGAGGCAGAACCAAATTCGAACCCAAAAATAACACCTTTATTCAAAACTGGTGGGGACGGGACCCAATCAAAACAGGGAATACACCCCCCCTTTAAAACTGGCGGAAGCAAGACCAAATCAGAATTGGGACCAGGACAAGGGACAAAATTAGATGAGTCCTGGCGAAACCGGGATCAGGAAAAAATATGGTCCAGAAACAAAATGCCCCCTTTAAACACTGGCAGGGCAGGGCCAAAAAGAAATCAGAATCAGGATTGGAGTCAAGATGGGAACAAGCCAGGCACAGCGGAACCAAGACCAGAACCAAACCCAAACCAAAGACTTTTTCACATTTTAGGTTCGGATTCCATTCCAAACCCGCCTCCGACGACACCCAAAAAAGATGAAGAAAGGACAAAAAAATAAAAAGAGAAAGGGGGAGGGAAAACATCTCCGAAAAAATAGAAAAAAAAAAAGAAAAATATCAAGACACATGGAACCGGGATCGGAACAGAATCTGAACCTGAAACTTGAAAAAGTTTTTGGTTTGGGTTTGGTTATGGTCCCGGTTCTGGGTCCACCAAAACAGAATGAAAAGACTCACGAGGGAAAAACAAAAGAGGCGGAACCGGGACTGGGGACGGAACAAGACCAGAACTTGGATGGAATTCCAAGCCCGATATTGGTCCCGATTCTGCTTCCGATAGAACAAAGAAGAAAAACGCCTAAGGCAGAAAACCAAAGGTCAAAGGAAAAGGAAAGAAGAAGGGGGACCCATTTTGTTCCAGAATAAAATGGGGTGGTTATGGAAGGCATAACATATGGCGACTCGGCTGGGAAAATGGTTTAACCATTTTCAAAAAACTGAAGGATTCAGTTACTTAGAACTCCTAGTTTATGATCACAATTCCAGTTGGGTCAGTTTTAACAAGAAAGGTTGAGCTAGAATCTCATATGTAAATCAACAATGGCTACTCTTGAATCTATGTGTGTGTTTGATTGTGCATCACTCTTTTATAGATCTTTCATCTTTCAAACAACAATGTGCAAGATTTGAACTACATGAGTTCATTCCCTTTAGCTATCATGCAATGAGGTCCTGGGCATTGCTCCGCTGCCAGTCAAGCATTCATAGCCCCGATGGAGATACCTCTAGTTTTCTCACAGCATTGTTCTACTGTGAGCCAAGTGTCTATAGCCCCGGTAGAGATACTGGAATCACCCATTCATATTGAGTCCTCTTTTCTCTTAAAATAGTTATATTTTTTTTCTCATAGAGTTTCAGATATTCCATTCAATTTCCTTTTTTTCAATATGTCAGATGTTTAACATTTAATCTAGGATGAAAACTACCGTGGACTTCATAACAACACCTAGGAATTGGATTTTTAACTCAAATCTTACAACATTATCACCCTAGGACAAATATACCATTACAAAAGGAGATGATCCTGATACTTTGTGAAAGATTCAGGGGGAGCTAATGAAGGTTGTTTACTTTATACCTTGCTTTGAAGACTTTCCACAACTCTTATTGACAATGGGCATGAAGCAAAAGTTTAGGAAAAAATCACCCAATTAGCAAGCCTAAAAATATCTAAACCACCTCTCTCCCAATAACCAAATTATGCTTCAGATAACAATCCATCATTTCAAAATGGAAAGAATAGAACAAAAAGAAAACTAACCAAACCAAAGACCAACACTAGACAATCCTAATCCTAAACTAACTAATCCTAATCCTAAACTAACTCCAAAGCTAAGCTTTACAAACACAAAACTATAAAAAAAATTGCATTGACTTGACTGATTTTTCATTATGTGCAGCAATCTTAACTTACTAGGCACAGTTCTAAACCTAGCAAATTTATCTTTATACTTAGAAATACGAAGTTTATAGGAAATAAGTTCATTCTAAGGGCATAAATCTTGAAATATTATTAGTTGTAGGTTCTCAGTTTTGTCATGATTTACCCACAAATAGGTTTTACTATCCCCAACACCATAATCAAACTAAAAATTATCAAAGCACCGAGGATAATGAATGGACACCACCTGATTCAGAAGATTCCCCGTTACTGATGTAGACTTGTGTTGTATGAACTCCTCTTGAGTTCTTAGCTCATGGAACACCACTGAAACATGGTTTGTCTTGCAGTTGGGATATTCACTAACCAGCATCTCTGTATTCATCTCGGGTGTAGAGTCAAAAAAATTCTGGATTTCTTGAGATGAAGTCTTACTTTCAACACTCTCTTGAAACATGTCACCCTCAAAGGTTTGAGAATCTATGTCCAGCTTATCACCATTGATGTCAGGGATACTAGCACATGGTGAACAAGGATTTTCTTCGAACTCATTTGAATGCATGGAGTCAGAGCCAGGGAAACACTTTGTCAATTCACATTCTTGCACACCATCAACAAGAATATGCCAATCAATATCAAATTTATCAGTATTAAGATAAAATTCATTAATGGGTGCTAAGAAAGGACCTTGTTCAACCAAAAAATTTGAGTAAACAGAATCAAAATCAAGAAAATGCTCCCTGGTCTCATTCTCTTCGTCATATTGAAGATATTCAACTTCTGAGATAACCTCCTGGTCACTCTGTTGGCATTCCTCTGCTTCATCCAAATGTACCCCGTCATGAATTTCTTCCAGGAACAATTGACTGATCTGCACATCTACTTGGACTTCTCCCCTTAAAATTTCATTTTAGCATTTAATTATTTTCCTTTGACCACTAGATTCATTGGCAATCTCATCTTGAAGAATGTTATCTATTCCACTATGTCCACTACTTAAATCAGCAGATTCATCTTCTTGTGTCAACCTATCAAAGTGTGTTTCTTCCTCATTCACCATCATGAAAGAATTTATGAATGCATCGATGAATCCATTCTCTGCTTCTATCAAGCCTGCACTAGGTAGAGGAGTTTCATCAGTTGTTGAATCCATCTCGATGCAAGGATCAAGGCCATCAAAAGATAGGGAAGAAATAAACCTCTTCACATAGTTACTGATTAACATTTTCATGTGTTCCATTTATTTCATCCCCCTCGTTGAGGGTGTACATACTCCAAGGATCTTCTGTAAGTATTCCTTCAATAGCGATTAGTTGCTTGAAATATAACTCCATCCTTCATAGGAAGACATGGTAGTCCATCTGAGAGTGTTGATTAGTTCGATGTATCCTACATCCACTTGGCCCAACAAGTTCTAATAGTTTCAGACCTCCCAGCTCCTCTAATTTCTCCCTTATTCAATTTTGCATATGAGGGATATCAATCCAACATGAACCATGTTCCTGTATCCATTCCTCATCACCTTGATTCTCATCTTGATCAGGAGAACTATTTGGTGAGAATGATTTCACTTGGGTAGGGACGGTGGGTGAAGCGGCATAGGGCTGCAAATGATGGCATTTTGCAAGCACAAGAGGATTATAATCTTGAGTTTGGTTATCTGAATTTCTAGTGTCACCTCCAAATTGTGCCAACAAGAGAGCTTTGTTCAATGCATCATGAAAGGATGTAGCCTCACCACAACATCTGAATTTGGTTGCAAATGAAAGGTTTAAACCCCAATAATAATGTTCTATCAGCATATAATCATCAACAACCAAATCTAAAGATTGAACCCTTTGATACATGAACAAAAATCTGTGATTAAATTGATAAATGGGTTCCAATGGTATCCTTTTCATAGCTGAAAACTCATGTAATGGGTGTAGAGCATGAGGATCAAACTGATCTAAGAATAAGATTTCTAGTTCCATCCATGAATAAATAGATTCTAGTGGTAGATTAACATACCATTGCCTTGTTGTACCCTAAAGTGTTTTGATAAATAATTCACAGATGATATCCTGATGCTGAATCTGGAGAAAAATTAATATACGCCTGCAAGTTTCGACATGTTTAGAAGTGTTTTGCCTAGTGTTAGGGAAAAATAAAGGAAGCCTATCATACAGATGACCGGGGATTTAATGGACAAGTCACGTTGTATACAAAGAGCTACCCATTAGAGCTGGGTTTTCCAAGACCCAACCCACTCCAACTCACAACAATCCAAAATTTTCTCAAGGAGGCCCTCCTTCTAGCGCCAATTCTTGTTGACTGTCAAAATGGCATAGCAATAGTTAAACAGAATATTGCTACTATGTTTCTCCTGAAAGAGAAAGACAACACATGGATTGCTTAGCTCCCAAGGTCTTTGTAGTTGGTTCTCAACTGTGTTGATGTTGCTCAGTGGTCAATGTAATAGTAATATTCAAGGGGCTTGCTGGTGTAGAGCTTTTGGATTGCTCTGAGATCAAACATAAACTTAAACCTACTCTAAACAGGGTTTTAAAGAAACATAAAAAGATAGATCAAAGCTTTGGAATAGAAAAGAATGTTAATTCATCCAACTTAACCAGACTTGTTACCTTTCAAGTAATTTCTAACTAAAACTGTAGAACAAAATTAACTTGCGACTAACACACAGTTTCATTCATTCACAGTGCTGGTTCATTCATAGTGCTGATTTCAACAGCAGATTGCCAATCACTATTTAAACAAAACATAAAATCAAATTTCATTCCTTGAAAGCTTCCCAAATCAAATGATTAAACCAAGATAAACAACATTCTAAAACACAATCTGAAGTAGATTTTAATCTGGTTGCTTCTACTGTTAGTGAAACAGATAAGCAACATTTAAAAATCTGGCACAATCACCAGTGTACAGAAAATCCATGACTCCAAACTGTTTCCATCTATACTAAGAAAACTGGAAAGATACATTTACTCTATTCTCCTCCTCCTAACTCCTAACTAACTAACCCTACTCCTTTCTTTTTCCTGTCTCTCATCTACCAGTTCTCCCCTTTTCAAAGAGGCCAGAATGCCATATATACAGAGTGTATCTGAAAGGAATGTGTTGGCCCCTGCTTTAGGGTTTACAAAATATCTCACTTCAGAAGAGTCGGCACCCAGATCTTTTGGGATAAAGTTCCTTCTACATTAAATGCGCATCCCTACTGTCCATGTTGGTGACGGATTGTTCTGGGGATGATCTCAGATCTTTTGTTGTTATAACATTAACTTTATGCCCCCATGTCCATCCTCGAACTCCTTCATAGAGCTGCATTGAATGCTCTAAAATATCTTCATTAATGTCGATCTCCCTCTTTTCAGTAGCGATTCCAGCTAGCATTATGACTCATGGCTTCCTTCTTCTTCCTTCGGCCCTCTTCCCACTCCAGATCTGTCCTTCTGCAAGTTGTCAGCGAGACTAACTTCCTTCGGTGAGACACTACACCGAAGTCGCGTCCTTTCGCCGAGAATTCATTTCATTTTAGGGAGACTTTTCTTGGTCGGCGAGACGTTACACCGTACTCACATGTTACACAGAGGGCACAAAATATGTCGGTGGGACCCTATCGGGTCAGCAAGACCTTTCACCGAAGTTGCCTCCCTTCGCTAAGATTCTCCAAGTCGGCAAGACTTTATTCCTTTGGCCAGACATCATGCTGAACTCACATCTTTCAGCGAGACTTTACTCGGTCGCCAAGACTTCTCTCCAAACTCAGACCGCACCGCCGACACCGCCTCACCTTTTGGAAAGACTTCTCGAGAAACATCCTCATGCGTACATTTGGATCCTGTGAAACAAGGTCTCCATTAGTCCTCCAAATCATAAAAATATCATCCTCGAACTTACCCACAATACCATCCTCATTTTATTTTACTTCGCAAGAAAAGACTTACTTTCGGCAGAGGTGGAACCAAATTTGAACCCAAAAACAACAACTTTTTTCAAAACCGGTAGGGGCGGGACCAAATCAGAACCGGGAATACACCCCCCCTTTAAAACTGGTGGAGGTGGGACCAAATCGGAACCAGGACCGAGATGAAGGAAAAAATTAGACGAGTCCTGGCGGAACCAGGATCGGGACAAAATACGGTCAAGAAATGACACCCTCCTTTAAAAAATGGCAGGGCAGGGCCAAAAAGAAATCGAAACTGGGATCAGAGTTGGGATGGGAACAAGTCGAGCATAGCAGAACCGGGACTGGAACCAAACCTGAACAAGAAACTTTTTCAAGTTTCAGGTTCAGATTCTATTCTGAACTCACCTCCAATGACACCCGAAAAAGACGAAGAAAAGACAAGAAAGAAAAAGAGAAAGGGGGAGGGAAAACATCTCCAACAAAACAAAAAGGAAAAAAAGAAGCAAAAGAACAAGACACGTGGAACCGGGATCGGAACGGAATCTGAACCTGAAACTTCAAAAAGTTTTTGGTTCGGGTTTTGTTCCGGTCCTGGTTCTGAGTTCGCCGAAACAAAACAAAAAGACTCGCGAGGGAAAAGCAAAAGAGGCAGAACCAGGACCAGGGACGGAACAAGACCAGAACTTGGATGGAATTCCAAGCTCGATATTGGTCTTGGTTCCACTTCCGATAGAACAAAGAAGAAAAACGCCTAAGGCAGAAAACCAAAGGTCAAAGGAAAAGGAAAGAAGAAGGGGGACCCATTTTGTTCCAAAATAAAATGGGGTGGTTATGCAAGGCATAACACGAACAAGGGGGACCCATTTTGTTCCAGAATAAAATGGGGTGGTTATGCAAGGCATAACACATACATATAGGCATACATAAATACATGCATTGATACATACATACATACAGGCATACATACATGCATACATGACATACAAGCATACATGTGCATACAAACATACAAATATATAAACATACATTCAATAGAGTAGCATTTAACATAAAGAAATACCTAATGCAAGGACATTATAACACGCTTGTGCTATGTCTTGCTAGACATTCCCTGGACAAACACAAAAAAAATGTCAAAACTAGGATATAAAGCAAGAGCGTTATAAAACACTCACATTATATCTTGCTTTGGGAATCCCCAAACCTTAGGCTTAGTATTTTCCTTGGAATACCAACCCAAAGGCTTGGAGGGCCTTCCCAATGACCAAAGACGTGTTTTTGCAAATTCTACACTATTTCACATAATCGGGTCTGTGATCACTGTCAGGATTGCACGTGTTTCAATTTCAAACAAATCAAACACCTAAGTAATGTCAGGCTCTCTCTTAGCTATCCAATGATGTAATTTTTTTCATTTTTTGACAATGTTAAGCCTTTCATCTATAATTTATTTTGTTTTTGTGTCTCTTTTTTTGGCAAAAAGCAGTGTTTGATGTTTTTTTCGTTATAAATTAACCATTCATAAAAATTTCAAATAAATTACATTTTTAGAAACTAGACTCCATTCTACAAAAAAAAAAAAAATTAAAAAGAAAATCTCAATTAGTTTCCAAAATTTGTAGGGTAGCATGACCAAAATTCTGTTTTTCAAGAAGTGTCCACTTTGAAAATTAGTTAAAAATCAAATATTCATTAAAAAATTATCAAAAAAATTGTGCATCAACTACATATTGTTAGATAATTTCTCACCAAATCAATTTTAAAACTACTAAAAAAAAGTTCACCATGCTAGGTACGCACAAAAGTTGCTATGTTATGTTTTTCTAACAAAACCAACACCAATTTTTGTGCATCCCTCATTTGAACCCCTTAATCTCAACCATTTTCAAAATAAATTAGTAGTTTAGAAAGTAGACTCGGAGCCCTACGATCCTTTTATTTGTTGCATCTCAAAATTTTGAATGTAACTATCCTCAATTTCACATCCAAGGTCAGCATTTCTTGATTTTAGAAAAAAAGTGGCCACTTAAGCCCCCTTTTTGGCCCCCATCTTTTTGCACTTACCCTATTATAATATAATTATTATATTATAATATAATTATTATATTATAATATAATATAATATAATAATTATAATATAACATAATATAATAATTATAATATAATATAATATTTGTAAAACTATTAAATTATAAAATATTCAAATATTTAATATAAAAATATTAAAAATATTAAAGTTTTCATTAATTTAATTAAAATATTAATATCTTTAATTAACATAATGTTAAAACCTAAATGTACTCATTATTAAGATCTTTTCTGTAATTTTCATTTTAATAAACATACTCTTAAAGCCTCATGGAAACCATATTTTCAATGAGGATGAGTTTGGAGGGAAACATGAAAAACAACCCAAAAAAATGGAAAAAAATGATGAATGACTAAGATTCGTTTAAACAATTGAATTAAATTTCACGTCCATTTCAAAATAGGCACCTAATTTTATTGGTTGATTTTGGCTCCAACTCCATAATGCCCTAAAATGCCTGGCTCCATATCACTTTTGCAGTCTTTGAACAATAGTCGCTCTAAACTCATCCATGTCGAGCTCTTTTATAGGGGATTATTGGGAGCCACACTCTACCTATGACACCCAACTGCTATGTGAGGGCTCTCTTGCAGTATTGGTGCACTATTCCTATGATCCAACTCATCAAGGTACAGATTAAATGCTCGTCTTGTCAAGTGGAGAGGTTTAGTGCCTAAATTCCCTTCCCATGTATTATCTTCGTTCCTTACCCAGAAACATCGTGGTGAGCCTCTCCTTGCGATTGAGATGAGGTAGGTACCTCCCAACCGACAGATCGAATCAGAATTTCCTCGGTTGGCCACCGACCTACATTGATCCACAAACTCTCGTGCTTGGTGGAGAAGAAGTGAACAAAGTGCTGCCATAACACCCAAAGTATACCGTGAGATATGGGTACTCATAGGTGGAATTGTCGATGTAGTGTGGATTGACTGAACCAACGCTTTTGGATGAAACCTAACTAACTAACTAACACATCTTTCTCATCGAGCTCACCAAACAACAATGATAGGAATGTATTGGTATTGCATGCACTATGGCTTTTTGGGGTTCCAAAAATAATAAGATTTAAGTGTTCCAAAATTAATAAGATTTAAGTGCTCTTTTTCAAAATTTATGACATTTTTATATGAAATAGCCGCAGATTATAACTCCTTGTAGTATCTTACCTTGGATTGATATACAACACTAACAACAATTGTTATGGGACCCAAAAGCTAGATGGAGGCTCCCAAAAGCTAGACGGAGGTGATGATTATAAAGGTAAATGGTGGTAGTTTTACTACATTGCCTATTTCATTATTCTTGATCTTTGTTAGACTTTTCTTGCCAAAAAATTATATAGTATTGAATAAATGTATATCTAGTATTAACAAATTTTGAGTTTTTTTATTGTGGATAGGTACAGAGCAAGGAGAAAATGCAAAATCGATTCCTTACTAGATGCATTTACAGCCCACCCTATGTGTGACATTGGCATCACTGAAGACATGCATTCACACCAATGGATTTTTAGCTTTAGTTTTAGTTTTTTTTCAGTTATTTCTTCAAAACTCTATATATAGAGTTATTTGTAACATATTTTATATATAGTTTGAATATACAATGAATTATTTTCCCACGGTGTTGTTGCAGTCCTTTGAGCAGATTTGTTGAAGTTTTATGATTGTTTTAGTTTAATTTTTCTAGTATAACATAAGAGCTTTAAAGTTTTATATCTTTCAATCACAACAAAATTTCAATGATACCTTCTCTTGGTTTGCAATTTGATAGACTAGTTATTGTAACAACATTCTCCAAACATAGGAGTTTACATACAAATCTAAAAGTATTAGTTCATAAATGACTAAATAAATGACTACCTTGACTAAATAAATGATTAAACCATGATTAAATAAATGACTACCATGACTAAATAAATGACTAAAATGACTAAATAAATGACTGCAATGACTATATAGAGAGGCGGATTGAGGGAGAGATGGAAATTTATAAAGATAGAGATAGGAAGTGATATATGGAGAGGGGTAGAGACAGGGAAAGATATAGGGGTAAAGAGAGATAGATAGATAGATAGATAGAGGGATAGAGGGATATATGTAAGAATTTAAATATTGAGAGATAGATATAGAGATAGAGCTAGAGATAGGGAGAGAGAAACAAGAAGTGTGTGTGTGTGTGTGTATGAGTAAGAGAGATATGGAGAGAGATAGAGAGGGAGATAGATATGTATAAATAGATAGAGAGGGAGGTAGATGGAGGGGGAGAAATAGAGATAGGAGAGAGAATTAGAGAGATATTGAAAGAGGAAGTGATAGGGAGAGGAAGAGGGAAAATAGGGATATAAAGGAGAGATAGAGAGATAAATATAACTTGGGAAAGATAGAGAGGGTGAGAGACAAAGACAAAGATAGAGAAAGATAAATATAAAGGGAGAGATGAAAGGAGAGAGGAAGAGGGAGAGGGAGAGATAGATATAGAAAGAGGGGGATATGGAGAGAGAAATATAAAGATAGAGGAAATGATGTATAGAGAGAGGTAGAGAGATGGATATATATAAAGAGAGTAGGAGAGATGGAGGGAGATATGGATCAAATAAGAGAGAGAGACAGAGAGAGACAGAGAGAGATAATGAGATACAAATAGAGAGGAAGAGGGTGAGATGGGAAGATAGAAATAGAGGGGGAAAGAGTGAGATAAAGGAGGTGATATAGAAAATTAATAGAGAGAGAGATAGAGAGAGGGAGGAGATATAGATAAATAGATAGAGAGGGAAGGAAAGAGGATAGAGAATTTGAGAGATATAGAAAGAGAGAGTGATAGGGAGAGAGGAAGAGAGAGATACGGATAGAAAGAGGGAGATATAGAGATATATATAGTGGGAAAGATAGAGGGGAAAGAGATACATAAGGAGAGGTAAGGAGATAGAGATAGGGAGAGAGATAGAGAGGAAGATGGAGGTGGAGATGGAGATGGAAATAGGGAGGGAGAGAGAAATAGAGATACAAAGAGGGGGATACAAAGAGAGAGGGAGAGATGGAGGGATAGAAAGATAGAGATAGGAAGATATATAGAGAGAGGTAGAGAGAGGGAGATATATAGAGAGAGGTAGGGAGAAGTACATGTGGGGAGATATTATAGAGATATGAGAAGAGAAAGAGAGGGATCTCTTTCAATCTCTATCTCCCTCTCTATTTATATTTTTTATTATCTTTCAATCTCTCTCTTCCTCTCTCTCCCCTATTTCTCTCCATATTTGTCTTCACTTCTCTCTTCCTCTATCTATCTTTCTCCCATATCATCTCTCTGTCTATTTCCCTCTCCCTATCTTTCTCCCCTTACTATTTTTTCTATCCCTATTTATTGATGCAGGAGCATTTAGTGGTGTAAGGGCAATCTTGCATCACCCAAAAATAGTTAAATTTCAAGTTTCTCAGTTTTTAGATGTTTTTACTTTTTTGGATACCCTTTTCGTCATAATGGAATTCCTAATTTATGGTTTTTATTTTCTGTTCTTGGATTGAAAGATATTGCAGTTTTAGTTTCTCATATTTGCACCTGAAAATCTTCCGAGTGAGATTTGAGGCACTTAGAATTCCTGGAACGGCACCAAAAATTGCCAAAATTGGCATAACAGATATCAAGTGCATTATTTACTTTGATACCTTTCCAATGGTTCAAACGGTTCGCGAATCGGAGTCCCGGATCAAAATTTATGGCCCCGGGAAGTTGGCGCACTTTCTAGAAGATACAATTGCAAATGCTCTTTTGAAATTTGAACTTCATGTTGTAAATTTTTGGCGCCAAACCGCCTAAACTCAAATTTGAATGTTGTTTTGGCTCCAAAATAATGAGGAGCTCTATTTATGGGCGGGTTTCTAATTTTTGGAAAAAACTTTTTGGGGACAAGCTTGCATATTGCAAAAGGGTTATTCTATAGCTGTCTGTAACTTGCATGTGTTGTAGAACTTGGGGATTTGAGATCCTCTGTATGTAAGAAGCTCCATTTTTTTGAATAATAAAATTATTCTCTTGTTTGTGGGTTATTTTCTGTGTCTCGAGTTGTGCCCTCATCAAGTGGTATCAGAGCGGCTTTTCTTGAGCGTGTGGACAGATCGCCAATCGTGAGGCAGTTCACACCAGGACCGTGGTTGTGGGTCGAGGTCAAGAAAGATGCCTCCAAGAGTGGTTCCTGGTAGGCGTGGTGGTGGTCGAGGTGGCAGAAATTTTGGTGGAAGAGATGCACTGGCAGCCCTCCAGAGATAGATTGATGCGTTACAAGAGCAGTTGAGAAGAGAGTTAAACCTGAGGGAGGAAAGTGAGGATGAAGGAGAGGAAGAAAGTTCAGATGTAGAAGAGGAAGAAGAAGCAATTGATCAAGACCAAATGCGGCTAATAAGGGCCATTTCAAAGATCGGGAAAAGACCTAGAGCAGAAGTCCCCAGTTATTCTGGAAGTCTGAATCCTTAAGAGTTGATCAACCGGATCAACGAGCTAGAAGAATATTTTGAGTATGAGGAAATAGAGGACCCGTGACGTTAAGTTTGCAAAATGAAGTCAAGGGCCATGCCAAAAGATTTGCGGAAAGAGGTCCAAATGGAAAAGAAATCGAAGGGGAAAAGGCAATATCACTCGATGGGATCGCATGGTAGAGAAACTAAAGAAGCGCCTACATGTACCGACTCATGAGTTACGATCTCATGAAGAAATTACAAGGGTTGAAGAAGGGAAGTAGATCCGGTGGAAAGAATATAATCGACATTTTCACAAGATAATCATCGAATGGATCACACAGAGGCCAATAAGGAGAAGGTAGCCCAATATCTTAATGGGTTAAGCAACCAAGCATCTTAGGAGTTAAGCCTAGCTAGAATGACCACCATTGAGGATGTGTATCGCTTTACTCAAGGTGGAAGAGAAGCTAAACAAAAGATTTGATGGCAAGCAAAAAAGACGAGGAGGTCAAAGTGGAAGGGGCAATGGAAGACCTTCAGGAAGCTGAAATGATGATGAAAAGAAAAGTGAAGATGTGGGTACCAGCCGAAGCCAAAGGAATGACAATTTCTACCGCCCTCGTGATCAAAATAGTGGTGATCAAAGAGGTAGAGGACAAGGGAGATATGGACAAGGATCCGGAAGAGATGGTTTCAGAGGTACGGTTTCTAGTGTGGTGAAGAAGGGCATCGAGCCTATGAATTTCCACAACACCAAGGAAGGGGCGCATGTGCCGGTTGTCATGGAAGGTTGCACATGCGATGAGGAGGACTAATCAACATTCAGATGATGCCGAAAGGGGAGAAGCCCTAGTGATTAGGAGAGCACTAGTGACTAAAGAGGAGTCAAAACAAAGGAAGAATCTATTCCTCACAAGGTGCAAGTGTGAGGGAAAATGTTGTGATGTCATTATTGATTCGGCGGGAGACCGACAATCTAGTGTCGAGGAGATGGTCACAAAGTTGAAGTTCTAAGAGGGAAAGACACCCGCGATCCATATATCGATTGCTCTGCTGCGTAGTAATGTAAAAAGTTTTGGTCAATGAATAGTGCCTAGTAAAGTTCAAGATCGGGAGCTACCATGATGAGGTACTCTGTGATATCATCCCCATGGATGCATGTCACATGTTGTTGGGGAGGCTATGGCAGTTTGATAGGCGAGCTATACATGATGGCCATGCAAACACTTATTCCTTGACAAAGGATGGGGTTCGTCACAAGTTGAAATCTGAAGGAGACCAAGAAAAGGTATGCAGAGTGCTAGAATTTGTTATGTAGATGGAAGGAAATTTTTAGAAGGTATGAAGCATGAGCATGTGTGTTATGCATTGATTCCTAGAGGAGTAAGGAGGATAGTGAGAAGGTTCCCTAAGAAGTTTCTGGGATGTTGGATGAGTTTGGATATTGTTTCGATAATGTACCTAAGGGTTTACCACCAATAAGGAAGATCATCATTAGATTGACTTGATTCCTGAGCTAGTTTTCCAAATAAGGCAGCTCATAGAATGACTCCAGCAGAAAATGAGGAGTTGAATAGACAAGTTCAAGAGTTGTTGAGAAAGGGTTTGATATGGGAGAGTTTGAGTCCATGTGCAGTACCTACAGTACTAGCACCAAAGAAGGATGGGGATTGGAGGATGTGTACAGATTTCCCTTGCCAAGGATGGATGACCTGATGGACTATTTGAGTGGAGCTCAGTACTTCACAAAGATTGATCTAAAGAGTGGATATCACCATATCTAGATTCGAGAGGGAGATGAATGGAAGACTACCTTAAAGACCAAAGAGGGCCTGTACAAGTGGTTAGTCATGCATTTTGGGCTAACCAGTGCACCGAGCACATTCATGTGGCTCATGAACGAGGTACTAAAAGAATTTTTAGGAAGTTTTGTTATTGTGTATTTAGATGATATTTTGATTTTCAATAAGACGTTGGATGAGCATCTGATGCATATTTGAAGAGCCTTTGAGAAGTTAAGAGAAGAGAAACTGTTGATTAATCTGAAGAAGCGCAGTTTTGTAAAGAGGGAGTTAGTGTACTTGGGGTTTGTTGTCTTAGCAGAAGGTCTCAAGATGGACCCAGAGAAGGTGAAGGCTATTCTGGAATGGCCTACCCCAAGAATTGCTACTGATGTGAGATCTTTCCATGGTTTGGCTAGTTTTTATAGAAATTTCATTAGAAACTTTAGTAGTATTTGTGGACCCCTAACTGAAACAATGAGAGGGGATAGAAAAGAATTCAAGTGGAGCACTAGAGTGGCAAAAAAATTTAAACTGTTTAAGCAGAAGGTGACAGAGCAACCTATTCTAGCCCTCCCAGATTTCAACAAGGTGTTTTAGGTAGATTGTGATGCCAGTGGTTGTGCCATTGGAGCAGTGTTGAGCTAAGAAGGTAAGCCCATTGCCTATTTCAATGAAAAGTTAAATGATGCCAAGAGTAAGTATTTTGTATATGATCAATAATTTTATGCGATAGTTCAAGCATTAAAGAAATGGAGACATTATTTATTTCCAAAGGAATTTGTTCTATATACTAATCATCAAGCCTTGTAGTACATAAATAGTCAAGGAAAATTAAATCAAAGGCATATGAAATGGGTAGAGTTTTTGCAGAGTTATACCTTTGTTTTGAAACATAGGAGTGGGAAGTCAAATAGGGTTCCAGATGCCTTAAGTAGGAGGCATACATTGATGACAAAGATGCAAATTGAAGTGGTTGGGTTCAATGAACTCAAGACACTGTATGCAGAAGATCCTGATTTTGCAGAGGCTTGGAAAGCTTGCAAGGAACCTGTTACAGTGGACAGGACAAGATGGCTGGATTTCATAATCAGGATGGCATGTTATTTAAGGGAAGTCAATTGTGTATCCCGAGGATTTCCATGAGGGAAAACCTAATAAAGGAGAAGCATAGTGGAGGAAAGGCAGGACATTTTGGTCGAGATAAGACCATTGCCATTATCAATGAGCATTATTATTGGCCTCAATTATCACAAGATGTGAAGAGGTTTGTGTAGAGTTGCAGGGTATGTCAGATGGCTAAAGGAGTGAGCCAGAATACAGGATTATATTAGCCCTTACCTGTACCAGAGAAGCCTTGGGAGGATATAAGTATGGACTTTGTTCTTGGTTTGCCAAGGACGCAAAGAGGGAATGATTCAGTATTTGTGGTAGTTGATAGGTTTTTGAAGATGGCACATTTCATTCCATGTCAGAAGACCCATGATGCAGTCCACATTGCTGACTTGTTCTTCAAAGAGGTGGTGAGGCTACATGGTCTGCCAAAGAGTATTGTTTCAGATCGTGACACCAAATTTGTGGGGTACTTTTGGAGGACCTTGTGGAAGAAAGGCTAAAGACAGAGTTGAAGTTCAGTTTTGCACACCATCCACAAACAGATGGGCAAACAGAGGTTGTTAACAAGAGTCTAGGTAACCTACTGAGATGTTTGGTAGGAGATAAACCTAAGGAATGGGACTTGATCTTACCCCAGGCAGAATTTTCTTACAACAATTCTGTCAATAGAAGCATTAGTAGATCATCGTTCCAGATTGTGTATGGAGGTAGCCCCATAACAGCTCCAGAATTGAGGAAGATGGACCAAGAGAAGAAAATAAGTGTTGAAGTCGAATATTTTGCAGAACACATCAAGGATATACATGAGAAGGTAAGAGAACATATTAACAAGATGAATATGCAGTATAAAAGCTAAGGAAGATCAGAAGAGGAGGTATAAGGAGTTTTAGATTTGTGATGAAGTGATGGTCCACTTGAGGAAAGAAAGGTTTCCAGTGGGAACATATAACAAATTGAAGATGAAGAAGTTTGGTCCTTGTAAAATTTTGAAGAGGCATGATTCAAGGAATGCATATGAGGTAGAGTTGTTGGATGGATTCAACATTTCCCTTGTGTTCAACATTTCAGATTTGATAGAGTATCATGAAGGTGGAATGGAGGAAGCACCAGCAATAGGGCAGTATGGCATTCCAACACCTACTTCAAAAAGGGAGGAGATTGAAGCAATCTTGGATAGTCGTGTGGGAAGGAGTACTAGAAACAGGTAGTATGAAGAATATCTTGTGAAATGGAGAGGAAGGCCTATGGAAGATTCATCTTGGCTATCTAAGAACAGTTGACCGGTTGGGTTTTCCTCAACCATCTGAGACATGACGAGGTCACTTCTCAAATTACCCTGGGTGTCTAATGCAGGAGCATCCAGTGGTGTAAGGGCAATCTTGCATCACCCAAAAATAGTTAAATTTCAAGTTTCAATTTTTAGATGTTTTTACTTTTTTGGATACCCTTTTCGTCATAATGGAATTCCCAATTTATGGTTTTTATTTTTTGTTCCTAGATTGAAAGATATTGCAGTTTTAGTTTCCTAGATTTGCACCTGAAAATCTTCTGAGTGAGATTTGAGGCACTTAGAGTTCCTGGAACGGCCCAAAACTTCCAAAATTGGTGTAGTGGATTTGAATCACATTATTGACTTCGAGACCTTTCCAACAGTTCAAACGGTTCATGAATCGGAGTCCCGGATCAAAAGTTATGGCCCCGGGAAGTTGGCGCACTTTCTAGAAGATACAATTGCAAATGCTCTTTTGAAATTTGAACTTCATGTTGTAAATTTTTGGCGCCAAACCACCTAAACTCAAATTTGAATGTTGTTTTGGCTCCAAACTAATGAGGAGCTCTATTTATGGGTGGGTTTCTAATTTTTGGAAAAAACTTTTTGGGGACAAGCTCGCGTATTGCGAAAGGGTTATTCTGTAGCTATCTGTAACTTGCATGTGTTGTAGAACTTGGGGATTTGAGATCCTCTGCATGTAAGAAGCTCCATTTTTCTAAATAATAAAATTATTCTCTTGTTTGTGAGTTATTTTCTGTGTCTCGGGTTGTGCCCTTCATTTATCTCCCTCCTCTCCCCCTTTCCCTTTATCTCTTGATCTCTACCTCTATATATATCATTTTCTCCTATTTCTCTTTATCTCTCTATCTCTCTTTATGTGACTATATCTATCTCTATCTCTCTCTCTCTTTTCTCTCTCTTTATTTATCTCTCTTCTCTCTTCCTCTCTCCACATTTGTTTCTCTATATTTATACCTCTATTTTTGTATCTCTATCTATTTTTTATCTGTCTCTTGGTCTCCCTCTATATTTCTATTTCTCTCTCTTTATTTTCTCTCTCTCTGTCTATTTTCCTCATTAATGTGAAATGGGTACACTAAAGAGGTTTTAGAGGTGAATTATCATATCCTTAACTAAATGGCATGCAACCCTGAGCATAAATCCCTAGGATGTGCTATCCTTGAATTACTGGCATGAAACGGCTAATCAAAAGTTTTTTATTAGGAAAAACAAGTTTTTAAGGGGCTCCAAAACCCCTTTACAATGAAGAAAAGATGCTAAAGAGACAGAAACATTAAGACCCGCAGCCCACAAAAATCAAGATGTTGACAAAAGATAAAGCCGGAGAACCCGTTACCTTCTCAAAAGTTACCTTCTCTCTCTCACTCTATAAGTTTTAATTTATATTTTAAGTTTGAAATTCATTTTATTGTATAAATTATAACAAAAAAGAAAAATAGAATTCTTCTACAATAATTAAAGTTTTAATAAGATAAATAATTACAAATTAAATTAATTCTAATATTTTTTAATTATTATTTGTAATTTCATAACAAGATATAAATAATAAAAATAAATTTCAAACTTAATCTAAATTAAAAACTAAAATAAAATAAACTAAATGGAAAGTCAAAATATATCAAAATCTAAATATTAATAAACATAATAATTTTTAAAAATTAGTAATAAATAATAAACTTTTTAAGTTGATAAATGATTAAATAGAAAAGTAAAACTATTTTTTAATTTATTAGAATTGAAATATTAATAGAATATGTACCTAAAAAATATAATTAATATATCACAAACAATATTATCCCAAACTCAATATTGACAAATTAAATAAATTATTAAATAAATTAAATTTTAAAAACTAAAAATGTATTTCAAATAAAATATTAAAGATAAATATAAACTATATTAAAATTGTTAAAAGTAAAATTCTAACTTTTATATTAAAAATTACAACACCAAACTTAATTGAAAATAAAATGAAACACTGTTTAAGAGATAAAATGTCAATTTGTAATTTATTGATTTATTATTAATAATATTATTATCTGAAAAATATATTTATTTATTAAAAGCTTATTATTATTTATCTAAAAATCTAAGTTTAAAAAGTTAAAAGAAAAAAAAAATCTTATCCTATCTTTTCTTAATTTAAAGGTAAGACTAGATAAGAATGTAATTTCAATTTTTCTTTAATTTATATTATATTTTTGTAATATTTAAGAAGATTTGATGGTTGAGATCATTTCAACGATCTTGCATTGTTCTCTACAATTTTTAACTGTTGATTTTCAAAAGTAGGTCATTCACTTCATATAAGGAACACCTTCGGTGTAATTAATAATAAATTACAAATTGAATTTTTATTTTTGAATAGGTTTCATTTTATTTTCCATTTTTAAGTTTGGTGTTGTAATTTTTAATATAAAAGTTAGAATTTTACTTTTAACAATTTTAATATAGTTTATTTTTATTTTTAATATTTTATTTGAAATATTGTTTTAGTTATTAAAATTTAATTATTTAATTTCATTTTTTTATTTTTTTAATATTGAGTTTATGTTAATATTGTTTGTAATATATTAATTATATTTTTTAGGTACATATTTTATTAATATTTTAATTCTAATAAATTTTAAAAAAATAGTTTTACTTTTTAGTTTAATCATATATTAACTTAATAATTTTATTATTATTAATATTATTATTTTATAAAATATAATAATATTAAATTTATTTTCGCACTTCAACGCTCCGTAAATCTTTGCTCCTCCTTCGTGCGGCTTTGTTTTGCAATGCTTCGCTCAACCCCCACGTGTCTTGTGGATAAGGGTATTTGTGTTTTTCGAGGCACTGGAGTGGATGAAGGACTTATAATCAAGGTCTTGGTGGACTCTGTACATTTCATAGCCTCTCACCCCTCATATCCTATAGGTTTCTTTCGCTCGTGCTTTGCTGATGCCCTAAGAAATTGTGGTAGGGCTCACCAGCCTACCCCATGCCCATATGAAATGCTTGACTCTAGCTCACGGGGAATGGAATCGCCCTCTCCCCTTTCACCAACATAACTACAAAATAAATTTTCTTAGGGGCATAATTTTGGCTCGGATCTGCACACGTATTCTAGGGCTTCGATCTCCAAGATGAAGAATATTTTGCATCGGAGCAATAATGATGACATTGCCATTATTGGGGGTGACTTTGGTCATCATTTGTTTCATCTAAAACACTCTGAGATTATTCTCGAGATCTATGTGGATGGCCCTATCCATGATTGGGAGAAATTATGTAATACCCCTCATGTTGTTGTTTGGACTTGTTATTTTCTGTGGTTTTGTTTGATAATTTGAGACCTTAATAGTTACTGTTTATTGGTTGGATTGGTGGATTGGATAGTTTAGACTACTTGATGACTATGATACTTTATTTGATGACATGGATATTATGATATGAAATTATGGTTACATTTGGTTTGGCGATGTTTAATTTGATTTCAGTAGTATATTGTGATGCAGTGGATTAGTAATCATTTTATGATGATATGATGTGATCAGTTTAGTTTAGCAATGTTACTTTATACTTGATGTTATAATTGTTATTATAGTTTTGGTGAGGGGACAATGTAGCACCACTCGTTTGCGAGTGCCCTGCTATGCTATGATTCCTTCTCACGATGTGATGTATTTGATTATATATATACATGTTGTACACAACCTTGTTTGTATGCAGGAATTGGAGGAATAAAGTCTCGATTCCACCTACTTCGGCAGGACAAGGTGAGCATCAAATTAACCCAACGGGCATAAAGTTGAAATAGATATGACAAGGAAGTCACCCCATCCCAAGTTTTTCAACCCGTTTTGTGTCTAGTGGTATTGTACGTCTTTGACCTTGTCATTTTGCATTTTATGATAGATGTTTTGTGTGAAGGTAATTATGTTATTTATTTTACATTGGTGTTGTTGTATGATGTAATTTAAATAACTAAATGATTATAATAAATGTTAATAATAGTTATTGGAATAGTATTTATTATAAAAATACTAAATTACAAGCCATGTAATTTATTAAGGATAAATAAATTGAAGGTGTAAATTAAATTATTTAAAATTGGTATTTAGATAATTTAATGAAAATATCATGTTGAGGATAATTAATGGAATAAAATAATTAAATAAGTTAAATTGTGTGAATTGCAAGTATAAATTTGCAAAAAATCGAAATTAAAACAAAAAGTGTTGTTTGAATAGAAAAAAATCAAGAAAGGAAAGAAAAGAAGAAAAGGACCAATAAATGTTGAGATTTTGGCTGAAATGCTAGTGAAGAAAAATAGAAGATTTCTATTCATCCTATTTTTTTTAGTTTTCAAAAAAAGTAGAAAATATATTTTTATTTAATAGCAAAAATGAGAGGTTTTCATTCATGGGAAAATTGACAGAAGTTTCAAATTATTATTGTGTTATGGAAAAATTTGCATCTTCTCTTTGGTCTCTGTAAAAAACTTGTTTCTCCTTTATTATTTATGGGGAAAAACTTTTGAATAGAAAGTGGATTAAAATTGGATCAAGAAACTAGTGGAGGAGCTCTTCAAAAGGCTAGTTCAAATCAAAGCAAAGCTTCATCATCTTCGCAGCAAGCACAGGACTCCAGCTTCCTTTATTGCTCTTTTATTGTTTGTTAAATTTGAAATAGCTAAAATGTTGTTATGTAAAAGAATAATCGTCTAGGGTTTTAGAAATATTTTGGGGAATAAACAATTGGGAAAAATTTATTGTTGAATCTCTAAAAATGTTCTGAATTTTTATAATCTTGTTATGGGAAAATTATTGCCTCTCTAAAATGAATGGATTTATATGTTTATATATATATATACACTTATATATACACACAGATTCGTGGATATACATATTTGTATATTATATATATATATATAAACAAGCATGATTTCCAATTTCCTTTGTACTTTGTTCCTATTGATACACACACACATGCACACATATATATATACACACAACTATGTGTATATATATATATATATTAATTTAAGAATTTATTTTGGTTGGGGCCGTAGTACTCTGATGCGGTTGTATTCTTGTTGCTTGTTGGGTGGGGCTCGGTCATGGTCGTACCCCTGCCCAGTCGTATGGTGGTTTGTTGGGCGGCAGTCAAGAGACTGCCACAGCAGTCCTTTGGACTGTTGTGAGTTGTCCCTTGGACTGCGCACAGCCACAGCCATTCAATGGCTGCTTTTTCTTTCAATGATTTTTTTTTTATTTGATATATATATATATATATATATATATATATATGTATCCTGTCTATGATTAAACTTTTCTCTTCCAGATTTTATAACAGGATAAAATATTAATAACTAGAATGTGTATATATATATATGTTTTATTTATATATATACATATATAATTATACTATGTATATATATATAAATAAGATATAAAGTTATAGATATAAAGTTATCTTTTATGAAATTATTATTGGAAATTATTCTTGGAAATTGGAAAAATCATATACCAAAATTATTATTATGTTTTATTTCAAAATTATTTCATCGAAAATGGATTTTGTTATATTGTTTAATTGCGAATGAAATAAAACAAATTGTGGTATTTAGAGTTTTTTTTGTTTGTGGAATCTTGTAAAATTGATTTGGTTATTTTTCTTTATTGTTATGTTATTATTTTAGCTTTACCAATGTGGGAACCTAGTTTGTTTTAGGAACCCATTTAGGGATGTTGGGAACTTTAGGCTTCTAGAGGCATGGGATATTTATTAGTTGATGTTTCTCTTTTTATGTGCTCTTGATGTGGCCAGTTATTTGGCATCACTATTTTGAAAGGGTTGTACGGGATTATGTAAGACTCTGATTATGTGCTTTTAGCGAGATGGGTAATGCCTCGCATGCTGTATGTTGAGTTTTAATGCTCATTTTATGTTGGTACAACCCTTGAGTTTGTTTATGTTTTGGGGTCTCCAGGGAGAGTGGCTCTTCATGGGGGTCAGTGCCTCAAAAGCAGGAAGGGCCAAGATAACCCACAAAGAGTTAGATTAACAAGTGAAAACCTAATAATAGAATCTAGGGGGATGGGTAGTAATAACATATTAAGATAATCTTGGATGCCTCGTCTATCTATTAGAGCTTTCACAGACTAATGGTAGACTAAGAAGGTTGTGGTTGGCAAGGTTGTTACCTCATCTTTATGAGAGGTTAATGGCTCTGCATGAGTCACCCTATGGGGTCGGCACCTCAAGTAGGAGGAAGGGCCAAAATAACCATAGATGGGGTTCAATTCATCATGTAGGAGGAAGGGTCAGGATAACCCATATAGGACTATGCGATGACACTCTCTACTAGTTACCCTTATGCTTGCTTGCCTCTGGAAGTGGTTAATGGTTGTTTCCTTCGATTTATTTATGATGTCTTTTATGGCCTTGTGTTTATTATGATTGGATCTTGGTTGTTGTTGTTTATGCTCTATGCAATCTTTTGTTGTTGCTATTGGAGTTATTGTTACTATGTTATTCTTTATTGGAGTTAGTCTTGTTGGCATTCTTGGTCATGGTCACTTCCTTGTCACCTCTGAGCATGGGGGGTGGATTTTTCTAAAATCCACATGGTCGGGTGGAATGTGCTCCGCACCCATTGGGTTCCCATCAATCTTCATTCTACATAGTATCCTTCAGACGGAGCTTGTACCAGATATTCATCTTGTATTTCAGATATTCTTTGTATTATGTATTTATCCCACATGTATGGGAGACTTTGATGTAACTCATGGATATGAACATTTAATGTATTAACAGATGATGTATTGTAAATGTACCCTTGTAGCCATTCATAATTTATGAGATTTATTATGGTTTGTATCATGTGATGTATTATATTTATGTTTATGAATGTTTGGATGTTATCTCTTGCAAATGATTATTTTAATGTCTATGATGGATGTAAAGTTAGTTAAGTTATTTAGTTTTCTATGTATCTTTTGTTATGGGTTGGTTTTATGCGATGTGACCTCGCGTGAAGAAAAGGACTTAGATTTTATGATGTTATCGTGTAATGTAATTATGTTTAATGGTTCTTTGTATGTTTACTTTGTATTATTTTTATAAAAAAAATGTGTGCATTGTTGTTGTCCTTTGGGGTTTGCACGACGGGCATTACAAATTCCTCCAAAATTATGCCCTCATTTGCAGATTTATCAAAACATGGCCCAAGTTTTGTGACCTTCATGCATGGATCAACACCCTTTGGAAAGGTGGATTGGAGGGTAATATCAGTATATTTCCCTGTTCTAGAGGCTTCTTTATTCTAGAGCTTGAGACCTTTTAGGACAAGGATAAGGTATTAAAGAATGGATCATGGGTGTTTCAGGGTGATTTCTTATGCATGAAAGCTTGGTGGTCGTGCCCATAAAAGATTATAAAATTCATGGAAAATCCTAACCTAGGAATTGGACATTCCAGCAGGTGACTAGCATCTTCTTATGGTCATTCATTTACATTGTCAAACCAAGGAACGTATACTTGAAATGGAGTAGCACTGTATGTGCACCAAGAACCAGTTTCAGTCATGATTTACTAGAAATAAATGTGAAAGGAATTCTACTTATGCTACAGGATTGTAATATGAAGCCTTCTAAACTTAATCAAAGTAGAAATCATGACAACTATGACTAAGAAACAAACTATGAACTGGCCTTATGCTACAGGAACAAACACAGGGATGGATTCCTGATGCTGCAGGAACAATATAAGACTAAGTTTGTGTAGAAAATTTCAAGAATAAAATCTAACTTATGATCAATAGGAAATAAACAACTAACTAACTAACTATAGATACTTACTAAGTGGGCCCCCTTAGCAAGCATCAACTAGTTATGCAAGAATTGAACTCAGAACTTCATCAGCTTTTATTCATAAACTTGGAATGATATACATTGTTCTGCTCATATGAAAACTAACACAAAACACTATCTCTCATTATAATACTAACTTTTGCATACTCTAGTTGCTCACTCACACAGGAGGAACACTTATTTAAACCAGAAAAGTAACTAACTACCTAACTCAAACAGAGAAAGACGTGGACATAAATGTATCCTGAAACTGAGGAACAGACTTCTCATAAATGAAAGCATATCCATTCAACATGATCCAAAGAGAATTTAGCATTCCACTCTTCCAAGATTTAATGATCATTTAGATTTCCTCCCAACACCCCGGTCAAAGAGTCTTCGCTGGACAACTTCCTCGACACCGTGCTGCAAATGGACTTTACTACAAGGCTGAAGTCTACTACGCTTGACTCGTTCATGCTCCCTTCAACAACCTGTGATGCACACGGCAATAGAAGCAAAAGAAATCATGTGTGGCAAACAACATGATACATTCATTAATCACATATTAAATCTATTTCATCATTCAAAAACCACATGCATTATATAAGTCATTCGGGAGGTCAAAAAGGGTAATTAATAAGACACATAGAGATGTTAAGTTGTAGGAATATAGGAATGTATTGCTACAGGATACTACCCAACTTCAGATAAAAATTCTTTAATTAAAAAGTTAAAACATCCATTAGCAATAAGAGTGAGGATATTAAAAATATATCATAATACTCAAATTATGAGCATATTTTGAGCTCATCATCTGCCCCCTACTTAACCTAATGATGGTCCACCAGCATTAAGCTTCCTGGTTGTTTCTCTAAAATTCATAGGAGCAGTATGGCCTTGTGGTGAAGTTCCAAATTTATAGTACAAACGTCTAAAATGTTGCCATCTTTCATATATGCGGGTTTCTATATCCTTATTAACATTTGTAGCTTGATAGGGATAAAGTGGCCACATTAAAACCGAAGGTCAAAATTTTATTGGCAACCATAACTCGAACCTCTTCTGAAAACCAAGTTGTATGTACTTCTCTATCCTTCCAAGGGCTGCTTTAAAATTCAGGGGGCTATGAGGCTCAGATTTCCTCAAACCCACAGTCAATTTCTCCCATCTCTTTTCAATTCTGGAAGAGGAAAGATTCCAAAACAAATACGGTTGGACTTTGAGTTCTTCATACACTTGCGTTCTAATATCGAATATTTTTATTCTTTCTATTTGATTATTGAACCCATATGCAACAGTAAGCCAAGTTTTTAGCATTGTGTAGGGATCTGAGCTTTCAAGTCACAATGGGATAGGCTCATCCCTTTTAGCCTCTTCATAGGCTTCCAATTTTCTACCATAATTAGTTTCATTAGCCGCCCATGACATGAGTGACCTCAAATGAATATCACCAATATAAAGAAGTGGATTCCACTCTATTTCAAAGGGAATTATCAATCAATGCAAATAAAATTCATATAAAGAATTCTTTAGCCAACTAGGGGCTACTTGATAGGCATCATAAAATTCTTTGGCTATATGAATAACAGGATCTAAATTCCTTGAAATTCTCATTAATTGAAACCAAAGAAATTGTTCCTTTAGGCACATAGCATAGACCCTAGGCGGTGGTCTACATTCCATAATTTTACCAATTATTTTCATCATTTCATTCATTTTCTCTTTCATTTCCTGGATTTCCTATTTCTACCTTTCAATTTCTCTTTTCAATTTCTTCTTCTCTTCCTCCCAAAGACTTTGTTGAATTTCAGTCTTGGCTAAGTGGCGAAAACTCAAGGTTTGAAATGTGACTGGCCTCCATGTGGTCCTAAGGTATTCCAAAAATTCAATCAAAAATGTCTTTTTATAGACAACCATTGCTTGACAAGTTGCAGGGGGTAATGAGGTTTCATTGGACACTTCCAATTGTTCAAGTTGTTCATCCTCCTGCTGTAGGATGAATTCTTGTTGCTGTGCAGGAGGAGATTGTACTTCCTCTGAAATTTGCCTAGCTTCCTCAGCCAAATCATCAAGACTTGGCATTCCCCTTTCATTACTAACATGTTGTGATTCTTCAACTTCCATTGGCTCATTTTTCATTTCCTTGGAAACAACAGGTGGGCTATGTGGAATATTCTTAGATACATTCTGAGAATCATTATGACTGTATTCTTTAGAGTCCTCTAAAATTATTATAACTTCAGGTTGAGCAGACGTTGAGGTGACTTTACGTTGTTTCCTTGCTGAAACTCTTTTTGGAAATGTTGCAGCTACAGAAGTCACTCTCATGGCTTTCCTCTTTCTGACTTGCCTAGAGGATTCAGTCTCAACAGAAGAAGATGATGGTGAGACTGCAGTGGCAACAAGTGTTGCTATAGGAGGAACTGCTATAGGAGAAGATGTTGCAAGAGAGGAACATTGTTGTTTTCTAATATGAGGGTCAGACTCTGTGGTTTTTTCTGTCCTAGATGACTCTCCTACCTTCATTTTTCCTTTTTCTCTTCTACTAGAGAACCTGTTTTGTACACGGGTAGAGGGCTCTGGTGTGGTGGCTGCAGGAATAGGTGTTGTAGGGGCAGGTGTTGTAGGGAGTGCTCTAGGAGGCCCTGGGAGTTGCAGACTCTTTTGGGAAACAAATTATTGCCAAGAAAGTGGTAACACATCCCTCAGGGAATGCTCAATCAAGAGTTTAATGAGGGCATGATGGGTGATAGAGTTGTCCCTACCCCTCTAGGTTTCATGGGCACATTATTTTGAAAGGTTTAACAAGAAATCTTGAACATTAACAGCTAAACCATGCCTCATATGACTCAATAATTTAAAATGGTAGGAATGTAAATAGGAAAAGCATCCTTCACAAGACAAGTACCTGATTATGAGGATGGAATATTCTAAGCATGGAAAAGGTAGTGACACTCGTTTGCATCCTTGTTTAGAAACCTCCAAGGGTCCATCAGTTGGTACTGTAAATTCTGCCTTAGCAGAGACAACATCTAAAGAAAAAATTTCTCCTACCACTGGAAGCCCAGTTACTTCTACAATCCATTCTTCTTTTATAGCCAGTATCAAACCCCACACTGTAGCTTCTCCCTTTGAAAGAGTTCTCAAAAACTCACCTGCAACTTCCTCATTGAAGGAATCTAACCTCAGAAAATAATTCAGCCAACCACAATTGCTAAATGTCTGAACTGTTTGAGGATTTTGCTTCAAGATCTCATGAGCTACAGGCTCATGTCTTACTAATTGGCCACCCATATTCACAAATTATCCCTGCTAAGATTCCTGAAACTCAAACCTTTTCTAAAAATTAAAAAAAAAAAATGTGCTCTGCTTCTTTTTGCTTCTTTCTGTCTTGCCATCACTTTTCTCTACTTTTCCAAGAATGACTCAAAAGATAATTGCATGAAATGATTGTTACAAACTACCCAAATCAAGCAGTTAATTATTTTTTTTAGGATAAAACACGCAGTCATATTTGGAAAGTACAAGAAAATAAAAATGTCTTATCAGTTGTGACAGTGACATAAGAAAAGGTTTGAATTGGATTATCCTCGCCCCTACTAAAAATTTGGCATGTGTCCACACATGTGCAAAAGGATAGGTGAAGAATAGGAAATAATGACTGATATGTACATAGCAGTTAATGAATAAATAAAATAAATAAATGATGTGATAACAAAAGATATCGTGTACCTTGTAATTAATGCTCGTACATGCTAGGAAAGATCATAGTGCAACATAAAATGACTATTGGATTGGAAATCATAAATGAGGGTGGTATGGTAAGATGGATGACGTGGAAGAAAAGGGAATGAATGGTGGTGATGGATGAAAAATGGAGAACATGGCTTCCTTGAAAAAGAAACTTTTATTATGAGCATGCAACGTGGAATTTTAAAAAGATGTTGCAGGAGAAAGGCCAAAGCCTTTTGCTGCAGGAGTATCAATGGCCGCATCTGAGACAAATTGCTTCATAAATTCCTCTTTAGATGTTGGTTTATCATACAACTGAAGACGGTGTGCATTAACTAGTAGCTTGAATCAGACTGGATCAATTGTAGTTAAGTGAACTAAACCATTATCAAATGCATTTTATATTTCACAAGGACCAAGCCATCTTGTGGTGATTTTACCTTGATTTTCCTTGTATCTGGAGTCATAGAGCAGCACCCAATTGCCAGCACAAAATTGCTTAGTTTGAATATGATTGTCATGCCATTTTTTTCTTTTTTGTTGGATAGTTTTAGTATGTTGCAGGGTAGCTTTCCATATCTCATCCAATGTATTCAGCTGCAGGAGGCGTTCCTTTTGGGCTTCTGAAATATCAATGTTAAGCTGGAGAGCAGTCCTCAAGATCTTATGCTCAAACTTTATTAGCAACATGGCAGTCTTGCCATAGAGTAATTCAAAAGGAGTAAACCCTATAGTTGTTTTCCATGTTGTTCTATAGGCCCAGACTACTTCAGGAAGGTGACTACTCCAATCCTTCTTGTGTAATTGGACTGTCTTTGTAAGGATTGCCTCAATTTCTCTGTTGGTAACGTCTGCCTGACCATTGGCTTGAGGGTGATAGGGGCTAGACTTTCTATGCCTGATCTTGTAATCATTCATCAATGCAGTGATTAAGTTGGATGTAAATTGGGCTCCTTGATCAGTAACAAGCTTCCTTGGGACTCCAAACCGAGTAAAAATTTGCTCATACAGGAACTCAGCAACTTTATTGTCACGGGCATGTTTCATTGCTTTCACTTCCACCCACTTGGTTACATAATCAGTACAAACCAAAATGTATGATTTCTCATTGGATGGAGGATAAATAGGCCGAACAAAATTCATGCCCCACTTGTCAAAGGGACTGACTACCACTTGTGGATTCAAGGTCATTTCATCAGACCTTGTTGGTCTCCCCATGCGTTGACATCTGTCACATTTTCTGATGTAGGCTGCAGCATCTTTGTGTAGTGTGGAACAATAGTATCCTGTAGTAAGCACTTTCATAGATGTTCTCTTGGCTACAAAGTGCTCTCCACATGGCTCATCATGGCAGGCATGCAAAATGTCATAGGTCTCATCTTCCCTAACACATCTTCTCATGACTTGGTCAGGTCCTGTGTAAAATAAACAGTCTGCAATCCATGAAAAGTTAAAACTTTTCTCTACCAACAATTGTATTTCCTTTGGTGAGAAGTGTGTTGGAATTTTGTTGGCTGCTAAATAATTTTCAATATCTACATACCATGGAGTTTGAGCAGCAATAAAAAATAAATGTTCATCAGGAAAACTATCATCAATTACCTTAGGGATATCAGGTGTAGTTATTTGAAGCCATGACAAGAAATCAGCCACCGCATTAGCTCGGCATGGCTTATCAATAACTGTTATATCAAATTCCTATAAGAATAGGAGCCATCTTGCTAATCTGTCAGATATGGTAGGCTTATTCATGAGGTACCTTATTGCTGCATGATATGTATGGACAAATATTTGGTAATAGTGACATAATGTTGAAACTTTTCAGGGCATACACAACTGTTAGCAATTCTTTCTTTGTAATAGTATAGTTTAATTCAGGGCTTTGAAGGTTTTTGCTAATGAAATATATGGCATGCTCTATGGAATTCTCTTTCTATCCTAAAATATCCCCTAAGGCATAATTAGAAGCACCTATGTGTATATGAAAGGGCAGACTCCACTTCGGTCCTTGAAGAATAGGTGCCTAAGTAAGTAGGTTCTTAAGCTGCAGGAAAGATTTGTCACAGGCCTCAGTCTAGTTAAATTCAGAATCCGTAGTCAATAAGGCATATAATGGACTAGCTATTTTGTTGAAATCTTTGATAAATCTTCTATAATATCTAGCATGTCCTAGGAAGCTTCTAACATCCTTTTGTTTTATAGGTGTTGGAAAAGTTAAAATAACTTCTATTTTTGTAGGATCAACTTGAATTCCTACTTAAGAGATATGATGGCCTAAAACAATTCCCTCTTGCATCATCATAAAGCATTTCTCACTATTCAAAGACAAATTTTGCTCCTGACATCTTTTCAACACTTTTTCCAAATTGGCTAATGCTTCTTCATAGGTAACTCCATAAGTAGTGAAGTCATCCATGTAGATCTCCATAGAATCATGAGAAATATCAACAAAAATACTAATCACTACCCTTTGAAATGTTGTAGGTGCATTACACAGTCCAAAAGGTAAGATAGAGTAGGCAAAAGTACCCCATGGACTAGTAAAAGTTTTTTTGTCTTGATCCTCAGGAGCAATTCTAATTTGATTATACCCACTATATCCATCCAAAAAGGAGAAATATTTTTTACCAGACAATGAGTCTAGTACTTGGTCAACAAATGGCAGTGGAAAGTGATCATTTTTAGTTGTGTTCAGCTCCCTATAGTCTACACAAACTCTCCATTTTCCACCTTTTTTAGGAACAATCACCAATGGTGATACCCATTGACTGTCTGAAATTGGGTAGATAAAACCAGCATCAAGTAATTTTTGGAGCTTTGTTTTAACTATTTCCCTGAGTGTTGGGTTTATCCTTCTTTGAGGCTGTCTAACAAGTAAACAATCTCCCTTAATGTAGATCCTATGAGTACATAGTTGAGGATCTATTCCCTTCATATCCCCATAGTCTCATGCAAAAGCTTTGTGTTGATCTTGCAGCATTGTGACTAGGGCAGCTTGTTGAGATTGAGGCAGCTTATTACTGATGTTCAGACAGCGGCCTGGAGATACTTCTACTTGCTTGGTAAGATCATTCATGGAGGCTGTTGATAAAGGTGGTGTATGTATTTCATATGGAAGAAAGTTGTGATAAGTTGCAGGAGATTCAGGTGGCAGGCTCTCAGAATTTAGTTGCTATAGGAAACACTATTGAGGATAATTATCTAGAGCGGATGGGCTACTCAAATCAGAGTTGGACTGTAAAATATGTAAAAGCAGGTCATCCTCATTTTGAAGTTGAGAAAATAGATTAGTTTGTAGCATCATTAGGTGAGCCAATGAATCGGCTTCTTTAATTTCCTCTCCTAAATCTGGCCAAATTGGTTGAGACAAGTCTGGATGAGGTTGGGCAAGTGGATATAAAGCCAATTTATTTCTTGACTAACCATCATAAATTGTCATGTCTCCTGAACGACATCCTATAAAAGCATCAGTTGTAGCTAACCATGGTCTACCTAGGATAATAGGATATCCTCCCAAAGTTGCCTTAGTGGACAATATGGTGAAGTCTGCTGGGTATTCCCAAGACTCAAGGATGACAATGATATCTTCTACCACTCCATCAGGTTTTACTGTGGAACTATCAGCAAGCTACAGGATGGTAGGTGTAGACCAAATTTTTAGTAATTTAGACACTCCATAGTATACTTGGTCATTACATTGATGGCTACACCAAGGTCTATCAAAAAATTCTTTACTGTTTGGCCATTAATATTTATTTGTACCACAAGACTCCCAGGGTCAGTATATTTTCGAATGACTACCTTCCCTAACATAATATTTGCCAACTGTCCTAGAACATGGATAGTTTGGGGATCCTTTTTCTTTCTTCCCAACTTCTTTAAATAGGCCTCCTTAATGGCTTTTCCATAAATTGGGAAATATTTAATGGCTTGAAAAGGGGGAATTTGAATGTGTACATTCTTTAGCTGATCCAAAATATCAAAGGTAGGCTCTTCCATAGACTTTGATGTAGTAATTTGCAATCTCTAAGGAAAAGGTAGTTTGGCCCGATGTTGCAAGACAGGTTCCTTAGAGACAGTATATGATACAACTATATGTTTTGCAGGATCAGTAGGTTGTTCAAAGACAAAGTCTGGAATCTCTGTAATTATAGGCGGCTCTGGACCAGGGAGAGTGGTTCCAAACCTAAGATGGATATCATGAATATTCAATACATAAGTTGGATACTGGTTGGCTTCTGCAAGATACATAGGCTATTGTGGTTGTTGCTGCTTATTATTATGATTTGGAAATGGTTGAGCAGGCATAGGCATTTGTTTTGGAGGGATAGTATTTGTTGTAGGTGTTGCAAGAGGTGGCATGAGAGTCGGAGGTTGTGGCTGTTGAAGCTACAGGGAGCCAGGGGATTGGTTCTGCCATTGTTGTGGACTTCTCCATTGAGGATTCTACTGCCAGTTACCTAGGGGTGGAGTCCATTGTCCTTATGGCTGCTGCCAACCTCCTTGAGGAGATTTCCATTAAGGACTCTGATAGTTAGGCCAGTGAGGTTGAGAAGTATTCCAAGGTGGTGATGGGTCATATGTAGGTTGTCATTGGTTATTGTAATTAGAATAAGGATTACCAAAATTCAAAGGGTCTTGAGGCATACCATTTCTTTGAGCCCATGGTCGCCTTTGTGCAGTGAAGAATACTCGGTCATCATCACTCTCTACCATTTTAAATTTAGTAGATAACTGCTTAGCCTCTAGGTTAGCCACCATCTTACATCTGTAGTCATGTTTCTTTTATCTGCAATGTGGACAGAACTCAACCAATATTACTTCAGCTTCATCATGTTTCTTTCGAGCTTGCATAGTATCCAACTATGTAGCCATATTGTTTATGATATCCTGCTTAAAATTAGACAACAAATTTCTGATCTCCATCCGTGAAACTCCATTAGTAGAGGACTTTCCCACTATGGCTTGATGACCTCTACCCTTCTTAACAATTTCTTGAGAGTAGTTAAGACATATTTTCTTGATATCATCCCAAGGCAGTTGGGTTATATCTCCTCCTCCCATCAAGTCTAGGGCATCTATACAGGTTTCACTGATTCCTCTTAGAAAAAGTAGTTTTTGAGATTCTTCATTGAGAGTATGGTCTGAATTATTTTTCAGGGGAAACAAGAATCTTGAGATATAGTCTTCCAGGCTTTCATCCTCCTTTTGTTGAATTATGAATATGTCATCACCCTTGCTACCACTCTTACAATATTCCTTGTATTTATCAAGAAATTTTGTTTACATGGCTGCCTAACTATCAACAACACCCCTCCCCAAACTCATGAACCATCTAAGAGCTCCTTCTTTCAAAGTAGCAAGAAACAAATTCACCCTGTGAGCATCTGAAGTGTAATCATAGCTACGACAAAGGATGTCAAACTCAAACAAGAAGGTTTTTGGGTCCTCTGTAACTAGTCCATAGAACTTGGGAAGTAATGAAGAAGGAATATTTTTAAGGTTATCATTATCTTGCTAAGCAATGATGGGGAATTCAAAAGTAGGAGGTCGATTAGGTGGATTGCGTGTCATAGTTACTTGATGGAGTATCAAAGCAAATGGATTTTCTTCAGGTTCTTCGTCAGCTAGATCAAATGGTAGTTCAATAAGCAGGTTTTCAGCAAACGAATTGATATCTTGATCTCCTCCTTCTTCAAATAGATTATAAGTTGGTTCAAGATTGTTATCAAGGAATGGAAGGTTAGGGAGGAATCTTCCCAGAGTGTCTCTTCTTCTATGCATGCAATACAGTTAACTGTAAATTGAAGGGATTTGAAAATGCTTGAATAGTAGACTAAACTATTGCTAACAATAACTATGACAGGTTCTTAGCTTGACACTATCCCCGGCAATGGCACCAAAAATGGTCGTGCCCATAAAAGGATATAAAAGTCATGGAAAATCCTAACCTAGGAATTGGACATTCTAGCAGGTGACTAGCATCTTCTTATGGTCGTTCATTTACATTGTCAAACTAGGGAACGTATACTTGAAATGGAGCGGCACTGTATGTGCACTAAGAACTAGTTTCAGTCACGATTTACTAGAAATAGATGCATGAAAGGAATTCTACTTATGCTATAGGAGTGTAATGCGAAGCCTTCTAAACTTAATCAAAGCATAAATCATGACAACTATGACTAAGAAACAAACTATGAACTAGCCTTATGTTGCAAGAACAAACACAGGGATGTATTCCTGATGCTGCAGGAACAATAAAAGACTGAGTTTGTGCAGAGACTTTCAAGAATAAAATCTAACTTATGATCAACAGGAAATAAACAACTAACTAACTAACTACATATACTTACTAAGTGGGGCCCCTTAGCAAGCATCAACTAGTTATGCAAGAATTGAACTCAGAACTTCATCAGCTTTTATTCATAAACTTGGAATGATATACATATTTCTGCTCATATGAAAACTAACACAAAACACTATCTCTCATTATAATACTAACTCTTACATACTCTGGTTGCTCACTCGCGTAGGAGGAACACTTATTTAAATCAGAAAAGCAACTAACTACCTAACTCAAACAGAGAAAGACATTGACATAAATGTATCCTGAAACTAAGGAACAGACTTCTCATAAATGAAAGCATATCTGTTCAACACGATCCAGAGAGAATTTAGCATTCCACTCTTCCCAGATTTAATGATCATTTAAGTTTCTTCCCAACGACCCGGTCAGAGAGTCTTCGCTGGAACAACTTCCTTGACACCGTGCTACAAATGGACTTTACTACAAGGCCGAAGTCTGTTGCGCTTGACTCGTTCATGCTCCCTTCAACAACCTGTGATGCACACGGCAACAGAAGCGAAAGAAATCATGCATGGAAAACAACATGATACATTCATTAATTACATATTAAATCTATTTCATCATTCAAAAACCACATGCATTATATCAGTCATTCGGGAGGTCAAACAGGGTAATTAATAAGACACATAGAGATGTTAAGCTGCAGGAATATAGGAATGTATTGCTACAGGATACTACCCAACTTCAGATAAAAAGTCTTTAATTAAAGAGTTAAAAAATTCATTAGCAATAAGAGTAAGGATATTAAAAATACATCATAATACTCAAATTATGAGCATATTTTGAGCTCATCACTTGGTATCCCTCCTTTGATCTTCACACTGAAACCTTCAATTCCTTTGTTCTCTAGGTTTGATTACCATACCTCTCAATCCAGTTCTAATAATTGGACTATTTGAAGTCCATTGGAAATGGTTTGGGTAAGTTCCTAAGTGCCTCAAAAGAGACAATCAATTATGCAAGCACCACCTATGCTCGAATTTGCATGGAGATGGGTCTCTCCATTGGTCTCCTAGCTGAGATATCATTAAAAGTGGGGGAGAGATTCTAGAGGCAACAAGTAGATTATGAAAATATTTCCTTCATATGCAAAAGGTGCTTCTCAACTGCACATCATACACCTCAATGCCCCAAATCAAACCTTTATTTTGGAAATAATCCCTTGCGCAACACCCCCATGTGGTGGATTCGTGTTGAACCACATAATTATTTGATCTCTACTTAGTGTGCATCAATTGTTCCTACAACCCCTTTACCAATAAGATCAAACGAAAATCCTTCCTCTCCTCCAAAATTTTGAGCTATGGGTCTACTCCTCGAGCTTCTAACAATGTTTCTCCTTCTCATAAGTGAATCCCTTCCATGAAAGGTAAGGTTTCTAGCCTTAAATCTCCTTCAACATCTTCTTCCATCACCCCGATGCCTATTGGGTCTGATGCTGAGGATGAGGTATGCTCAGAATAGGTAAGGTTTGAAGTGTTACGGGGAAAGCCCCCTCAATCAAGGTAGATCAAAATTTTTTGGTTCCTCCCCAGTCAGAGCATGGTTGGACTAAGGTTAAGATGAATAAGTCTCCCTCTAGCACGCATCACATGTTTCTTAGGTCCTCTGCGAAAAAGGGGTATCAATGGACTAAATGCATATTACTCTGTGTTGGGGTCTCCTAAAACTCCCCAATTATTGTGGTTTGTCTACACTACTTTGTGCCATCTTTTTCTCGCACCCCTTGTCTCAAGTGCATGCATTTAATATTTTTGTTGGTTATTTTCTTATGGAAGCAACCCCTAGGCAATGCTTACCGATCAAAAAATATATATTATTATTTTAAATTATTATGTTTGTTAATATTTGGATTTTGATATATTTTGACTTTCCATTTAGTTTATTTTATTTTAGTTTTTAATTTAGATTTAAGTTTGAAATTTATTTTTATTATTCATGTATTTTTATGAAATTACAAATAATAATTAAAAAATATTAGAATTAATTTAATTATAATTATTTATCTTATTAAAAATTGAATTACTGTAGAATGATTATATTTTGGATTTTTGTTGTAATTTATATAATAAAATAAATTTTGAACTTAATAAAAATTTATAGTGAGAGAGAGAGAAGGTAACTTTTGATTAGTCATTTCATGCCAACAATCCAAGGATAGCATTTCCCTAGGGAGTTATGCTTAGGGTAGCATGTCATTTAATTAAGGATATGATAATTCACCTTTAAAACCTCTTCAATGTACCCATTGCACACTTAGGAGGAAAATAGATAGAGAGAGAAAGAGAGAAAATAAAGAGAGAGAAATAGAGAAATAGAGAGGGAGACATAGAGACACAAGAAATGCAAGAGATAAAAAGAGAGATAGAGATACAAAAATAGAGGTATAGATATAAAGGAATAAATATGGAGAGACAAAGAGATAGAGATAGGAAGAGAGATAAAGAAAGAGAGGAAAAGAGAGAAGAGGAGAGACAGATAGATATAGTCACATAAAGAGAGAGATAGAGAGATAGAGAGATAAAGAGAAATAGGAGACAAACATATATATAGAGGTATAGAGGTAGAGAGATCAAGAGATAAAGAGGGAAAGGGAGAGAGATAGGGGGAGATAAATATGGATAGAAAAAAATAGTAAGGGGATAAATATAGGGAGAGGGAAATAGACAGAGAGAAGAAATGAGAGAAAGATGGAGGAAGAGAGAAGGGAAGACAAATATAGAAAGAAATAGGGCAGAGAGAGGAAGAGAGAGATTGAGAGAATAAAAAAATATAAAGATAGAGAGTGAGACATAGGTATAAAGAGATCTCTCTCTTTCTCTTCCCATATATCTTTATATATATCTCCCCATATGTACCTCTCCCTACCTCTCTCTATATATATCTCCCTCTCTCTACCTGTATATAACTTCCCATCTCTATTTTTCTATCTCTCTATCTCTCCATCTCTCCCTCTCTTATTCTCTCCCTATGTCTTTGTCTCCCCCTCTTTCTATCTCTATTTCTCTCTCTCCCTCTCTCTATTTCCATCTACATCTCCATATCTATCTTCTTCTCTACCTCTCACCCTATCTCTATCTCCTTACCTCTCCTTACATTTATTTTTATATTTCCCCTCTATCTTTCCCACTATATATATCTCTATCTCTCCCTCTTTCTATCCATATCTCTCCATCTCTCCCAATCACTCTCTCTTTCTATATCTCTCAACTTCTTTATACTCTCTCTAATTATCTCCCTCTCTCCCTCCCTCTCTATCTATTTATATTTATCTCTCCCTCTCTATATCTAACTTAATATCTCTCACTCAGAAACACACACTCTTTGTTTCTCCTTCCCTATCTCTATCTCCATATATCTTTCATTCTCACACACACACTCATTGTTTCTTCCTCCCTATCTCTAACTCTATATATTTATCCCCTCTCTATCTATCTCCCTCTCTCTATTAATTATCTATATCAACTCCTTTATCTCTCTCTTTCCCCCTCTATTTCTATCTTCCCATCTCTCCCTCCATCTCTCCTACTCTCTCTTTACATATATATATTCCCTCTCTCTACCTCTCTCTATATATCACTTCTTATATCTTTATATTTCTCTCTCCATCTCCCCCTCTTTCATTATCTCTCTCTTTCTATCTATATCTCTCATTGTCCCTCTTCCTCTCTCCTTCCATCTCTCCCTCTATATATTTACCTCTATGTCTTTTTTCTCTCTCACACCCTCTCTATCTTTCCCAAGTTATATATATCTCTCTATCTCTCCTTTATATCCCTATCTCTCCCTCTCTCCCTCTCCCTTTCCCTATCACTTGAACTCTTTATATATCTCTTTACTTCCCTCTCCTATATCTATTTCTCTCCCTCCATCTCCCTCCCTCTCTATTTATTTATACATATCTATCTCCCACTCTATCTCTCTTTGGATATATCTCTTTTCCTCATACACACACAAACTCCTTGTTTCTCCCTCCCTATCTCTATCTCTATCTCTCCATATTTAAATTCTTACATTTCTCCCTCTACCTCTATCTCATTATCTATCCATCTCTCTCTACCCCTATATCTTGCCCTCTCTACCCCTCTCTATATATCACTTTATATCTCTTCTCTTTATATTTCTATATCTCCCTCTATCAGTCTCTCCCTTCTCTCCCTCTCTATATATTTATCTCTTCCATCTCTATCTATCCCTTTGTACTCTCTCTCTCTCTCTCTCTCTCTCTCTCTCTCTCTCTCTCTCTCTCTCTCTCTCTCTTCCTATCCCCATATCTCCCTCTCTCCCTCTCTCCCTATTGCCAAATAACATGAGCCTATTGGTAATGGAGCCTTAATATCTTCTTGATTCAGAGGTTTTGTTTTAGTTGTGTTTGGATCCCTATAAGCATATGCATAGTTGATTTGAAGCTATCACTTCTCCATTGAGACCTTTGTTGCACAAACAACATCATTTTCTAAATGGACTACCAATTGACCTCATGCATACTACACAAATGTATGTAAAAATAAGACCAAAAAATTCCCTAATTGACCTTCACACTTCTTGAGTGTACCCACTGCACACCAAGGTGTGATTGCAAGTTTAACTTTTGCTTTAAAAGCTTGTAAAATTTTATGCAAATTTAGAATAATATTTAATTTTTTTAGTTTTAATTTGATTTAATACAATCTTAGTAAATTAATTATCTTCCAATTTTAAAAATCAATATATTTTTAAAAGAAAATAGTTAGTATTTTTTTTTTTTTAGACTACAGGAATCGGGTAGCACGACCCCCTATAAACTGCAATGCGCCTGGTAAACTTTTTAACGTAATCGGCAGTGCTAGCATGACACGCCCTCCGGTACCACGGGGGTGGGAGAGACTAGACCTCGTGACCAACCTCCTGCAACAGGAAAGATTTAGCCAACCGAGCTAGGGCCCCAACCCCTAGTATTTGTTTTTCAAAGTAGTTAGTATTTTTTATTGTTTTTAATTGTTTTTATTTATCTTCTAGCTTAAATTTAATTATTTCAAAAAACTAGTATTATTTTAATTTATTAGTATTTTTTTAAAGTAAATTACTTTGCAAAATTATTTAGTATCAATTTTTCTTTTCATAATTAGTAAACCTTAAAAAAAAAACTTAAAATAGAAACTAACAACATTTGGTATCAATGGTGTCTCTAGCTCATGCCATTTTGCTTTGAGCTACTACATTTATAGCCTAACACAGCTCTACAACAGCAATGTTTGTGATATCGTCCCTATAAATCATCGAGGAGAAATAAGGAAAATCATGTTAATTAAAATTAAAAGGATGAGTAATCTCCTTGGATCATGGTGCAAACTAAAAACATAATTGAAATGAACAAAATATGTTAGTTTAAACTAGAAAAACTATCATGTATATATATATATATAATCTTTTTTTATCTAGTTTTAATTTGATGTTTAATTTTCAAATGAGTAAATAGAGTCATTTTTCAAACCATGTGAATAGAACTTTTGGGTGATGTTACTTTTATTTAATTAGGACTAGGCGTTAGATGAAAATACAAAACAAGTGATTGTCATAGTGACCATCACTTTTGAATTTAGTTGTTTCCCTTTGTGGGTGGCAATCGTAGAGGAATTGTTTGGAAAAAAGGGGTCTTAGAAAGGGTTGTGTATCCACATAAATAATTCATATCAAACCTAATTTAGAAAATAGAACTACATATTTATTATGCTCATATCTCATTTAGAAATGTTGTATGTAGAGAGTCTAGGAAATGATAAATGTTTCTTGTACATAGACATTCAAAGTTGGGGCCTGGGAGTGTTTAAGAATAAATATGTCAATTTAATAAATAATACAAGGTAATCATTCAAGAGAACCATTCAATTAAGCAGGGGGAAATAAAAATCTTTAGCATAAATATCAAGATAAATATATTATTTGTAGACATCGAATACAAATGGATTCGCTTGACTCCCTAAGGCTTTAGGCTAAATTTTGAGGTGGGACTCAAGCCTTCTTTTTTTTTTTTTACTCCTAAAGATAGCAACCTCATTGCACTTTCATTAGGGGAGTGTAGTCTTCAGTGAGAGAGTTGGGATCTGGATGGCCCCAATGAGTCTAAGTCTCTAACTAGAGCACATGTCTATCCTTTATGAATAGATGTCTACCCTATTTGGGTAGATTTTTATCTTGGATGGATAGGTGAACTCATGTTCCATATGGACAAATTCCTAACCTGTATGGTTGGATACTTGTCCTAAATTATACAAATTCCTATCACATATGGATAGAAGTACCTGTGTATACAAATGAATAAACACATAATAACGTAACAATTGAATAATATTTTAATATGTGTATGTCTCGTATGAATAAATATGTATCTCATATGGATATATGTCTATCCAATTTAGATGTACGTTTGTCTCATATAAACAAAAGATGCTTGGATATACAACTAAAAAATGTCTAATAACTTAGTAAAGTTTTAAAAAAATGAAAATGGGTCAAAGTTTGAGGTGCAACTTGAGGGTTGTTAAACACCTCTATAGAACTCCACATGGGACAGGATTTGGTTGGTCAATCCTTCAATGGTTATTTGACACATCTGAAAGGAAAGGAACCACAAGATCTTCAATGATATATATCTAAGAGATCATTATCTACGAGTTTATAAACTCAAAAATTACCTCTTTCACCCCTAGAGTCTTCAACTCTTGGGATGATATGATTTTTTGGAGGTAGAAGATTATTAAGATAACCTTTTTTTAAATTAGATCCTTTTTTACCGTTTTGGTTAATGGGTCTGAGTCTCATCATTATTGATCTTTATGCTTAAAGAGATTGATTTGTCTATAGATTTAAAAAAATCATATAATTTTATTTAATTGGGCTTGAATTTGATGTCTCTAGTTGACATTCCATGATAGTATTTTCATTTGATCACCTATTAGAAAACATTATGAGATATTTTCCTTTGTTCAGATGTGGAGCTTTTAGGAATACTGAGATATAATGTATTTAGCTAAGGGTTTAGTATAGCATTATGTAAGTTTCATGGGTAGGAGGATTATCACCTTCACAACCAAATATCCTAGCTCCCATCATTTTCCCACGATCATGGTTTTACTCTCTAGGACGAGTTTTGTGGAGCTTATTCTATTGTAAGAGTTTTGTAGAATAGGAGCTTATTCTACAGGACCAAGGTGGGTCTCCATATTTGATCATAATTAATTACTAATGTCATTTATACCATGGGTTTATGCAATTATCAATCAAACTAATAATAATTGGAATTAATAAAGTTTATTCATAAGAGTAGCTATGTAACTACACAATCCTCCTCTAAGTGTTGGTAATTTACATTTCCTATAATGCAATTAGTTCATTATTTGTCTCTTATATTTGCATTGGGATGCACTTTTAGCACATATTATTCATATAAAAATATAAAAATAGAACATAAACTAACAATTTTTATACATCAAATGATAAGAGAAATTGATGGTACATCCTCTATCTATATATGTAAATAATACAAGCTTGACCATCAATGTATATATGCAAGGTGTTAAACACATGTTGTCTCTCCCTCATGATTTTACCTTTATTACATACTTGCACTAAAAATTATGATAATTAATACACATATCAATATAGGAGCCATACACTTGGTAATAGAAGCAAGGATCACTCTCACACTTCACCCTTGTTATAAATTCATTAGTGTAATTGAAAAAAAAATTAAATGTCTAGAATCTACAAGACTTGAACCCATGGTGTGTTTTCAAATTATCAATGCCAATGTTTCTATAGAACTCATAAATGTTTCTTGCTAATTTGCATCTATCATTAAGATACATACACCTAAATTGTTAATTAGTGAGTGATTTAAGGTGCACTATATTATCATGAGGAAATGCCTCTTTAGAAGAGAGTGGTAGGACTTTATCACAAATTTTAACTCCTACCCTACTGAAACAAAGAAAAATAAGAACCCTAGGTCTAATGTGTAAACATAGGATTCAAATGTTGGTTTTGTGAGTGTTTTTCTTATGTTTCATTAAGATGGAGATCACAATATGTTTAGATTGGCTTTCAACCATGACGGCAAGTCAATTAGATTTGAATCTCCATCCTATTGAGTCTTGGAATGATTTAGAATTGATTTTCTATGATTAACCTAATTATACTATATGACCTAATATGTAAAATGCAATAATCTGACAACTGATAAACTAAAATAGTCAATTACAGATAGATCTGGAAAGTACAGAGGACTATGTACTTGTCCAAAAAAGTTGGTTCTAATCACAATAGAGGGATAGAGTCGCCCTAGGGCATATGGGTCTTTGTATGCTACTTCTTCTCTACTTTTGAAGTCCTCTCATGACATATATGAGCTTTTTATTTCCAGTTTCAATGTTGTCGAAACACTGTCAGAGAGTTTTCATGAGTTGACAAGATGTAGGGATTCAATTGAAAAAATGAACAATTTATCTTCAAACTTTTTTTAATCCTCTTCAAACCCAAGATGCACATTCACAAATAGAAAAGGTGTCATTTAGGGGTTGCCTTGGTCAAACCCTGTGTTAGTGTTTCCACTTCCACAATGTCAATGTCAATGATAAAATGATAATGGATAAGAAGGAATTATGAAATCACAAAGTGTTGCAACTCACCACCCTTCAATGGCTTCCTTGAAGGATTGAAGTCATACACATCACTTCAAGGTCTTGAATCTTGCTTGCTTGATTTGCTTGAATGCTTTAGAGACCTAGAAAAGTGTTAGGCTTCACAAAACAATGATAACATGAACACACATAAACTCACATAGGATTTGACATGATGTTAGGATCTTGAATTGCTACAATAAAGCTCTAAAATTTATCTCTTGAGCTTGATAGTACTCTTGATCATAAGATTTCCAATAGTTTTCTAGATGATTTTCAAATGATGTAATAACTAGGTATTTATAGGCATTTCTCTAATTTCCCAAAAATTAAATCCTGATAGCTGACATTTGCAACTTGAATTTTGAATGTTAAAATTCCAACACCGACTATCCAAAATTGATCCCCGACAAAATAGGGGGACCCATACACCCTAGGGCGTGTTGATTTCCCAAATCAACAGATTCAATGAGTCCTATAGAATAGCCATTTTCTAATGCTCAGACTCAAAGATGGATTTGGCCAACGAACAAGATTCAGTCAAAGATTGAAATCTCCTACACTTTTGGCTCTACAGGACCAAGGTGGGTCTCCCTTCACAATGCCTAAAAACTTATTTCAATTATGCACAGACATTGCATTTATAGCAGATAATTCCTAATTAAAATATACCAAGGAAAGTATTGAGAACTTCAAATCTGGCTATATTTTTGGTATCTCAACACTCACTGAGCAATTGGGAAGCAGAATTCAACACTAAACCTAAACCCAACAATAGAAATTAAAATGATTTTCAATTATTGATTTGTTTATGAAATGCATTTAGTTGAATGACAAATCAGTGCCTAATTATGGCCCATGGAGTCAAATATATAATCATAAAGAAAATTTCATCAGCAAATAAACTTCAACCAGTGGACTCAAAACTGCTAATGCCTTGCACTAAAAAATCCACTCTTATTGTCATCAAAATTCTTCTTACAAATCCACCCTGCACACTTGAAATCACAATTATCTGCTCAAAGTAATTTATTTATTTCGTTGAAATAGAACCATGAACACACAACACAATCTCTGGGAAATTGAATGACAAATTCAACATACTTTGTATATTAAATTCATATGACTTAAAGTGTGCAAATCCGGAGACAATTTGATGATAGACATGGTCTATTTGCACAAACTGATTGATACTTTCTCATGAAATTGAAACATTGCAATTACATATTTTATCTGTGACTCAGACTCAGCATTTCTCTAACCCATACAAGAATTCAGAACCCCTTACAATGAGAAAAGAATCATAAGATATAGAAGGAAGAAGAGCCCTAAAATTAATCTGTTAAAGACACGTGGAAGCTTCATCCTCCATTAATCAGCAACAAGAAACTAGAGAAAGCTTCTCTCATCTCTCCTCATTTGCAATAAAACCACTTTGTTCTGAAAACCAATCTACAATAAAAAAACCACCTCACCGTGAAAAATATTCAATTGAGAAGAAATTAGCTTCTTGCTTTTACCATTCACCCAGCAATTGAAAATATTTTGCCCCTTTGTGAAAATTTTACACTGCTTATGCTTCATCAACTGTAGAAAACCCTTTTGCTCACAGTTGGAAATCATTTTATTTTACCCTGCAGTGTAAAAACTCTATTTATTTTTCCTTTGCCTTGCTTGGCTGCACTTTCCCATTTCACTTCCAGCAAATAATGGCCTCTTAGACAATGAATATTTTATTCACTTCATAAATTATTCCCGTGCCATTTTACTTACTTCATTCTACATTTTTTACTCAGCCTTTAAAAAAGGTGAAGATTATAAAGAAGCACTTACCAGGAAAAATAAAAACCACCTATGCACCTTTACATTTTGCCTTTATATTTCACCCAAAGCATATTTCATATTTACCTTTTTTTAAATGGTGGGGACTTTTAAAATTTTCCTTGGATAAAAATTTTACCCATTCCCCATCCTCACCATTTTGTACTTAGCGGCCTAGCACAGGAAAACTTTGGTTAGATTTTTATTAGCAAAAGGTCATCAAGTGTTTGTATCAGGCAATATTTAAAAATATTTTATTCATGCCCTTCACCTTATATTGAAATATTTTCCCTTTAAAGGTGGAGCCATTTAATCATTTATTAGGCAACTTTAAAAATTACTCGTATCTCCCTTTAATCTTCACTTCACATCTCATATTTTAAATAGAAAAGGCTATTGAATATTTTAGATCGTCGAGTAAATAAAACTCTTCCCTTGCTTTCTTTGTTTACGGACCCACCTTGGCCACATGACCTCAACCCGTGCACCTCGTAGCCCATTTCCTAGCATCACCCTTAGTCACGCAGGGTCAGCAGGCAAGGGTCAGGATTTGTCAACGCAGCCTCTATCTTTGCAAGTCATTGATTGATTTCCTGGCTCTGTTTTGTGCCCTAGCTTGCATTCTACAACCTCTCTAACTATGGCGGCTTCAACATTCTGCAACTCCTTGACAATGGCAGTGAGCAAGTTTTCCTCAAATAATTTTGATACATTTTCATTGCAAATGCAAACTTCCCTATGTAGAGGAACATGGGTTGGGTTTATTCCACACAATAGCATCAAACTAAAATGCTCCCTTTAGCCACCTCTTATGCGTCTGTAAAAATTTCATTTGTAATATGAAATCACTCCTTTCAAATGGTGTGATGGTTGCTCCATAACTTGCAGCAAGAATCAACTCCTATTGAAGTGTGCTTCTTTACAAAGTTTCTTTCTCTCCTCAAGATGTGTGGTGGCATTCCTAAGATCCTTCCTCTACTATGATGGCCCAAATCCAAGGCCCCTCCATAATGCGTTTAAGTTGTGTAATTATTTGTCTTTTGCAATACTAAATCGACCCCTTTTAGTTGTATATTGGTTGTGCCCCATCTGCAGCGTCATTTCCTCACACAAGTTTGATGCATTTTCAGTTGCGAGCACAAACTCTGCTTATTGAAGAATGAGTACATCTTCAAGTCATGTTCTCATCACCCCATAGATGCACCATTCGGGCCCTTTATAGGCCTTTTGTTCCCTACTGTGAGCTTACACAAAGCGTTTGATGAGCTTTGATTCATCCCTTTTGAAAGGCATCCTCCACCGATTTAAGAATTAGTTGGATTCATGTACCTCTTAACAGAAGAAAAATTTGCATTTGATTTACTTTGTGGAATTTCAGTGTTTCTGGTGCTTCAAGCCATTTGTCTGCTTTTAATTCCATACTGCTAAGCAAACATAAGGAATTTGATGAGTTTTTTACCCACCAAATCTAGGCTCAATTGGATCTCACCCAAGCCCGTCAATCTCTCCTTTAGATATCTCTCGTGCTTCATGCAAATCCTCTTTTGATTCATCTTCTACACTCTGTTATATCTGGCAATGATCTCTGAATCTCAGAACTAGATATTTGAGCCTCTAACTTCCTGATTTCTTATTCCTCTGAGGAGAGTCTTTGCATCCATTCTTCCTCAATACTTTGCATTCTTACTACAGCAGTAGAAGCTTCAAACCTATTATTTTTGCTAGATAGATGATCAATGTCCATACCTTGTTGCTTAAGTCTTTCCTCTAGGTCAACATGGGAGAGGAAATGAAAAGGAGGGTATGGATAATCATAATAGACTAGCAAGCTATGTTATGCTGAATCCACACAAAGGTGTTCATCACCCCACAATAGAAAAGTTTGATATTTTTCTAGAATTGAATCCTGGAAATAGGAAGGAAATTGAGCTAAAAGATGAAGTTAAGATACTATTCACTAAATTGAGCCCCTAAACAAGGTAGCAAAGGCTAGAAACACTAGATATAATAAATTTCACTATTCATTAGGTGTGCACCCATTATCCAACCATACAAGAGTTATGCTCCTAATAACTCTAATAAGGTCTTTTACAAAATGATCAAAATGCTATGTATCCAGCAGCGTAACACTCGAGTTCAAAGCGTTTGTGAGCAAAGTGGAAACAAAAATTCCAATGTCAATGTCAAAGCATCTAGAAGTCCAACGTGTGTGAACAAAGTGAAGCAAATAATACCAAATGTATGCCCCCACCTTAAAGAAATTGCTAAACACCATGCTGTGAGCAATTACTTTAAGGTAGAAAATAATAAATTTCATGTGATAAAAGGTCACAAGAGCTTATTTGGAAAACCCTATGTCAATGATATGTTTCCAAATAAAGCTACATCATGATAAGGGGTTGTCCCCAAATGTAATGCAACAGACAACATAGAATATGAACACATAAGGGATCCACGAATCTAAGGTTAGTTTACGTCTTTGCTACAGTGATATAATAGAGCTCGAAACTGACATCGTTCCCCAAATACTTGTGGAACAACAAATACAATGGAGGAATGACACATAGAAAGAAGACAAAAAAACTTTTGGGTCAATATGGAAGAGACATAAATGTTTCGATGCCTTGCATTGTCCCCAAAAGGAAAACACAAGAAAAAAAAATAAAAGACAAAGTTTATGACATATAGAAGAATGTCATGATAGGTTCATTTCCTTTGTATCCTTGCACTAACTTGCGGCTACAGTCATGGGTGATCCCACAAAATTGGTTTACAATTTTGTTGAGCAAGGAAAATTGTCAAAATGCTCCCATGAAGAAAATATTGAGTTTTTAGGGGTTTGCTCGAAGGGGGGTTTGAGCGAACCAAAAAAGGGGTTCACTCGAACCCCCCTTCGAGTGAACCCCTTTTGATGATGTCATCCATTTTAGCACCATTTTTAAAGGAAAACAAAGGAAAATTTACAAAACAAGGGGGGTTTGAGCGAACCTCACTTCGCTTGAAGCCTGAGTCAAGGGGGTTCGGTCGAACCCCCCTTTTTTTCCCTTCTCCCCCTCTTCTACCAAATTTCTGCAAAAATTTTCCTTTCAAAGCTTGGGTTGAGGATGAAAATGGAGGAAACTTCAAAGACCCAAGTGGATGATGGTTGTCCTCGAACGAGCTATCCATCGAATATAATTTTAATATTTTGGTTTTATTATTTTTTTTAGTTTAATTAAACATAGGTTTTTCACCGAAAATCAACCTCTCTATTTTTGCACATGTGGAAAAATAATAGATTATCAATATATATGTGTGTGTGTGTGTGTGTGTGTTTGAAAAAATGAATTTCGATACATATAAAAAAGTTATGTTCTTTATGAGTCCACCTATGTCTAAATTGTAATTGGTTTGATTTCAAAAATTTATTAAGAAAAAAATATTCAATAAAATTCAATGAAACCAAGTGAACTTGTTAGATATTGTAGTTACAAAAATAAATTCGAAAAAATTAGAATTTTATCCTTCATAGAAAAAAATTATGTTGTTTATGATGAGCATCACTCTTTAAAAATGGTGTTTACTGATAAAAACTAGTTTTTGAAGGAGATGGAAAAATAAATGCAATATGATTCAAAAAAAAATTAAAAATATATATATTTAGAATCTACAGACAAAATGTCACAAATCACTAGTTTGCATCATCTTCAAATTCCTCATGGTTTAGCAATTATAGGCACCTGAAAGTGAAGATTTAGTTAAAAAAATTCAATTCAATGTCCAGTTTGTCCAAAATATGTAAACCAATATTGTGGGATCACCCTCATCCAAAGAAAACTCACAAACACAACCGCACGCCAAGCAACACAACACGAGAGATCACATCACGTGCAAGCAAACACAAAGAACACATGAAACAAACATAAAGGAGCACCACACATGCAAGCCAACCTAAAGCGGGTCATCTGCATCTCAAACTTGCTCATCATATAGGGAGGGCATACAACTAGCTAAAGGGACTACAGTAACTGTTGTACTAGGAGTATCTCCAGGTTCAACACATGGTGGGTCACTCTCATCAGGGGGATCATCACGGTTGCCCCCATTTAAATTCATTTTCTTTGAAAACAACACATTAAGCTCATTATGGACTTGTTCATCAATTTTACCAAATTCATCTTCATCATCCAAATTAATCACAATACGAGGTTTTATGACAATGTTTGTTGTAAGTTCTTGTTTCCCTTCTTGTTTTGGTTCCATGTCTTGTTTTGGTGTAAGTTGTAATTCTTCTTGAGTTGTTTGCATAGGTGTTGGATTATCATGCACTATTTTATTATTTTCTTCCAATTGACAAGAAATAGGACGACGCCTACGCCTATGCTCTTTAGCATTTCGATTTCTTCTTGCACAATTTTCAATTTGTGATGGGGTAGGACTAGGTTTCTCAACCATTGGTCTTTTTTCTTCCCTTAAGGGAGGAACTGAAGGAACCACTGGGGATTGGAAAACCACTATCTCTTTAGGTCTATATACTTGTTTTATCTTTGGAGACACAAAAGGAATCATTCGATTGTCTCTTGGTCTTTTATATGATATGTGTGGAGGAACTGTGACATACTTACCTTGGTTACTTGGAAGGGTCTTTGCTTGGGGCATGGGTTCATCCATAACTAGTGGAGGAGGAACAACCGTGGCCTTATCGTTTTTCAGGAATATTGGTAAGAGATAACTTTGTTATGCACTTCAACTTAAACTTTTGGTATGACTTAAAAAAAGAAGTCCTCATGGGGTTTTATAAGTTTCGTAGCTTGAGGCCAAAACAAATCTAATGAAAAGTTCTCACGAGAGGATAAAGGATTAAACCCACTATGATGCATTGTAAAGATTCAGTTTTCATATGGAAACTTTATGCACTTGTGAATAACTAACAGGACGACATTCATGGAGCATAGCCATGGGTAGTCTAGTTTCACACAAAATTGGTACAACATCGAGATGATGGAGAATGATACATCTAATTGTTTTAGTCTGACTTTAAGAGGAAGAGTGATCGTACCTATCATAGGGCAAGCAAAACCATCATGAGTTTTCAACCATGCTTTTGATTGTCCATAAGAATCTTGATAAATCTCATGCACAAACAAGAACTCCTCAGTGATCACATTCCCTACACAAACGGAATCAATGAGTATTCCTTGTACAGGTTTCTCATTGATACATCTGGTGATATAGAGAAGACCATCGAGTGCATGTATGGATGCATTACTATTGGTGAAAGCAATTTTGGGTAACACAATGGTTTGGCCCTTACGAGGTTGAACATCTATTAAAGCAATTATGTTATCTACTTCATTCTCATCGTTATTGTCATCATCATTCTTATCATCATTCATATCATCACAAGCTTGCACAAAGTTGGATGAATGGTTTGGCATAGGATTGGTAAAAAATTGCAAGTTTTGGTTAGGGGGGTAACAGACTTATTCCCTTGATCATTAACACCGCCCAACTAGATGTGCTTAGAGTCAATGAGTTCTTGAACTTGATGTTTAAAATGCATGCATCATTTTGTATCATGTCCACTTGTGCGATGATATTGACAAAAGGCATTTGGATTCTAACTTGGAGGTAGGGGTTTGGTTGCATCCATAGGTCTAACGAGAGGCAATCAAATTAAGTTCTTACTCAAGTTGCAGCATGATCGAATAGAGGGTGTCAGGTAACTAGGTAAATTGTCTATCTCACGGTCTAAATTGGTGCGGAGTTGAACTTATGGCAACTTGAGGTTCAATGTGGTTGGTTTTTTGAGGTGTATGTAACTTGATAAATTTTTTGCTTTACTTCTTGAATGGTTGATAATTGTTTTGTGGTACAAATTTGGATTTCCCAATAGGGGTAGATGAAGATGTCTCTTCATATTGACTAACCAGGTTCTGATAATCATGAAGGGTCGTACACAAATGTATACAAGATGGATATTTCATCAATAAGATTGTATCCCTTATGTCGGGTTGTAAATTAACACTCGTTGAACATCTAAATCAAGAAGAGTAAGATTAATTTGTGAATAAACCAACTAATGGTGCCCTATAAAGTCTATCACTTTTTCTTGTTTTCCTTGTTTGCATCGCACTAGATCAATAATAGTAATTTTTGGTCCAATGTTGGAGGAATGCATGAACAAGTTCATTGAAGGAATGGATTGAGTTATTTGGCAATGAACAAAACCATTCTAAGACCATCTCTTTCAATGACCTAGGAAAGAGCTTAGCCAAGAGTTTATCTTAAAAAATGAAATCACTACATAAGGTCGTATATATGATTGCTAGGGTCTCCTTTACCATTATAGTTGTCAAATCGAGATATCTCTATGTTTTGAAGCATTGGTGTTTTCAAAATTTCAAGTGACAATGGGATCCTCTTAACATATTGCAATGGTTGTCCATTTTGGTTTTGGTTCAAAGTTGAGATTTGTTGTTGGAATGAGGTTACATTTTGCAAAAGTTGGTTAATGGCAGAATCATTGGTTGACATGTTTTGGGAATGTGGTGAATATGGTGGGATTATGTGTGTGCTTGGTGGACTACTATGTTGTAAATTTATGAGAGGGGATGTAACTTGAGATGTTACATATGAAAATCCAAAACCATAAGGATTTCCAGTGGAAAGGCCTAATGTTGGAGTTATACCAATGCTTTGTTGTATTGTTGAAGCGACAGTTGGATTTGTGTATGGAGGGATAGAGGCTATAGTTGTAGGGAGGTAGACTTGATTTCCTCCTTGACTTTGAGTGTATCCCAGAGCTTGAGCGCAACTAGCCATTGTAGGTACATTAGCATCAACTATATGGACTAGGCTATGCAAAACCTCTAATCCTAAGTGGTTATTTAGAGTTGGGCTCCTGATTTGGTGCTCCAAAGTGTGCCTCCTAAGTCGCTACTCCATAGTTGGACTCTTGAGTTGGTGCTTCAAAGTTGGTTCTAAGTGTGCTCTAGAGTTTGGCTTGGTATGGGCTCCAAAGCTAGATATGCTCTAAAGTTGATTGTTGCATATGCTTCTATGAAGCTCATAAACACAATGGAGTTCAATTAGGATAGCATGGTTATACCCTTGGTGGATATTCCATAGATTTGTTGGAGCTTCTTTTTGCTCTTGCAAGGTATACAACAATTGGTAGATTGTTGGGATTAGGTGTGTCATACACCTTGCAAGTCCTAATGTTTGAAATACTTATTTACTTGTCTTTATTAATTGTTCTACCCTCACTTGGAAAATGGAGTGTCCCACTTATGACTTGGTCATTATGCCATGTGTATGATTTGTGCACAAGTTGTAAGAACATCTAATGTCATCATGATGTGTAAGAGTGTCTTATGAAATTATAAGATGTAGGAATTACATTTAATAGATTATATGGTACATGTAAGAGCGAGATTGTATGTAGTTACAAAGTGGACTAGAAATCTTGACCCACTTATGATGAATGTTATGATGTGTCATAGAGCATTTTCCTAAAGGAAGTAAATGACAAATGATGAGTCAAATTAGTGTCATAAGAATTCTTACCATGGTATTTTGGGTCCTTGTTTGGGCCTATGGTAATGCCTTTTGGTGGTTTTTGGGGCTCCTCGAGTCTATTTATTGAGGGCTTAAGATGGAGGCATTGAGTTTTCATTTTAGGGTTATGATGTCAAATTTATTTGAATGAATCAAGATGATATTATCAATGTCAATGCAAGGGCCTAAAAGTATATTATAATTGTTATGTTGCTAAATTATATATGGATTTTGTTCTTTGGAGTGGGTTTTTATTACCAATAATGGTTTTCCCCACATGTAATAATGTCCCTTCTCTTCTACCTATGTTGCTTCTCTCTTCCATTCTTGTTCTTAAAGTGCTATTTTAAATGACATTATGCTGCTGAAATTTACCTAGATCTAAGATCTGCATTTCTTTCCTCTAAGGTTTGATGCAGGAAATAATTATGTCCCAATTATGCTTTATGCACATAGTTGTTTGCACTTGTATCAAGCTTTCATTTAGTCCATCTTATGATACTAGACATGCATAGTAGGTATTTTTTCCAACATAGACTTGAAACCTTAGTTATAAGCAAGCCACTTGTCAAATAAGCTACTATAAAAATTTGGGAGTGATTCAATATCACCATGTATGATTGTGAGAGTTGCAAACTAAGATGCTCAACTACTAGATCCTCTCTCCTAGGCCACATCTCTACCTTCAAACTCTCAAAAAATATTTCTTGTATTGCTTTGAACCTTGTTTGATCTTAAAATTCTGATTGCCCCACAAACCCAATCTTTATGCTTTGATGCCATGATACAAGTCATGTCTCTATCTTCACACTTGCAATTTTGATTACACCAAGAAATTAATCCATCCACTCTAATACAATAAGAGATGAATTAATTAACATTCTGACATAATATCAACAATATCCAAAGTAAAAGATTAAGCAATAACTTAGTGCACACGAATACAAGTAAAATCTTAATTGAAAAGGACCATTTTTTTTCTACAAAAGTAGATTTATAATCTTTGCACATAGCTACTTGTTCAAGAGCTTTTCAAATTCTAAGATTAGACTCACTATTTCTAAAACTAGGGGAAACATACCAATAGCCACCGGGGCTAACTTGCGCATTCATACAGAGTGTAAAATAGGTCTGATTTCAAATTATTATTTTTTGGGCTTCTTCGTAAGCGAGTTAGGACCTTAAAAAGAAAATTTTGGCTTCTGGGTATTTAAAACGCACCTTGTGGAACCCGTAAAGAGAAAGGTGCTCAGAAAGGGTGTTTTTAAACCTCTGTCCCCTACATCTTTACCACTTCGCCAGTACCCGTTCATTAGACAACCAATAAAAAACCATAAAAATTTAAGGTGTTTTCAATAGTTTTCAATGTCTTTTTTTTTTTTTGGTCAACTACACATTCAGTAGTGAACATATATTGGTGTAATTTATAAATTTTTATTGGCATAATTAAAACAATGTAATGACTAAAATGTAAACGGTTATTGGGGGGTCAGGTGAACAAGGAGTAAACATCCATTAGATCATGGGCGGCAATTGGGGGTTTTCCCCTAAACTATTGCATATCCTTATCTTACATGTATCTTAAGCATGCATAAATTGAATGTGTGTTCTACTTGAAAACCAATTCCTGTCCACTAAATTTATGTTATTTTGGCTACCTCTGAAAATATTTGGCTATTTTCTGAACCAAAAACACACACTGAGATGTTTTAATTATCATTCGAGTATAAAGATAAAAGTAGTAGCACAAATAGGGACAATTATATGTCTTAAGTAGCACATAAGTACAATGGTTGGTAGCATGTTTTAAGTATCACACAAATACAAGGGCAGCAATAGAGATAGTAGGTTATTAGTATAGTGGCAGGAATATGGATATTACCATAAAAGGGATCCCAGTTCAAAAACAAGGGAAAATACTAAGAATACTATAATTGGAACCTGTTTAACTAAAAGTGATCCAGTAGGAAATGATTTTTTTTCCAATATTCTTTGGAGGACGACTCTATCTATTACAGTTTACTTGCAATTTCTTCGAAGAATGTGTCATTGTTTATAACTTGGATTTTTGCATCCATTTGAATGCCCAACTGATGCTGGGCTTGTTCCAAACTCTCCTGCACCTCCTAATGTTATTTTAACCCATAGATCTGTGTTGATTGCTCGTATTCCCAACATGCAATCACACATTAATCGTATATTCTCATCTCCTTTTGAATAGTGTCATGGGAAATTAGGCTTAATTATTTGCACTTAAATGGTAATAATCTATGAATTTATTATCCGTTTGTACAAAATATGTTCAAAGTATACATATTATAGGCAATGACGCTCTATATAAACTTACTCTTTATCCAACATAATTGAAATAGACATTACCATATGTAAGTCGATGCAATGTTACATTTTTGGACTGGTTTATATAGACACATTACATATAAGTGCATTGTTACATTTTTGGACTGGTTTATGGTCAATGCACTTTAACCCACAAACATGCATGAGTATGACATTTAAACTGGCAGAACACACATCCATTCACTTGAGATATACCAGCTTAAAAACCTGCACTACATTTATATCGGCAATCTGAAAGTAGATGGATGAATAACGTTATAGAATATTACCTTTAAAATTATTTAAGTACAATTGAAATTTTCAGCATCAACTATTGTCCAAATAATTTTCAAACACTTATTACTAATATATTGTAGTTAAATGCTGCCAAGTGTAGGCTCAAACGGTTGGATGTTTTGATTAGTGCCTTGAATTTGAAGTTCAATTTTGATTGCCGAGTGGGAATGAGACATCCCAGTGAGAGCCCTGGAGGTTATAGGGACTTGCCCTGTTTATCAAGACCTTCTGCATGGAGGCCAGATCGCTGAGCCAGTAATTCCTCTAAATAAAAAAACAAAACAAAATATTGCAATTAAACACTATATTAAAATGTATTTTGTTATGTTTACCTGATCTATGAATAAAGGTCTGGGTTGAATGCTTTAAAGGCAAAGGCATAGACATAATCCCTGCAAGTCTCAAGAAACCATATCTGTCCATCCTTCTACAAAGCAACTTTGAGCTTTTCCAGTTCAATTCAAAAAGCTAATGGATATTATATGATACCTGCATAAGCAAAGGTTAACATTTGTAAGCCTTAGCTGACATGCTGCGTAATGATGTTACAATAATGGAAAGGCTAAAGAGCACGTCTAACATGAGAAACCCTTTTACATTGTGATTGTACGTGCAATATGTATCTGTTCCAAGTTACTATTACTAACAGTAAGGTTAAGGATCAACTGAAATATTATCAGATACACAACCATTCACAGTGCCAATCATTATAGGAAGCCAAAAATAAAGAAACATCAACTTTATTGAATTTGCAAGTTTATGCATGCAGATTAAACTTGCTGAATGAGTACAGTTGATATTTTTTAATTCAATTACACAACAGAACATGGCACACCATGATGCGCTTGTCTCTCACTTCTTTGCTTCTTCAATGTATTATCTCACCAGCTTGTTTTCCTTCTTTCCCAATATTTAACTTTCCTAGAAGAATTACACGAAGCAGCCAACATGATGAGACAGGTGAAGTGATTCATCTTCTCAAAGTTGTAAGATAGCTTATCCTTGGTTGATTCAGATTGATCCAGATGTCAAAGGCTCAGTGGTCCTAAATTTCATTTCCCATCATGATACATACTTGGCAGTTGTTTATGACACAGCTTCGTCTTCTCTTCCTTCGAATCTTCACGTATAACTTTGTGCATACAGTTCAGTCAACTCTTCTCCACCTGGGAGTCGGCAAAAGGAGGGATACCTATTGCTTTTTTACCCGATGCCATTTTGTAATGAGTGATATGGGCAATCATCCTCTCTTTGCCCACATGAGTCATGCGAAAAGTTGACAGGGGAAGGGACTCCTGTCACTGCTGCAACTTTGGCAGATGTGTGAAACTTCCATTCTAACAGAAACATTACAATACTAATTCCAATAAGTAGGAGGGATGGGAAATAAATGATTATGCTTACAGACTACTTTATCTTATACATTAACTGCATGTTTGAGTAATGGGGTTTATTTTTATGAATTTGGCAGGGGCATTTCGAGATTTTGATTTATACCAATGGTTCATTCATTTTATTAACAAACACTAAGTCAAATTTAAAATGGTGAATCACAAAGTCCAGAATGGATTTCTCTTGCAGTTTAGTGGTGACCCTGCAGTTGCAGTATATAGTTTACGATCTTCAAAAGCCACGCTACAATTCCCACATTAACAAGGTGTCCTAAAGAAACTGAAACAAGGATCTGTAAGAAGAACTTGAGATGTGCTGCTTCACAATTGGCTGCAGACTTTGCATCTATTGTATTGGGTAGTAAAGACCAAGAAAGCTGAGTTATTGCTTACTCTCGAGTGTAAACTGTCCCTCGTGAGAAATACAAACCCCTGGCTGCAAGAAATGCAACAATGGAGATGAAAAATCCATATCATTAATAAAGCTGGCATTTGAATACTGACTTTAGTTCTCTGAATGGAGCTTTTAACTTAGCTTTTCAAAATAGAACCACAGAAAGATAGATTCTACAAAGATACATTTCTGGAATCTCTTATGTTGCGGGAACTTCCAATTTTGAAATATAAAATGATTAAATTTTGTCAAATCGAACCCCATCAAATGTGTACAAGAAATCTGTGGAGTTCGGAAAAAAAAACATAATTGTAGATTCACCCATTAATAGTAACAAATTAGATCAACTGTACGAATAAAGTTTTCATAAATAAAAAGACTGGAGCAACCAGACTTGAAAACATATTTATAATGAGTAGCAACTGAGTTACTATAGATGATATATCACATCAATAGAACATTCCAAGACATGAGAATATATTGGAGGCCTGCCCAACACTGCTCATCTGAAAGTGCACAATTAGGACCCTTGAGATTCAGTTATCTGTCCCAACATTATAGGGAGGAATGTAATGGTACAAAATTTAACCAAGTTGCAATCATTCTTACCATTATCATAGTTATCCAAAACAGCCAGTTAAAATTTGAGTGCAGAATTGCAATGCCCAGCTTTGTAGTTTTCAACTTCAAATTGAACCCAATTATATGACCAGGCAAGCAGCTAAATTAATTTTGGGAAATGACTTGCTAAAATATAGAATGAAAGTACAATTCAACTGTTTTGTTTATGAGGATAGCTTAACTGCAGTGTCAATCACTTGATCTTCTGTCCGTGGATAAATCAATCGCAGTGCAGTTTCATATGCTGCAAAAATAGCTCCATTTACCACAAAAGCACGTGCTACAGCAGTTCCCAGACCTCTCCAAAGGACCTTAAAGCCTTCCTCTCTTACACTCTTTTGCAAGCAGTCCAGGATACCTGTGTACTTGGGAGATAAATTCCCTTGTGCTTGAAGTCTGGATTTAACAACATCCAATGGATAACAAAACACCCAACTTGCCACTCCTGCACATCCTCCTGCAGCAAGCATTGTTGATAGACTTTCTTGTGAGTTCTTTCTACAGCCAGGGTGAAGCCACTCTCGACTATATTCATATGTCCAGAAGTAGACACCATGAGCAGGAGCATCTCGAAGTACAGTAATACCAAGTCCTCTGTAAAGACCTCTGATTCCTTCTCTCTGTAAAATGCCTTTTGCCACCATAAGGGGACCAAAATGATAACTACTTGAGGTAGGCCTTCTACAAGTATTCACTTGCAGTTGAATCTTAATAAGTTCCACTGGTGTAAGAATTGCAGTTTGTATAGTTCCTGCTCCTACACCTGCCAATGCTACACTTTTATAGGAGGGAGGTTCATTACTCTTGTTGTTATAGTCAAAAGCTCGAGATAGAAGAGCATATGCTTGGAAAGCCACAGCATTCTGCAGTCACATGGAAAGACGAGTTGAAAATTAGTACCTTGTAACACCCGCATAAATGCATACTAAACTGTTCCAAAGAAACTCAAACTTTGTCTGGCATTCAAGATCAAAATATGTACAAAATCAAGTACCCAATGGTTTATGACTATAGCTTGTCCTGTATTTGACATAGTACACATACAATCTGCAAAACACCTTAACTTCTTTAAATCTTTATATTCTAGAGTTATGTTCTACCATTCAATCAATTAATTTAATCAATTCAGATTTAAGAATGGCTGACAACATTATTTTTTTAAAAGAGGATTATAGAACTAATTAATAAACAAATATTAGGTAGATTTCAGGCAAGAATATGAGCCAAAAAATTGTCTTGAAAGCATAAAATGGGACTACTGTGAGCTCATATGCCTGACCAAATCTCAATAACACAAGAGCTTCAGACACAAGTAAATTTCTAGTCATTCAATCATGCAGTAAAATCTGAATACACTACTTTTACAAAAGATAGCTAGTGCAGTTATGTAAAGGATGCTATCTTAAGTTTCCAAACTACCAAGTGTGTTGGCAATGGTATGTAAGGAAAAGAGTTTTACAATCTTTTCTTCAAAAATGAAGCAAACCAAAATATAGGACCCACCAAGAAAATTACAGTGTAAGTGTATAAAATAACTCTAGTTGCAATTTAATTGCAAGTTATCTCATCTTTTAGTTTAGATTGAGATCAATCCCACAACTGGATTGATCATCTTCACAAGGGACCAAACACATCGCTGTCTAATTGCAAACATTTTATTATTAGCCGTTCTCTTACCACTCAAAAACATTTTCAAATCCTGCAGCATTATGAAATGAGATCATGCAAAAGGCTCTGCAATTGTAAGTAAAAATGTTGAAAGTGGAAAAGTACAGGGGGCACTTGCATGCCCAAGATGGATTTACACCTGCAAATCCTGTTGCTCAACACAAGGGGTCTCAATTGAAAAAACTTCTTTATTAGAAAAATAGAACTGCAAAAAGATATGCAAAATTTAGATCCTTCTTAATTTATAATTTTCTACTCAGGAAAGGAGATAAGCCCTAATCGTATGGTAACATAAACACTTAACTAACACTTGGTCATTCAATCAATACATTAAATCCGAAGACTAATATTAAAACTGTCAACTTAAGGACAGAATCACCCATAAACATATTTCTGATAATATGAGGTGTCTAGATACACAACATTCTATTTCCATTCATGGTATTTTCTTCTTTGCAATATTTGTATATATTGCATGCACTAGAAAGTTTTCAACAGATGAATTGAATTCAACCAACTTCAAGACAATAGTGGCAATCTATGAATCATGAGACCAAATCAAACAAGAGAACACATCCTTCAGGTATAAACCCAGTGATATGGGCTTGCTTCATTGCCTAGTGTTAGCCTTTGCGCTAACTTGGTTGAGACCAGTTGAAATCAAAGTCAATATTTAAAAAATAAACAAGAACAAAAGTTAGACTGATCTGAATCCTGAGGAATGGATTTGTGAACACCCGAAGTAAAAAGATTTGGTGAACCATTAACTGCTTGTGCACAACTTAAGGAACTCTTGAAGAAGAATTTATATCTATTTGATTCTTTAGATGATAAGAAAATCTAATGATAGCATCATAGATCAAATATACAGCAGAGATACAAAAGCATACAAACCAATTTCATCCATTGTGAATTCCAGGAAGAATACAGAGAAGATGAAGATGCGCATCGTTTAAGGGTAACCCACCTTGGCATATATTTTCAATAGAATATTTTAAGAATTACATATTTTTTCTAATAAAATCAAAGAAAAATCTATGACTTTGTTAAGGGAAATATTTTCTTAAGATATTTTTTCAAAAGGAATATAATTATTGCACTTTTAAGATAGAAGTCCTACCAAAGGAAATTGTAAAAACAAGGTGACAAGGGAATACGGTATGGAACTGCTAACAGCACTTAACCTTTTTTTTCTGGAATGCCCATGAACCTTTTGTTTTCATCTTTGAGCACCACCTATTAGATAACCCATAAACAAAAAGGATTTGGACCCCATGCAAATTGTAAGGTCTAGCTTTCCAGAAATTGTCTCTTTATCCCTGGAACCATTTTAGTTGGACATGCAAGACCTTGTAAAACTATCTTTAGTCTAGATATAAAGTATGAAAGCCTATGAAGTTGCTCCCTGCTTTTCAAAGAATGATTTAATTTTTTTCTGACATGGAAACTTGTGTAGAAGTCTTGGATCAGTTATGACCCAACTGTTCTTCATATGACAAGCATTGCATTTCACGCGAAATGGATAGACTACGGGATCAATTGATTGGAACATGACCTATACCCTCACACTTGCCTAGTCTAAAGTTAATAAACCACAGATCTGAAACAGGACAAAAAGGAGGAGTGTATAACTTTTGACTGAAATCCCAATCATGGGAATATGCTACTATAGCAAATAGCTCGTAAATTAAGGGCATCACATAGCATGTAAATTAAGGACAATATCCGGGCGTAAAGAAAACCTAGAGGGGCTCTCATACACCAAATTGGCTTCTGGCTTGGCAATGGCCTAAAAACAACCTGCGAAACATAGATAACAAGTAAAAGCCAAGACTGCTTCTCCTTGACAAAGCTGCTTTTGATGCTGTATTGTCTCCAAAACCACTTTTTCAAACCTATCCAAGACTGTACAATCAAAGCCCAAAGAATCAACCACCGTTAGATGTTACGAAACTCTTCGTAAGGACAATGTTAAAGCAAGCCTTGTCTCAAGGAGACCTAAGGTGATTCTAGAGGATGGTGCCTAGTGATTTGGTACACTCCCCAAACAGCATATAACATTTTAACTCTGAACCTCAACAGCATGAAATCAGTTTTTTTTCCTTTTTTAAAGCACAAAATGAAGAAGTAGTAGCAGACCTGAAAAGCAACTGTAGCCAGAGGGAGACCCATGCCCTTATAGAGAGCAGAAGGGCCTTCTTTGCTGACAATATTCTGCACCAATTGCAAAGCAGAAGGCCTTGTTGAATTCATGGGTTGCTGCAAACGAATTCTAAGAGTATCAAGTGGGTGCCCTGCAAGAACACCCGCCATTCCTCCAAACCCGCCTGCAACAAACTCTCTTCCCCAGCTGCTTGCAAGAAACTCTGGCCAAAACTCCATCCTCAGTTATATCCCTTCTCACCAAACAAAATCGCATTCCCTTTGCAAACCTCCTCTGCGCAACCCCAATCCCGAAAACAACAGTCTCAGTAGAATCAAAGACTCGCTAATTCCAACAGCAGAATGATTAAAAGATCTTATAAACCCAATAGATTCTGGATAGTGTGCTCCAGATTCGGAAAAGCGAAAGTATGTCACTGATTGTCAGCCCCAGGTCCCCGGATCAAATCTGCTTTATGCCAATAAGGGAACAAAGGGTTATTCACGTTTCTTTTGCATGAAATAAAGAGCACAAAGAACAATCAACAACAAACTGCCATAGGAATTATGCAACCCTAACTGTATAGTAGTGCAGGTGGGCTTGTGGGTGTTTTATAGTAGACTGACATTCATTAATTCACCACCCTTTTCTTTGCAATATGTGCTCTGAACAAAGATCCAACAATTTGGCAGGAATCTTGTGGCTAGATTACATAAAATGTGAATTTACCAATGAATCTTATGGCAGAGTATGTGGATGTCACCAAAACGAGGCGAACGTGTAATCTTCTCCCGCCCGCCTTATCACAGACGTATGAAAATGAACTTTGAAGGTGGTACGGTGCCTACACTCCACAACACTACACTAGCCTAAATACTAAATTTAGAATGTCGTTTTCTCTATAAGGAGTCATATTCCATTTCATAATGTGGATTTTACATGTGATGACAACTAACGTCATTTTCTTTGTAGTGGGAGGTAAGAAAAGAATGAGGATTTTAGGCCATTGTTTTCAAGATATATTTGATATAAGATTTCAAAAGTTTAAGAATCAGATTTTTTTTATTTATTTTTTTCAAAAGTTTAAGTTTAATATAAAATATTTCGATATTGTGAATTTTAAATATAAAATAAAATATGATTAGTTAGGATTTAGTTTTATGAAGGGGATTTAGGATTTTTTTTTTAGGCAAAGGGGTTCTTGAGATTAAAAATGTGTAGGATAAATTGGAATCTTGTCCTTGCAAATAAGAGTCCATATTTTTAGTTTAAGTTGATGTCTTTAGGGTGGGGTTAGAACATTTCTACTATTAATTTAAAGAGAGTTTTTTTTTTTTTTTTGCCCCAAGTCATAATTTTCAACCCCATGAATGCATATCTAAACCATATCAATAGATTTGATCTCTATTAATTTTCAAAATGTTTAATTTGTACTCATCTTGAAGTTCTCAATGTTAGTGCAAGCTTTTTATTCTCCTTATTTTAGGAGGTTTTTTTGTACATGTATTATTAAGTTTGCTTAGGTTAATTAGACTTGGTTAATATCAGACCACATGGCATAATCCATCAGTTACATTTGTCAATCTCTCCCACACATGGGCACTTGAGTCACATCTTTTTTTGGAATTAGATGTCACCTCTCAGCCATTCATTTGTCTGTATCTGAGTAGGTGTTGCCACATGTTTTGGTATTTATTGCATTTATCAAGTAGGTAAAACCTCTCACCTATTATGAGTAGTTGGAGTTAATGCACCTCTTAGATGTATTTGCCCATATTTTGCTATATATAGAGAACTTTCTTCTCTCCTCAATTAATTTAGTGAGAGTAAAGTGACTATTCTCAAAATTATCTTGTAATTGTCTCTTGTTTTCTCTCTTTCAGGATTCTCTCTACATTCTGTTATTTTGATCTTTGATCATTTGTCAACTGGAGTGTATGTTGGTGTCTCTTATTTTCTCTCTTTTAGGATTCTCTCTCCATTCTGTTATTTTGATCTTTGATCATTTGTTGATTGGAGTGTATGTGATCTATGACCAACATCAAATCCTGGCTTGCTTCTCACTTCACGCAAAGTCTAACACTCAATCTACTCTTTGCATAAAAACTTGATTTTTGTGTTGAAGAGTTTGCATGGCACAAGGATAGTTGACTCTTCAATATTAAATCCTAGTAAGGATTCTAAGTCAACAACTTTTGAGTACTATCGAGGATAATAAACAATCATGAAATATATCCTATAATGTCGATGTAGTGCTAATATCACTAGGTGATTCTTTTTAGGCATCATGATATGTGCTAGAAGGTATTCGAATCAAGTGTTTGCTAGATATTATAAATGATCATGTTTCAAGTCAATCATGTTTCACTTGGAGAGAATTTAATTTTAGGAAAAAGAGTCACTTCTACACTTGTGAAAGTAATCTAGATTACTTAGGAAAATGGTGATCTAACTCAAGTTAGGGAATAGATAAACTAAGAATCAATTTTAGAGAGTGGGTATAAGTGCAAGTGAAAACAATGCTAAGACCATGTTATTTTGCCATTTTCACACCTTTTTTTTAGTTTTTCACACTAATTATTGTATAGGGAACATACAAATCAAAGTAAGTCCAAGACAAAAGACAAAAGTACAATGTATATAATTGTCACCATTGCATATCTAAAAGATAGATAATATGTGTTTGGAAATAAAAGATTCTTATGTATCAATCAATCATCCAAATGTAACAAGTCTCATATGTAATCCATTCATGTCATGTCTTCATTTGATGATAGATCTATTATCTAAAAAATATGAAATAAAATTATGTTTTTGAAATCTATAAAACTTATATAACAAACAAAAATAAATATCTAAATAAAAATATCTAACCACACCTTTCAAATAAATATATTTAAAATACATATAATAATTTATAAATAAATTAAATATTTAAATAATTTTTAAAATAAATTAAATATTATTAATTAAAAAATACATACAAGAGTCCATTTGAACATATTTTTATTGCATATAAAAATATATATAATATTTAAAATAAAATCAAAATACTAAATAATGTTAGTCTAAAAACTCCGTATATGTTTTTATATAAGAAGAAAATACAGTGGATTTGGAAAATCCAATGGATTTAGTAAACTATAGTGGGAGGCACGTTTTTTGTCAGATATTTTTAGCGGCATGCGCAATTTTACTATTCTACCGGCTACTTCTGTCGGCTCCTTCGGATTTTTGCATAGACTTTTTATCTGGCCCCGCCTTCACCAACCAAAAATACCTTGTCCAAAGTCAAACAAAACAAATGACTTGTGTTCAAAAAGTAAAGTTTCTTCTGACTACTACGGCTGTCATTCGGTGGTGGAGAGCAAAGATTCCTTGCCTTCAAATCTATGCCAAGAGATTCCTTGCCTTCAAACCTCTATAATGCATGCTAACAATAGTTTTCTGTCTTTTCAAAACTATTGTGATGCTGCATTCTCCTTCAATTTAATTTGGCTTCTACTATAATAATTCAATAATAGTTATCTTTTACCATATTTGTTTAATTTGTAATGGTGGAATTATATTTTTGTTTGGTAATTAGAAAATTCATTGGTGTCAATTATCTAAAGGCATAATCTTGTGGAAGTGATTTAATAATAGGGCAAGTTCTTATAACTTTTGGGTAGTGGTTAAAAGTACAATTTTATGCATTTTGGATAAAGAAAGGAGTAAAGTTGGATGGATGACCAACCATGCACTTAGAGACAACAACCACACCAACCAAGCTAACCATTGGGGGTTTGTAATTGTGGAAATTGCATACTCTGCACTTTGCTATTAGTTTTGGACAATTTTAGTTATTCTTCATATAGTGACTAGTGTATAAAAGATGTGTTTTTGCACAAAAAATGATGAATTCTCAAAACCTATCCTAATTTCATCAACATGCATCTCGAAGGACCAATCTTGATTGTTACTTTTTCTATGTGTCTACCTAAACCAATTCCATAATGCAAAATTGACTTTGTCACTTAAAAAATCAAACTTTAAAGTAGGCCCAAGTTGATCCCTTCCTACCAGTCATATGTGCCAACTTGTGTACCTTCTATATTGCATTGAATTGTATCAAATATATTTGTGAGGGTAAAGTGGTTGAAATTGATAGAGATCTGTATAAGCCTTTATGTGAGTTAAATCATTTTACTTTGGATACTTTTGTTAAGATACCAAAAAACCCTCCTTATAAAAGAAAAGATTATTGAACTATGACATACATAACTATTATAAGTTAGAACAATGGTGTGAGAGTGAGATAAAGAGTTAGCAATCTATAAGATTGATAAATCCTACAATATTTCAAACAAAAGAATATGTTTTTTTCATATTTTAAAGCCTAATAAAATACGAGGCTTAAGGAGCCTCAAGTGGCTCACCCTGCAATTCATGTGCATAGAGAACTAGACATTTTTATACCTCGCGAGATATATATGAATAACCCATCACACGAATGCCATGAAAATTTTTAAATAATAAAATTATTATAAATGATCAATCAAAGTTTGCTTCATCTTCAAAGGGTATTTCTTCGATATAGATGCCAAAGAAAGAGTTACAAGATAAACAAGCATATAAGCTACATACAAATCCACCTTCGAAGAAGCAAGAACCATGGATAAAGAAATATAAATCAGCAATTGTACCTCCTTATATAGATCATATTCATAAAGAGCCCCACTATGCAAAAGGATGAGATCTTAGCGCTACATGGTGATGAGATAATTATTTGTCATAATTGGGAAGAGGGTGATTTGTTGGAGGGGATTCTTCTCACATCATTAATAGCTCAACTTTGAACTTTTGAGCTTTATTGTTATATCTATACTCTTTTCCTTTGATTTTTATGTGTTGCACGCTAAATTGTTCCTATAGATTTGGGATGATGCAGAGCATGGAATGATTGATGACCACTCTCATCATGATGACCAAAAATATATCTTATTTTCTTTATATTTTTTATTCGGCCTTTTGATTATGCCTTGTATGGTGTGAGTCTCTTGCCTTACATCTTCTATTATTTTGTATTTTTTTTTCACTTTTAACTTTTTCAGGCCATGATTCTCATGAGCCTCATTTACTTGTATAATTCTTATGTGTTTACATTATCATTTAACCTTCTATATATTCTCTTATGTTTATTTCATATCTTTCACATACTATGTTATCTTTGGTTACTCGAGAGAATCCCCATTATGTCATGTGTTTTGTGTTACTTTAATGATATTAACTTCACATATGTTTTCCCTATATTTCATATGATTATAATGTTTAAATCTAATGATTTTCATGTTTGATTACATGCTTACATGTTTTTATCTTATGATGATTTTATGTTTACTTGTGCTTATCATGCTTATTTCTCGTGCTCTAGATAAAAGCAAAAAACTTTGTCTTACTTGTGGACTATTTTAGAAAAATGAGTTTTGCAAGGTAAGAATGTTTGAACACCAAGTTCAATTGAAATTAATTTAATCAAAGGTCTATATTTTTAATATTAAAATATTTTTATCATCCATTTTGAAGGTCATCTTCTAATGAAGGACATTGAATCGAAGCTCATCTTCTAATGAAAGACATTCAATCAAAGGTCCTTCATTAGAAGGTGCCTTAGTGACACCCATATAGCACACATGTAAACTTTTTTATTAGAAAAAAATTGTTGATTCAAGTCATATTTTCCATAATCAAATGAAATCATCATGACAACAAATTGTGCAAGAACATAACCCTCAATATAAAGTTTATAAAAATATAACTCTTAATATTTTTATTTAATTATTATATTTTATTTTCTATTTTCTAATCAACATAAATACTATCAAATATAATAAATAAATTATATTATATTTAATTGTTGAATCCAATATACCAATTTAATACAAAAAATAATATATTACAATATTTTTATTTTATATCATTTAAACTACAATAAGTTTATTGTATAGATAGATAGATAGAATGAATCTTATTTATGAACTAATTAAAATGATTATAAATGTTAATTTCTAATTAATATTTTATATAATTGCTCAAGAATCGTTGTTTCCTAATTAGAGTCTATATTTGAGAGTCATCCTCTCTATTTAACAAATTCTATGTAACAGTTATGTATTCAAAATTATTCTTTATATATTGATAAATATATAATTTCATGAATTAAATATATATCATTTATTAAATATATTTAATTATAATTTCATATAAGTTATATAAAATACAACAAAAATCTCTAAATACCACCATACAACCATCAAATTTAAGTTTAACTCCGAACTATAAAAATAAAATACAACCATCAAATTTAAGCCCTGCTCTCAATGGTAAGGATAGGACTCCCAAATATTCTGACTAGTCATAATAACAATGACTAGTCGAAAGCCTGAAAGTTAGCCATGGACAACGACTGTGTTTAAGATATTCCCACCCAAAAGAATCTCTGCAGTAAATAATAATAAATAATCCACATTCCCTTCATGCAAATAGCATTGGAGCTCGCAATCCACAGAGCACAAAGTCATTATTAAAAGCACAGAATGTAAAAGCCAGAACTGACCGTCAAATCAATCAAGTGGGCTCTCTGTAATAACACCACTCCTGCCTTCAAACCCACCTGCAACAAAATCTCAAGACTTGTTAATTAGAATCACAGTCAGACAGTTGCAATAAACTGGGGGTTCTCTGAGTTATGTGGGTGTTATATAGTTTGCCAGGACTCATTCAATCCACAGCATATGCTGCCTTACAAACCCAGATGATCCCAAGTTTGGGACAGATGCAAACTGGTTTTGTATCGATAAAGTTGGATAATATCAAGATGGTGTAAAACAATGGCAGGATTTGGCCATGGCTTCAGTAAAATTTTGGAAACTTTATGACTGATACTCCAAGCAAGATCATCACCACTGAATCGCATATACTATGCATAAAGTTTTCAATTCCAATGGTTTATGAAGTGCATTGAATTCTTAAGCTTTTGTGTAGTGGATTGTTTTGCACTAGTTATTTCTTTTCGTTTTGTTTTCTCTTTTTGTTTTCTATGTGAATTGGATCTGGATTTTACACCAAATGCTGCCTGTTCTCCTCTGGGATGTACATCGTACCCTTTGTCTTATGTGGGTTATACTGGTCACTATGCACCAAAAAAAATTGTCCCTATTCAGCCCCTAGCCCTCACTGCCTCCAAAGAAAACAACCCAACAGAAATTTAAAATTACTACACTGTTTTATTTGTAATTTTTGTTAATATATGTATATATTTTTAATGAAATTATATTTATTAGAAATTGTAGGGAAATAAATCACATTTTATTAAATGGTTCAAATATTAATTGGATGAATTTTATATTTTTTGAAAGGAGTTGAGATGGAAATTAATGACTCGAGTAAACTAAGACATAAATAATTAAAATGTTAAGATGGCGATAAGAATTTTTAGTTTATAGCGAGATGTTGATTTTGACTCTTTTAACTATCTAAGAAATTATGACAAAGAATTGAACTTGGAATCTAGAACTAGATAAATAATCTTCTGTGTTAGCTTTCTAAAGAATATAATTAAATTACTATATTCTATTTAAATATTATGATTTTTCTATTTTCTAATTGATGTTGAGATTAGGTGTGTCATGTAGTTTTCATGTCCTAATGTTCAAATTATTTATGTATTTATATTTATTAATTATTCTATCCTCATTAGGGAAATGGGACAACCCATTTTTAAGTGGTCATTTTAAGTTGTAAGAACATATAATTTCATCATACTGTATAAGAGCATCTTATGATATTGTAAGATGTGATTTAATTATGATAGATTGTATGAAATATGTAAGAGCATGATTATGTGGAGTTACTTAAACTAGACTTGAAGTATTTACCAAATTTATGATAGTCTATGATACATGCAATAAAGCATCTTTGAATGGGAGAATTTAATTATACTAAAATTGGGCACCTAGGTAGGTCAATACTTATGACAAGTCATTATTGTTGTGTCAGGTGTAAGTCTAATATTCTAAAATTAGCCTAGAGACCCATCATGAGACTTGGGTATTGGAATTTGTGCTATGAGAAGTTAGATTCCATACTTTGAGAGTTCATACATGATTTCCAAAAGCCACTTGCATTTTTCTATTTTTTGGGCTCTCCTATGTATTGGATGCTCGGATTGAGGTTGAGATAGAGACTTTATATTATAGGGGATGCCATTGAATTTCCTCTAGATTTTAGCAAGGTGTTAATCTACATGTTAAGGCTTTGAGCTTGATATTCTATTGGGATTATTGTTAGTGAAAATACATTGGTCCAATGCTTTGGAGGTTGAGTTTTCCTAGATATAGTTTCACAATGTAAATATATGGCACTCTTCTTTTATGGTGTTCTTCTTTCATTATTGGTTCACTTAAAGTGTTGGTTTGCATGTTGGTAAAAATGTTTAAGATTTATTATCTAGCAACTCTCTCCTCATATGGTTAATTTAGGATATGTTTGTCTTGACTTTTATTTATGAACATAGTTATCTTTACACTTGTAAAAAGTTTTTATTTATGAAATTTTATATATTGGTAGTGGAATGGATTTCTTTTCATTTGGTGTTAAAGCCATGGTTTTGGTTGTAGGATGGTTTTTCTTCCTTGTGATCTTAATCCTTATTCAAGTGGGAGTTTATCAATTGATCATGTTTTTTAGGAAAAGAAGCACTTGTAGAATGAAGAAGATGGAGGATCTTGGAGTTCATCATTTGGTTGCGTAACAAACTTCTATATAGTCTAAAACTAATAAAAATAATTAATACTTTATTAAACCAAGAAATTGATTGTTATTATCAAAAGGGATAGAAAAATGTTATAATAGAAACTAAATGATGAAAATTTCTTAACTTAGATAATAAAAAAATTACTTTCTACATTTAATAACTTGTATGAATCAATATTTTTTAGGTTTGAGAATGAAAATAATATAATGCAATGCATCATTAAGATGATCTTATCCTATAAAGTACATACAAGTAAAATATTTCCATACAAAATTTAATTTTCAATTTAACACGATATAATAAGGTTCATTATCTTTTTCATCTTTTTAAGTGCAAGTAATATGGTCTTTATAATAGATGTAAGGAGGGAGATCATTATCTGAGCACTTAACCTCTAAACATAGACCAAATGATCCCCCACTCATCCTAGAAGTGGTCCAACCCTTCAATAAGGTTGGCCTATAATAACATCTACAATAGTACCATAACAAAACCCAAGAACATGTGTGCCTTGTTGTTCTTTTGGTTGCTTGCGTGCCTTTTCTAAGGTTTCTATTTAAGTTGTTCTAAACTTTGGGGCCAGGGTCCCTTTTCCTTGCTAATCTAATCAAAAATAAAATCTAAGAACCAAGTGTATGCAAATACAATCACTATCACATGTATTCAATCATGAAGACCCTAGATACCCTCCAACTATTGTTGACTTCTAATTACCAGACAATCTTGAAAGTATAATGAATTGAAAATGCATACAGCTATAGCATCATTTTGGCCAAAGCATAAATTGATTATACAAAAATGTGGGTCATCCTTTCTCAATGCTACTATATCTTGTTTGACTCATAAAAATGATAAAAAATAATTATAAAAGGATAAAAGTACAAAGTTGTGTCGCACTTTCAGCCAACTTATGAGCACAAGTGAATTTAAGTATTTCTAATCAAAAATCAATTTTGGTCAAACATATGATCTTGTAAGATTCATTCTTCCTAAGGTAGATATATGTCCACAACTTTTCCAACTAATTAGCACCACTTTGAGGAAAATTTACGAAAAAAAATAAAATTATTTTAAAAATTTGATGTTTCAACAACTTTTACTTATGTAAATAACATTTTTTTTAAATATAAAAATACCTTTTTGTAGATCCATAAGTGTATTTTTCAAATATATATATGTATTAAAATTTTAATTATTATTTTTATTTATTTATTATTTTTACTAAAAGTAGGTTATCAACACAAAACATTAGGTTGATTACCATGTCAAGGTAAATTAGTAAAAATTATTAAAAAAAATTTAAAAATGATACACTAGATAAAAGAATCTATATCAAGATGGTATAATTTTTTTCTATTTTAAATAAATGGTTAATATGAAAGTTGACGTTGAACAAAAACAACTATGTTTTAATACACACATTTTAATATTTATTTAAAAAAACATATTTTGTAAAATTGGAAAAAAATATATCCATGCACTAAAGTTTCAAGCTATAAATACACATAAAAATTTGAAGGAAAAAAAATAAAATTTACTACTAAAGATTGGTGTCTCATGTAACTTCATTTTTTAGCATTTTATCAACAACTAAATTATAGTGTCAATTTATAAAAAGCTATACTCAAATAATTTTTTAAGTTTTATAAAATATACTAATATATATATATATATATTCTATTAGTTTACATCATTTCAAAATTTAAAACATATATGTCACTTTTTAGTGATTCAAGTTTAAAAGTTGGATCAGTGTTGGTTGTTTCCTTTATAAAAGTGTGACACAACTTTGTACCTTTTTTTGCTTCATAAGAAAGTATTTCTATTAATATTTAAAAGAGGATTACAATATCTATTTACAAATGAGAGCATGCACAATGCTCACATTCCCAGCTTTTCAAAAAAGCAGGTTGAACCAACTTACAAAAAGGCTTCTCCGACTATTCTACAAAAACTTCTTACAAAATTACCTTACCAGACCCTAAGCTAACATTGAAAAGAAAACCAAAATTTGAAAACATGAGCTTATACAACCCCATTCTCTTCTAGATATTTTATAAACTCTCTAACCCAAGAGAATCCTTGACCGACTCCAAATGTAGCCACTTCTTTAAGAACCTCACCCCCTCTAAAGCCCTTGTCTGATGAAGCAACAAATCATCACCTTTGATGTCCAATAGGAAAGGGTATAACCTAGCCACCATGCCTAGAGCATTGAGCAAGCCCATATCATGTGGTCTTTAGATGCCAGCACCCAACTGAGCAACACCCACCATCTCCTCAAGACCACCCAACAACTCAAGCTTCATCAACTTCCTTGTAATTTGTAGGACTTCATTTTTTGGCAATTAAAGGTCCAGTAGTTTTGCCACAAACTTGGAAGTTATATTTGTGTCTACCCTATATCTCTCCTCCAACGATAAAAACGCAAGCCCCAAAATCAATTTCACCATACCAAGTGCCAAGAAATCGCTCTCAAGCAATATTCTTCTCAACCTTAACTTTGAGACTTCCCTCATAAAGGTCATTTACCTCCAAGAGTTGACCAATCTTATCAGTGTGTCCATTGCTTTTCCCACACATAACACCAAACAAACTGATTGATCGGCCATTGAGTTCTACTTTTAAAGAACAATTCACTCATGCTAGAACTTAGCAATTAAAATCTTGCCTAAACTACAATCTTTTCATGCAACATTTTCACACTATAAAATCCTCCCTTTAGCTTTTTGCATTGATGAGAGCTAGACTTAATTAATGCCACACCATAACATCCTAAGTTGGCCCACATGTTAGGATGCTTAAGCTAACTTGATTGACATGACTTTCTAATTAATCTATCTCCCTTGTCATATCAACACAAATGATGGAGACATTATTTAATATCAAAATTAAATTTGGGTCATAGTACAAAGAACCCCCAAACATAGCAAGCTCTGCAACTTATGATATACTTCCACATGTCACATTGTCGCACCTCCTTACAGCAAAACTTAGAATAAAAACAAAAGGTAGCGTTAAGGTGCTACTTGTCTGCCTAACTCATCCTCCCCCATCAACAAATAAGCACAACATCTAGGTCACCATGTGCATCCAAATGCCAAGGGCCAAGATCAGTCAAGCGAGCACCACCTATCAACCCAGTGCAACTCCTCTCGATAAGGTTTAAGCTTAGCAACAAAATGTGTCTGTGGACACCATCTGTCAGCCTAGTGCTCCACACTACAATAATGTAGCTTTACACCAAAGAAATTGAGTGGGTGCCACATGTCAACCTTGCGCACCTCACCATGACTATACCTATGCTTTACACCAAAACAAGTGAGCAAGTGCCATGCATACTAGGGATTCATGTTGAAGCCCAATTTCCACCTGAATTGCACCAAACTTTTGAAAGTACCATAGTACAAGACCACCATATAAGGTTGCACATCCTCAAAAGCTACCTCCAAACCCTTTTGGCATCTATATCTGCCTCTAAATCCATAGACATCAGCCACTAAACCCTTTGAGAGTAGATAAAATATTACTTCTTGACAACCCCATCCACACCAATATTTTGTAAGTTTTCCACATTCGCATTGGCTTCTCTATATGTGTGTTTAACCATAAAGTGCTCAAACTTCCTCAACAAACTTATAGCCCTCTCCACCATCCCCTATAATTTCCAATTTAAAACATTACCCAACCTAAGAGCACATATCACCAAATTTGAATCTCCTTCCATCTCAACACTTTTGCACTTAAGTTCTAGGAAAAATTGAAGCCCTTGAATCCCCTGAATCACTACCTAAAGTTTTGTTGTGTTATTCATCCCATCTAGAAGAGAGGCTCAGATTTTCCCCACGAAAGCCCCTTTCCAATTCTAGATTATGCATCCTACTCTTGATCTTCTATGGTTCCCTCTTGATGCCCCATTAAAATTCAATTTGACCCATGACTTCTCAGGTGGCCTCCAAACCACTTTGGCACAAGGTTCTTGTTGTCCAACAACCCCTTGATTCCAAAATTCTAGAATCTTGAGACCAAACCATCCAAGTCTCAACTTCGCATCCCAATCTGTGAATTCTAATTTCTAAGGATTCAATCTTGAAACTCTATTGTTCACAACCTCTGCTATGACTACTTCCACCTTATTTTGAAAGGATGATGTATTTATCTCTTTACCTTGGAATATCCTCCTATTTATCTCTTTCAAAACTCCCAAATCAAAATGGATGGGCTTATTATCTATATGCATGAGTACATCACTCTCCTTCTTAATAAGGGCCATGATTTGAAAAGGGACAAAATATCATTCAGAAGAGCACCAACCCAACCTAATTTCACACGCAGCCACCTCCACACACTCCTAAGCAAAGGGGCATCCAAGCAACAAATTATTAGCATCTTCCTCACTTGATTTGCACATCACACACCATGACAGACCATAATAGTCCATTTTTCTAAACCTTTCCACAATCAAAATTCTCCCCTGGATTATGGTCCATGCTAAGGCCCTAACTTTTTGAATGTATTTTCTATCCCAACATAATTTCCATGGAAGTGAATTCCTCCCATCCTACCTCCACAACATCAAGAAACTTAGTGTTGTACTACCTTGAACTAGTGGTAGTCCAAAACAACTTGTCTTTACCCTCTCTAATCATTATGATTCTATCGTTAAGGATCAATTGCAGTTGTGTGATTTTAGCAACAAGAAGATTTAGCTTCCTAAAGTCCCTCCATTACCAACTATTGAGCCCTTCAAACATAGTTGATCACCAAGTAATCTCTCACATTCATTCTCCAAATATGTGTTTGTAGACCTTTTGTCTACTACAGGTCTTCAAAACTATCTATTGTCAGGTACCCCCCCATGAGTCCTTCCAAAATAGTGTTGTATTGTCTCATGAATGTCCCAAGATAAGAATTTTGTAATTAGTGGCTTGCATTTTGACATGAAATTCCAAACTCTTGATCCTTTAGGAAGTGTGTTGGAAATGAGGATTTTGCACTCATTGTCGTCCCCTAGTTATTTATTCTGGAGAATCTAAACCCATTTTGACTTTCTTTTTATATACATCTTCCAAATCATCTTAGCCCCCAAAGTTTTGTTTTGACTCAAAATATCTTGTAAACATGTTCCCCCCACCTCTTTCACCTTGTGAATCATATCCCATGCGATTAGCATGTACTTTTTCTTCTATGCATTACCTTTCCAGAAGAAGTTCCTCATACTTTCTAGTTTAATGCTTGATATGTCCCCTTGGGCAGTGCCATACATGGCATTAAATAAATTGGGAGCACCGAAATAACAGCCTTTAGAATAACTAACCTACCAACCCAAGATAACCATCACCCCTTCCATGAAGACATCTAACTATTTACCTTATTTATTAGAGGATCTCATAACTTGCCACAACCCACTCTCTTTGCTAAAGGAAAGCTCGAGTATGTCCATGGCAGTTGTCCTTTCCTAAATCTTAGGGTCCTCTTAGAATCTCTTGCTCTTTATGTAGAGGAGTGTGAATAAAATAGATTGTTGATTTCTCCTCACTTACCTCTTGACCTGAGACCTCAAAGTAAAGCTCTAGAATCTCCTTTAGCTTGCGAGCTTTGCAGCATTTTGTAGCCCCAAAAAGCATAGCGATGATGGAGAATGAGCCATCTAAAATTGCTTTGGTCCAATTTTAAGAGGAAGAGTGATGAAACATATTGTAGGGTGATCAAAACCATCATGAATTTTTATCCATGCTTTCGATTGTTCATAAGAATCTTGATAAATCTCTTACAAAAATAAAGAATTCCTCAATAATCACCTCTCTACACACCTGGATCAATGAGTATTCCTTGTATAGGTTTTTCATTGATACAACGAATGTAGAGAGGACCATCAGTGTGTGCTAGGTGCATCACTATGGGTGAAAGCAATATCAAGTAACTTGGAGTTTGGCTCTTCTTAGGTTGAACATCTTAAAAACCAACCATGCAATATACTTCCTTCTCTTCATTATTTTCATCATTCATGTTGTCACTCATATCATTAGTCTTATCAACATTCATCTCATCATTCTTAACATCACAAGCTTTCACAAAGTTGGATGAATGGTTGGGCATTGGTTGGTAAAAATATACAAGTTTTGGTTAGGTGGGGCAATAGACTTATTCCCTTGGTCATTTACACCACCCAATTGGATGTGATTAGAATCAATGGGTCTTGAACTTGATGTCTAAATGCATGCATCATTTTGTGTCATGTCCATTTGTGCATGATATTGAAAAAAGGCATGTGGATTGAAGTTTGGAGGTAAGGGTTTGGTTGTGTCCACAAGTTTGACAAGAGGGAATTAGATTAGGTTCTTTCTCAAAAAGTTTTAACATGATTGAATGGAGAGTGTCATGTAGTGGTGAATTGCCTATCTTTTGGTCTAAATTGTTATGGAGTTGGACTTATGGCAACAACTTGAGGTTCAATGTGTTTGGTTGTTTGAGGTGTAAAACTTGGTAAAACTTTTATTTTTATTTTTGAATGGTTGATAGTTTTTCAGGGTATGCATTTGGATTTCTCAATATGAGTGATGAAGATGCCTCTTCATATTGATTGATCAATTCTAGTTGTCACAAAGAGTCATACATAAATGTATAAACAATGAAAATTTCATTAATAAGATTATTTCCTTGTGTTAGTTTACAAGTTGTCAATGAACACTCTTTGAATATCCATTAGGAAGAGTTAGATTGATTTGTGATAACAACTAATAGAGAGACTTATGAAATTTGTGATCTTTTCACCTCTCTTTGTTTACATCTCATTAAACTGTAGGGAAACTTTAGGACCAATGTTCACTTGGAAATGGTTTAGAAAAGCATCAACAAGCTATTAAATGAATGAGTCAATTACTCAAGAATGAATAAAACCATTCCAAAGCCATGTATTTCAATGACCTAGGAAAGAGTTTAGCAAGATATTATCCTCAAAGATGAAGTCACTACACATGGTGGTATATGTTGATATGTGTTTGCTAGGATCCCCTTTACCATTGTACTTGTCAAATCGGGTATCTCTGTGTTTTATGGCATTTGTTATTTCAATATTTCAAATGATAATGGGATCCTTTTGACATATTGTGATGGTTTTCCATTTTGGTTTTGGTTCAAAGTTGAGATTTTTGTTGAAGGGAGTTACATTTTGCAAAATTGGTTGATGATGGAATCATTGGTTGACATGTTTTGGGAATGTGGTGAATATGGTGAAATGGTGTATGTACTAGGTGGGCTACTATGTTGCAAATTTATTAGGGGATGAAAATTGAGGTGTGACATGTGAAGATCCAAAACCAAGGATTCCTAGTGGAAAGACCTATTGTTGGAGTTATACCAATGCTTTGTTGTGTTTTGAAGCAAATTAGGTTGTGTATGTAAGAATATAGACTATAACTTTATAGGGAGGGAGAATTGACTTCCTCCTTGAATTTGAGTGTATCCCAAAGCTTGATTGCAACTAGCCATTGTAGGAACATTATCATTAACTATGTGGGCTAAGCTAAGCAAAATCTCTAATCCATGATCATCATTAATTAGTTTCATGTTGTCAATTATAGGAATTGTTGTACTAGTGAAGTGTTCAAGACTACAAAGTCTTAAAAGTTTTCTAGGTCCCTATCTAGTTTTTCAGCTTTGTCTTCAAAAACATGGGCAACCATAGTCTCAACATCTATAAAGATAGACACTTGTAAGGTTGTCATTGGCATAGTAACATTGAGAATAGAGTCCAAAAATGGGTTGAGTATTTACAACACTTGTGATGAAAGAGTTACAAGACTCATGATCCACAAAATGTGAAACCAACATAGGATGTCATAAGTCTTAGAGAACTATGTCTCACTAAAGTATTAGAAATAGGACAATAGGTCATGAAACTCATAAAGTTCCAAAACACTAAGTGTACTCAAGATGAACACTAAACTAACAAACTAACATAAAAAATAGCTAGAAACAAAAATTAGACAAAGAGAACAAACAAAACACAACAAAGGTCTAGGAAAAGGTTTTGTCTAGCTAGGATAGAGGGCAAGGACACCTAAAGGTGTCCGAGTCCTAGTTAGAGTTTTGTAAGCTCAAATTTTAATTGTATTACATCGCTTAAGGATTTTGATTCTACATGCAAATAGTTGTAACAATAAATAATTTCTAATTTGTTAATTTATGCAAAATATAAATATGCAAGAATGTCAAAGATGTTTAAACAAGTTATGAATGCAAGATTTAGAATTGACATGCAATAATTAATCATTTAATTATGAATGCAAAAAGTTAAAGACTTGTTGGAATTATATTATTTTGGTTTAATTATTCCCTTTTTATTTTCTAAGTGTTTATTTCTTTTTCACAAATGTTTATTAGTAGGTGTCATATCATAAATTTATAAAAAGAAAGTATGAAAATAGAGTACAAATATGAAGGTTTATAATAAAACCCATTTAAAAAAAAAAAAAAAAAAAAATCTAGCAATAAGCCACCAACTTACTAAGCACACAATTGCATTGAATGAGAGGAAATCATCTTGTGGGCAATGAATAACCTTCAAGAATCTTGCACCCATCCTAAGATTCTTAAATGACAAGTGACATGACCCTAACTAGGAGGCAAAGCCATAATAGTATTGCCCTTCACTCCACCTTGAATAAAGGAGGCCATCAAATGAGCCAAGAGTATTTCAATGTAGTGAAGGAATCTAATCGCTTTGCTAAGGATGAAACAAGAATGGACTCTAACTATGTGAATAACTCCTTTGCCTTGGAGTAAGTGACAACATACCATAGTGTAGATTTATTAGAGTAATTTTGCTCATTGTTCATGGCACATTCCCTAAGTGGTTGATCAAGTCATAGAGTAACTCAAATTCCAAGGCTAATTTTTAGCTTGCACTTGGATATGAAAATAAGTAAAGGCGAGAACATGAAATTTCTCATTGAGAGAAAAGGAAGCACCAATAATCTATGCATTGAAAATAACATTATTTCTTGACTTTGATAGCTAAAATATAACATAAGCTCTAAAATAATCCCAAAATTTGTCGATGTACAACAACCATGGAGTTGAATCCCTCAATAAAGCAATTCTCAAATAAAAAGATCAAGGATGAAAGGACAAGAAAATATAGTGAATCCAAATACAAGTACTTCGGGCCAAAGGGCAGGTCCAAGAAAAATGCTTGAATATCTCAAGTATGTTATTACTTGGACATCTTTTATGAGCAATGTCGATGTGTAAGAGCCATTCCATTAAGGGAAGCCCTTGGGAGACAAGATATCAAAGAAAATAAGTAATTTTAAGCTCCAATATAGACTACTAATCCATTTATGTTGACAAAGTCAAGTCTAAGGGAAGGAATAATGGCCCTAGCAATGATTGAGTTTGTGAAGAGCTAAAAGAAAGGACTAAGAACCTTATAAAGATATCCCAACATATATTTTATAGAAGCAAGTAAGAGGTGGTTGAAAGCCCAACTTATACAGCATAACATCGGAAAAGAGCCCACATATACACAAGATAGAAGACAAGTTTATATTAAAGAGTTGGAATTTTTGTTTAATTACCAACAAAGGGGTCCAATCTCTAGATGAGACCAAATCTTTGATAGGGTGTATACACTTGTGGAAAAGTTAAGAGCTTTGATGCTTGGTGTTTCTACTAGAGGAAATCAATCTAGCTATTAACAATAGGGGATCACCAAAGACTGTGGTTTGAAAGATAGATCCATTCTAAAATCTTCCTTGACATGCTTGTGCAAAAACTTAACTACCTCAAAGGCCTTCTAGATATTTTAAGCAACAAAAAAGACCTTAATTTTAAACAAACTAATCGTAGTGATAAAAATGTGGATACCAATTCTTTTGAATTTTCAAAGAGCGAACTTGATAAAATGTCTTTTATCACTTTCTTCATCTTGATCAAAGGTTTGAAGGATTTCCATTCTATCAAATCCACCCAAAGTACAATCCCAACCTTATCCCTTGAGAATGTCACACTCAACAAAAAAATAAACTTTTGACAAATTATTTTTAAACTATTATTTTTACCAATGAACCAAAAAAAAAGCTACTTAAACTTAGTACTTTATTGTATTATAATACATACGCTTTTATATCATATTATTTAAAAATTTAATTATCAACTATTAAATTAAAAAGTGTTCATGGGCAGATTCTTTTCACCTTTATTTTGATTTTTGTGCAAACGATACCAATTTTTGTCCTCTCTTGAATGCCATTCCACATGTTTTCATATATTTTTTATCATTATTTGTTAATAATATTTTTGGATTCAAACGAAATGTTTTTATAAAGTTAAAACCGCCACTATTCAAAATAGCCAAAACTTGTTTGTCTTGTTTCCATTGAAAGGCGTGAGAAGCATGCTTGGTAATACATCCATTCCCTATGTTGCTAAAGGTTGGGACATGGCATATGAAGCATCTTATATAATCTCCCTTCATTTGTTATATATGTGAGTGTAGTTTAGCATCACGTTGTATTTTTTTGGTATTTAAGATATTATAATTAATTTTTTCAAATATTTTAATTGATGTCTTTTTATTGTAGCTTCAAATTTTGAATTAATAAAAAATATTTAGAATTATAACGGTGATATTTGTCAAATAATAATAGTTTTAATTTAAAGACTTAAAAGTCTAATTGTGGAACTAGCCAATGAAGGTGGTGACTTTAATCCATCTTAAGTTATATTATATTTTGGCACAACATCATATTGGCACAAGATACATGGATAGCTTCAATTAAGAGACCGTTTGTCTTTGTTATCGTGTAAATTATTTCACGTCTTTATCTCTAGTGAACAATTTTGAGTATTTTTTTATTTTATTGAAATTAACGAGGGAGGGGGGTCGGGCAAGACTTTCCTACATTGCTATTAGGTATCTCTTAGTCCCCTAAGTTTTTTTTTTCCTAGTCCAACTCTTCATAAATGACATTAGGTAGTCTTTTGTATAATTTTTTTAATTTATATTTCTTCTTAATAAATTCCTCTCTATTGATTAGCATAATTTAATTGACCATTATATAGATTTTGTTGTCAACATATAATTGATTTTATAGATCGGTGTACTCACACATATAAACATATAAAACCATTCTTAATGTCACAATTTTTTTAGAGAAGATTTCCTTATAATAAAAGAGCACAATTAGTAAGTTAAACTTTATGACCAAGCTTCATGGTAAACCCAACCTTTAAGAATCTATTTACACTAAAAATACATTGATGCTTGTTACGCTGCTATGCAATTTAAATATTAGATGTGATAATTGAAGGGGGAATAAATTATTTGCAGAGGGTAATTCCTTGTATCTTTGATAAGTTTTCACTCATAATGTTTAAGCCTACAAGAGTCTTTGAATGATAATATTTAGTCATGATACTTTTGTTATTTTCATTATGGCACCAAGGCTTCCATGCATCAACTTAACACATGTATAAATCTAATAGAAAATGAACCAATCCATCTCATTATACTTTTATATTAAAATTAGATCACCCATCTCTCTTATGTAAATATATTATCTCATGTATCCTTATACATCTTATTATGACTATAACCCTTTAATTGACAATACCAAATATCATAATAGCAAGAATATTAAAGCAAGAAATAATCATAATGTATAATATCAAAATTTTAGTATTCAATTGCATTAATACCAAGTCAATCCTCATTACCTATATTTCATAAGTAGTATTCACAAGAATTGATATCTTGTGAGTATAAATAGTTAGTTTGATTGTCATTACATCTAGGTGATTCTCATCTATGTGAAGTACCAATTTTCCAAGAGGTCATCCATCTTAGTATAATTTCAACTTGATTGTGTATTATTGTGTAATGTAGTCCATAATCATGACCATAAAAAATGTTAACCATCCACAAAACCTTCAAAATTATTGTGTCTTATGAACCATTCATTGTAGAAATCACTAGCTCTTTCATTTTTATATAGTTGGTTTTTTTTAAGACAAATAAATATTATTCATTTATCCCCAATTGCTTTCATTCATCACTACTTATCTTCATAAATAGATTTTCCTATATTATCTAGGGGCATAAATAAATGCTCAAGATTTTAAAATTCCTCTTATAGTAAATTTTACTATATGAGTATAATATTGGTGTAACTATTTTCTTATTAATGGCATATGCTCTCTACATAAGGCAAGAACATGAGCATGACACATATTTATCATTCAACTTTCATGGTATACACAAACATATACAAACATTGTTGGGTTCTATTTTGGAATACAAGATGTCAAGAACATTGTGTTCTCTATTGAGGATTAGAGGTTTTGCATCCACCATATGCATTATCATCTCTTTTTAATCACCAACATGAGTACATACTCCAAAGGCTCTTTTAAACCACATTATGTTCCATCTTCGTGCCCCCATCACTTATCATGCCATTATTTTCCCATGCCTAAACACTATAAGTTCACCAATATTTCCATCATCAAGCACAAGGTCCTCACCATATCTAACATTGTCACTAAAAGAATGGTTATAGCCATTTTTTCACCATGGTCTACACCCTCTAAATGAATTTTTGAGATCCATTCATCATGTGAACTCTAATTTCAATTGATGTGTCAATACCCATCACACTACTATTTTTGCCACTTCTTTATAAATAATACCAATTATTGTATGTTTTCTTGTTAAAAAATTATATGCTATATTATAATATATTTTAAACTTATTAAGCTTTTTTATATTAAATTTTACACTTATTACATATATAAAATTTTAAATATTGTAGGTATATGATATACTAGTTGTCACAAATCAACAAGTTATCCATAAATTGTCTACACTCAAAATTTTACATTCTATTATTTTTTAAACATTTTTTATTTTTTATAATAACATATTCTAATATTGTTTGAAACTTGTTATATTAGATTTCACACTTCATCACACTTGAAAATTAGGTATTTTAAGATCATGGGTTTTTTTTATCTTATATATTGAATCAAAGCAAATTATATATTTAAAAAAGTATACAAAAACAAGAGATCCAAATTACTATCCACAACTAAAAATAATAGTAATATAAAAAATACTAGAAGAATAAATATAACAATGATTTCATGAAGGGGGTTTGGAGGTGTCTGCAAAAGGGATGGATTAAAGTTAATTTTGATGGGGTGTCCAAAGGGAACCCTGGGCCAGCTAGAAGTGGGGGATTGTTAAGAGATGAGGAAGGCAAGTTTATTTCAGTGGTGACACTCCCATTGGGCATTCAAACCAATCACTTTGTTGAAGTTGCGACAACTTATAATGGTTTAAATTAGCTTATGAAAAAGGGTATAAGAAATTTTGGTTGGAGGGGGACTCTCTAACCATTATTAGATGTCTTAAAAACGATCATTCCCTTAGTTGTTCAATTGATACATTCATCTCAGAATCTCTAAATATGATCATTTAATCCTTTGATGAAATTATAATTACATATATTATCGTGAGGGAAATAAAAATTGGCTAATATTTTTTATAATGAAGGTGTGAAAAGTGAATCATTAAAAATATGGCAGGGGTACTCCTCTATACCCATCAAATCTCTAGCCATTATAAACTATGAATACTAACATGAATTCTGAGAATTGATCGGATGTGGTAATTATGAGACCTAGACTCCTTGGAAATTTTTGGTTAAAAGGGGGTTTCCTTCCATTTTTTTATCTACTGGGATCTATGGATCATCATATGTGGTTTGTTTATTAGACTCATTACTTTTACTATGGGAGGTGAGAGAAGTAGAGTGGAGCCCTTATCTTGTGATGAGGTCCACAAGAATCAAAAAGTATGGAGAATTGTGGAAGAAGGGAGCTTGGATCCCTACTTGGAGAGGCTTCATGGTCATGACCCAGAAGCTACCAAGCTTTTTATCAAAGGATGGAAGAACATGGTGTTGAATGTGAATGGAAAGGAAATTGATATTAATGAAGAGGTGATTGCTAATATTATAAGGATTTTGATGTAGAGTAAGATGTTCTTCAAGATATAAATGCAAATGATGAAGCCCTAAACCAATGTTTTAAGTGGAATGAGCATGTGAAGCTGGTAAAACTCTCCTCTTGGGGCTATGGTCGTGTATCCATCAAACCCATTTGGGAAAAAGTTTCTAAGGTCATCATGTGGGATATCACTTTGGATGGTAGGTTCACAATAGATTTTGGTGTTCATTTCATTTTCTTAAACCTTTTTTAGCATAAATTGTTCATTTCACTTCCCTATTTTTATTACTTCTTTGGATTATGTTTCTAGAGAACACATAAAAAACCCCAAATTTCCTATTTTTCATGAGGGGTTAATCTTCCTTATTATGGAATATGTTAAAAACAAACCCCTATGTTGAGTCAAAGGAGGAAGGGGAATGTTAAGAAAAAATAACAACTGTTGTTTGTTCACTACTCTAATATGAGTTCAAATACCAATGAGGATGAGGATGATGAGGATTGGAGGGTGCTACTATATGAGGGAGAGGATCAAAGGAAAAAAAGAGCACTGGTAAGAACTCCCCTAAAAAAAGTGAAGAGGACTATCTCCTAGATTGAGGGATCACAAATAGGAGAGGAGGAGGAAGGGGATAAAATTCAATGAAAGGGGAAGAAAATATTAAATTCTAAAGGGGAAGCATCTTGCAAAGGTAAGGAGAAAGTGAACACAAAATGACTATTGGGATCCAATCTCCGAAGAAAGGCATTGAGAAAGATAACCATCATGCTACAAACTTTCCTTATCAATCTAAGGACTTTAATTATCTCCACGCTAATAGAGAGGAGATTTATGATGTCCTAGGGATTTCCACGGAAGGGGTTACTAACCAATTTAAACTATCAAAATGGTTCTTTCTAGAAATCAACAAAATTAATATCAAAGTTCAATCCCCACAAGAGAAAATTACTAATGAGGATTGGGATTAGCTAGGGTTGGGGAACAAAGAGATGCAAGAAAACCAATATTGATGGTCTTGAGGATTCTATTAATGTTTTGTGGGCGTCTAAATTTAATCACTTCCATATGATTAAATTTATTGCCTTTACGTCTATCATATTAATATTAATTTATTTATTAAATTAATATTTCACCCTTTGTCTCATACCAATAAAGTATTTAATTTAATAATTAATACTTTGTCTTTTACCTTATTCCTCTCTAAATTAAATAAATACACTAATTTATTTAATTTAGTCATTCTTCCTCTTTTTGATTTAAAAATCAATTTAAAAATTTCTCACTTTCTCTCTCCTTGTCACATCCTCCTACATTTGCCACTTGCCTCTAATCTTCTGTTAATTAGCCTAATCCAATATTTGCACAACCTTAACCAAAATCATTAGCTAAATTTAGCACCACTTTTTGGTCAATTCTTCCATTTTTCCTTTTTGATATTGACCCCCTTTCCTATGTGAATTTTTAATTCACATTTATTTGCTCTAGATTCCTCTCCTTTAAATGTGAATTTTTAATTCACATTCCATTCTCCCAATACTTCTAGAACCTTGGACTTGTCACAATCTCCACATGTGACCAAGTCCCACCTTTTTGGAGCCCACTTTTTACCCTCTAGATCATCCTAGGAATGTGAATTTTTAATTCACATTTATATTCCCAACCACCTTTCCTTTTCTCATGTAGATTTTTGAGGAATTCCAAAATTCCTCAAATGTCCACTTCCTCCCACTTGTCCCTTTCACTCCCACTTGGGGACAAGGAATCCCTTTTTGAGGAAATCTCCTCACTCCCCAAGGTGCTTGTCCTTCCTCCACCTCATGTACCTTTTGACAACTCATCTCCACCTCATACCCTCTTACACTTCCCCCTCCACATGTCAAGATGTGAGGGCTTGTGGGTTCTCAACCCACCATAGCCCTTCATCTTGACCTTGATGGATCAATCTTAACCCTTGAATTCTCTAGAGAATTCAAATTCCTCTATAAATACCCCCTTCTCAAGGGCATTTCCAACATTTTTGCACTCTCATAACTACATGTTGTCCATTTGAATCCTCAAGCTTTTTCAATCAT